>JAGPOW010003642.1:37152510-37175893 GCA_030014935.1 Caiman crocodilus
TGTAAACTTCTGTATAAAAATACCCCAGAAATGATATTCAGGGTGCTTGTTACCTTGCACCATTTGTTGCTAGCAATAAACTTTTCTTTTTACTTCCACTGCCCGGTGCATATATTGGCGTCTGCATTCCAGGCGCAAACCCAGATTTGGGCTGGGACTCAACAGTAGGTTTGGTCAGGCAAGACCTAACCACAACAAACCCATGCTAGCTATCCCTCAGTAAGTTGCCTTCAGCCATTTTGTCAAGAATGGTTTCTTTGATGATTGTTTCCAAGATTTTCCCTGGAATAGAGGTCAGACTGGTGGGCCTGTAGTTCCCAGGATCTACTTTTCTTCCTTTCTTAAAGATAGGCATCACATTGGCCTTCTTCCAGTCTTTGGGTACTTTGCCTCAGTGCCACAAGTTCTCAAGGGTCCATGCAAGAGGCAGAGATATTTTGCTTGCCACCTCCTTAAGTACCCTGGGGTGTAAGTTGTCTGGGCCAGCTGACTTGAAGTTGTCCAGCTTCTCAATGTGTTCCTTCACATGGTCAACACCGATGGAGGGTAACTGTTCTCCCTCACTCTGACCATCCTATACCATACTGAGCAAGGCCATCCCTTGAGGCTGGTGAAAAACCAAGGCAAAATACCTATTAAGCAGGTTAGCTTTTTCCTGGGAGTTGTTTGTCAGCTGACCTATATAGTTTAGCAGGGGTCCAATGTTACCCTTGTTTTTCCTCCAGCTCCCCACATATCTAAAATAGGATGTGTTATTGCCCTTGATATGTGTTGCCAGTTGGAGTTCAGTCACAGCCTTGGCTTTTCTGGTTTGCTCCCTACACGTCTGAACCAGTGCAGAGTACTCCTCCTTTGTGGTGGATCCAGCCTTCCATCGTTTATAAGTCTTTCTTTTTAGATGCAGGAGGTCCAGTAGTTTCCTGCAGAGCCCGGGGGCTGCTGTGCCCTTTTGCTACCTTTCTTCCAAGATTGGATAGACATTGCTTGTGCTTCCAGGATTGCTCCCTTAAGGAGCAACCACTCTTCCTGAACTCCTCTCTCCTTTGGGTCATGATCCCTTAGGGCCTTGGCAACAAGCCTCCTGAGCCTGTCAATGTGATCTTTCCTGAAGTCAAAAACTTCTGCTTTTCTGACTGACTTGCCTGCTATTCAGCAGATGGTGAAGGTGATCAGCTCATGGTCACTGTCTCCCAGCTTCCTTCAATCATTAGGTTGCTGATTAAGGAATCCCTCATTGTTAGTATCAGATCAAGCAGCACTTTGCCTTTCATCAGTCCACAGACTATTTGAGTCAGATAGAGATCATCCACGCACATAAGGAAGCTTTGTGACTGATTGGATGGGCCACGTGCTCTTCCCATGGGATGTCAGGGTAGTTGAACTCTCCCATGACATCCATGCACTAGAAGCATGCAGCTTCAGCTAGTTTCCTGGTGAATTCCTGGTCAAACTCTTGATCCTGGCTAGGAGGTCTGTAGTAGACTCCCACCATTGTGTTCCCTGTGCCTTGTTTACCATGCATTTTGATCCAGAGAGTCTCCAATTGTGCCTCCTGAGTTCCAATGTCAGCTTGCAGGGACACATATCTTTCCTTGACATAGAGAGCTACCCTCCACCCCTTTTGTCCACACGATCTCTCCTGTACAAGGTATAGCTGTCTATACCTGTGGCCTAGGTATAGGTGGAGTCCCACCAGATCTCCGTTATCCCTATGAGATAGTAATCCTTTTCGTTTTAATTTAAATCAAACAATTTATACAGAAGATGGAAATCTTTCACATGAACTCCTACAACCCAAACAACGTGGATCCAGTTTTACTAACACAACCCAAAGGCAACTTTAAAAGACATTACTTCCAGTATAATATTTTACTCAATTTCCCCATATTATAATCTCCTAACCCTCTGAATTCACCTTTTAGCATGTGCAAGAGTACGTAGATAGCTAATGGCATGGAATTCTCCTTTGTCATCTACTGTAAACACATTATCATGTACCTGCTCATGAATTTGTCATCACCATGAGAACATATTTGAGTCGCATCTCCTTTCCAGATTTGCCTCCTTGCAATCTTTGAGAGAATTTTATGTGACTTGAACACAGAAAGTAAGCACAACTCAGCATGAACACTTTGCCTCTTGATTCTTTTGATTTGCAGTATAGAAATGGTTTATACACTGGTGTTCTGAAGGTCAGAGAGTGGTAACTTTATCAGAATTGATACCAGACTAGTTGGCTTTACATGTTTCTTTTATTTTATCTTCATTTTCAAGATTACACCCATCTACAAATCATTAAAAAAACCCATAATACCTAAAGAGCAATAAAGATAGTGAGTATACAAAGGAGTTTCTTTAATTCTCTGAAAAAAAGGAGAGAGAAAAGGTCATTAATCTTTACCTGATCAAGAGATCGGTATTCATGAGGAAGCTCATAAAAATCCTTATGTGAATGATCAAAAATCATAAAATATGTTTATAAGGAAATATATTACACTATGCTTTTGGCTGTTTTTTGATATTTGAAATCTGCTTTCCCTACTCAGCATGCATGCATATTACAGTTAGTGTTGACCATGGTCACAGTTTTAGTGAGATGGGTGATTTTGGCTCTTTGAGGCTGCAGCAGCTCTCATTCCCAAAATCAATCCATCTCTTGTATGAAAATATATGTCTTCCAAAGCTGCATATCAGTCTTTCTCCTCTAGTCCTGCATCACCCATGTCTAACAGGCTTCAACATCCATAGCTAAGTTAGCAAGTTCTTAATGAAACAAATACTCCTCTTGCCCCAAACCCCATTGACCTATTCTTCGTAATTATGTTAAAGAACCTTTATGAAAAGACTGGGATTAGAAAGCAAAGATGAACTTTTAGCCACATTACAATCAATGTAAAATGTGGCAGATATAAGGCAGATATCTGTTAAGCTGTCTGCATGGAGAACAACCTTTTGTTCCAGAAGGTTAAGGATACAACTAGGGGAGCATCTATTTTGGATCTTGTCCTGATCACTACAGATGTACTGATAAAAGATGATCAGTAATAGGAAACTTGGGAGGAAGAAACGATGGTATGACAAAATTCAAGATCCTAAGATGGGGAAAGCATGAGGTCAGGAGAACTAAGATACTAGAATTCCAAAAGGCAGATTTCAACTGATTCAAGGAGTTAATAGGCATGATGCCATAGGAAGACAGACTGAAGGATAAATAGCGACAGGAGGTCTAGAAGCCTCTAAAGAGTATGACATTGGAAATCCAGAAAGAAACTTTTTCTGACATAATAGAAGCACATATTGGATGGCAAGAGATCAATGTGGCGTCCAAGTTGCCTCTAGAATGTCTCAAATTCAAAAGGAAAGCATTCAGGAAATCAAAAAATCACCAAGAAGCATACTATAATATAGCAAGAACCTGTAGGGACAAAAACGGGAAGGCCAAGGATGAGCTGCACCTGGCAAGGGAACTGAAGGGCAACAAGAAGAGCTTCAATAAGCATGTTGGCCAGAAAATAAGTATGCTGGACCCAAGTATGTGAGGCCACTCTAAACTTCCCAGAGGAAATTATTACAAAAAGATGGATTCTTAAAAAGTAGAGCTTTGCCTCAGCCTTCACAAAAAAATTAAGCTGTAACCAGACACTGAATATTAGGATAAGGACAGGGACATGATAAGGCATGAATTAAGAAAAGGAAGTCAGAGATCTTTTGATGGGTCTGAATAAACTCATCCCAGCATACTGGAGGAACTGACAGAGAGCCCTGAGATCTCAGAGCCCTGAGTCAAGTGCTATTCAACATATTTATAAATTATTTCAGGAGTAGAATGGAGAATTTCTTCAGCAGCAGCAGACACAAAACTACTAAGGATTATGCATATGGTGGAGGATGGGCGCACCATTCAGAAGATACTGACAGACCAGAAAGCTGGGCTGGAGCTAATAGGATGAAGTTCAATGCTGACAAATACAAGGTGCTAAACCTCAGGAATAATAATCAAAAATACAAATATAAAATAGGTGACTTCAAACTGGATGGCAGCACTACAGAGAAGGGTCTGGGATTTATACAGGATAACTTGAATGGGCATGATCCTACCTCTGATAGGTTTTTGGACTAAGATGACTTCTGGAGGTCTCTTCCAACATTTTTCTATGATTCTTTGATTCCTTCCAGACCACTATATAAAGATATAGAATGGCATTCAATGGGCCATCTCAGTCAATCAGCAGTAAGGGCCAGAGGTGACTTCCACCTTGGCTGCTCCCCTCTGCACCAGAGGCTCCTCCTTCCCCCTTGACAGGCTGCATTGGCAGGCTGCCTCAGGCATGAGGACTCATGACTCCCACTGGGGAGCCAGTATTTGCTTTTAGCAAGTTTGCAGTGGGTTTTACAGATTTCACGGACAATGCCCAATTTCACCATTTCCACAAAATCAGGAAAACTGTGAATTGAGTAGATTTCTATGTGTACACCTTTGCAGCAATACTACAAGATATACCTAATATGTTTCTGAGGATTTTGGTATACAGTGTGTAAAAGTGATTGCAAAAACTTTGGTTATCAGAAAAGTAGGCATTTGTTTGGACCAATTTACTAGAAATCAAAAGAATTCATTTTGTTAAAAATCTGCAAAAAATCTAGTTTTACCACATTTTTATGGTAAATGCTGGGGGCATATAACACAAGAAGATGAATTCCCTGGTTTAAATGTTAACAGTATGCAGTCCTTACTATGACAATGTAACAATTTATGCACAGTGTCACCTTACAAACATGCACACATACAGAAAATGATGGTATACTGTATTGTTAAGAAGTGATACGAAAACCTGTAAAAACACTAACTCATAACATAGATAGAAAAGGGTAAATTGAGGCTGTACATGCAACCTGACCTCTACCATTTGGTACCTTCTAACAAGGAACAACAGAGAGTCTCTCTTGGGAAAATAATCTGAGGAATAAACAAGACCCAGCATGTACTGAAAAAAAATATTTTAAATGTATAATGACAGACTATCCTGATATTAAAAAAAATAAACCTAGGAAATGTAATAAGTGCTCATAAAGGCTTCATTGGAAACTTTTCAATAACCTGGAAATCAAAAAATAGAATCATACAATGAGGCAAAAAGAAGGACATGTGGTAAAAAATTGGACATAAAGGAATAGTCCTGGCTTGTAGGTCTAAAATGAGAAAGACTAAGGAACACAATAGATTTTAATTAGCAAGGGACATAAAAGAGAATAAGAAAAGATTCTATAAAGACATTAGAAATAAGAGGGAAAGAAAGTTAAGTAAAGGTTTCTATTTAACAGGGAAGAAGAATATGTAACAGATGATGCAGAGAAGGGTATAGTCTTCACAAAAAGACTTAATGAGATAATTAAATTAAGTAAGGAAAAAGTAAGAAACTCAATTAACAAAGTGATAGGAGTCAAGGTCAGAGTATGGAAAGAACAGGTTAAGAGATATTTAGATAAGATAAATGTGTTCAAGTTGGCAAGTCCTGATGAAATTTGCCCCAAACTATTAGGAAAGTAGCCAAAGTAATCTCAGCATCATTAGTGATTATTTTGAGAACTCCTGAAGGAGAGGAAAGGTCTAAAAAGACTTGAAAAGATTAGAAAACAACACACAAAGAAAGCAGTACCTATCTTAAAAAGCAGGGGGGAAGGATGACTTGGGAGTTAAAGACCTGTTAAGTCCTATAATAATTAAGAAATAAATTATTAAACCATCAACTTGAGCATACCTAAAGATGGTAAAGTGATAAAAATAGCCAGTGTGTGGTCTTCTAGAACAGAACATATCAAACCAACTTATTTTCCTTCATTAACAGGGCACTTGGGCTAATGGATAGCTGATGTATCTTAACCTCATTAAGGCTGCTGACACTGTCCCACATGACATTCTTATACACAAGGTAAGGAAGAGTTATCTAGATATAACCACCATTAGGTTTGTACACAATTGTTTGAAAAAAAGTATTGTCAAAGTGTAGTTATGAACGGGTCACTGTGAAACTGAAAGGGCATGCAGTAGATTATTTCAAGGTTCTGTCTCAGCCCCAGTTCTATCCAGTATTTTCATAAACAACTTCAATGATGCAATGCAGAATATGCTTATTAAATGTGCACATAACACTGAGATTGAGAGGTTTGAAAC
Source organism: Caiman crocodilus (assembly GCA_030014935.1). Classification (NCBI taxonomy): domain Eukaryota; kingdom Metazoa; phylum Chordata; order Crocodylia; family Alligatoridae; genus Caiman; species Caiman crocodilus. The sequence continues at coordinate 37,158,683 of JAGPOW010003642.1, forward strand.
CTCACTTCAGAAGACAAGTTTTAAAAATAAAAATTATATCCAAAAATTGGAAATAGAGTCTGACATCAGCAAGATTAAATACTTGGCCAGTCTGCAGGCCCTACAAAGCTCCTTGGGCCAAATAACTGATGAAATCACTCCCTCCACACTTTCTGAGGGAGATCTGGGGCTGAGCCATGTGCAATGAGAGAGGAGTTGGCCAATATGCAGACCCTAGAAAGCTAGTAAACTTCTTGGCCCAAGGCCAATCTGGGATTACATATATGGGCACCTTTTGACACTGCTCTTCAGAGGTGACCACGGTGGAGATGGAGGATTTTTATTTTTATTTTTTTGTTAGAGCTTTTTTTTGAATTTAGTGTTATGTTGGGAGGCCAGGAAGAAAGGGAGGAGTTAGGTACATTCTCTTGGGGGGGGGGGGTGCCACTTCCTCTATGAAGGAGAGGGGTTATGGACTTGGGATAGGATGTTCCATAAACACAAGTACACTTATAAGGAAAGAATAACATGTGAAAATAAAACATGAAAAGTAGAACATATCTGGATAGGAAGCATATGGAAGAAAAAAGACTGTTTTCCCTGTGGAACACTAAATATGAGTTGACAATGTGATCCTGAAAAAATAAATAAAATGAGAAAGTTTTATTCTGCAGTGTATTAACAGAAGTGTGTTTGACGCTGGTGAAGCCTCAGATGGAATGTTATATCCAGTTTTGGAACAGTATGACTTAGAAGAGATATACATAAAATGAAGAAAATCAAGAGAAGTGAAAGGGTATCCAGGTTTAACCTGTATTGGTCTAGAGGAAAAGGCAGTCAGGACTCATAATATAGATGAGTTTTACTTTGTTTATTGGTTTTATTAGACCAACAAGATTTTTGCAAAAAAAAAAAAAATCTTTAATTGCAAGCTTTTGGGCACAAACACCCTTTACCAGGCATCAAGAGAAGACATAAAAAATCAATTTAAAACCTTTGAAGAATACCTGAAGGAATAGGGTTTGTTTAATCTACAAAAGAGAAAAGTGAAAGGCGATACGATATGGTCTTCCAGCGTGTAAAAGGTGGTTGTGAGGAAAATGGTCATCACTTATGACCTCTTGTGACTGACTAAGAAAAACTAAACTTAATTTGTAGCACAGAAGACTTTGGTTGGAAACATTCAGGTGATTAAATTCTCTAAAGGCTACCTATAGAGTTTGTGGAGTCTCTTTCAATAGAGATTTTTAAGAGAAAAGTAGATAAACATCTGCCAGTGATGATTTAGGTATACTTGGTTTGTCGTCAATGCAACTGGTTGGATGACATTTCCTGAGGCACTTCTGGTTACACTTCTATGTTTCTGGGTGCCATTTCCCCTACATTAATTTATTTGACATATGATATGAGCTTTGTGTACAGTAAATAGTGTGCTCTGTTACAACAAAAATGCAAGTATAATTATATCTTTATATCATTAATATATTGTTAAAATAATCTACAATTGTAACTAGGGGGAACTGTTGTTATCAATGGAAGAAAACTGTAAAACTTAGTTTTTCATATCTAAAATGAAACTCCAGGCAGATCATCATGATTACTAAGATCATACTAGTGATTTCATAGCAGTTTAGTGGCAAAATAGACTAAAAGGAGCACCATAGAGCTAGTAATTTGTAATAGAATCATAATTGTAAAGGTAATTAAAAATAAATAATTTTACAGGAGGTCAATTTTCAAAAGAATTGAATCAATTAGTTCTTTCTTCAAAATCACTAATACATATAATTTTCTTTTGATTTGCTAAACCTATTTTATATTTCTACAACATAATGTTGAAGCAGGGGATAGATGATAATTTAGTTAGACACAGGTCTTAAGGCTACTGTTTCATTTTCTGCCTCAGAGAGTATAGATCTTATTCCAAGATAACTGGTAATACAAGAGTGAGATGTTTGTGATGTCTTTTATAATCTCGAGGGAACAGCTTTTACCAATAAACAACAGTGGCTGTCTGAAGAACTAAAGTCTCTACATCAAAGCATGTTCATTTTACCCAATAAAGGTGAATAAAATTGCAACTGGTATATGTGGTGATAGCAGTGACTTATGCATGTTTATCCAACAGGGCTTATTGTTCATTTCATCTTAAAAGACATTTTCTTTGGCTCTCACTTACGTTAATGTGCATTGAGAAAATAGAATTTACAAGCGAGATTTTCACAGGCACACACAGCAGTTGAGACCATAACTTGAGCTGAAAATCAATGTGACTCGAGTTAGAAGCCTAACTTCCATTCATGCCTTTGAACACCTCCCCTAGAATCTACTGAAAACACAAAATCCAAAACTACATAAATAAAACTATATTTTCAAATTGCAATGCTGTAAAACTGTACAAAAGGGCAAAGGAAGGGAAAAGAGTTGGTTGTGAATACCAAGATGAGCAAGGCTGTGAAAAAAATGTGTGGGCTGATTAGATTATGAGGAAGTAAAGGAAGCAATTAAGGTAGTTAAGAGCTTTGTTGAATATGTAAATTATTTCTTTATACCAATTTTCACCAAGGAGACCATTGGAGATGTCAAGTTACCCTTGACAACTCTCATTAAAAAAGCCAATAAGTCAGTAAACTCAGATGCAATATCCAAGAATTCAAAAGGACCTAAAGAAAGCAGTGACTGAGATATTAACAAAAATGTATAAGCCTTCTTTAAAACCAACCACAGACCTAGTGCAGTAGAAAATATCAATTGTTTTAGTTATAGATATATATTTTAAAGTTCTTGGTGATCCATGGGATTATGGGCCAGACTTCTGTACCTAGTAAATTAGTTGAAAGGTGAATTTTAAACAGAATAAAATATCAAGAAAAAATGAATGGCTTTGAAAAACTCCAGTACGCATGGCTTATATAAGTCAAAAGAATAATGGACAAAGATGCACCAGGTGATATATTGCATTTAGGGTTTGACAAGACTTTTAACCAAGTTCCTCATAAGATGCTACTAAATAAAATAAATAGCTAACGAGACATCAAATACTATTGGAACAGAAACTGACTAAAAGAAACAGAACAGAAAATAAAAGACAGAAATAGTTCTGATCATGGTTGAAATGTGCAATGAGGTCCTGTTCTAGGACTTGAAGTATTTAAGAATAACCTTGAAAAGTCCTAACAGGAAAAATTTTACACCAGTGGAAAATATGCTGATGATGCAAAATCAGATGAAAGAATACTGAGGAATTCCAAAGGTACAAGAAAGGACAAGTTAAAATAGAAACTTGATAAAAAATATAAAGTAAAGTACATGGTAATCTTAACTACTTTTATACTTTAACTGAGCTCTATTAATTAAGTAAATTGAATATCAACTCAGAGAAAAGGTGTAGGTATTGCTATAAAAACACCAAAGGTCAAAATAATGTTTATACCTTTTCTCCATTATTGGTTTTGCCACCAAAAACATGTGTTCAGCCTACTCAATCCTGCTGGGAGACAATCATGCATGTAGCTTAGGAGCAGTTCTAAGTGCCCCTGCCTGGGTCTACACTCAAGTTCTCTCAATACATTCAGCTATATATGAAAATGAAACCAAGCCCAAAATACAGGTTGGCTCACTTTACAGTTGTATAGAGCTTGGTTACAGGTGCCAATTTATCCCCACATCAAAGTTAAAGATATCACTTAAAAAAAAGCATAACCCTTTAGTCTGATAGGCAACTCACTTGATGCTACTTTTAAAACTTCAAAGGTCTTACATTTATTTTAAAATGCCATCTAAAACTGACATTTGAAGATTAATAAAGATATTTTAAAGCTTCATACAGTAAAAGGGAACCCAGGATACAGGCTCTGAATCCTGTGACATTTTTGTTAATGGTTTAAAGGCAAAAAGGACACATTATATATGTACTTTTACTGTGCAGTAACTGAAATTATTGCACAGTATGAGCGTGTCTACACATGCACACCCATACTGTGCAGTAAATATGACAACTTACACTGAATTGAGTGTAAATTTGATATGTGCATCATGCAGGTGTCAAATGTATGCCCAATTAGTTACTGCACAGAAGCCCAGGGAGCCTTCCTGCGGGGTCTGCTCAGCCACTAGATGGCCGACTTGTGCTGGCTGGGTGCCCCTCCTGGCTTTGGTTTAGGACTACAGTTTATTCAGCTTAGGACTAAAATTAGTGTCAAGTGCTGGCAGCTGGCTCTGACTTCAATTTGGGACTAATTAGTCAGCTCCACAGTAAAAATCTCATGTAGATGCGCCCCCAGAGACATAAGTAACAATATGTGGCAGAGATGCTGGACATACAGGCAATAAAGAAGTATTTCTAAGGCATATCTGAAGTACGCTGGTAAATATAGCATAACAAAGCAGTAATACACTGACTCATATGGTTAGTAAATTACAGTAAAATCCCTATTTCCCAGCATTATCCTAGCCAGCATATTACATTAACTGGCACTGCGACTCTGCCCGTATGCCGCCGCCATCCACCACTTTGTACTGCTGCCACGTGCAATCACTCCGCACTGCTGCCACATCACCACCATCTACCACCTCGTGCTGCCTCCATGTTCCAGTCTCACGCAATTAACCCATGCTGCTGCTACACCATCCAACAGCTCATGTCACTGCCACTGCAAAGTCCAAGCCTCACCTTCAGCTCTAGTATTTTTAGATAACTGGTGTTTTTACATTACTGGCATCTGGTATTCTCCTCCCATACTGGATACGAGAGATTATACTGTATTTCCTCTTTACTTGTGGTACTTGAAACCTTATGAAACACAGCATAGCAGCCCAATCTGTTCACATATGCAGAACCTCATCAATTTTGGAAGATCATAGACATGACATGATGTGCTATTTCCACTAAACCACATGATATGAAATGAAGCAGGTGTTGTACCAGGGGTTAACCTTCATGTTTTTGTTTTCTATATAAAAATTGAATAATTTAGCCAACATATCTAATCAGAAAATAATTAGCTCAATTTTCTTACAGATAAGCACTTGAAGAAACACCATAACTACAGTATTAACTGACTACACAGTATTAACCAGAAGCATAACCAGGTGTGGGTGAGCAGGATACCAGCCCCAGGTGCTGATTTAGAGGTTGTGCCAAAATGGAGGCACCTGGAGCCCCTACCACAGCAGCTGCAGTGAGGCAGGGTATAGAGAGCTGGCCTCAGGAGCAGCTGCAGCCAGATGGGGTACAGGGAGCTGGCCAAGCAGCAGCAGCTGAGCTCAGGTGAAACAAATCCTCTGGTAATCAGCCCCTCTTCTGGCACTCAGCACAACACCTACTCTTTGCCCCATTACACATACCCCTCCTGCCTCACATCTCTGTCCAGAATGCAAAAATTGCTAGGTACACCTCTGATAAGAGGGTAAGAAAACTTATGTGCTTAATGGGTAAGAAAACTTGTGTGTTTTCTAATGAGCATATCCAAAACATATCTAAGGCAGAAGGCACATTAACTGTAATAAACCACTCCCAAAAATGCAATGAATTCTTTGTCTTTGGGGGAAATATTTCTAAAGGAAGGGCAACAGGTAGCCACTGAATCTAGATCTAGACAACGCTGTGATAATTGGTAAATAAAAGCTTTTCTGACCCATGACAAATGATTTTCCAGTGCTATTATTTCAACTGTAGTTCTACAACAATCCTCACTTGTCAAAAATAGCAAGCACCTGTGGTTTCAGAACTGCTATGCAGAATTAAATATACCTGGAGGACAGCATTTTACAAACATTCTTCATTTTCAGAATATCACCACAAGAAACTGAATTAAAAGAAACATTAGAGAAGATTGTGGATTATCTTACACATTCTGAAATAGCTTTCTGTTTATTAACATATATGTGAACAGTTGAGCAGAGGACCAGATCTTTTAATGTGTGTTCCTGGGTGCAGCATGTACTATTGCTCTTAGCTTCAAGTGTGTCATCTACTCCAGTGAAAGAGCTCATAATAGGAAACACCTTATCCACTAATGTTTGAAGGTTATAATTCATTTTAGATGTTAAAATCAGTATGGGATAATCACTAACTGCAACTGTATATGTATGTAATATTATTCTACTCTATTCTTACAACTAAAACCGTTTGACTCTTTGAGGTATTAGTAGTTCATTCTGAAACAAACTAGTAAAGCCTGTATCCATTTGAACTGTCTATTAAAATTCCTGGATGAGTAGAAAGCAAAATAGTCTATAAATTGTAAGGTTGATTTCAAACCTGAAGAGTGACTAGCAGATATTAAAAAAATATATATCAAAGAAAAAGAAGGAGCTAGGGGATGGCAAGTGGATAAATAGAAATGTAGGCAATGCTGTTCTGAGAGCCACAGAATTACAAGAAAGTATCTCTTCCATTTATGATAATGCCATGTTAATTTGATCCCTTCTCAGGGAAATGAAGAAACTGCAGAGGAGTCTGCACCCAACTAAAGACATTCTAGACATAGCGAGAAAAAGACCCAGCACAGGCCCAGAGCAGCCACATGCATGCAGCAGCCACTCCAGGACTGCGGCAATTTTTCCAGGATGTGTCCTAGAGTAGCAGAGTCTGCCACATATAGCAAAACTCTAAAGTGGCCACTTGCCACTCTACTACTCAGAGGCCACGATGCATGCAGCACCCACTCCAGGGCTATTCTGGGTCCAGCTAGAGCAGCACTATGCCAGACGCAGCACCCACTCCAGATTTTTCAGGAGGGACAATTGGTCTGGAATGAGGGACTTTTTTTCAACCCAGTATGTTTCCTGGTTATGGTATGCACTATTCTGGGTCCTATCTGGTGAACATGCACAGCCAATATATATAGCTACCAAATACCTGTCCTAGTCTGTCTCTTTCTATGCCAGTTCAAAGCACATAAAATGTTCCTTTTCCTGAACAAGGATCAAGCATCTACTCTTCTCATAGTGCACTATTACTTCCCATTTACTGCATTCTTCTTTATGACCCTACGCTGCATGGGCTTCAAAGAAGGTTTTTGAGGGGAGAGATTACATGGCCTTGGGCAGTCAATGCCTCCAGGATAAAGTCATAATTTGCAAGCTTAATCATATTATGCCATTAACATTTTTTCCCAAGCTGATCCTTCAGTTGCATTCATATGGAGGACTGTGATGGTAACTCTACAGAATTTCTTGTAAGTGCTTTTGTGGCCACAGACTTAAGCACCCTTTCAAGAACAGAGGGGTGGTTAGCCATCTTACTCTGAAGTCAAGGAATAATGTAGGTCAGGATGGCACCTGACAGACTAACAGGATCTGATGAAGTACAGCACTTGTTTCCTGCCATTGGCAGGGGGTCAGACTAGATGGCCTGCTCTAGGCCCCTTCTGACCCTAGTTACTATGAAACTATGAAACTATGAAGAACCTCCAGGCTGCTAGTGGCCACTCTATTCCCTCACAACAGGACAAGGCTTGGAAAGTTGAAAGGAGTGTAGTGAGTCTAACGGTAATGAGATACACCAGAGATCCTCTCCCTTCTTTCAGTCTGGGACGTCTGTTGAGTACATAACCATTCTAGAGTTACTGGAATAGGAGGAGATATACTAGATAGTCAGCCTTCCCTAAAAGCCAAAGAATTATTCAGAAACCTTCTTACTGCTTTGCATATTAAACAATGACATAATTGATCAGCTGCTGTGGACATCTGGCACATTTTGAACCTGCTAACCTAACCAAATGGCTAGAGTACCTGTTCCACGAAAGATTTATAATCACCTCTCTGGGGTGGGTTAACATCAGGAATAATATTGATAAGCTTCTTTTACATCATTTTACAATTATTGCAGCCCCTCTCAGCCCCAGGTAACGTGCAAGTATGAAGTAGATAACACAGAAACTCCCCAATGCCCAAATCTGTCTCTGAAGCCATTTAGTATGGACAGCTTTCCCCCTGTATTAAAATATGGAAGTGTCATTGGCAGATGCTACCTCCCCAAGCACCTCACAGCCAAAATAACCACTCATTTACTCCTGAACCCACTACTGTGATGCTTAATACAATCTGAACAGCAAAACCCAGGCTCAAAATTGGCTTTAAGCTTTGCAGTGCAGTCAGGAGGAGAATGAAGCCAAGCAGATGGCATGCAAAAAGCCAAAGAGGAAATGCAGTTGAAAGAAACAAAGTAGCAACAAAAAAACAACCCAGTATATGTTTTTGGGGGAGCTTTTTGCAAGCACTAGACAAGATGGAAAAGGGTTTATGAGGGTTCTTGCTAGGATGGGAAAGAAGGGCTGTTTTTTGCTGCTCCATTTGGTAGGGTCCAGAGTCAGGCGGTTGGCAAAATATTTTCTTGTGTGAGTTTCTATTGCAGTTTATGCCCTGTGCAGAAGCTGGCTAATCCCCACTGACTCTCTCTTCTCCAAGTTCACTTGTCTGTGGGATCACTGATTTTCTAGTTATATCCTTCACGGATAATGTGGCAATAAAGCAAGTAAAACAAACTTAGGAAAAGATTTTATTCAACAAAGCACTTCACTTTAAAAAAAAACTTGTAACAGGTTTACACAACTTTGATAAGTAAACCCATATTTGATCTAAGCCTGAGTCCTGTTTACAGTCAGTGGGTTTATGTAAGACAGGGTCTCTCTTTTTAATTTTTAATTTTTTTTTCTTGGGTTTGGTCTGCTTACATGTGGTGATGAAGTAGCTACCCTGCCAGCTCCCTGCTAGTCTGTGCTGTTTTCAGAATGGGATTGGGAAAAGGGAGCAAAAGGAGCCCATTCTAGGGGGTTCCCCAACCAGCACTGGAAGGTGGGTGAGTGAACTGAACCCTCCCCAACTCAGTGGGGTTCCAATATACTCATTCCACTCTCCTGTGGTGGCTGACAAAACCCCAGACTGAACTTCTTCTGCTCCCTTCCCCCCACTCCCACTCTGAAAACAATGACAGTCTGGGAGGCAGTGAACACACAAGTTACAGAAGACGCCATGTTTTGAAATGTCTTCATCTCAACCCTCATGAAATGAGGATTTAGATTTTTACCTAATCAGCCATTTCTGAAGCAGTCAGCAGCTGTGCACATGTGTTTGGTCATGGCTATAGACTGCTTTCTGCAGCCAGATTGGGTGAAAATTCTCATATCTGTCTGTGCCTGCTGTCTGCAGTGCAGAAATTCTACCTGGTCTTGAGCAAATGGCTTCTGTATAGATTAGGTTGATCATCGAGAATTGTTCCAAGTCAGTGTTTGGCAAGGCTTCTTCTCATCAAGGAGACTCTCAATCTCTTAAAGATGCCCAACCACAAAATATGAGAGCTGTCCCAAATAGACTGACACTACTAGGCTTGATTAGTTTGCAAAGCTAGACAAATGCAGGGTGCTGCACCTTGGGAAAAGGAATCCACAGCATACATACAGGCTGGGGAGTTCCCTTCTTGAAAGCATAGAGGCGGAAAGGGATCCTGGAGTTATTATTGACTCCAAGATGAACATGAGCCACCAATGCCAGACTGCAGCTAGTAAAGCCAGCCATGCATCCAAAGGTGCATCTCAAACCAGTCCAGAGAGGTGATATTCCCCCTCTATGAGACTTTGGTCAGGCTGCAGTTGGAGTACTGCGTCCAATACTGGGTGCTACACTTCAAAAGGGATGTGGCCAGTCTGGAGAGGGTTCAGAGGAGGGCCACCCACCTGGTGAGAGGGCAGCAGGACAGGCCCTGTGAGGAGAGACTGAGGGACCTGAACCTGTTCAGCCTCAGCGAGAGAAGACTGAGGGGGAACCTGGTGGCTGCCTACAAGCTCATCAGGGGAGATCAACAGCAAACAGGCAGAGCCCTTTTCTCCCCAGCACCACCTGGGGTGATGAGGAACAATGGTAATAAAATGACGGAGAATAGGTTTAGATTAGAGATCAGAAGACAATATTTTATAGTTAGGGTGGCCAAAATCTGAAACCAACTTCCCAGGGAAGTGGTCCTCGCCCCTACCTTGGGCAAATTCAAGAGAAGGTTGGATGACCATGTGTCTGGGGTCTTGTGAACCCAGCATTCATTCCTGCCTGTGGCAGGGGGTCAGGCTAGATGATCTGTTCAGGTCCCTCCTGACCCTAGCCACAATGAAACTATGAAACTATGACTACACCGAAAACCTTGAAATGGGGCCACTAAAACAAATAAAGAAACAAATACTTTAATTATAGTTAATCTAATTAGAAAACAAAGATGATCAGCAATGTGTAATTGTAGTCCTCCTGGTGCTTTGAGTTTGAACAAAGAACAACAGAAAAAGCATGTACTTCGTCTTCAATTGGTTAAGGAAGTGATGCTCATCCCACGGCCTATGGGCCAGATGTGGCCCATAAAACCCGTGTAAATTGCTTGTTATATCACTGGTATGAGTTCACAGCCATATTAGCATGACTCCTGCAGGAAGTCTGTACATGTAGTGAACTCTCTGAACTCACCATCATGCTAGCGGGGCTCTGAAGACCAAGGATGAATGCTGATATTTCATTCCCACTTTTCCCTTGCTGCTGATTTCAGCAGGGAGGGTAGGGGGGGAGGAGGAGGCAGAGGCTGAGGGAGACTAATGGCAACAGCATTCACCCCTGTATTCCAGATTTACAGGAAAGTGGTGGCTCTGGCCAGAGCCTGCACTGACATGCTAGTGAACTCAGATACGTCACTGAGAATGCACTACACAGGTGAAGGGTGGTATAGCTCCAACTGGGGTTGCCAACTCTGTTTAAATCTATTCCAGGAGGTTTCCAAAATGTCGAAATGCCTGTGATATACAATGTAAATATACCCACATACTTGCATATATCAGTCATAGGTTATGGTGTGTAGATTTTACATTTAAAATTTTAAAAAACCCACTGGACTACTGTATAAATCGGTTTCAAAATTTAATATTTATTTTAATGAATGCCTTAATGCTTATCTCCTGGGAAAGTCTCAGCAGTCTCCTGGATACTTATATATAATTCCTGGAAACTGTAGGTTAATTCTGGAAGGTTGGCAACCCTACCTGCAACCTTCTCACCTCTCTGGCCATCAGCCCATTTCTGACTTAAAGACTGGGATGCTAGTAAAAAGGTTTGAGCATCACTGGTGTATGGTATTCACATACACCAGTGATGTATGTGAATCACTGTGAACTTTACTAAGTTTTAAGTAAAACTTAGGTTACTTAAAGTTCAAAATATCACTGATGATCACACTAGTTAAAGAATTTCTGGAATTATTCTACAAGGAAACATGATAAACACTACTTTTGGATTCTGCTGAATTCTGGCTGGAATTTAATAAAAAGATGTTCTGTAGAAATCAAAACAAGTACCTGTTTTAAAACACATTTCCTACATACATATATGCATTAGGGCTGTGCAAAGCTTTGGATGAGGATTTGATTCGGAAGAGATTAGGCCAGATTTGATGGCCCAATCTCCGAATCCCAATTGAATCGGGGAGAAATTAAAAGATCCAAATCAATTCAAAACTCAATGATTCAGACAGTCCCCAGTGGCTGCAGGAGGGAACTGCAGCCAGACCACTGACAGCCACCAGCCCCTGCCTGCTACCCAGACCCCCTGGCTGCCACCTGCTCCCCCAGCACCCCCGCATGGCTGCCTCGCCTGCCCCAGTTCACGGTCTTTTAAAAAACGGACCACGGCGAGGGATGATCCCCAGTGCCTCTCACTGGGCTCTAGGGATGGGGGGGCACTCTTACACAAGTCTCTAATTCTTCCCAACCACCCCAGCCCCCACCCCATGGCTGCTCCGCCCAGGCCAGCTCTGACCCTTTGAGAAAAAAAAAAACGAGAAAAAACCTAGAACTCACTGCTCCTGCAGTGGCCTCAGGGCTTTGGATGGCTCATGCAGAGCCCCCCATGTGGTGTGGGCCAGTGGGGGTCAGCATGGAGCAGTGGGGTTTTCCCCCCACTGGGCAGGAATGATAAGTGTTGGGGGGGTTGTTTGTTTGTTTTTTCCTTAAAGGGCCAGAGCCACAGTGGGCAGGGCCATCATGGGGGAGGAGGGCTGGGGAATGGGTGGAGGGTCAGAGAGCTCATGCAGAGCCCCTCATGCAGCATGGGGCAGTAGGGAAGAGTGGAGATCACCCCTCTTCCAGCAGCACTCGCTGAGTCAGGGCTTTTTTTTTTTTCCAAAGTGCTGAGAGCTGGGGTAGGCAGGGCATCCATTACTGGGCTGGGAGAGTGCGTGGGGGATGGGCCTGGGTGATTTACCCAAATCAATTTGGGACAGTGATTCAAATGACCAGACCAAATCACTGTCCCCTACACTGGCTGAATCCGAAGCGAATAGTAGCCACTTCACTTAGGCCTAATATACACACACCTATTTAATTTATATATATTCACCTATCATATATATCAGGGTCCTATCATATATATCAGGGGTGCTCAAGCTTTTTGCTGGTGGGCTAGATGGGCAACGTCCCATTTATCCCTCTGGTGGTCCGAGTCCAGCACTGGGGCCAGTGCAATGGACATCATCTGGCCATGCAAAGGGGAGCACAGGCAGCCCAGCCTCTACCCAGCCCTGTGGGGGAAAGGGGCTGTGGATTGGATTTACAGGGTGAGAACAGATGTATAGCTTGGCCCTGTGGAGGGAAGGGTGTGGCCTGGCCCCAGTCCAGCCCCATGGGGGTAAGGGAATGGCTGCAGGCCTTGGGTTTGGGAATTTTGCAGGGAAAAGATGACTGCATTTTTGTCCACTGCTCCCTCCACCAAATTTTCCACCTATAAAATCATGGCCAGTTATAAATATGGAGCTGGACTTAAAGTACAACTCATTTCCTTTTCTACTTTTTAATCCAGTTTGATTTCAATGTAACAGCAGACCATGATGGTTCAAGAAACCTGACATCTATTCCCAGGCTCTCTGTTAAATCTAAGACTTTATTGCAGCTAAGACCTTTTCCCTATAAATAACAGAATTTGCTCTCTTTACATTTATAATGAAACTGCTGCACTTCATTTAACTTTGACCTGAGAACTACCAGCTACAAATGTTAAGAAAAGTGTCATACTAGGATGGATGGATACCTGGAAATAAGTTTTAAGATAAATTCCCTTTAGTCATCACATTGTTTTGACAAATTTGATTACCTGAACAGGTAGTTTTAATTTTCTTACAACAAAATCTAATTAAAATTGTAATTTTGAAATTTTATCTACTTCTATGTTTTACCATAATCATTATTTCAGTTAAGGAAGGTTCTATCTCTATTCAGAAGTTTATTTTAACTTTATTTTACTACACAAACTGCAGCTATTTAATAAATATTGCATCATTCATTAAAATCATCTCTTGCATGTGCTAGAAAAAATCTGCTTTTACGCTTCACTAAAATTTGTACAGGGACTGTTTTTCACTGTACAGATATACAGATTGTCAGTATTGTGTGCTATTGAACATATGGAATTTAGATTCCATAAGCATCCTAAAATAGATAGATCTTTTGAGGAAAATTTTATGTCATTGTAATTCTGTACGTGATTTAATTAGAGAGGAAGAATGATCCACTATCTGGAAACATGGGAGATCAAGCTTCAATTTCCTGTTCTATTCTATATTTCCTGAACTATCTTGGGCAAGTTAATAAGGACCAGATTGTTAAAAATAATAATAATTAGGTGCCTACATTAATAACAGATATTTAAAAAAAAATCTAGGTACATAAGACCATTTTTACATTGTGTTGGATAGTGCTATAAAGTAGGGATATTATGTTTCGACTTCTGTTTTGCCATTTCAAAGGACAGTGTTTTGTTTTCTCATTTTGTTTAATTTCAAAGCACTGTTCCATTTCATTTAATTGAAATTGTTTTCTTGTTTTGATGAGTTTTGACTTTTTGCTCATAGGCTATAATGGGGAATCATGAAAATGCCAATAACTTTGCCATTTCTTGTCCAATTCAGATGAAAATTGTAAGGAGGACATACCCTGCATAGGGTATGATGCTTGCCAAGTTTCAAGGAGATAACTGCAAGGGTTTCTGGGAAACTGCACCTCAAACTGCTAAAAGCCAAACTTGTGTCACATGCTGGCAGCCTCCTGTCATCCTGTGCTCAGATCTGGAGGCCCAACCCCCAGGAGGAGTCCAGCAGTGTTGGCAGGGCAGGTTGAGCTCTGTGGGGTGTGGGGCTGGTGGAGCTGCTCAGAGTGCAGCCCTGGCTCTCCCCGCCTCCTGCCACTGGGCTGCACTCCGAGCAGCTCTGCCAGCCCAATTCAGCTCAGCCCCGTGGTGGGAGGTGGGAGGATACCTAGTGGCAGAGCCACTTGGAGTGCAGCCCTGGCAAGCACAGCCCAGTGGCAGAAAGCTCTGCATCCCCACAGAGCTGAACTTGGCAGTGGAGGAGAGCCAGGGCTGAACTTCAAGCAGCTCCACCACTGGCTCTCCACTGCCTTCTGCCACCTCCTGCCTCCAGGCTTAGCTCCATGGGGTTGTGGAGTCTCCAGCTGCTGGGCTGTATGATCCAAGAGGCTCTGCCACTGGCTTTCCTGCCACTTCTTGCTGCCAAGCTGAGCTCCTTGGGGCTGGGAGAGTTGCTTGGAGCACAGCCCTGGCTCCAGGCACAACCCTGGTGAGAACAGCCTGGTAGCTGAAGGCTCCACAGCCCCACAGAGCTGAGCCTGGTGGCAGGAAGCAGCAAGAGGCAGTGGAGAGCTGGTGTCATAGCTGCTTGGAGCACAGCCCTGGCTCCAAGCGCAGCTCTGGCCACTGGCACTCCCCCATCTCCTGCCACCAGGCTCAGCTCCATGGGGCTGGTGGAGCCACTTGGAATGCATCCCAGTGGTGGGAGGCAGGGGAGAGCCAGGGCTGTACTCTGAGTGGCTCTGCCAGCCCCATGGAGCTGAGCCCAGCGGCAGGAGAACCAGTGATAGAGTAACTTGGAGCACAGCTCTGGTGAGCATAGCTTGGTGGCAGAAGGCTCTGCAGCCTCACGGAGCTTAGCCTGAGATGGGAGGCAGGATGGAAGGCAGGAGAGACCCACTGGCCAGGGCTGCGCTCAGAGCCAGGGCTGCACTTGGAGCGGCTCCACCACTGGCTCTCCTGCCACCTCCCAGCACTGGGCTGAGCTCTGTGAGGCTGGCGAAGCCACACTGAGCACAGCCCTGGCTCTCCCCACCTCCCATAACCAGTCTGCTTTGAAACTCAAAACATTTCAAAACTTTCAAAACATTTTGAGTGCCCTCATTTAATTTCAAATCGGTATCCAAGTCTTTTGTTTCATTTCAATGTTGCTGTTTTGAGCTCGAAATGCATCAAAACAGCTTCAAAACAAAACACCCATTGAAATTTTGCACAGCCCTACTATAGAGCATATTCATAACAAAATATCCCACCCCTTAGGTTCCACACTGCTTGCCAGTAAAATGCTGTGTATTTCTATTATTATTCTTATGAACATGTATGAAATTGAGAGTGGTTCTGGGCATGTACCAAAAACTTGCTACATAACATACTTTAGCGTACAGGCCGGGGGGAAGGAACAAGTAGTCTGGATGTTTTTTCAGGGTTGCTCATCTGATAAAATGCATCCCTAGACATATTATGTACCTAAATTTCATTTTTCTGGCACTTTTTATTTTCCTTTAAGAAATCTGGTCCTTCCTTTCTTGCTGGATAAGTCCAATTTTGTAAAATGGAGATACAAGCAATTTCTTACCTCAGAAAGGTAGTGAGAATGAATATATTAAATATTGGAAGGCATTTGAGGAATTGACAAATATACGATTTCACTGTTTTTAAAGGTGTGGGATATGATAAAACTGTTTTATCAGCCTGCTCCATACCTATGTAGTAAGTGAACTAAATTGTAGTAATTTACTCTGAATGAAATGGGGAATCATTTTTGTAGGTTAGAAGCAGACAGAAGAAACCACTGGCATGATGCAGCTGAATTTGGCGCAAGTGCCCCTATTATTTAAAAAAGGAAATTGTTGTATCTGTCCTTCAGACAACATAGTAATGGAATCTATATAAGAACCTTGCGAGTTTGTCAAATAAACCTTAAAATGAATCATTTATGCTTAGAAAGGGCTTTTCACTTTTGTTTCCTGGTTTGTTTGTTAACATGTTAATAATACCTTCGAAACACATGACCCTTTTCCAATCCACATCATTCATAACATTGAAATAAATCGTAGGTTTAGAAAAGACTTAGAGGTCATCTATTAATGATATAGTTCTGCTATACTGTTTACAATCTATCTAATTAGTTTGTAATACTGTTTTCATATTTTACAGAAATATTATGTCAATAATATTAATGACAAATGCATGAAACAATCATAGGAGATACAGTCAGTCCAGCAAGTCAAGCCTAAAAGAGAGAATGGAGGCATGAAGTACAAGCAGGAGGCAAGTACAAGCAGAAGGCACTAAGTCTTAATGGGGAAAATGGATTTTTAATGTTGAACTGACTCAATATGAAATTAATAATGTTGGTCCAATAAACCAAAACATATTATTAGCAACCTCGGCTGAATATGAACCAGCAACCCAAACATGAACCATTTCAAATTACCCCCAGTGACCCAGAATTTCTCTAGTCTATGGTTTTCCTAGAGATAGTATCCTAGATTTGATCACTTTTGATAGTCTTGATATTTTGTAGCATTGCATTAAAAATTATGGTTAAGTCAAACATACTGGCACCAAGTCATTTAACAACTCATTGAATGTACCTGAAAAACATCATAATTTTAAAAAGAAAAAGGAAGAGATCTTGTGTTCCAATCAAAGGTGATAATGAAATTCAAAATATCTCACTAGGTTACAGCTTTAGGACCAGTCTAGCATAGCACAGCATAGTAAAGGCTAAGGCAACAAATGAAGTGGCAAAAACTACAGAATGGATGGATGATTTTGCAAAGGGTAGCTGTACTGAACAGAGGCTGATAATTAATTACACATAAACAAGACCCGACCCATGACTGGGCAGTAGGCCTCGATGGCTATGCCCTTTTCAGGAAAGACAGGGTGGGGAAGAGAGGCAGTGGGGTTGCTCTCTATGTCAAAGAACGCTTCTCTTCAGTGAGCATTAACTTGGGGGCGACTGAGGACCAGGTGGAAGCAATCTGGGTCAGGCTGCAAGGAGAATGAGGGGAAAGGGATTTAATGGTGGGTGTCTGCTATAGACCACCCAACCAGAAGGAGGAGTTGGACCTCCAATTCTCTGGCCAGCTTAAGGAGGCGGCTAGGACGAAGGATGTC
>JAGPOW010003642.1:37175993-37206140 GCA_030014935.1 Caiman crocodilus
GGGGTCCTGTGACCCTGGCACTCATTTCCTGCCATTGGCGGGGGGTCAGACTAGATGGCCTGCTCTAGGCCCCTTCTGACCCTAGGTACTATGATACTACGATACTATGAAGACAAAAATATTAATTTATTTTAAAATAGTATAAAGGAGCCTTAATTATAGATAAATATTACTACTGCCACTAATTGTTTACAATATAGTGTGCCTTTCCCTATTTGAGAAGTAGGGGAAAAAAAATCCAATTCTTAGAGATTATACAGCAGGGGTGGGCAATTATTTGGCTGGAGGGCCACTTAGGGAGCTTTAGTGAGCTGTTGTGGGCCGAGGGATGCTGACCCAACCCGGTTCACCTGGGGAAGGGTCAGGGGAATTGACTCAATGATCTACTAAGTTCTCTTCCGACCCAAACATCTACGAGTCTATGATCACAGTATGGTTGGCGGGGGGAGGGATTGATCCTATCTGGTCCAGGCCCATATGCCCTGCACCTACTGTCAGGAGCACCAGACAGAGTGGGCAGGCAGGTGGGTGCAGTCTCCATGGAGACCGGCCTGGGAATCCCACAGGCAGGGCACACTTGGCTGGGTGGATAGGACAAGGCCACAGGCAAGTGGGGAGTGGTGTCCAGAAGTGGGATGGGTGTGCGAGGCCAGGGCTAGAGCTAGGGCTGGGGCTAGGATTACAGGGCAGTGGCAGCACAGTGCCATTTGGGGAGTGGATTGTGGATTGTAGCTCTGCACGAGGCCCATGCCCTGTGCTACCACCACCAGGTAATCTCGGCCCTGGCCCTAACTCTGTCCACCCATCCCACTCCTGGATGCTGTTCCCCACCTGCCTGCAGCCCCATTCTAACTGCCTGGACAAGGGTGCCATGCCCATGGGATACCAGGCTGATCCAGTGCTCTCAGTGGTAGGTGCAGGGTGGACAGACCTGGGTTCCTGGGCAGTAGTGTCTGATGGATGCAGTGACACTGGCGGTAGCAGCAGCTGGAAGGAATTTATACTTCCAGGGCTGCTGGGAAGTGGAGTCCAGCTACCACACTGGCCCCAGCCTTACTGTGCCCCTTTCAGACTGGCTACATATGCCATGGCCTGGGCTGTCCCCCCATGCCTGGGATGAATGGGGCTGAGGGACCTGCTATGGGATTGATAAAATCCCTTGGCAGGCTGGAATTGGCCCATGGGCTGTATTTTGCCCACTCCAATTCTGTAACACTTGAAGTATTAGAAAATGGGTACCTTAGCCCCCCTCACTTTTTCTTTTCCAGAGTAAAAACTGTTTTTTCAGCTTTGTGATAAAGAGAACAAGGTGAACAAAAGGAAGCAATATGACGTTATTAACACTTGATAGTTATGTTATTAACACTTGATAGCTGTTATTTACTTGAAATTAATTGCTAGTCTTTTGTCTAGTATAATATTCAGTGGACACTTTATCATCTACCAAATCACTTATTCTATGACCCATAGGAAGAAAAAGATAGGATGTTTTATATATATAAAAGGATTTAATTTTTAGGTATAGTGGGCACAATTTAATGTTTCCATTTGTTACTACATATACACACACACACACACACACACACACACACACACACACACATATATATAAAGTAACATATATATATGTAGTACATATATGTATTATATATAATATATATTATAATATAATGTATACTATACTATATATTTATAGTATACTATATATTATACTATATATAATACTATATATATTACATACATGTTAAATTGTGCTCACTATACCTAAAAATTAAAACATTTTAAAGAATGAATGAATTAGTACATGAGCACCCGGCCATTTGGATTATAATAGTTTTAAATAAGAAAGCATTATATTAATTAGATATGCATTTGGAAACAGAAGTGAATAACTTGTAGGATTTAGACCTGCTCTCTCTGAATTTCCACACTGCACAGAATAAAAAAAGGAACTAACACTTTTGCATGCAATACATACCATTACAAGATGGCAATGCTCTGTTCCATGCTGGTTTTCCATCAATGCCAATCACACATGTTATAGTAGAGGGATCAATAATCTTATATCCAGAATCACATTGATAGGTAATAGTTGATCCAAGTTTGAAATCTGTTCCAATTCTTGTTCCATTCATTATGTTTCCTGGGTCAAAACAAGCTTCTCGTGGTTTTTCTGTTAAAAGTGGATATGAATTAAAAAAGTGTACTCAATGAGATAATCCTTGCAGAAAAAAATACATTTGACAATCTGCAGGGTTTTTTTATTATTATTATATTGACTTTACAATCATGTAATTAAAATATGCTTCTATCTTTAAAAAATGGTTATAGAGATACTGATGCTTTCCAAAGATTATCTGCCTGTCCAAGAAAATTACACCTATATCTTTTTGCATCATGTTAAGAAAATGTACCTCCAAGATTAAACTTCTTCAGTTTTGCTTTATTTATTTATTTTTAACTACATAAAAGCTATGTGACTTTACCATATTCCAGTAAAGTAAAAGAAATGCCTGTCATTTCTACAATCCTCAATTTTACATTTATACTTTCTACTAAAAGCCAAAGAATTTCATGGGCTTTCCCATTATCCAATTAGAAAAGTACCAAGGCTGGGAAGATATACGGTATTTTTCCCTGGACAAATTGTGCCTGTGTTTGTCCTGAAACAAAAATATCTCCTGACTGATGTGTAAACACATCATCCTTCTAATCAGGGTTTAGTGAGCATCATGATTTAGTGATGCTTTTCTAACATTGATTCAATGCTGTAATCCCAGGATAAATGTACAGACATATTTTGCAATATCCTCTGATAAACTTTTACTACTGCTCATCTGGGAAACATTTTTAGGATTTATCCTGGAAAAGCAGACATGGATGTCTGTACAACTGCGCTCATTCTTAGGATAAAATACCTTATCATAAGATAACCGTGAGGTCTATTTGCACAAACAGATATAACATCATGACTTTAGAATAAACTGTTGTTGGTTTGTTCTTTTCTTCTTCAGATTTACAAGTCTAATAGTAGCGTGATTAATTTAAGATGTCAAGTTTCATCAATTAAAACTGAGACCATTAATAAAAAGTTCATCAAAATATGTAGTGCAGTATATCAAAGACCTATCTATTTAGTGTAAGATAAGAGTTATGAATCCTGTGTCACAGGAACCAAGATTTCACTCATTGTTTTTGAAAACTAGCTAATGCAAACTAATGGACAAGAGGAGAGGAATCAGGATGTCACATATCACTGGTTTCCACAGTCATGAAATACCGCAGAAGCTGGAGAGTTTCATCACCTATCATTCTAGAACAATTCCTTACCACATTTTACATGCTACTGCTTCAGCATCAATAATTCTTAAAGAATGAATAGGCAATATTAGGTTTGATGTTGAATTCATTCTTTGGTTTATAATATTCATTAGTAAAACAAGACAGTATTTTAGAATGTGAACTTTTTTATGTACATGTATAATGTGAAGCATACATCTATAGCATAACTATATGTAATGCATAACTAAAAATAAAAAAGAAATTGTGTATGACTTACACATGAACACCTGTATATGCTATTGGAAAATGAATTTTCATCTTTCTTTTGCCAGACTTCCCCACTTCCCTTCCTTACAAATCAGCAAGGTTTCCTCCCTAGAATAAATTGTATTCTATTTTTGTTTACATTATATTTCAAATTCAGTTGTGAGAGAAAAGGCCAGGTTTCCATCTACAAACAATGTAAATGCAAATATGACAATTACACTGGGAAGAAGAGCCTTGTTGGCCTGCAGGGAAAAGTATGAGGACAGAAAGAAGTTAGGAGATGAGTACAAGGAAACTTTGATATTTCTTTTTAAGCTTGTTCACTTTTAGTAGTTTGACATTTTCATATTCTTTGAGATTTATTTGTTTCTCCTTTTTTTATGCGTATTATGGAAGTTTTATTCAATTGATGGCGACAAAAAGCTGAGACAATATTTTTTCTACTGACAAAAAGTTTGAAAAAACTGACCACAGATGACAGTCTCAGCAGAGAATCAGGAACTAAGCAAAGTAACTGGTAAATTTGGAGTAGGGTGACTGAAAAATAATTTGCAAGCGATTATGCCTCTGAACTCTGAGTGGCTAATAATGAGTGCCAGCCTAAGTATAAAAAGTCATTTGTTGAATAGTTATTGATATATGCGTATGCAAATCACCCCAAAATCACTCACTGTGAAGTGGTTGGGGGGAAAAATATTGTTATGGATATAAGTAAATATATAGAATCCATGAATGCTAATTGAATGAGACAATTCCATTATTGTATAACCTCCTTCAAACATTATTTCCCTTTTTTTTTTTTTTTTTAACTTAAACCCTCCATTCTCCTCTAAGAAGATAAGAATGTACAGGGATGTCACAAAACAGAAAGTTAAAATGAATTTCCATGTATCTATTCAGCATATATTTGCTGAAAAGAATTTTTAAAAAATAAAGTAAGTGAAAAAAGGAAGGTGAAACTGTAGAATGAAATACTTGCCAGTCTCCACTTATAGACCAAGTTTGTTGAAATATATTTAAAAGAGAATTTGATGTATAATATGTTATTTTACTCAGAAAATTTTAAGATGGCTGATTCTGAGTGATACATAGCAAAACTCAGATTATCAGTTAAACGTATAATATCAATATGTTAATGGTTAACAGCAATAGAGAAACACTGTTAATGACCTAAAGTATATTTATGCACTATCTGACAAGTATATGAAATGCAAGCCTAGGTAGATCTCTCTCTCTCTGTCTCTCTCTCTCTATATATATATAAATCTTATAGCTAAATATATCTATGAATTCTAAAATATTGATTTAGGATTTATTATATTTTATATATATAGCTCTGTCTATATATACATAAAGCTATATATATAAAATATAATAAATCCTAAATCAAGATTGTTTTTCTTTTCTGTGTAGGACATATTATCTTGACAACATTACCTTTATATTCAATGGCAAATCCTGACATGCCAACAGAGGCATCACTTCGAAATGCAAGAAATAGGCTATTACTACTGCTCTCAATTCTTTCAGGTGCCTGGGAGCCTTGAAAACTTCCAATTAGAGGACTGTTGGAATCTTCCCCTTCATAAATATGCAGAAAATCATAACTGGGCTCCATACTGAAACTGAAATAAAAGAAAAAAGAGAATTTCAATGCTGTTGTTTTTAAAGTATAACTACATCAGTTCTGTAGTTGTCTTCCACTTACGATGTCATCCTACTCACAAGAAAAGGTCTTTAAAAATACAAGGGATAGGGATATCTTAAAATCCAAATTCTACATGCCCTGTAAATACTGATCAATCAAGAATTTAATATTGATAGAATTTTAACTGAAGCATTCTATCATGTAAAGTGCAGTCATGCTATAAAACTTATTTTTATTACTACACAAATAAATTGTAGAAGTTCAATAATGCACATTACTATTATGTTAATGATAGGATCTGTGCAGTATAACAAGAAAGATAACACTATTACTTTAAAAAAAAAAAGGTTGTACAGGTCCACTAGGCCTCTGGCTGATGTTAATTTAATTACATTGTGGGATCTGAGCCCTTTTATCCCAGAACTCAATAATTATGTGTCCTGCCATGCCAGATGTTCACAGTATAGCATGGCAGGATATACAATCATTGGAATATGGGATAAAATTCCTCATATCCCATTGACATTCTACCAGGGCATGCACCAAATTTTTCCTAATATTTAATCTAAACTTCCCTTGCAGTGTCTTGAGTTCATTGCTCCTTGTTCTGTCATATGCCACCACTGAGAACAGCCTATCACCATTTCATCATTATTCAAGTGAAAACGAAATCAGACCAACAAGTCAAACTTCAGGCAGCATATATTACTAATGAAAATGTAGAAATAGGTCATGAATAGGTGTTCATTTCCAGGGGTAGAAATTTCTGCAAAATTTCTGCTGCTAGAAATCTTTCAAGAGGTAGTACAGGCATTCAGCTTACAACTACTCCCTCTCTTCCCTGTCACCTGATCAGGGTGCTCCAGGTCTGGGGAAGGCAAGGGGACCAGTGGCTGTTCCACATTACCACCACACTGGGTATGTCTGCATGAGCATTTATACCAGCTTAAAATTTACTGCATTGTAAGAAGGAATAGGCCACCATTTACATGTGCAGCCATTAGAGTGCATTAATGCTGTGTGTGGACTTATGTGGAACTAAAGTTAGTCCACACACCCAGGTTACTGCACAGTAAGGCATCTACATGTGCATTACTGTGCAGTAACTAACTGGGTGTAAATATGATACCCTGCATGATGCAGATACCAAATTTACACTCAAGTCAGAGTAAGTCACCATATTTACTGTGCAGTATGGGCAGGCATGTGTAGATACATGCCTGTACTGCACAATAATTTTGGTTACTGCACAGTAAATGTACACATGTAGACACACCCATTGTATAGGGAGACCTACTGCTGCCACAGTTGCATTCACTCCACCAGCTTTCATCCTAAATATACCACCAGATCCATTGTCTACAAACAAGTTCTACATTACAACCAGATCTGCTGTGACCCTGCTGACAAGGATAAACACCTTAAGAATCTAAAGCAGAGATTCCTACAATTATAAAACAATCCCAAAACAAATCCCAGATTCAGGTCTTGCTCCAACCTTTTATATCAACCCTGGAGCAAGGACAACAGAATCCCTCTGATTGTCATCTACATCTTGAATACCTAAGATATCACTAATGACATCCAACCCCTTCTGGAAAAGGATGATTGTCCCAAGGCAGCCTTTAGCAACAAATCTGTGTTGGTAGCCCCTCCCCACTCTGCTCTCCCTGATGTCAAATGGCATCTGTCAAACAACAGATTAACAAATTCCTATCCTCATGGAGGCACCAGTCTTTGCAATAGATCCAAATGCCTGCCATGTCCCCACACCATCACTGTACCTAATAACAAGGAGTGCAATATCCAAGATTACGTCCCTTACAATTATACCATCATTATATATGTCATCACCTGCTTACAATACCATTCTGCTGTCTACATTAGGCAGACAGGGTGATCTCTATGCACAAAAATGAATGACGTCAGCTGACATCATTTGCAGAAAGACACAAAAGCCTGTAGAAGAACACTCCCCTCCCTAGACACTCCCTCATTTACTTCAGGATTGATTTTTCTCAGTAAAAAATAAAGTATAATAAAAAATATAATAAAAACAAGTTTGAATGGGAAACTGAAGAACAAGAAATCCACAAACTGAACTCTGCTAAGTATGATTTAAACCAGGACTATGGGTTCTTATCTCATTGCTGGGATTAATTTTTGTGCCCCCTTTATTCCTATGGGTTTAATGCCCATTTGCTTTTCTCTCCTAGCACTGCCTTCCTCCCCCTATCTTTCTCTCTATCTTCTCATCTCTTGTATTTTGTATTCTAATTTCTCCCTACAATAGATTCTGCTTTCTGCATTTCCTTTTCGCAGCACCTGCTGAAGTGAACTTTGGTGCATGGAAGCTAGCACTCCATACATTTATCTTATTTAGTTAGTCTATAAACATGCAAATCTACCCTGCCTTCTGATGGACTTCAAACTAACATGGCTAACTACCTCTCTCTACTCCAGTCTTCCCAGGAGTGGGGCAGTAATCTCTAGTGTGCAGTTGAGGGAGAAACAGGGAAAATCCCCCAGCCCATTCCCCAAACTAGGGATTGCCTGGTATGAGGAAGAGGCAGGGAGCATCAGTGACTGCTCCCATCCTACTCCCTGACACCACCTGGTACAGGACAGAAGGGGAGCCCAACAGAACAAAGCCTGGTCCCTAAACCAGGCAATCTCTGGTGCAAACATTCCTTCTTGTAAGAGAGTTCCTCTTGCAAGGCAGATTTTCCAGATGCCAACAGGAAAAGACATAACACATGAGAGAAGCAAAATAAGCCAAACATTAAACTTATTTAAAACCTATGCTATACCACTGATATTAGTATACAAATAAAGACTCGGTTTTCAGATGTAACATTGCTACAAAATAGTTCTATTTATTTAACTGTTTAAATAAAATTATGAATTCTTTCAAGGAAACATTGTTTTGAGTCTTCCACTTTGTGATTAATATAATGACATATACATTAATATGGCTTTCCCATTTTATTATCTAGTTTAATCTTAAATATATTTCAGGTGGGGATTAAAGATATTTTTGATTAGCTAATTTGCTCCCATCTGCCACATGTGTATACTTATACTAAGCTGAAAAGTTATAGATAAGCCACTAGCAACCACACCTAGGTACAGTTTAGACATTCACTACTATCAGAAAAGATCATAATGATGTTTTTTGAACTTTACAATATATATGTGAATCCTTCCTATTCTGTGGACCATTGATGTAAGACAACAAAGACCTCTCTTCCCTTTCAAAGCAAGCAACATGCATGTAAAATAGATCTACATATGTAGCAGCCTCATATTCCAGTTGATAAAGCTATTAGATATGTATAGCAATGACATTTTGAAAGCTCTGAATATAATTTTGCTTTACAAAGGGCTTTTTTGCCAAATGAAAAAGACGGCAAATGTATGTTTTAATAAATATATATATTTTCAAGTGCAAAATATGTAATAAAAAGCTTTGATTCATATTTTGCTCAATATTTTACATTTCCTAATGTTGTTGTCATATAAGTTAAACAAGAAACAGGGTGTTTCATAGGTTAGAAGGGGCCTAGAGCAGGCCATCTAGTCTGACCCCCTGCCAATGGCAGGAAACAAGTGCTGGGGTCACAGGACCCCAGCCAAGTACCTATCTAAAGTATCTAAAGGGTGTGTTTATGGGTGTTTTTACAAGTGCTCCAGGGGTGGGAAGGTGCCTTAATTAGAGTGACTTTTTGAGCCACTCTAATTAAAGAGCCCAGAGCATCTCCTGTATCTATGTCCCTGTGCTTCAGAATGGAGGTGGAGACACTTTATCTAATGCTCATTAAGTGAGTGTGGGGGCTGGCGGAAGTGCAGTAATTACCAGGCTCCAGCAGACTTGATTAATCAAGTATTTATATGCTATAATTACAGTACATCAGAGAAACCTCCTGGCTCATGTACAGGCACCCTACATGTCCAATTAATGTGTTTTAGGTAGTGTGCATTAAATCATAATAATGGAGGTAAATAGTACCTCCATTGTGAGGTACTACAAAAAGGTGCATTCACCTATTTTAACAATCATTAGCTAAAGAGCATGGCTTTTGGGTGATGCTTTAATGATCATTAAAATAGGCTAATGCACGTTAAGGAACACATGTAGATGTACTCACAGGCACCAATTTTACTTATTTTAATTATATATTTAATATATTTTTCAATTGCATGGCTTAGATTTTATTTTGGCTAAAAAGGGAACTAAGAGACATGTAAATGTAGCCTTTACCAAAATTTGCTTTTCCTACGTGTCCTTGTTAGAATATGCTTATAGCACAATTTGTCATCCTAATTTGCCCTTTAATTTCATTTCTTTTGTCCCTGTTAGTCATCCTTCCTTACATGACCCATTGTCTAAAGGGAGAATACTGATCCTAGAAAAAGATGATAATACTGTGAGCTGTCTTCTTGAACCAAAAACAGCATCCTCTATCTGCAATTGTCACATGGCACTAAAATGTGCCTGCCCCTTTAAGGGCAGAAGCAGCCTAAGCAGGCAGTCCTGCAGACCAGGCACAGCTCCAAAGCTACAGGTTGCCTGAGCAACAGGTTAATGAGGTAATTAGCCCAGGCAGTCAGCTGACTGGAAGGAGGCAGGTCTCTGGGAACATATAGGCTCAGGGCTGGGGCTGGCAGAATTCACTCTCTCTAGAGACTACCAGCGGAAGGAACTACCTAAAAACATGGTCTGCTGCCTACAAGAGCAGTAAGGCTCCAGCAGCCCAGAAGATACCCAGAGCTGGGAGACACCTGTCCTAGGGGTAGAAGTTTGCCTTCTTAAAGGGGCGGAGCATAGTCTTCATTGCTATTGTTCTGTCATAGCCCAGGGGCTTATGTGTGTGTTATTGTTTGTACTGAAGGTTTGGGATGACGCTGTAAGGGGAGGTATGGAGGCCTCATTAGTGCCCAGAGGGACGTAGCTACTCAAGAGGCTGGGGGATCTGGTGCCAGAGGGGCGCAGCCATGTAGGGCCAGAGGGGTACAGTCACATAGGGCTAGAAGACCCGGTGCCAGAGGGATGCAGTCAGGCAGGGGCTGGAGGCCCAGCAGACAGGGGCTAGGGGCCCAGTGACTGGAAGAAACTGATTGGAGCTAGTGCCTCAAAGCCCAGTCTGACACAATGGGCCTAGGGTAGAAGATTAAAGCGGTGGAGGCTGAGTAGGGTGAAATCCCAACAGAGGAAACAATATCCATGTAACACCTGTGAGGCATGGGGCTTGCTGTATGGGAGATTTAGAGCCATGCAATTAGGTTAATTTAGAGCCATATAATTAAGGTTTGAGGTGCCCCATTCAGTACAGTACTAGACTGAAATCCAGCAAAGGGCCCAAGGATGAGTGAGTTCTTATGGGGTTGAACAGACTGGGGCCACAAGAAAGCCTGTAAGCAGCCTCCCGACTTATTTTTTTTACCATCAAAATGTGGTACACGAGACAAGAGGGTGCTCTCAGGGTGGAGCTGGCACAGTTGCAAAGCCACCAGGGGCACCACCACCACCCCTTGGGACCTCAACTCATGACGGTAATGATATTGAAAACAAGATTATTGTGGCCATATCTTCTCTACAAAAGATATTTTAATAATCCTTTGAATTGTCTATGTGAATGGTTTTTATTTCTAACAAAACCTACAAAACATGATAATCAAACATTTGATATTTTTAAGTTACACTTCAAGTAAATAAAGAGTTGTGATCACTTTTGTATAAGCAGCATACAGATGAAAGCAACAAGGTGCCAAAAAAGTCCAACTTGCATTGAAAATAATAAAAAAGTAAGGACCATCAGTATCTTGCCTTGGCACTAGATTGCCCATAGGGAAAGCTAATAAATAACAGAATGATTCCGTAGTTTTAACAGATTCTTCCGGACAACTATGTAAGGTTAAGTTTAAACCTTATATTGAAAGAGTACCTACTAGACATTTATACAGTATCATCTTCAGACTAATTAGCTTATTATCCTTTTTTCTTCCAAGTGGACATTAAATAATTTTAAAGACTCTTGTTAAAGGTTTGATTTTATTTAATCAATTTATTTAAACTTACCTTTTTGGTTCTAGCAAATCATCAATTCCTTAATGATAATTCATTTTCATTCTAGCCTTGAAACTTCACCAGACAAGAAATTGTATGTTGATAGATTAGGTATCACAAAATGCATATATTATATTAATAAGACAATGAGATACATTTATTTAAATCTCTCAGTGTAGTTATATTCCCCATGAATACAGAGAGCCATCTCTCTCCATTTTTCAATGGTTAGACACATAATAGAAGTAAAATGTATGTTTAGGGCATAAAACCTCATAAGTCACATATGGCTTTTCTGTTCAAATTACGTATTTGGCATCAGAAAGTGTTATACAGTTAAATAAGTTATTTTCTTTTATGTTATTCTGAAGTAATGATATAGTAGGGATTAGATACATGCTCTAGGGCTTAGCTAGGAAATGTAATTAGGAACTCTATGAAATGATAAATGATGTAATTTTTAGATGTGACATTTAAAAACCTGTTACACAGAGGCGTTCCTCTAGAAATGGTACCTTTTGAATATCAAGGCAATGACAAAGTCAGGGTTTACTTTTATTCTCCAGTCACATTCCTTCCCAGGAGGATATGGTTGTGGGTAGTTAGGTGATAAAATAACACCCGCTGGGCCTGTCAGGTTCCCTCCACATGCAGCTGTCACAACACAGAAAGAAAAAGTAAGTAGTCACGTGTTTGACTGAAAAATGAGGGAAGAACAGTTAAGATAAAACAAACTGACTTTTATAATTTTATTTTTTTTTAAATCAGCTGTAATATTTCTAGCTAATCTTTCCCTCCACCCTTTTGCAGTCTCACTAACAAATCCCATACACTTGAAACAACTGATCCCATTTGATGCATGTACTTCACAGTTGTTCAAAAGTCTGAAATTCCAACTGGTATGAGCCATGGATTCCCTTTCTTATTTAATTTCAGCTCCATTGCACTGAAAACATGTCCTATTTACCAGCGGCTCAGCAAGATTTTTCAGTACCTGGGGCAGAGGTAGGGGGAACAGAATCTTACCTTTCCCTGCTCTCTGTGCTTGGGTGGCAGCTGTTACACCTCTTGTAGAAGCATGGGCTTACACTTCTCTACCTGAGAGGTGGGTTCACCATATGCCCATGCAGCAACCCAGCTGGTATGGACTCCCTAGAGCTGATCTTGGTATACCATTCACTCCCTTCCCCCACAATCCCCCGATATGCTTTTGTGCACCAGGATGCACAGAGAAGCCTGGTGTGGGAGTATTCTACTACTTTCACTCACTCTTCTCCCCAGCAGATGCACTACAGAGCATGGGGCTGTTAGTGCCCAGCTCCCCATGGATGGACTGCTGCCTGTGATGGAAAAGGAGAGGGGGCCATACTGGCACCCACCCTTAGGTTGATGTCCATGGATGCTGTCCCTTTGCCCTGTTCTAGTTATGCTACTTCTATTTACCAACCAACTTCTTTGTTAGAAGTGAAAAGACTTAGCAATAATCAAGTTTTAATTATCTTTTTGTCATATAAGAAATATAAAATGTTTTGATTCAACTAACAAAGGTTTTACCCAATATAGAGGCAATAACTTGGCATACATATTTAAGTTAAGTACCTAATTTATGTGCCCTATTTTAGCACCTCAATAAGAGGGTACATTTTCAGAAATGGTGGAAGCAACTTATAAGCTTGTTAAAATAGGGTCAAACAGGTGTCTTCCTTTGATTAAAAACACAACAAACAAAATGGCACTTTTTTATAGATAATTACTCTAATCACAAATAATCAATGACTTTTGATGACTCAGCTGGGGTATCCATGACTATACTCAGGAAAGTTTTAAAGTATATATGCAGCAGAAAACATTAAATAAACATAAATAACTGATTGACAATGTTCAGTATCCTAATAAGGACAGCTATTAAATCTCAATCATCACAGTATAATACAATAAGGACTTTATGAGAATTTTAAAAGTGACATGTCATGGCTTTATAGAACCTCTGAGGATTCCTGTGTATATCTCAATAAAGACTATTTTAAACTGCAAAGTCCTCTGAAGAACATTCTGAATACATGGAAAAATAAGTGCGTGCTTTTCATTTCAATGCAATTATTCTCCTAGAAGATAAATTAAATTTTAAACTTTTTAAAGTACAAATTAAAACACATTTGTCAAAGTATTGGGTTTCATAATAAGGTCATGGACACTCAGGAACATATGATCCTTATAACCCAGACTTCTACTAACCCTCTTGTGTCTTTATGCTCTTTAATTTGGGTTGGATATACATCTTTGGAATTGCCATTGATGGTCTTGGATGCAGCCATCAGATTTTCAAACTTGTCTGTATTTAGCACTGCATCTGGTATAGGCTTCATTTGTGAAAGCAATCAGTCCCACCTATGATACCATGAGATCCTCAAAACTAAGTGCCCTCAAAGCTAAACAAAGTTCAGGTGATGGTTAACTCTGGGATGTGCTATCTGGTTTGTGTTAGGGTTAGTCTGTTCCAGGAAGATAAAATGAGCAATTTGCAATCCTCCAGAATCCCAAGATGAACTGCTTCCAGCCCTGCCCACCCAAGGCAGGGCTAGAGTCTAAATGCCGTGCCCTGGCTTGCCAGCTCTCTAGTGGCAAGTCAGAGTTGTGCAGGAAAGAAATGGCATTAATAATTAAAATGCAACTGCTCACAGCAAGTTCTAACTTAAACAGCACTTACCATTCCACAGATTTAGTATGGTCTAAGGGAGCGGTGTCAAACAAATGGCCTGCAGGCCAGATCCACCATGTAGGTAGCTGGACCAGCCCCAGCCCTGCATACTGCATGTAGTGCATGGGTTGGAACCAATGTAGCATGAGCTGCAGGCAGCATAGGAAAGAGTAGAGGTAGAAGAGAAGGAGGGGCCATGCAGATTTTAGCCTAATTATTCAATGGTTAGGACAGTTTCCCATGAAGCAGAAGACCCAAATTCTAGGTCCCATTTACCCAGAGAGGTTTGAATTCATATATCTGGCTTCATAAAAAAGTGTTCTACCAACACATGTGCAGAATGCTTTACATCCTTCCCTTTGAAGCTAGCTCACTCTGCATGTAATATTCATTGGATAAAATGGGGAATATTTTTTTGCCTAAATGGTAGCAAGGGGCCAGGCTAGAACCTAAGACTATAAGACTAAAGTCAAGATTCAGAAAAGTACTTAGACAGCTAGGGCACGTGTACACAAGCACACATTTGCAGGGGCATGCACTTCCTATGGGACAAATAGCAGTAGTACGAGGTATGGGAGGCTGGAGCCAACACCTATGCTGGTTCCAGCCACCCTTACTTGGGATCCTGGGGGCCTCCCAGGGCAGCAGAGGTGCTGAGCTGACCACTTGGAGCCTAACCAGCAGCCAGAGCATGGCTCTGGCCAGCCAGGCTCCAGTTTCTGGTGGTGCATACTGCTGCTATGTGTGCCACACCACTTTTATTAGTGGTGGGTTTTTTTGACACTGGGATTTCCTGTTGTAAAAAAAAAAAAAAAGCACTGCTGCTAATTAGCAGTGTGGTGCACAGGTGCCATGTGTGGTTTACTGCACCTCATTTGGCTCTGAGGTGCTGTAAACCAAGTGTGTGCTTATGGGGATGCTTTCCTAAAGTGCAACTGAGGCAGACATTAGGCATCTAAGACCAAGTGAGCAATCAATGAAAAATCTGCCTAACCACTTAGGTACTTTGGAATCTGTAGGCATCTAAGTTTTTGGCAGTAAAATTAGTTAGGTGCCAAATGTTTGATATTACCAAAGGTGATGTCACATTAGGAGCTGAGCATTTCAGCACTATATTATTCTTAGTGCCATCTGAGATTTACTAACTGGATCTCCCCATACCTAGATCTCCTGAGGAACCCAAGCCAGCAGGCATACTTAAACCACACATGATGATGCTGACTTCAGCAAAAAGCACTGCATAGAGGCTACTTTCACTCAAAAATGTGGTTAAAGGAGAGGTGGTACTCACCTTTTAAGAACCAAGTTACTGAGTACAGCAGTTATTCAAGAAATGGGAGATATAAATTTTGGCCCTCTTCATCCTGAGGGGCTTCAAAAAATTTATCCTACATCTCTGAGGAGAGGGTCTTAATCAGCAGACTAAGGGAAAGACTGGGATGGGACCCATCCATTCTTCCAGTTCAAACTGTGCCACTCTGGAGCCAATAATTCAACTTTCACTAGGCCGAGAATGATTTAAAAAGGGCAGACTCTAGCCTAACAATGAAGGCAATCTCTTAAAAGGTGTGAGACCTGAGTTGTGGGATTAAGAGAGCGAGAATTACAGAAATTAATACTTCTGTAGGATCAAAAACTGAAAACATATAAATGGTAATATGATCAGTAATTGACAAACCCTGAGAACAATTCATCTCAATACCTATGCACGTAGGAGGATCAGGTTGCCAAAAGAATCGGTTATTCAGCTGCACACAAGTAATTTTAGCCTGCCCTTGGAGCTGATATCCAGGGTCACATTGGAAGGTAGTGGTGTCCCCAGGTTCTCTGCTGTCTCCATATCTAGTACCATTCTGTGGAGTCCCAGGATCATTACACGTTGATGCTATTGATGCTGTAAACAAACCAAGAAATGAAAGGATTTAAGACATATGTACTGTATTGTCATAAGCACATAGCACAGTCTATTTACAGGAATATCCAGACAGAAAATATTATTTACTAATTTGTTAGCATGGAAATTAGGGGGTTTTGTTTGTTTTTTCTTCAGGAATTTGCCAACTAAGATGCATCATTTTTACATTGTCTTCCTACCAGTTACCTTTGATGACAAATATGGCCTGCTAGGGAATAAACTCAAGCTCTTCATTTCCTGTCCAGCTAATCTATCAAAACGCTCATGATTTATTTTTTTCATCTTGATGTTTCTTGAATCAACAGACATTTCTTTACACAATATGACAGCTTCTGTACTATAAGACAAATGTCATAAAGTAGATAACATGTTACACTCAGTATATCTCATAGCACAGAAATGCTACACATACAGCAAATCAAACCAAACTTCCTCTGTGTGCAAGCCTG
Source organism: Caiman crocodilus (assembly GCA_030014935.1). Taxonomy (NCBI): domain Eukaryota; kingdom Metazoa; phylum Chordata; order Crocodylia; family Alligatoridae; genus Caiman; species Caiman crocodilus. The sequence goes on from JAGPOW010003642.1 coordinate 37,192,320, forward strand.
GGTTTCTCATTATAATGGTATCCCCTGAGGAGCCAGATTATATCATCTCATGTTAGGGTCAATATTTGAAGGACCAGGATAAAATATATAGGGAGAACATCCAGGTCAGTATCAAATCTACAGGTTTAACAACTCTTCTCTCACACTGGCATCATCACCACCACCACAACCAGAGTACCTAGGGCAGGACAGTCATTATTTATGTGCTTTCTGCTTATTCTCCACCTTAATACATGTTAACAATGTGTCAAAACTGATTCACCATTTTTCTTACACTTTTTCTTCTCACTGCAGATGACATCTGTCTTGTTTTCTATAGCCATATTTTGGCAAATTACCTGATCATTTTTTTAATGTTGCCTGGCACAGAATTTGAGGCTAGGGACGGACATTACATATAAACCAGGTTAAATGATCAGAAACTAGGGGTGCGCGAAATGGGCCATATTTGTTTCAGATTTGTCCTGAATCGGGGACAGCAATTTGATTTGTTGATTTGGACCACTGTCCCAATTCAATTTGTCTAAATCTGAATCTGAAGATTTGATGCTGATTCAGAGAATCAGCAATTCGGCCATAGACATAGCTTTAAAAGTTTTTTCTACATACCTTGAGGTACCAGGCTTAACTCATGAATGCTGCAATGCTGGGGCAGATGGAGTGTCCCACAGGAGCACAGGGGAGCCCCCTGCATGCTTGGCAGCGAATCTGGAAGTGGACTGGAAATACTTCTGGTTCACTTCCAGGTCCAGCGCTAAGTGTAGACTTGAGTTTATTCCCTTTCCCCCACCCCTGCACATCCCTGGCTCAGCTATCATCAATGGGGAGACCCCAGGTGTCCTCCCAGACCCAGGTGGCATGAGTCACCAAGCCAGAAATATGTGTCTGGGGGAGCCCAAAGTGCTCCCCGGAGTACCTGGAAATGAAATGTAAGTGCTTCTGGTCCACTTCTGGGTCTGCTGCCCAGTGTACTTGGGATCTCCCCCCCACATCTCCTGTGGGACACTCCATCTGCCCCAGCATCTCAGAATTCGCAAGCTGCCTGGTACCTTGAGGTATGTAGAAAAAACATGTAATGCTACGTTTATGTCTGAATTGTTGAATCTTTCCGAATCTCACCAAATCAATTTAGAGTATTCTGATTAGATTTGGAGAGATTAAAGAGTCTACTGATTCAATTCAGATTTGGAGATTTGGTCACTGAATCAGACCAAATCTCCGCTGAATCGAATCAGTGACCGAAGCTTTGAACAACCCTATCAGAAACTGGTTTAAAACTGTAAGAGAACTGACATTCAGTGCATATAAACCAGGTTCAAAATGGCCAAAACCAGTTTAAGATAAACCTGGTTCAATGTAGTGTCAGACTTAACTGATTTCGGTCAGATCTGTTCATTCTTTGTCTGTCTCAGACCCCTTTCTGGTTTCAGTTAAATGAGACTCCCCCAGCATCCTGCCATGCTCTCTGGGCTGGGCGCTCTGCCCCAGCCCAGCCAGGATGGCCCTGCCACTCTGCTCTCCAGATGGAGCAGAAAGAGATAGGGGGCAGGAGTTTAGCCAAGGAGGGATTTAATTCCCCGCTCCATATCCATTCGGCAGTTACTCAGACTAGGTCTGCCAGTTGCTTCCCCCTCCTGCTGCTCTAGCCAGCATCATGGCCCCTAAGGCAGAGGGGGCCAGGGAAGGGGGTCAGTCTTCCCTCCACCCCCACTGATATCCACGTCTGCCCCCCCATTACTTCCAAGTTTGCTCCGTGAGGTGGACTAGGCCCCTTCTGTCCCCTTCACCGGAGAATGGAGGGAGAAGGAATAAACCCATCTCTGCCCCTGAAGGGCTCTATGGGCTGGCTCATAGAAGGGGTTCTATGGACTGGCTGTGCCCCCATCAGACTACTGCAGTGGGAGGGGACAGGGCCCTTGGTGTGGCAGCATCCCATAATAGTCTGAGAGTGCATGCCTCTTCCTGGCAGGGGGCCCCACTGCAGAGCTGTGGTGAACCGTGTGCAGCAGCACTGGGGCTCAAAGCTGTGGTGGACTGAGTATGGCAGCCAGGGCCAGAGTCCCCCCGCCCAGCACTGCCACTTCACAACACTTTTATTGCCCCCAGCACTTTCCTCACCCTGCAGCATGCAATCCCCCCCCATAAAAAAGGGGCTTCTGTCCCATCCTGGTCACTTTCCCCTCACTGTTCCAGCAGCTGGCATGACTGAATGCTGTGGACTATGCAGATCTGGCCTGTGGAGGGGCTTTGTCTGGCCCCTGATGGGTCCCTCAGTCCCACCAGGCCTAAGCACCACGCATGCAGCTGGGGTGAGTCTGCTCCATGGTGGGACTTCCTTTCTTGGCAGCCTGGATACAGCAGCTCCTTTTCCGTTGCCAATGTCCCCACTCCCCCAGTACAGGCGGGAACCAGCTCCTGCAGTCTTGACCATGTGCACTTCATGCCGGCTCTAGGCTTGCCTATCTAGGATGAGCAGCAGCGGTAGGGGAGAAACTGCTTCTCAACGCTGGGGAAAAAGCCCCTTCCTATCCTGCTGCCGGTGCTTCCAAGTGCAGCTGCCTGGAGCCAGCACCAGGCTGCCCTGTGTCTCTGTCACATTACCACCATCTCTGGGCTCCCTGTTGGGCAGTGGTGCCAGCAGAGCAGACACAGGGCAGCCCAGTGCCAGCTTTGAGTGGCTGTAGCAGATGCTGGCAGTGGGAGGGAGAGGGGCCACTTTTAAATAATGCCATTTATTACCCAACTGTTTTATAAACAATATTTAGTATTAAGAACAGTTAAGGAGTCTTCCTATGGTCCAGTGCTGGGAGTTCAAGCCTTGCTCCAGATTTAGCTGAAAGCCAAAACCACTTGGCTGAGATGTAAATGTTAATGGCTGCAGCAGTCCCTCAATATGAGGATGACACTCTTCCAGTAAATGGAGCATGGCCATTCGACCTAGGATATAAAAAGCAGCTGGAAATGATGTTAACAATCTCCCTTGTGGGCTGTTTGCTTTCCAAATCTGATATGCCATAACCATGCCAGTCTGACAGGTCACTTGCCTTGGCCAGACTTTTGAGCTATTTTTGACTCCAAGGTATAAATCTATAATTTTTTGTAGCTGAGAGTAACTGAAGTACATAACTGCTTAGGTGTATGATTATCTTGATTTTAGAAATCCCATGTATCAATTTAAGTAAATTGTTGCAAACATTTAGATTTTTAAATGAAAATGTGTAAATTAAATTTTCAAACATTTAGTTTGCAGAGGTTTGTCAGTGTCTGTATTTCCTTCACAGAGGGTTGGATTCTGCATTTTTTGCATATCCATCTCTACTGCCAATATAAGTTTTGGTACATCTGTGATAAATCCCTACTTCTTTAACAGTATTCTTTTGCTCCAGTGCTACAATTCTATAGTTTTATAATGTAGCACAACTCTCTTAATTCTACCATCTCTTTGCCCTGACACTTTCTTGCATACAATCAATTGTCATAGACTGTCTCTACATAGGTACAGTGACAAAGAGAACAGCATCACATTCTGAAAAGTATATATAGTTGCTTCATCCCTTATATATAGTACAATTAGATCCAATCAGCAGCTCAATTCTACTTGATGGCTGGCCATCCTTATAAAAAAATCTAGATTGTACAGAATCCAAAACTTACTTCAGAAGATGTCTAGCATTCCAGATGTAGTAAACAATGTATTTTATTTTTCAATACAGGGAAGGCATAAAGCAACAGCTCAGAGGTCTGACCTCCTTCAGTTCCACAGCATAGCATATCAGTGCTAAAACTTAACAGTAATAGCAGGTGTGTCTACACGTGTGCTTTAGTGCATAGTAGACTATTGTATTGCACATTAAACTGTCACATAAAAAACTTGTGACATTATGCTAATGCACAGTAAAACAGTCTCCTGTGCATTAAGCATCACTAAAAAAGTGTGCAAATGTTCTACTGTGCACAGTCTAATGCACATTAATTAAGTACCTCACGTTGGAGGTACTAAATTTTAATGTGCATTAGAAAAGGCACATTAATGGATGTGAACATGCGCCCAGTGTAATGTCAACATTAATTACTTCTTTCCTGACCAATTTTGGCAGATGGAAAGAGATAAAAGTCTACAGGGGATAGCAACTGAGAATTGATCCTGGGAATGAAATGAAGCAAGGGTGGAGATGCAGACACAAGACAGCAGAAATCAAAAAAGTAAGATAGAGAAGAATGGAAATCAAAGGGCAGAAGTACAGACAATACATCCTTGACAGACAGATCATAATTCTAAATTTATACAATGAGGCACTAATGACTCCACTGACATGCTACATAATTAAAATGACATACCACACTGCTAGAACCACCAACATGTCTAAGAACAATGAAAACTGTGTCAGTGAATCCAACAAACAATGAATATGCCATGGGTCAAATTAAAATTGCATTTGGCTGGCTGTACTGCAAGAGTGTTATATTCCTGAAGTAGATGCACACACTTTTAGTTAAGTAGTTCTGGGGAACTTATTAAAAGAGCTTGAGAAAAAGCCTGATAACCTACTACTTTATTATCATTATCAAAGTGATCTTAATCAGAGATTGATAAATTCAGTAGTTTGTTTGTTTTTTATCATCTTGATTAACAGAACTGGTTGGTATCTCTTTATATTTAAGAAGAGAAAGGAGGTGGATACAGCAGAGTCTATATGGAATAATATATTTTCTGGTACTCTTACAGCATAAATAATAAAAGGATGATACCTGGGAAGATTCTTTAATGCTCATATGTAGTGAATAGTACTCCTCTATGAATAGTCCAAAACAGGCAACAGAAATTCTCTATATAACATATCTAGATAAAGCTAGATTAATTTACAATGGAAATAAAGTGAACTTTCTTATATCATCGGGTATTAATTCTTAAAATAACTTACCGAGGGACAAAATTAATTATCTGTCTTGAAGACTTTCAATTTACATATGGAATCAGAACTCATGGTAGAAGCCATATCTTTTACCAGGCCAACTAGATTTTTGAAAAAAAAAATAACTGCAAGCTTTCAGGTATAAACACCCTTCTTCAGGCATAGGGGAAAAGACTGTAAAGTTTCCCCAGGTAGGAATAAAAAATAATATTTCATAGGAGAGTTAAAGGTGTGGTAAAATCTCCTGTTTGGCACAATTCATTTTATGCAGGTTTGGCTCAGAGAAAAGTTGGAGTAGTCTGTTTACCTCAACTTTGTGATTACTTTTGCCTCCAGACCAATACAGCTACACTCTGGATACCTTAAATATACACATATATACATATACACATACATATACATATATATAACCTGAAGCATAAGTTATAAGGTTGATGCAGAGTCATAAGGCTGATGGAGTTATAAGAATTGATGGAGCAGCTGAAGCATAAGTTGTATGGTTGATGCAGAATTAAGATGCAAGTTCTGAGTTTCTATCCATCATGAAGGTGGTCAGAGGATAATGGCCCCTTCTTCTCTTAAAATCTTTTACTCTATAAATGCTTACAGAGTAAAGGGTTTAAGATAATAAGTACAAGTATCAGAATTGGGCTCCAGTTCATATTACCCATGCACACACCAAAGATTGTTATCAAGTTCAATGCAACACTACCATTAAAAAAATAAAAACAAATCTGTCCCCTTTAGACAGACTATGATAGAATTCTATTTCATCTAGTGGAAGATCAAAGTTCATTTTGTGACCAGCTGTAAGTTGTCTGACTAAACTGTAGGAGCAATTTCCTACTCCTTGGGTATATTTACATGCTCATTAATGCACCAATTATGGTGCATTAAGTTTAGTTTAACTTAATGTGCAACCATCAGTGCTACTGCACATTAACACAGATTAACTCTTTTTCTTGTGATGCTTAATGCTGATTGGACTAACCTACTGTACATTAATGCATTAGCATGGGTTTTGCCAGCCATGCTAATGTGCAGTCGAATTAGTTGAATGGGTGTTAAGCATCTCGTATAGACGTGCCCGCTGTGAGTATATAAATCCCATTAGGCTTTACATTCCCAGAGGATTAGGATCATCCCTTGGATATGTTTAGATGTCTCCCTATTATGTTCTCAGATCAGGTAATAAAATTGGTCCTACACTTTGATTAGGTAATTCACAAGTTGCACTTTGATCTGCTCTATGTCCATAAGTTTTCCCCCACAGTAAGAAGAACACAGATGGAGGCATAGGTTCACAGTGTAAAGTGACAGAACCATACCTGCAACTTTCTATTGTCTGACACTCTTCTGTACAACATACTTCAAAGAAAAATGCAGAGCCCAACAAAAATATAATTCAATAAGCACAATGGTAAAATCATAACCACCATCACTCCTGACAAAGATGTGCCTATGAATAAATCCATTCTTTTTTTTGTTCAAAAAGTTGAAGCTTCTTGTCATTACTTTAAAGGCCCCATATAACTCTTCATCATACGTGCCAACTAAGCTCACGTTATATCAGCCTTTACTTCTCCAGAAATTATAGCCTTGTATATATATACATTTCCTTTTCTCTTTTAAAGACATCTGCCTCCAGTTTCTTCCATTCTTGTCCTACCATATGAAATTACCTTTTACTGAGCTGATTCATAAATACCTCCAATTCTCTTACCTTTCAGATCTTAAAATTCACCTATGCCTATAAGACATAATCACACAAATAATGAACATGAAACAGTCATAGAGAGCAAGTAATATGTATTAAAGAATACTTCCAGATTATTTGAGACTCATTACTTACATGGTTATCCCATGTTATGCCCTTCATTTTATTACTTTACTCACTCATTCTCTAAAATTTAGATATTGCATTTTGAGGGGGCAAGGGTGTCTCTGTCTTCCTGCATTTTTTGAACAACAATTAGTAAAACCAGACCAGGATTTCTTAGTGTGATCTCTCTTACTGGATCCACTGATAGATAGGGATAGAGTTGAACAAGCCTTTGAATGCAAGATTCTTCCTCAGGCATGACTGACACCTGAAAAAGAATGTCTTCCTTTCAAAAGCTTGTCTAACTCTATCTCAGCTATTCAGGTGGTCAAATAAAATAAATCTTAACAAGAAACCATTTCCCCTTTCCTAATTCTTGGACTATCAAGGTTACAACACACTCTAAAACAACCATAAAATGAGACCCCAATTCTGACAGGTATTTGGGGTGATTCTACAACCATATTAATATGGATTAAAATGGATCAACCCATTTTATCACTTTGGGCACCTTTATACTTGCTCTGTGGGGGGGCAGGGGTACTTTAATTAGAGTGACTCTTGAGCAGCTCTAGTTAAAACACCCACAGCATCTCATGTTTTCAGAATCCTACACTTCAAAATAGTGTTTGATGAGCTTTAGTTAAAGGGCCTCTACCGCCATTTTAAAGTGTGGGGACCCTGAGTACAGATGACACTGAAACTGCTGGAGAGTGCTAATTAATTGAGCATGCTAATTAATGAAGTGTGCTTCTTGCATTCTAAAAGATCCATAAAATATGAGACCATACATCTAAAATTAAAATCAGGGTATTTATTTGCATGTAAGAGAACAATGTGATTTCTACAGTGAATCCTTCTGACCCTAGTAATTTACTCATACTTGTCTTGTACTTTATGAAAGTGTTAATTGAAATTATTAGTAAAATTGATATCTGACACCTATGCAAGTGAAGAGTTATGTTTTCTACTTGGGGAAATATAGTAGAGAAAGAATTAATGTACCATGTATTTGGATTTTGTTTGTACCTGCAATTTAAGTAGGGAAATTGCATGGTGACAGAAAGTTTGACATGAAGTGAAGCTGGATATGGAAAGGAGACAATAATTTAGGTTCAGAATAACTAAGACATTGCTTCCTATTATTGTTTTACGATCCAGCCACTTATTTCCTTTATTCTAGCTGTAACTTATGACAATTCAGGAAGCCAGTGGTTGAGCCATTGTTGCAGCTGCTGGGAATTTTGGAAGATTAATTGAGAAGAATTAGAGCTTTCTTGAGAAATAGACCTTGTTTTTAGAGCACTATTAAAGTATCTACCACAGTGTAAAAATACTTCACAGCATAGGAAAATTAAATCTATATTTTAACATGTTTGATTACAATCCCCTTGTATTTTTACATTAAATTCAGAGGTTGGGCTAGCAATATTATTCTTTTGAAAAATCTTCAGGAAAAAATCCATATAATGGAATTCTGATGGTCAACTAAGGGACAAAAATGTACTACTACTACTGTGAATAGTAAGAATAAAAATACTGATAGACCTGAGAAGTATTGAAAGTGGTATCATTTATGTTTAGGAATAAAAAGTCAATTTACAATTAAGAGGCAATCATTGTTTTTAAAGTGACTGGGTTTTGGTGCTTTTCTACTAATTTGGATGTTTTCTTTCATTCTTGTATCTTCAGAACCAATTAATAGAATCATAAAAAATAAAACTAGGATGGCCTTGAGAGGTTATCAAAATCATTTGTTTGTACCAAGCCAGGATCAATATTACTTATTCTTGGTAAACATTTGTTTAACCTACTCCAGCAATGTAAATGCAACAAATTCTCTAGAGAATCTATTCCAGGACAATTATCCTTATAGTCAGGTGTTTTTTTTTTTTAAATTGAAACTCTCTTTTTGCATCACTACTTGTCCTAATGCCAGCTGACATAGAGAATAGTGTATAATCTTTCTCTTTTCATAACCTTCATATATTTGAAGACACTTATCATGTCCTTGCTTAGTTTTCTCTTTTCTAAACTATACCAACAACATTCTTTCAAATTTTCTTTATACATCATCTTTTCTAGACCTCAGCCAATACTTTATTGGCTCTCCTTTGGACTATCTTCACTTGGTTCAAATGTTTCTTGAAGCATGATGCCCAGATCTAGTACAGTACTATAGGTCTTTATCCTAAGGCCTTTTCAGTCCTGAGTGAGGTTGAAGAATTCTTTCATAATATATATTCCAATGTGCTATTTGCTTCTTTTAAAACAATATAACATTGTCAACTCATGCAGTTTGTGATCCACCTTAATCCCATGTTTCACATAGCCACTGGTTCTCCATTTTTTTTAATGAAGTTGATTGTTCAACCTAGCACAGTACTTCATACTTATTTTGATTTAAATCAATCCGGTTTATTACCAATCTGTTCTTCAATTTGTCAAGATAATTTTGTCTTAATTTTGTTCTCCAAAGTGATTACAAACCTGTCATCTTAGAATCATCTGCAAATATATTCTATATTTTACCATCAGTATCACTATATTCACTAGTATTGGGCCTGGACTGATTACTGTACAATCCTACTTAATACAGCCTTCCAGTTTGAGAGTGAACCAATAATAATTGTTTGAGTAGTTTTCCAACATATTATAGTAGTTACATATTGACTGTTTTTTCTTAGCTTTTTTACAGGATGTGAGATAGTGTCATGTCAATCACTTTCAACAAGAAAAACATCTTAAAGATGACGGGGAGGAACCTTTTAAAAACAAAAAACATACGTAAAACTCCCAATATAAAAATTCTAAAAATAATAATACCTTCTCTGTCACATAAAACCTTTATTTTTTGAGCTTGTTGTTTGTGCCAACACCAGCAAACATTTAGATTTAATTAACAAGGTATTCATTTCAGTTAGAATGAACCCAGGCTTTCTGGCATAGGCAAATAAGAAAAAGGACATTCCATATTTTAGCTGAAGCAAGTCTGATAGTAGTTGTGTTAATAACTGATGTTTAGTTTGTGAGCTGAACCCTTAAAACACCTCATGAGATGCTGGTCGTGTAGCATAACAGCCACAACAAGAATCAGAATTATCAGTGATGATGATGATGCTTGGATGTGACTAAAATATTTCTAACCTGAAACAAGACATTTAGATATTGGATTTGTTCAACCTCTTCTCTCATTCCCTGTTAAAAATTAAATACAGCATTTTTCAGAACAGAAGTATTGTTTGATAAAAAACTGAAGAAAAGGAAAATGTCAAAATGAAAGTTTGATTTTTGAGCTTCCTCTCCACAAAAGTATTCAAATTAAGCCCACTCTTTTCCTTGCCCTGGAGCAAATTATTGCCCAAATTGATCAGCACAAACAAATATTTGTTTCATTCTCACTGTGATGGGATCTGTGTAAGAAAGAAAGATATTGGAAATACATTAAATTTTGTACCCTAACACATAACTCTAATTAAGAGATGTACCTTGTTTTTGCATGACAGACTTAAATGTTTTTTGTTTTGTTTTGTGTTTGTTTTTTTCCCCCCCAGAGTTATGGCCCAAACTTTTTTTTTCCTTTCATGGAGAGTCTGTGTTGCAAAATGGCATCCAGTTTTTCTCTCAACCAGCATGTTGATAGCAGTTGTGAAAAGGTTAACAGTGGACTCTACCCTTCCTACTTGCTTGCTGAAAGACAGAAGCCATTTTGCAACACAGCATCTTCATGGTTGTGTTCCTGTGAAGAAAATGAGCCTTTCCCACTAAGACATGCACCTTGGTTGTGGAGGGCTGATATTCTGCAGTTAGGTGCATGTGCTCTGTGACTAAGTATGATAAACAATGAAAGAAATGTATGTCATGCACACATTCTGATGATGAAAAAATGAACCAAGAAATGGCATGCCTGCCTGCATTCATGACAAATGGATCAAATGCCTTTGCACGTCTGAATTTAGTTTTATTATTATCTGGTCAATTTCTGTCATCCTTGCATCAAACACACATACCTTAAGATTTGTACTTTTTCTGGCAGAACTGACAGGCTTATTTAAAAGGGGTATAGGAGCAGCAACCACGAGTCCAAGTTGCAACTCCTGTCATAGCTATCCAGGGCTGAGCACATAACTCCCCAAGCACTGCATTGAAAATTTACCTGACAGTTAGGCGGTATTAGTGCAGTTTACTGAATGCATACTTGGCCACTGGGGAGGGAAAGCAGCTGCATGGTCATGACCCTAGCAAAACAGTTTCCTACTTGATAGACAAGAAACATCTCTGAATGTGTGGATGACTTTAAAGGATGTCTACTAAAGAACAGTAAATTCATGAATTTGCTGACAAAAGTATAAATATAAACACAGACAGCTACAGTATATCATTACTTATCTTCCTCTTTCAAGAAGGCTTTGAATAATTCCTTCATTCCCTCCAAGTATTCTGCTGAAGTTAATATTTCAATCCACAATGTTTACTCATATACTTTTGACAATGTCGAGGATAGACCAATTACCAAGAACTGATGTCTATTAAAATTTATTTCAAAGTTAATATACATTACCAAGTACAAAATTCTAAGTTCTAAACAACCGTAAACTTTCAAGAAGCATCAATATATTCTTTATGTGTTTTGTTCTTATATCCTATGAAGATAACCTGTATCTGGAAGCTAACAATAACATCCACAAATATGTTGTATCCTAATTAAACAAAACACCAGAGCTGTAAGCTAGGATGTGTCATCTAGTAAAGCTAACATTTAGACAGCCTGTCAACTTCTCAGCTTCTCTCTTAAGTTGTTTTAGCACTGAGGATTACCAAGAGTTTCTGCAACTGGATGAAAGTTATGAATCTACTAATGCTTTATTTGCTGATGTCTGACATATTATTCATGATGATATACATATTTTATATAGAGTTAAGCTAATGTTAAATACTGACAATTTTCCTAACAATTATCCCCTCATCTCAGGCCTCTTTTCATATTTAAGTCCATGCATTGGTCTTTGTACTGTGTCAAATTTGACTTCTGAAGGAGACAGCTATTTTACTGGTTTGTTTAGCCCAAAAACAATCATTTTGCACATGTCCACACATGCAGGCATGTGTGCTTGCAGCAGCTCAAATAGGAGTGGCACAAATTTGAGCCAGGGATGTTTGTCTCAGCGTACAAGCCAGGACATGCACTTTGGTGTGAGGCAAGCTTGGCCACTTGGGGCAAAATAACCCTGCCTAGCTCCTCCCAGATCTGCAGCCAAGGGGAGCTAGAGCCTGGGGCCAGCACGTGTATTGGTCCTAGTAGTATAAAATCCTGCCCTGGCTAGTAGCTCAGGAGCTTCTTGGGCCCAGCCAATTGGTATCTGAAGACACTAGCCCCTTGTGCCAGCCGGACTGCTGAAGCAACCCTAACTGAGAGTTCCTTGCACCCACAGTCTGGCAATGGGGGCTGATGCCTGGCTGTGACCTACTGCCACCTGTGGATGGATGTGGCCCAAGGCCACACACCTGTGAGGCTGAAATGGGGACTGCACAGGCACAGCAGAGGCATCTGCACTTCTGGGCCAGGTGCCAATGGACTGTGGCTGCACAGTTGGCCTTTGTGTGACACTACTGCCATGTTTGCTGTCATCCTGCCATCTGGGCAGCTATTGCCCAGAAGATGATGTTTTCAGCATGGTGGCTGCTTTGAACTGTCAAAGCACGTCCTCCTGGCCCTTAGGGCTATGAGGTCAGCCACTTTCAGCTGGGTTCTGGGTACCAGCCCTGAACAGGCTCTTCTGCCTGGGTCTTGGCACTTGCCTCACACTTGCAGGAATCCTGGTGTTCCCTATTTGAAAACTGCAAAATCTCTGATAAACAAATTCCTAATTCACTCTTTAAAATACCCCAAACCCATGTTCTTCCACAATTAAAACAAAAGACGATGAGAGAGAGAGAGATTGATTAGTTGGACAATGTTTTATTGATATATTTACAAAGTTAAGGCAATTTGGAAGCCTACCGGCATCTCTATCATCATAATAAAATAAATACTAAATATCTATATGTTTTGCTGTTTGCTTTTAGTTTTCTTATCAAAGAACCATTAGAGCTCTCCCTGACCCCTTCACTAACTAGGATGTACGGACAGCTACCCCTTCAGCCACTTCTTGCCAGCAGGTGTCATCCTTTCTGGCAGCTGGGCATGACAGTTGCATGATTGTGGGGGATGTGGCGTTTGTAGGAGGGAGTGGGAAGGGGTGTGAGTGATGTGTGTGGGTGGGTGTGGAGGGATATGGGAGGCATGGGGAGTGTGGTAAGTGTGTGGGGATTGTGGGGGACTGTAGGTGTGGGGGGACTGTGTGGGATGGCTGCTCAGGAGGGGTGGGTTGCCTGCTCCCACACAGGGCACAGCCCTCCCCTCCTGCTCCCCCACACAGCACATGGACTGTCTCCCCACCCCCACAGGGCCACAGCCTCCCAACATGGCCCACATACCCCATAGGAGCCACTGGGGCACTCGGGGCCTCCTGGCACAATCCCCACACCCAGTGCTGGGGAGCGTGGGGTAGTGCAACTCAGCCCCAGCTGCCTGGCACCTGGCCCTGCTTGTGCCATATTGTGTGGGCCTAGCCTGGCTCAGCTCAGCACGGATCCATGCGCTTTCAGGCAACTCTATCTGAGTTGTAATCTGGGGTCCCATGCCACCCACGTGGACTGCCTGTTGTGCTGAGCTGGATCATGCGTGCACAGAAGTGGCCTAGCCTGATGGCACATGGGGCCTGTGCATGCAGGACCCAGCCCAGTGAGAAAGGCAGTCCCCACAAGTGGTGCGGGGTGCCAGGTCTCAGCCCAAGCAGCCCAGAGCAGCTCAAAAGTGCACCACACTGCACCAAGCTGTGGGCCTGCACTATATGGCACAGGCAGGGCTGGGTGCCAGATGCCCAGGGGTGAGCTGCACTGAGGCTGTGCCAGGAGGCCCTGAACACCTTGATGGCCACTGCTGCAGCTATTGAGCTCTGGGCCATGCAAGGGGACTGGAGCTGTGAAGAAAGGTATGTGGGACCATCACAGGGTGGCTGGGGAACCCACCCCTTCCGAGCTGTC
>JAGPOW010003642.1:37206240-37217456 GCA_030014935.1 Caiman crocodilus
GACAGCTCGGAAGGGGTGGGTTCCCCAGCCACCCTGTGATGGTCCCACATACCTTTCTTCACAGCTCCAGTCCCCTTGCATGGCCCAGAGCTCAATAGCAGCAGCAGTGGCCATCAAGGTGCTCAGGGCCTCCTGGCACAGCCTCAGTGCAGCTCGCCCCTGGGCATTTGGCACCCAGCCCTGCCTGTGCCATATAGTGCAGGCCCACAGCTTGGTGCAGTGTGGTGCACTTTTGGGCTGCTCTGGGCTGTCCTTTAAAAGAAATTCCACAACAGTAAGAAAGGCAAGAAAGTAGTACTGGCTCTACACTTAGTAGTACACATGAAAAAAGTAAATTCAGTACACTGACAACCAAAAAATTAATAATATTCATATAATCAATTTTCTCCACATTGTCTAATAATTAAGAAAAGAAGAACATGCATGATTTTTCCCCTAAATTACATATAAATACATTCAAAATGAAATTATATGATGATGAAATTATATGTTTATATGCTTCTAATCTTACTGACATGGATACTTAGGGGCCTTTAGCTCTATTTTTGCAGTCAAACACACGTAACTTTTAAACACATGCACCCAACAATGGAATTAATGGACCTCTTTAAGGTATATGACTTCCTTCTGCCCTCATACACTTATTTTCTGCAAGCTCACAACTTAATTGGTCAGCAGTATTTTTCCCCATAAATTTGTTGGGGTTTTTTAATGTACTTTTGTTCTAAAATTTCTTGCTTGGCAATTTCATCATGGATCAGGCTTCTACAATCATATCATTGGTCTTGGAAATGAAGGTTTTGTAATGAAAATGGTGATATGACTTAAATATAGACGTGCAAATAGAACTTTTATACAGCACTCACAGCTAATCTGACTTTCCAAAAGAACAATATACTAGGAGTTCAGCAAAGACACAATGTAGGGCCCTGCCACATGTTCAAATTAAAGCTGGATAGAAACCAACTATAAAGTTGCTACATATTTTCAAAAACTAACTTTGTACCTGGTTAGCACTTTTTTTATAGATGGATGGGCATTTTGTTGCATAGTAATCATATTGTATATTGGACTGATTTAAATGTATTGTGCCATTACCTAGTTAATTGTGTGATAATTACTTTGCATGTGTGGCTGATCTAACTTTATTCTACAATTAACCAGTTAATGCATAATATATGTAACATGTAGAAGGGGCCTTAGTCACCATAAGCATTTCCATGGTTAGTGAAGCAGTCAGTGGGAAGAATCCTAAGAACCAGATGCAGAGACAGATGACATGTCCTGTCATGGCTCTTCAGTGTAACAAACATGTTCTATGCACAACTAGTGATGCTTTATGTCTTCATAGATGAAGGAAGGGAAGTTTTAGAAAGGTCATAGCAACTGTGGCAGTAACTAAATTAATGGTTAAATCTGCTTTTTGGTTACATTTTGAGTATTGCAATTGATTAATAAGGCTGCAAAGATAAGAATTTGGCCAGAAACCTTTACTAATTCACAGCCATTGTTTCTGTACCGTTTCTGATTGTTACTCAGAGGCCACACCCCACTGAAGTATGTTGGAAAGTCAGAAACACTTTCCTAAAAGAAAATATTTTTATAGGTAGTATTAAGACCTCTGCTTTTCATTTTCTAGACTCAGTGCTCTGTCAGCTGTTCTGGCAACATAGTTAAAAATATTTTTTGTAGTTGCTAATTTCTTCAATTACACTATATAGTCTAACAAAGAGTCTCTAATTGCCATTTCCTGGAGGAACACATTAACCTCTCTCCAGCAGGCAGTTTCATTTTTACTGGTAATGTTTCCAAAAGTCTGGAATGTATATGCAGAGTCATGGATGTTTCCATGCAAGGCAAGTGTCACACTTAACAGTAACATATTTGGTAGTCCTTTTATAGTCTTTGCCTCTCAAGGACTGTGTACAAGTTTGCACTTGTCACACAAGGTACCTAAAGCCTTTGGAGTCTTGCTCTGGACTGGGAATTAAGAAATCATTTTTTCTAAAGACTAATGTTTATATGCTGTTTACAGATCTTATTATGTCTGAAGGCTTCATGGCTCTATCCAGCCAGGTGGACAAGTGTCTAAAAATAAAGTATCTAAGAGATTGTATATGGGCACATTAAGATGAGCCAGGGGATAGCATTAAGAGCCAAGTTCTGTGCTTAGGTCTTGGTCAACATCAGAACTGCTGACACTAGTGGAACATGCATGCTCACACTAGTGGAAATCTCTCCAGACAAGGATTTTGACCTGCTTGAGAACAGTAGGATAGCCTGGTCAGGCATGGAGTGGGATAAAAACAGCACAACTATGGGGCTGTGCTGAGTGGCTGCGCTTTCCCAGGCTGTGATGATGATATATACAAGTGTTCATTGGTTTAGGTTAACCAATTTTATTTGGGGTTAACACATGCCAATCTAATTTTAGATGGGGTGCGCCATTTTTAGAACAACCTAAGACCCTGTGAACATTTGCAAATCCAGCCATTTGGGTTACCCTAAACTCAGCTAAATGTAAGGCTTGTATGCACCCCCTGTCATCAATTACCATTCGAATCTTGTCTTGAACACTAAATATTTCAGTATTTTCTGTGTATACCAGTTCAAAGGTCAGAATACCATACCAGTCAGCATATTTAATCTGCAGCTACTTCCAGTAAAAGAAAGAAATAGAGAGACAAAATCAACTTGTTTTCTGGTTTGGTAGAATGGGCCATATGATTGAATTTCAAAAACAAAACAGATATACTGGAGATATTGATTTAGGCTGAGACATGAACATGGTTAATTAAGTATTATAATTGAAAGGAAGCTCGTGGCAAATGAGAGTGGATAGCCCCCAAAGCCATAGAGCCCAAAGAAAACACATGAGAATGTCACAGATGGAGTAGGCTTTAAGAGCCAGACACCTCAAACAATGTACAAATAGATTTTCATTAAAACCCTTGCGGGAGTAGGACCTCATTTCAATTCTTCTCTTGAAGATCAGCATTTGCTAAGCCAGCCAAAGAACATAAGGATGTATAGTTTAGTTCAAGATGCTTGCATAGGCATTTAAGTATTATCACATGAGAAGTCAATTTAAACAAACAAAAAGAGTTAGACCATTTGATAAGGGATATTAAAGCCATTAGGAAAATAAATTCAAATTTGCAAGTGATGTTACTTCAGTTATTCAGGAATACTATGTACATTTTTATTATGAATATTATTCCTTGTATTTGTTTTAGTGACCATCAGTCAAACCAAAAGTGTTTTACACCGTATTACAAAAGAGCTCATAAAAACCTGATACCTTAGAGTCTGGAGTGCCTAAAAATACCTTCTTAGACAACATTATATTGCCATTTCCCCTAGCTACCTCATATGCCTTGGTTGGAAAGGTTTAGTTGACAACCTGGGTTTGTAAAGCTAGTTTAAATGTATTTAACCCCCAGAGTAAGGGTCAGTTTTGTATGCTGAACTCCATTTTCTGTCCTTTTATGCATGATTAAATGGTAATTAAGTTTTAATGAAAAGAGTTAGGCTGATTACAATTAACATAATCGCACTAGTCAGTTCATGTCCTCATGTTCTACATGCTGTGCTGAGCTGGCAAGACAAAAGACCTTTAATAGGGTCCAAGTGTCTTATGTGCTTCAGCCATTTACACAACTTTTATTTAAAGTATCTCTGCCTACAAACATAATGAACAGCAAAGCACACCCAGGTAATAGGTTGTGTATAATATTGCCTAATATGTTATTTGAAAATTCTTGGATAATGCAAAACAACCTTCTAGACATTATCTTTCTATCACTTGTAATAAACCATTCATCTCTGCGATTTCTAAAGGGAGAAAGGAACTTCAAATACATTTATTGATTGCATTTGGGAAAAACAATTTTAGGGATTACATCCTCCAATATGTTGCATCACATTGCTTTGGTCCAGCAGAACATTTCAGCAAGAACTGAACCATGAAGACAGTAAAGCTATTCACATGCCTAAAATTCAGCTGAGTCCAACATGTTTTGCTGGAGCAACAAGGCCACAATGCTCAGGACACTGCAGGACTGAGCACAAAAAGACTGACTTTGAATCTGGGGTGAAAGAAAGAATGAATTGAATACATTACATTAAGCTAACATATTAAATCATATTTTCTCATTCTTTGCACTTGCCACATTCATAAACCAAGAGCTTTATAAGTCATTTATTCTTGACTTTAGCTGAAACTTCCAGTACTCTGCCACTAACTCCAATTAATTCCAGTGAGACACACACTTCAATTGCCAGCATGATCACCAAATTGATCCAACAGAAAATTACACTAAGCCACAGAAATCATTTCTTGAATCCTAAAAGTTTAACCTGTCTTCTTAAAAATGACTGAAGGTCAACTGCTACTTTTGCAGAAAGGGGTATTAAGTGAAACTTTATTTTTTCATTTATTGCTAAGTTAAAAAAGAATAATCCCACAGATATCTTAATATAGCATACCAGGGACTGGTGACCATGTTCAGGGCAGGAATAGCTCAGTTCTGATCTGACATGGGCTGAATGGCTTCAGCAGCACGTCAGTGACAGGGCTTTCCCTACACCCTTACCAGAGCCATGAAGCTGGAAGCTGTGTCTGTGCTATAACTACATAGGAACTGCCTTTTACTCATTTTACCCAGTATCCTGTGTCATATAGTGGCAGCGTTGATGCTGCAAGGGAAAATGAACTGGGCATGGCCAGGGCTTTTTTCACTGTTCCTCTCACTTGCAAACTCCAGCATTTAAGGTCTAAATTCTGATTCAGAGGTTGTACCCCTAACTCCCATTGATGCACCTTTCCACCAAGAATTTATCCAATCCCTTTTTGAAACTGGATAAACCGTCAATTTCCACAACATCTGGTGACGAGTAATTCCACTCTAATACCACAACTGGTTCCCACTGGTCCCCAATTCCTGGAAGAGAGCTGCACTAGAACTGGGGAGCTGGAAGCTACTTCCACCCTGCTCTTACTCCTTCCCATTCATATCCTGCCCATACTTATGAGCCCAACCCCAGTGCAGCTCCCTATCATCTGGAAACTGCAGTCATACTTCAGCCTGGGGGAGGGAGAAGCAGAGTGGTGGGGGCTGGGAGGGTGGGAAGAGGAGGAAGAAGTGGCAGCAGCACAGGTAGAGCTGACAGCTCCCTGACCCTGATGCAGCTCTTCGCTGCTCAGCTGAATGTGGGCTTGAGCACAGGCAAAGCCCTATTTTGTACACAAGCCTTGTATTGCCACCCCTTGTCATATACTATCAAGTATGTTTACCTTTTCTAAAACTTTCCTCCATTAAAACAAGAAAGTTAAGTTAACATTGGCAACCAAATTGGAAAATGTCACATTTTCTATCATTAAGCACACAGGAAAAAATGCTCTAAGCACTCATTCAGAGTCTATTATCTATAACAGGAAAGTTCTCCTTACCTATTATCCATTCCAACTCTTAAGGCATGTCTATACAGGACATTAGAAAGTTACCAAATGAACTGAAGCGGTGAAATGGAAGTGCATTGGGTGAGTTCTTCATGCTGATGTTCTAAGTATACTAGGGCCACTTTATTTGTAAATGAGAAGATCCATATTCTTGGATGGGCTGAATGGGTATTCAATAATGTATTTTAAATTATGCACCCCTAGAAAAGTATGCACTTATTCTTTATTCATGCAGCACTTTAAGCCAAGTGAATGTAGACTGGGATTGGTATGTGCAGCAATATGCTGGTGCTGGGAAGTGTGTGGGGAAACCAGGGTAAGTAATTCAGCAAAGGGGAAGAAACAAACAGGATTAGGAGGGCTAACAGATCTGTGAAGAGGTGAGAGCTGATGGGTACAGAGAGAGTTTGTTGGAAGATGGGGAAACTAGTAGATGTGTGTGCGGTGGTGGTGGGGAGGGGTTTGGCGTGGGGATTGTCCAATTCTGGAGTTGGTGGATTTGGAGTGAGGGCTAAATATATCCCAGTCACGTTTGGCAGTGTGGGAATAGTTTAGCCTCAAGGTTAGCGTGTGCAGCTGGGCTGCAAATGCATACAGGCATTTGGGAGATTAGGTTCTTTGATCTAAGTTAGTTCACCTACTCAGGTGATCTAATTTAGATTAGGTATGCCATTTTTGGGTGATTTAATTCCTCTTCATACCTGTGTAGTTGGGTATTTAAAGTAACCTAAACCTGGTTACTTCAATCTAAATGTAAAACGTGTATGTACCTCGATGTCCTTGTGTATGGAGAAATAATAGTTGGATTAGTGGAAGTAGTGTAAAGTTATGCACCTCGGTAAAAAGAACCCAAACTACACCTACACTAGCTATTACCATGCAGGAAAGAGATCTGAGAGTCATTGTGGACAGTTTGCTAAAACATCAGCTCAGTGCTCAGCAGCCATGGCACTTCTTTGTGGGGAGTAGTACATATGCTGGAGGGTAGGGCAAAGATTCAGAGAGACCTCAACAAATTGGAGTACTGGACCAAAAAAAAAATAGCATGAGGTTCAATAAGGAAAAGTGCAAAGTCCTTCATTTAAAACAGAACAATCCCATGCACTGGTACAGGCTGGGGATTAAGCAGTTCTGCAAAAAAGCACATGAGGGTTATGGTGGGGAATGTTTAATACAAGCCAACAGTATGCCGTTGTTGGTAAGAAGGTGAACAGCAGCATACTGTGCTGCATTAATGGAGGTGTTACCAGCAGGTCAAGGGAAGGGATTCTTACCCTCTATTCAGCACTTGTTAGGCCATATCTGGAGTACTGTGTTCAGTTTTGGGCTCCTCACTACAGAAAGGATGTAGACAACTTGGAGAGGGGCCAGTGGAGGACAACAAAAATAATTGGGGGGGGTCGAGTACATGACTTCTGAAGAGAGGCTGAGGGAACTGGACTTATTTAGTTTGGAGAAGAGAAGATTGAAAGGGGCATTTCATAGCAGGCTTCAAGTACCTAACAGGGAGTTTCAAAGAGAAAGGAGCAAGCCTGTTCTCAGTGGTGGAAAATGACGGAACAAGGAAAAGAGGACTCAAGTTACAGCAAGGGAACTAGTGGTTAGATATTAGGAAGAACTTTCTCATCAGGAGGGTAGTAAAACACTGGAACAGGTTACCCAGAGAGGTTGTGAATTTTCCATCCTTGGAGGTATTTAAGACCGGGCTGGACAAGGCCTTGGCTGGGATAATATACTTGGCAATGGTCCTGGTTTGACCAAGGGGTTGGACTAGATGACTTCCTGAGTCCTGGGGTCCCTCCCAACCATAATTTTCTATGATTCTATAATTATTAAAGGAATTTTAAACAAAACAGAAAGCATCATCATTCCCCTTAATAAATCCATGGTATGCCCACATCTCAAAAAAGATATGGAAGAACTAAAGAAGGTACAGAGAACAGCAATAAGGATGATCAGTGGTATGGGAGGGCTTCTATATAAGGAGACATGAAAGAGGCTAGACCTGTTCAGCTTAGAAAAGAGCCACTGGGGTTGGGGGAACATGATAAGGGTTTACAAAATGCTAAATGGTAAAAAGAAAGCAAATAGGGATTTATTATTAACTCTCTCGCACAATAAAAGAACTAGGGGTCATAAAATGAAACAGTAGGTAGTAAATTTAAAACTAAGAAAAGGCGGCGGGGGGGTTCTACACAGTGTGTTATTGAAGTGTGGAACTCATTGCCAGCAGACATTGGGAAGCTCATAGTTTAGCCAGATTCAAAAAAGGATTGGACAAATTCTTGGAGGAAAGGAACATCAATAACTCTTGAGCATGGGAATTAGGGATACAGTCTCTGAATTAGAACTTTCTAGACCTTAAATGCTAGAGGCTGAATGTGATAGAGGAACAGTGGGAAAAGCCCTGGTCATACCCAGTTTACCCTCCCTTTCAGGCTCTGCTGTCTGCCACTGTGTGATACAGGAGGACACTGGGAAAGACAGGCCTATGATCTGACCTAGGAAATGACAATTCTTATATCCTTATGTATGTATCCCATCCTTTGATGTATGTGCATAGCCATCAACACCATTGGGACTTTTGGTGTTGCAACCATATTTGCTTATTCTTTGAGTACTTAGTCCATCATTCTTTTATGTACAAGTGCAGATGCTTCAGACCCCAAAATGTTATCTAATTGTGTGTATGTATTAATATAATATCCAGCTAATTATTGTAATATTATTTGTCTAGACACCTGTTACATGTTTACTCTTGCCTTAAAATATATATAAATAAAGCTTATAAATGAAAAAAAGTGTATGGTGGTTTGGATTTCTCAGGAAACAAAATGATTGCTTTTATAAAATGAGTCAAATATTTGATGCTGCTAGCATTGTTTGGTCTATAGATTCTAACAATTCACCAAAAATCTTAAGCGAATTGGATTTGGGTATATAATTATCTCTGGAAAAAATCAATAAAGCTACTAGGAAAAAGCCCAACAACAACAACAACAAACAAAGACAGTGTATTCTTGTATATAAGAATAATTGGCTTGATTGTACTCGTGATAAAACAGTATTCACGTACTTGAGAACTGGATGGAAAAGCCTGACTTGCTGATGAAGAAGTCACTGTCAAACTGTAACGTCAGTGAATTGAAGGTGCTATGAATATCTTCTGGAAGGGCAGAACCACTCCATTCTTTTAGAAGAATACTGCTTTCAACAGGACCATCCCATACTTTCAGGATGTCATGAGCAACCTCAGTGTCAAAAACAATAAAATGCAGACTGCAAAAGAAGAAAAACACATGATTTTATATCATAGTCATGTTTATGAAATTTTCCTTTCTCTTCTTTTTTTAAGAGATAAGAACTCTGACTTTTGATATGAACCAAGACTTGAACTATGTTTGTTAGGCATTACATCAATTTCTGCTCAATTATAATAAAATATTTTCAGCTTACTATCTCAATTTCCACTAGGTGGTAGCATATATATCACAACAAATCCTGTCAAAACTGAATATGGGTTCCTATATGGAAAAAAAATCTTAAATGATTTTATATATGGATATGTAAAAATGATATAAGAAAACAATGAAACAGTACCAAATATGTTGTAAATGTGCTGTTTTATGCAGTAGAACTTATGTTAAGTATACTATTTAAAAGTCTCCAAGTTGTATGCATTTGTTTTTATTCAGAGCCAGGTTATGCAACCCTTAAACTCTTTCTAAGGGAAATGATTTTTCACTTCCTTAAGAAGGAATACTCAGAAGTCACAAACTGGTTTTTAGAAAAGTCCTGTTTGACACTGCTCCCCTCCCCTCCTTTTCTACCTAGCTTTGCTGCAGCGTAAAGGGGGCACAGAACTCTTTCAAAGTCCTTCACTGAATCAATTAGTATAAAAGCCTCAGGCTCCTTCATCTGCCACTCTTTCTTCTCATCACTATGCTACAAGAGTACACTTACTATTTGTACCCATACACCTTTCAAGATTATGTGTCAACTTCAAGGTTTTGTACAGCCAATCTTTCTGTTCTCATTTTCTCCTTCTCCCCACATAGTCTTCATGCTTACAGCCTTGTTACACCTTATGCTGAGCTACACAAATGTTGCTCATTGTTAGTGCTGGCTTAAAGTTTGGAGCAGTCATATATTTAGCTTAGAAACCTTCTCTGTCTCCCAACCGCACAACATGATTTACCATTAAAGGCCTGCTGAGCAAAGGTAGGACTAGGAGCTGTAGCTCTGAGTTGCCACTAGGGGGCAAGTGAGCCAGGAGAGGCTTCTATCCCTGCTCTACAAGCTGGGCTGTGAGAGATCCTGGGATACTGGAGGACTTCAGATTGGGTGGCACATTTGTGGGGAGTGGCCACACCTTAATGGAACAGTAGCTGGGTAGTATAGATCAGAGATAATCCTGCCCTGGGGTGGTGTAACTTTGAGTTGCACAATGAGTGCTTAAAACTGTTTTTGGATGTGCAGACAATCCAAGTGTTAATTGCTTCAAAACTACCATTTTTCAAGGCTCTTTTTTATGTAAATGAAAGAAAACAAAAGAGATTCATTATTAAAATGCATGTATTAAACACCAATTACAAAACCAAATAATCATGCTTGCATGATTATTTGGACCCATGCAGACCAGAAATGGCCAACCTGTGGCATGAATGCTAAAAGTGGCAGACAGCTTCTGTTTGTGGCACACCAAATCAAGGAGGGGACAGGCAACACAGCAACAGATAGGGTAGGAAACAAGAAGCAGAACAGATAAGGCAAGGAGCACAGTACAGGAAGGACAAAGCAAAGCAGCAGATTGGGCAGAAGGAAATTAGAGTGGGACATGGGAAAGGTGATGAGACTAATTTGTGGCATGCCTACCAACAAGGTTGGCCCCCAACAAAACTGAATTACAGTTAGCTAGACATTTGCAGCCTCTTATGAAAAAAAACTTGATTTTGACAACAGCTAATGTCCTTTCTTTGACTCCATCACTGAAAACAGTGCTGAAGCTGTAGGTGGAACAGAATGCAGTTATTCATCTGATTAATACTATTAGTCATAAGGTTTCATAGATTCATAGATGTAGGGTCGGAAGGGACCTTGCAGATCTTCTAGTCCAACCCCCTCCCCTGAGCAGGAGAGAAAACTGGGCTCAAAAGACTCCAGCTAGGTAATCAGATGATGTTATACCAGGATTCCAGGAACTGCTCTAGTGTTTATTCACTTCCTAGAACAGTTTAAAGTGTTAACTTTTATCTAATGATAATCTCCTTCAGACATGACTGTAGTGCCATACTAGCCTGTAGAGTGTCTAACAATCTTTGAACTATTCAAACAAAAGTACAACAGTAACAACAACAATCGCCTGGAAATATTGATTTCAGATGACTTTGGATAAGACCCTAATATGTTTCTTTGTCTTAGTTATCACTTATAGAGAAATTAATAATCTGGTAAAGGTTACAAATTCATGCTTTATAGGCCAGGAAAGAAAAAAGATCCTTAGTGACATTCTTTACTACTTTCTCTTTACTTTTACTATATCAATAATTTCTCAAAGCAATAAACTCCTTGAAAAAAACCCTTCTTTTTAAACTTTCATAGTTTCATAGTAACTAGGGTCAGAAGGGGCCTAGAGCAGGCCATCTAGTCTGACACTCCGCCAATGGCAGGAACGAGTGCCAGGGTCACAGGACCCCAGCCAAGTACCTATCTAATCTACTCTTGAAGACGCCCAAGGTAGGAGCAAGAACAACTT
>JAGPOW010003642.1:37217556-37237830 GCA_030014935.1 Caiman crocodilus
TACAGTCCTCCAACAGGAGGGATGTCCCGATCCCCTCTCAGGAAGACTGAGGCAAGGAACCCATTGAAGATCTCCGCCTTCCCATCGGCCGCTAGCACCGATGAGGTTGCCCGACGAGTCCCTCAGGGGCCCGACGTTTCCCGGGGCTCTTTTTTGCACAGTATTTTATTGTATCTGGTATTAGTCCTTTCTATGAGTTTAATCCAAGAGTGACCACTAGACCATCTAGTCTGGCATCTTATATTTTACACCCCAATACATTCCATTTCATTATGGCAGAATGAGCTCGGGAATTTGTATTTAATCTAAGCACAATTGTTAAATTCAGTCTAAGTGTATACTGCATAGAGATTTATGAGGCTTCTTCTTTTCTACATACAGATTTATGAGGAACTCTCTTCTTCCCTCCCTTTCATTATAAAAGAGGGGGTGCTACTTTGGGGACCTTCCACAATATGCATTTCCTTAGCATGTTAATAGACTTCAGTTCTGAAAAAGAAATATGCATGGTTAATGACACTGTCTTGTATGTACAGTTAAGCATACACCTAATTGTGCAGGATCAGAGTCTAAGAAAGGGAAAAGCATTCAGCAATGAAATATCGCTTTAAAATAAATGTTACATTAAATAATTTAACTATAATTTTATTTCTGTTAATGTACAGTAAGCTCTTTTCACCAATATATTTCTACTGTGCTGATATTGTTCAAGTGAATTAATTCAATTCTTCAATACGTTTTAAAAACGTGGTTTGTGAAAAGTTTTCCAATTAAGTGCATATATAGGTAAAATAGAGACAATGTACAGTCAGGATTATAAAAGTGCAACCTGTAATGCTAGTTGCTAACTTATAAAAATGCTTACATTGTAACCTCTGTTATCTGTGTAGTATTATCTCTTTAAGGGATTAGTATTGCTATACTAAAGAAACATTTACAGAGAACTTCAGGGTTAGATAACCCTTATATCTTTTAGTGTCTTTTTATCAAAAGATGCAGTTAGTACTATTTCTTTACAGTATAATTAAATATACTGTAATTAATTGCAGCATGATTACTTTATAATGCTATTCTTTTCTAAAGAACAGGCCCCAGCACTAGAATATCTTGCACTGATACTTAATTATCATAATTTCTGGGAAATTTAAGGCAAATATTGTATTAAAATAGGATCCTACTCCACAGAAAGATAAACGCATGGCACTGAAATGCCAAATATATGGATAATAGATAGGAAAGAGACGTTCACAAGAGACAGATTTAAATTCCTTAAACAGAGCCTGCAGGTTGTTTTCTGTTTCTCCTCTCACAATTCAACAAGACTTTGACATAACACACTTTACAAGTGTTGCCAATATGCACATACACACACACATATACATACATATATATAATATATATATGTGTGTGTGTGTGTTTGTGTGTATAAATAAAAGTGACAAACTCCTCAAATATCTGTCAGAGGTCTTTGAAGCAAGAAAACCTCCTGCACCTGAACAAAAACATATTAATTTGGGAACCTGAGGGAGAAGTTCCCATCTGTTACCATAACAAGAAATTGTACAGAAGAGTGTAATAACAAGCATTTGAACCAGCATATTAGAAAAAAATATTGTGCCCTGTTTCAAGTTAGAATGAAATGGATACTTTGGAAACTAGAAGGATTATGGCATAATTTGTAGTCTTGGAGTTCAAATTATTAGCTTTATTTTATGTTGTATAAT
This sequence comes from Caiman crocodilus, assembly GCA_030014935.1. Lineage (NCBI taxonomy): Eukaryota > Metazoa > Chordata > Crocodylia > Alligatoridae > Caiman > Caiman crocodilus. The sequence goes on from JAGPOW010003642.1 coordinate 37,219,281, forward strand.
TTCTTTTACCTGACAATAATACAAACTACTCTATTTCTGGGGCCCAAATTTGTAAATTTTATACCTGTATTTACAAGCAAGGTAGAAAGAAGTTCTCTCAGCAACTACAAGATATTCTAAAATCTGGAAACATGAACATATTCTCAGTGACCTAAGGGATACTAAATTCAAGAAAAGAGATAGATTGAACTGCAGCATTTATTCTCATATTATATTCCCATCCACAGCTGGGAAGATCCTCACCTGCATTCTCCCCAATAGACTCACCTTCCTCACTGAGGAGGTTCTACCCAAGTTTCAATGTGATTTCAGACCATTCAAAGATAGCTTCAGTTGCAATCTTTAAATGGTCTTCATTGACCTGACTATGTCTTTTGATTTAATCAACAGAAAGGACCTATAGAAGATCCTGATGCAATTTGGATAACTGTTAAAATGTGTTACCAACATCAGATTTCTTCATGACACCTGACAGCAATCGTCCTAAGCGATGGCTTGGAAATTGATTCTTTCATCATTAGAATTGAAATCTAGCAAGCGTGTATGATTGTACCAATGCTTTTTCACATCTATCATAGCTATGCTGCATCTCCTTGCTTATAGGTTTCTATCTAGAATCATCCTCCAGTATTTCATGGATGGGAATCTCTTTAACATCAGTTGGTTACATTCCAAATTTGAGACAATTATCATTTCCATTACTGATCTTCACTATGCTGATAATTGTGATTTGTGTGCCCACTAAACTAAAAAGCTCCAAGTCACTCTGAATTGCTTCTGTGAAGTTTATGAAATACTTGGACTTTCTGTTAGCATCACAAAAATCAAGGTAATTTTCTGAAGCACACAAATCAACCAGCTGCTCCTTCATATATTACAAATAGAGAGAAAGCCTTGGACAATGTTGAACATTTCTACCACTTGGGTAGCCACATTTCTTAAAAAGTAAACATTGACAACAATATTCATCATCGTTTAAAATATGCCAGTGCTGCAGTGCAGCATTTGGATGTCTCTGAAATCATGCCTTCGACGATCATGAAATAAAATCCCAAACTAAACCTGTTATCTACTAGGCTGTTATATTCCTAACCAGTTATATGGGTGTGAAACCTGGACAACATATCAGAAACATCTGGAAGCTTTATAATGTTATCATCAGCAATGTCTTAGGAAAATCCTCCATATCAACTATCAGGACAGAAGAATGAATTCTAACTCAAGTAAACTACCAGAATCGAAGCCACGTATACACAGCACCATCTGCATTGGACACATTATAAAGACACCTGACAACCAGCTCCCAAAATAGGTCCTATGTTCCCAACTCACTCATGGGCACCATGCTTGAGGTGGGCAAAAGAAGAGATTCAAGGCCACCTTAAGGCTAATCTGATAAAAAAATGTGATATTAACATATATATAGTAAAATTTCTCTTATCTGGTACCACACCAACTGGAATACTCTACTAACTGGAATTTCTGGCTGGCTGGACAGATGTGGGGGGCGGCGGGGAGCTCACACACAGTCACCGTCACCACCACCCATCACCCTGCACTGCTGCCATTCTGCATACAGCCATTGCCATCCCATCTCACTCTGCCGGCCGGATGTGGGAGGAAGGGGAATGGGGAACAGTTTGCATGTGGTGGCCGCTGCCACCATCCACCACTCTGCATGGTTGCTGCTCTGTGTGCTGCCACTGCCACAGCTCCCCTTCCTCACCCCCCAGGTTATTTCAGATAACTGGAGATTTATATAACTGGCAATCCCCTTACTCTATGGATGCCAGATAACACAGATTTTACTGTACTTGGGATACTTGAGCACTGAGTCACTTCCAACAATGCCATGATGTACAGCAAGGCAATAATCAATTTGGGTGTAGACAGAAGTCCACCTTCCAGTTGTAATTCATAACATTTTCTGTGGTGTTCTGAGTCACAATGTTACCCCAGACCAAACAGAAGTCCACTGGTGGTTCCAAAGGGGAAGGGAATCTAGCTTCTGACTGGAAGCCCACAGCCAGGTTCCTATAGCAATGGCCGTGAGCAATGGCTCTCTGCCGGTGTTGGATGTTTTTGGAATGGAGGATGGGAAAGGCAGCAAAGGGAGCTCATTCTTGGGGCTCCCCAGTTGGTGCTGAAGGGTGGGGTGGGTGAATTGGAACCCATTTTCCACCTTGAGGGGCTCCAGTATACCCACCGCATCCTCCAGGTGGGGCTGAAAATCCCCCAGACTGAATTCCCTCCACTCCCTTTCCCATTTCTCATTCTGAAAACAGCAACAGGCTGGAGGTCCACTTGGAACTGGTTTTTATCTGATACCTCATGAAATTTCAAATTTTCACCTGGTTGGACATTTTAAAGCTGTTTGAAGCCATCCACTTATATTTGGTCATGGCTATAGAATGCTTTCTGTGGCCACATAAGGCAAAAATTGCTGCTCTTCTCTCCTCCCTTAGAGCAAACTCGCCTCACTATGGAGGCAGATGGATGAAAAATTTGAATGAAAAAGCTGTGACCTGATATTACCAGGTCCCTTCCCTTCCTCCCAGAACTGTGCACCACATCTGCAATCAAGCATGCAGATCTTGGATTAGCCTCTTCAACCATGTCCAGACTTACCAATGACTCTTTTAGTTAGGGTAAGACTGTGCTCCTCATGTTGACAAACTTCTGCCACCACCACTAATTTTTCTGGGATAATGCTATGAAAATGTATAGCTATGCTGATAGAATTGTTCTAAGAGAACTAGGAGTAAAACTTATGGTTTGCAAAGTGAGACATTTCAGCAGAAAGCGGAATGTTTGACAATATTCAGCAAATAACACCTACATTATTTTTAATGGTTGTATCTGTTTATAATACATATACACAATGTATACGTAGACATATACACAGATTCTTCCTTTATCTAACTATAAGTCATATTTCTTGCAATGCACATACAATATATTATATGTTAAACTCTTCTCTTAATAAAGCCTCTAAAATAAATTTATCTTTATTTCAATCAACACAATGACCTAATTTCCTATAGATCAGGGCACTGTGTAAAATAAGGCATGCAATAAAATTAAACAGCAAGAAATGTAAATGTAAACTAATTCCTCTAAGCTTTTTCCTGCAGCTTGTGTTACCTTGAAATCAGAGAGACTACCCAAATGACATAAGGCTGGAGTATAACAACATAAATATTCAACAGATAAACTAATCTTAAAGGCTATTTATTTATCTTTTGCAATATAATTAATGTCATCTCAAAAAGATTTCTGAATTTTTGACAGTTAGAGTCTGACAGAGGAGACTTGGAAACACTAGAGACTTTACAAACTGATATTGTCACCATGACCTCTTGGTAAATTGGATCACACATTCTGCAGTAAAGACAAGAAAAGCTGAATAAATTCTGTTAGCCCCACAATAGAACAGACTCATCCACATTTTTCAAAAATCAAAATACAGGATGTAAAAGGCTTTGAAAAGTGCTTTCAAGAGAGATGCTAATTCACAAGCATCTCACTCAAAGGGACTTTGGGTTTCCTGTGATTTCTTCTTTTTTGTTATTTTTTTGATGTTGCAGAATGCTAATAGACAAGTATTAAATCTTTTTTCTAGTTTGAAGTACTTATGTTTGCTATTTCCTCATTTCATTCTTTATTAAATTCATATATGTAATTCCTATTAAAATGTAACTGAAGTATAGAATTCACCTGTGATGGAGCGAATTCATCATGGCTAGGGACACATGTTACACATAAACTGGTTTAGGTGATCAGAAACTGGTTAAAACCTGCAATACTAGTGCAATGCACAAAAAACAGTTTTAAAATGGCTGAAACTAGTTTAAGGTAAACATGGTTGAATGTAGTATCAGACTTAATTGATTTGGGTCAAACCGGTTTATGCAATGTCCCAGACCCCTTCCTGGTTTAAGTTAAACCAGAGTCCCCCCAGCATTCCAGATGCTTTGCAGCCCTGGGTTGGGCTGGGCTGTGCGCTCTGCTCCAGAGAACAGAGCTAGCTCTGCCCTTCTGCTGTCTAGAAAGAATCCTGGCTTCCCCATGCTCCCCCCACCCTGCCTTGCTGCTCACTGCTCAAGCAGCCCCCTCCCCCTTCCTCCCATCTCCCACAGCACAGATACCAGTCTCATGGACCCTAGGCATGTGGTATTCTAGCTAATGCTGACAGGTGTGTTTTCAATTTTACTGGGACAGATGGACAGAACAGTGTCTGCTTAGGGCTTTTTGGAGCTAAACAACAGGTCAGCTGGTAATATCCTTCCATTCCTTCCTTGGAAAAAGATGGGGTTTTTTTATGAAGAGCTTGAACTAATGAGATGGGCCTATGGGTTGATAAACACTGTATTATTAGTCCCCTGCAGGTTTCCTCTCCTGTAAGGTTTACAGACAGTGTGAAGAAGCAGGGAGGAGGAGATTGAAAAGCTCAGTATCAGTAACAGATATGCACTGCAGACCCCACCTTTGCCTCAGAGTGCTAGCTGGGGACTGGGGTCTGGCAACACTCACGCCCCTTGAACAGTGAGCAGAGTAAGGCCTGGGACTGTGCAGGCAGTGTGGGGGTTTAAACCCCTCCTTAATAAGAGCATCCTGTGGGGGCCTGGCAGTCTCCCCACAACTCCCCTCCCCCAGCTCAGCATTGTAGAAGGGAAGGGAGGGCTACTCTAGTGCACCCTGACTTCTAGCCTGAGCTACTGCAGGCATGTGCCTGCATTTCTTCAGTCTAGAGGGAATGTCTCAATGGTTGCAAACTGATTCAATTTAGGCAGGTTAGACTAACCTGAAAAGATTGAATCAATTCAGGCTCAGGCGTTTTGAAAGTCTGTCCGCAGCCAATGTGATTTAGTGAAATGGGAAAAGGAAATTGAAACATACATTCAAACTTTAATCAACCTTTTTGTCTTATTCTAATATAAAGCTTATTCCATTTATGCCAAAACAAGTTAAAAGGTAAAAAGACTTCTGTCTTCTTCAATTAAATTGATTTTTTTTTTAGACCCCTACTATTTGTTATTCTTTTTCTCAAATGTGGCCAACAGTCTAAAGTAGTCCGATTAGGTTTTTTTTCTTGTATGTATATAATACCTACTCATTAATTCATCAGAGATTTAAGACCAGTGTTCCACAGACTATTATAAATGTGTTAAAATCGGTTTTAGGGTTCTTGAATATATTTGCTATGTGCAGGTTTGATTAGCAGCTGGTATCTCCTGGGAATGACAATACTAGGTATTAAGTTCCCCCCAAAAAACCCACCTGCATCAGATAAAATCAGCTGTATCAATTTCGCTTTTATTGATGAAGTTGAATGTTGTATTTTGACAATCCCTTGGTAAAGGCAGAAGAACTATACTAAAATAACGCTAAACATTAACAACCGTACCTGTGTATTCCAGGCAGAGAACAGCATGTATTGGATCCTTATTACTGCATCTTTATGGCTGGCATGTGAAAGTAAAGGAAGAATGACTGCTTCCTAGTCCTTTCTGTTTCAGCAGTTCCTAGAAACCTCACTCCTCTCTACCCCATTTCCCATTTTTTTTTAATTCAAAATTCTTCTTCTGAGCTATAACAGATAATTTTCCCCTCTCTCTCCAAACAAGCTTCTCTGTTTTTAAGCTCTCCCATACCTCCTCCTATTTCTTATGCTCTTCTAACACCTCCATCTCTGTTTTGCACCATCTATTATGTAGCATCCTCTACATCATCCTTCCTGTCCTTGTCCATTAAATATTCCCTCTCTTCTTTTTCAAACATGTTTAAAAACCCATCATTTCAGCACATCTTTGCTCTTGGTGCTAATGGCCCTCAGAGTAAATTTTTATTTTCCTGAAATGTTGTCTTTTCTTATATTTATGTAAGCTTTTGGCAGGAAAAAGTGCATTATCTATGTTCTGTGAAGTGCCATGGAAATTCACAATGCTTTGACAAGAGGGGCAAGACTGAAAAATGAAAATACTTCTGACTTTTACACAAGGCCCCACAGTGCAAAACCTCAGCTGGTTCTAATCGTCAGATTACACATCTAAGTCAGATAAGGATAATTATGAAAATTAACACCAGGATAAGATCTGCCACCAGGTCTATCCATCACAATCCAAAGGGTATGGTATCCAAACACTCTAGGAAAGAGATGGCATTCTTTGTTAGTTTCAGGAAAAAAGATATTTGTTGAATAGGTATAAAATAGATTACCCTACTAAATGTAATAATCAGATTCTGAACACTTATGGGCATGATTTTCAAAGCACAGATGGGAGCTGGCCTTTTGCAGCCAAATGCACAAAGAGTATTTAGGCCTCACAATACAAGAACTGGAAAATCAAATCCTTGTTTGAGCTATTTTACTGTGAAGTCAATGTTATGTGTGGATACCAAGCATTCCATGACACAGATATGGTCAGTTCTCCAGGCAGCCCGCACTGCATAGGTCCCCTGGCCCTGCAATGCTGCAGCTGGCTACTCTGGTATGCAGCCAAAACTTTTCTGATCTCCTTCCCTCTTTCTTTTCCTTAGCTGTTATGAATGAGCTTCCTTGCACAGCTTGTTCAGTAAAAGCTGTCTTTCTAACACCAGACATATCTTCACTTCCCACCCAATTAAGATCTGTCATAATGGCCCCTAGCCCATGAAAAGCTACAAAAACAATTCTAAGCACTGCCTACCCTTGGGCATCCAAGTTAGGCAAGCACACTGCAGAGATTGGTTAAGTGCAGGCTGCTGAACTTTACTGAATTCATGTTTAGAAGGAAAGGAAAGCTGAAAAGTAAATATGACCCCCATTCTTTAGGACACCCAAAACTTGGGTAAAAGCACTCCCTCCCACACCTACCCCTGCCCCAACAACCACTCAGAGGAACACGGGTTGGTTCAATGCCTAAAAAGTGACACTTCTGCATGGAATGCTATGGCTCTGTACATGTGGGCGTTTGTGACCTGTGATAACTGTAAACCAGTTTTCCATCAGTGACACTTTGGAACAGTTGAATTGTTGCAATTTTCACACCCTGACCAATGACGAATTGTTCCCCATAAGTGGCATTTTGGAAAGGTCACGTGTTATGTGTATCCACACCCTCAGTTGAATTCTTATTTTCCCCATATAGGTTCCCAAACTCCCCTAAAGGCAAGCATTCCCAAAACCTATGACAATGAGTATATACAGGTTTCACAGAATATACAATAATGTAAGGATAGGGGTAGGAATAACTGGATTAACTGTCATAAAAAACCACTTACAACCAAAAAAAGGAAATCAAGAATTGAATGTAAACAGATACCTAATTGTCTTTCCTGGGTCTGCTTCTATAATCCAAGTGCAATGCAGATTGTTGTCATAAGGTGCAGGGTAACCTGGAGACAAAATGCGCCCTGATGTAGCAGCGTGAATACGGCCACCACACTCAGCTGCAAAATAAACAATAATTTGATTTATTAAAAACAAATCCATCATATTTTTTGTTTTAGTTATATTCCTGTATATCTCACCCCCTCTCTGTCTCTCACACACACACCCACAAAGGAAAAACTGTCTTAGTATATCCTTTACCAGAAAAAAAGGAAATTCTTGTGATATCTCACGAGAAAGCTTTATATAATACTCCCCTTTAGGCAGGTAAGCAGGTATCAATATAAGTAGCCATGTAAAAGTAGCTAAATTTGTCCTTTTGAGCTGCTCAAAAGGATCTGCTTTGGCCACTTATCTCTATTGAGATTCTGTTTCATCCAGGAAGGCACATTAACTCAGTGCTAACCTCCCAAATGTTAGTTCACAGGAGAAAGCATGACTTGTAGTAATTTCAAAGGAAGAGGATGTTGACACCTTTCAATCCAAAAGTCCAGTGGTTAGGCACTTGCTTAGAACTAGGAGATCTAGGTTCTGCACCCTCTTCATATAGAGGGGGTTAGAGCCTAAATTTCACACTTCCCCCTAAAAATGTCCTAACCAGCAGGCATGAATTGGACACTGTAAAGAATACCCTCCATACCTCCTCTTGAAGCTGGTATGTTGGGCAATACAAAATGGAAAGATATGGGGTGAGGAGCCAGGGGAAGAAGAAGAGTGGTTTAGTGACTTGAAAAAACGTCTCAGAAGGGGTCCTGAGTTCTGGTCCCCATCCCCATGAAGTAGAAGTTATCCCATTGCTGTCTATCCATGATACCCAAGAACAAAAATGCAATTCAAAAGACAGAAAAATGGTGAAGTTGGGACATGGGCAGGAAGTTGAGGCAGGAGCAGGAACCAGAACACAATGCACCCATCTTCCCACACTACTGCCCAGCTCATTTAGTCACTTTCCTCCAGCAAGAGTTAGAAAAAGTTGCCAAGTGGATATTTCTGTTGACAAACTTCAGTTCAGACAAAGGATTTACACATGAAACCTGAGCAAGCTAGGGAATACAGGGCAACAAGGAAATATATGTGAGATTCCTTCATGGCGAAGAAATAGATTATCTATTATTTGGCTTATTTGCAATTTGCAAGCTCTGCTTGGGGCTAAGTATTGTGACTGGTTGAGAGTGAGGGTGAGACTCACTTTTGATCACAGCTGGTAGACAGTTAATTGTCCACCCTTAACAAGTAAAATAAAAGTTTAAATGCTGGCTGGGTGTGGCACTATGGTGGCAGTGGCACTGGAGTTGCTACTGCCAACCTAATTTGGGGGGCAGTTTGGGGGGGGGGGTTAAGCCCCATCAGTCCCAGACTTCCACCACCTATGAACCCTGGCCCCGTGTTGGCATGGCACCACTGCTACTGGGGTCTCCATGGAAACCAGTTGCAGTGATGCTGGCAGGGGCTTCAGGAATGGAGTCCGCTGTGGTCCCGATGAAGCCCACAGTCCAGACTTTGCATCCCCCTGATTTAAGGTCTAGAAAGTTCTAATTCAGAGACTGTATCCCTAACTCCCATGCTCAAGAGCTACTGATGTCCCTTTCTTCCAAGAATTTGTCCCATCACATTTTGAATCTGGCTAAACTTCCAGCTCCCCCAATGTTTGGTGGCAATGAGTTCCACATTTTAATTACATGCTGTGTGAAAAAAGAACTTCCTTTTGTTAGTTTTAAATTACTACCTACTAGTTTCATTTTATGACCCCCAGTTCTTGTATTGTGAGAGAAAGTACATGATAAATACCTATTTGTTTCTTTTCACCATTTAGTATTTTGTAAACTCTTACCATGTTCCTCAAGTGTCTCTTTTCTAATAACCTAGCCTCTTTAGTTTCTCCTCACATGGAAGCCTCTCCACCACTTTGCTGTCCTTCTATGTACCTCTTATAGCCTTTCTATATCCTTTTCGATATGTTCAGATCAGGACTAGGCAGTGTTCAAGGTGTGGGTACACCAAAGATTTAGAACAGGGCATGATGATAATTTCTATTTTGTTTACAATCTCCTTCTAAATAATTTGAAATAAACCTTTCCCCTTCCTTTTTATTGTGTCTGCAACTCTGCCACTAAACCATGCTGGCTTTCTTTTGGTAGGCTTTCCGTTTAAAAAAAAAAAAATTGATTTACGGTATGCATTTGTTTTGTACCTTCAATATGGTGTTTTTATGTAGTTCCCATGTTGCCTGCAAGTTCCTCGCCCATAAACAGAGAACAGGGGAATTTGTAAAATGAAGTTTGGACAGTTTTTACCTATTATTTATTGAAGCTGGGATACAAAAGAGGACAATGATGACTACTGAGGCAGCATTTGACAATTTTTAGGGGGAAGAGATGACACAATGAAGGTGACTGGATGCAAACTGAAGGATGTATGTCATCCCTAAGTGGGCATGACAGAAGTTAGTTATTACTGAAATTTAACTGTTTAAGTACTAAGCATGCATAAGAAAGGAGGAGGACTAAAGAGACAGCTTAGTGGATGAACATTAATGGAATTCAGATGGGGATTTGAAGATGTGGTGGAGAAAGAGGGTTGTATATTCAATTTAAGATTTGTAGATACCCATAAAGCAATACAGCAGAAGTGCAGACAAACAGATGATGCATTAAAGTATGCGACCATAAGGAGAAAGTGGAAGGACAGTTGAACTAGTAGAAATAGTAAATGGAATAGAGGATAAAATGTACCAAAGTTTATGAAGGATATACATGACAAAATAAATTAATAACTTTGTTGATAATATAACTGATGCTCTAAACAAGGGAAATACAGAACACTTAATCTATCTGGGTTTTAGCAAAGAAATGATATAATGATGTATTATAATATGGAGAAGGTGAGAATTAGTAAAGAAGATGTAAGATGTAGGTGCTTACTGCATAACCTTGAGGTATGACTGAAATGTGGTGAAATGTAATAATTTTGTAATTTCAAAGTCTTAATTTCAGCATTAATACAACTGCTACAAGGTGTGGGTTCAGTGACTGGAAATACTAAAGAGGAGAAAATATGTCTTGATTACATAATGACTGTCAGCCACCAAAGGGCTACAGCCCTGAAAAAGACAAATACAATGTTACAGTGCATCAGGCAAGGAATTTCTAGCACAGAGGAGCATTAATTACTTAATTCAAGGCTCTGGTGAAACCTAATTTGGAATACTGGGTGCAATGTTGGTCATGTGTAAAGATGGAACAGATGCAGAAAGGGCTCATAGGATTATCAAGAGAATGAAAAGCTTACTACAGGGAAAGCCTCAAAAAGCTTGTCTTGTTTAGCTTAGCAAAACAAAGAGTGAAAAGGAATATGATTGCTGTCTATAAACACATCACCAGAGAGGAAGAAGAGTTAATTAAGATAAACGCAAGAATGAATGGATATAAACTACTCATGAATAAATTAGACTAGGAATTAGAAGAGAGTTTCAAATCATTAGAGATATGAGATTCTGCACCAGCTTTCTAAAAGGAGCAGTGGGGACAAAACCCTAACGAGTTTTAAGATGGAGCTTGTTAAGTTTATGAAAGGGATTATAGGATGTGTTTGCTTGTGAGAGCAGGGGACTGGACTCAATAGCTTAGAAAATCCCCCTGTGTCTCAAATTCATAACTTGATTTTGGAACAAAGCAAAAACGATCTATCCCTCTCCACTTCCTTGCCATTCACCCTACAGCTACAAATCTTTGTGCAGAAACCAATACAGAACAATACAAAGCAAGAGAACAGGTACATATATTAATATTTAGTGAACATTGTGGATTTTTCACTAAAAAATGTTATACTGAGAATGTCCAGAGATGGTAGGATTGTATAATCTAAAGCAGGGGTTGGCAACCTTTCCTAACAGCAGGCCAGTGCTTACCACTGGCAGCTGTCACTCACCTGTTGTGTCCCTGATCTGAGCAGAGGACTGTTTCCACTCCACAATGTAGTCCCCCCTGAAAAACTGTGCCACTGAAAAGTGTGGAAAGTAACAATTTGGATTGGTGAATTCAGCCCAGGCTGAATTAGGGGAGTTAGAGAGAAAAGGCCTCCACACATCACTGGAGGAGCTGAACAATACTAAACGGACAGGCCATTGGCTGTCTGTTAGAAAAAGGGGATCTGATGGCTGGGGTGGCAGGGTCTGATGCAGAATAACCATTAATAACATGCAGAACAATTCAGCCTTTTGTGGGCTGGATCTGACATCTTTGCCTATGTACAGACATTCAGGGAGTTTGGGGGATTTAGACCATGTGAAAAATAGCCCCCCCAATATAAGATAAATCAAAATGGAGGGCTAGCAAGAGAATAGAGGGGCTGGGGGGGGCAATCAGGCTCTGCAGGGGATGGGGGGGCAGATAGGGCACACAGATGGTACGGGGTTCAGGTGGGATTCACAGGGGGTTTCTGGAATTTGGAAAGGTTTAGTTAGGTTGGGGGGGCACGCTCCTCCCCATCCCCTGGAACAAGGAGCTGTTTTTCTCTCCTGACCTCTGTGACCTAGACAAACAATCCACCCAGAAAACCTAGTCTCCCATTTCTCCTGCCTCTTTCCCTACCCTTCCTTGTTCCTTAGCTCCTGACATTTCCAAACACTGATAAAACCAGAATCAGGAGCAGCAGCTTGTGGGATGGGGAAGATTAGGTGGAGTGGGGAGGGAGGAAATATCTGGTCTGTTGTGAAGAGGGTTGTCTGTTTGGGCGTTGGAGGATAGGTTAAAATAGCTAGAAGAGGGAAGGAAATGTGCAGTCCTGGGGCTGAGGCAGGCAGCTGGGCTTTCCCAGCTTTTTTTAGATTAGTGTCACCAGACCCAAGCTAAATTAGACTACCTTGGAGATACACTTAGATTGGGTTGGTCATTTTTAGACTGCTCTAACTAACCTGAACTTCTGTACAGTTTGCATGTAGATCCACCTAAAAAGTGTAAGGTCTATACCTGGGCAAACTAAATTAGATCAGGTGACCATTTCTAATGCAGTTTAATCTCCCCCTAACCTCCTCAAATATGTGTATACAGCCTTTAAGGCCAGATGCAACTTGTAGACTGTAGGTTACTGACCCCTGATCTAGAGGTATTGGGGATGGAAGAGAAAGTAGGTATTTAGTATGATTTTTTTTCTTCCATGCTTAAAACAACATATAGTAAATGCTTTCCTGCTGGTGCTATCTTATGTGCCCGTACTTCAGCTGTTGCAACCCTCCTTATGCAGCCACAACCCTGATACATTAAAGTCATATATTCAAAATTACCTATACAAGTAGGCAAAGGTTTGTCCCACACTCTTCGATCTCCACTTAGGCAAGTCATAATATTGTTACCGTGCATTGCGTATCCAGGATTACAACTGTATAAAATTACAGTGTCAGTAAAATGTCCCTCATCACGGATCTTGTATCCATAATTTGGTATCCCAGGATCCTCACACTTCACTAGATCAAAGCCTGCAAACAGGGAATATAGAAATAAAATGTCACTATAAAACATACTGTCAATAGTAAGAAAAAATAATCAAATAGAAAGTAATAGGAAATTATTGTGTAGAGATAAAATTCACACAATGACATAAACTATATTCAATGTGACCAGCAATCAATGGCATATAATGACTCAGTGAGTTCAGAAGTAGGAAACTGTGTAGCTAAAAATAAACTCTTCATTTCATGGTTCAAAATGTTTAGACCTAGATAATGAAGTTACTGTAAATTCCTAGCAAGGCAACTAGTTTATATATACTCTGTCTTAGATTAAATTAAGAACCATATCATGACACAATCACAATTCAGTGCTTGCTACTTCTGTTCTACAAAAGAAAAAATGAGCCATGTCAGCTGGCACAGTGCTAGGGGATGCTCCTGCTGATGTACTATCTCAAGAGATTCTCCTTTGTCAATTCAGGCCTATTATCTACTTGGCTTTTTTTGCCAAGTTTTCAGACTCTTTCATTCTAATCACTTCTTGGTTCCCTGGCCCAACACAATGTTTGGTACTACCAAGAGCTCATTCCAACATTGCCTTTTTCTGACCTACTGAGCTAGTTCTACCACAATTCTCTCTACATAGCCTACTGCTCTTCCTCAAGAAGCTGTCGTTTTTAACTCTGCTTTGCAGACATTTTTACTAGGTCCTTAACCAGCTACAATAGAAGCAGCCTCTCTTAAAGAAAGTACCATATCTAGGTTCCTGTCACATAACAATTTGGTCACCTGATTCTGGCATAAGCTAGGACTGGGGATCTTAACCCCCTCCTGCTGTCTGCAAAGGGTCTCTTCACTTCCAAAAATGAGATGGAGTTTTAGGGTGTGTGGAGAGGAATTAGGGGCCCTAAATGAAGTGGTGGGTTTTCAAAAACACTGCTTGAATTTAGGGCGCTTTAAACCCGTGTCACGCAGACACCCAAACTTAACTGCCTCTCTGGCAGCGAGGAGGGGAGGGTGAGCTGCTGGCAGACGGAGCAGTCCCTGGGCTGTGGGGTGGGGCTGGTGCTTTTCTTTTTCAGGTTCACAGTTTTGGGTTTTTTTTTTCTTGTGTGGAGCCTGCCTTCCCAGGCTGCTGCCATGCTGCCTGTAGGGCTTCCTGCAGAACCCATGCACTACACAGAGTCTGGTGCTTCGCTCCACAACTATAGGGCAGGAGTTTTAGTTTTAACTTCTTGGAGGAGTTTTAGTTTGCTACATCGCAAGTCATTTAAGTCACATTAAATCACATCACAAGTCACATTATGCCACTGAATTTGCTACAACAGTTGGAATTACTGTGCAATATGCCATCGCCACGTGCAACACCAACGCCATTACAGTCGTGCAGAATCATTTAACCTGCTTTAAAACATTTTGCACACATGCCCTTCATTTCATCTACACATGGCCTTAAACACCTTTTTCTCTGTATAGGTGCTTTTGGTGAATTACAGTTGAGCCTTTTATGAATTCCAAGAGGGAATTCATTATTCTTCTCATCTGTATTTTTGTCTGAATTGCATTACCATATACTAACTCTATTAGACTGACCTATTTATCTTAGTCCACAGCTTCCAGACCTTTATCCCCTCTACAAATTTGAAAATGGATCAAAAGAATTTGAACTCTGAATCAAAGGGGGAAAGAAGGATGACTGAAACTAAGATTTATCTTCATGTTACAGTGAGACCTGTACACATATTCATTTTCATGTAATGTAGTTTTGGGTTTCTGATTTCTACATATCGGAAGAGTAAAAAAAAATCTATATTTATATTTATATCTCCATAGATTGAAAATTATAATTTGATGTGAACATTAGATGGTTTATAACATTCTGAAAGTCCCCACGTAATGGATTCACTTTAATATTTCTCATAGTAAGTTTGCACACGTATAGCCATGAAACATCTGATGTGTAGAAATTCTCTTGCCTTTGAGCTAAGCCAGTATCTAAAGTAATCTCATCCTGATATTCTTTTGATAGGAATCAAGATAACACATCCTACAGCCCACTAGGGGGTAGGTAGATACTGTTACATTTCTTCTGCTTGTAAACCAAGATTTATTTTAAATGTATATTTAGTAAATCTTCCATTTGCTGTACTTGTCCGAAGCAATTATGTATGACTGAATTGACTGTTATAAACAAAAAAATATTGTAAAATATAGAACAAAATAGAGCATGATTAGGACATAAATGTCAGTAAAAATCTACACCTATCTACAATTTCTGTACAAGGCAAAGATCTAGATATAAAATAAGTCGGACTCTAGAAAGGTGCATATAAATTCAGTGCCTGGTGCATTTTGCTGTTGTTGTTTTCTCATTATTCTAATCTTAAATTTAGATATACCTTCTTAATTCACCAAAAACTTCATGTTTGTATATTAGAGAACAATTTGTTTGTGTGGTTTGGACTGTTTTGTTATGTGGATTATTCTGAAAAACTACTAGAAAGCTCTTATACTTAGCACAGCCAATGCAGTACTCTTATTCATTTCAGAGGGAGCAAGAATCCCTCAGCTGCACTTACAATTACAACTTTCTCTTCTATAAAAAGCAGACTGCCAATTAACATCAAAAGGGGGCACTCCCTCTAAAGTTATTCCAGAGAAAAGGCTCAAAGGACCCATCTTGGACATTACCCATCTCGCCCTTTTCTGCTTACCATGAGGAATATCAGCAATATAGAAAATTCCTCACATCAAAGAAGTGTTTCAGAATCTACTTGCATGCTCAAATGAGAGAGTACTTTTCTATGAATTCATTTATACTAAATATTATTCACTAGTATAAACATGCAGGGAAAACCAAAACTGTATTAGAGTGTCTTTTAACTGCCTTCGTAATTCTATGCCTGTTTAATTCTATGTAATCATTCTGTATAATTCTACTTACTTCTTTTAGGGCCACTACTTTCATTAAACTTTGACATTTTGATAGGTGACATTGGATAGGTGATTTGGTAGATGAAGAAAACTAATGAACACTTCTTCTTCACCACCAAACCCTGTGTTGTTCACATCTTTAAGCTTCACCCAAAGAGTCTGTTTTCACATTGCCACTAATCATAGAGTGCCACTGGGAGTTAATACACCATACTGCTACTCTCCCTTCAAACAAGTTTCTCCTGAAAACCTACTTCTACAAAAAAAGGCATTTATTTTACTTATTAAACAAAATAAAATGCACTTCACTATGCTGTGCACTAGCCTATTTTGAGGTACCATATAATCTTATATACCCCCATGTATCATCATTATTGCACCTGCCTAGTAATTTGTTCCTCCTCCTGTTGTCATGTCTTCAATTAGGATGTGAAACAAAGTTCTCATTTAAGTTGTTTTGTTCTCAACCTGACAGTTGGTGTACCTTGGTGCTCAGTAGACTTTGTGCCTATCACAGCAACTCAGGTGGGGCTACTGAGAGCAGGGGTTCATAGGCTCCCAGCAGGTAAAGCCAGAGGGAGACATTAAACCCTGCTCTGGCAACCCCACCAAAACAGTAAGGTGCATGTTTTAAAGATCCCAGGGGGCTACCCCTTCCCACCACAGCCTCTGATCCTTCATTCCTACAAACTAGGGCAGTCCCAAGTATCACTGAAGAATCAGGACTGGTCTGGGGGCTGGTCCCAACAAATCAGCTAATTGTTGTCACAGACCCTGGGACAGCCCCAAGCTTGTTGGAGACCAGTACAGCCCAGGCCAGTGCTAACAATATTGTCAGCAGATTGACTGGAGACTAGGGCTGTCCTGAGCTAATTCCAACTATCAGCTGAACGTCAGGCATTGATTTGGAGATCCCCAATGTGTCGACATGACACATGTTCAGTTTAAGGTTCCCTATAAACCAGCCATAAAAAGGTTCTACATTATAAAAAGGCTGCTGGGATAGAGACCCGTGCCCCGCCCCCAACCTGGGAGCTTCAGAGCCCAGGCTGCCTGCAGGCACTTCCGGGGAACAGGGACTCTTGATTGGCAGCTGAAGAACCGCGGGAATTTCCCGTGCCACGCACGAACAGAGCGTGCAAACAGGGATGCTCTGTAAGGGTGCGCCGGCATTCGTGCAGGAGGAGAGCAAGGAGGAAGTGAAGAGGGACTTGAAAGCCGGAAGACCACCTTTTCTAGGAACATGGTGAGTATGCGTAGTGCCACTGCCAGGGGCCTGGCCCCTCTCTCTTCCCCTCCCTCTTCCCAGGTGCTGCCCCCCCCAGTGCACCTCTGAGGCTGCCACTCAGACCCAGCCCCTGGGAGGCCCGCTGTCCACCTCCCCCACCTTGGCTGGGGGTAGTGGCTCAGTGGGGCCCCCGGAGGTGGGGGAGATGTCTGGGGAGTCCCCTGGCTGCCCCTCTTGTGGCCGTCTTCAGGCCCTGGAGGAGCAGCTGCGGGAGCTCCAGGCAGAGGTGAGCAGGCTATGGGGGATCCGGGAAGCAGAGCATGAAATTGACATGTACTTTTGTTCTCTGCAGGATCAGAAACCTACTGAGTCCCCCAGACTCAGAAAAGTGACTCGTTGGTGGCAGCAAGTTCTCCTTGGACCCAGGGCAGACCGTCCTGCTGCAGAGCCCATACTGAGGTACCACTTGGAAACAGGTATGCGGCCCTGGCTACCCTGGAGGAGACTGCTGAGGAGCACCCCCCTCGAGGTGCTGATCGTGCACCATCATCGCAAGCAGAGAAGAAGAAGCAGTCCCAAAGGAGGAACAGGCGTTGAGTCCTGGTCATCGGAGACTCCATCCTGAGGGGCACGGAGTGTCCCATTTGCTGGCCTGATCCCTTGGGTCGAGAGGTCTGCTGCCTCCCTGGAGCGTGAGCTCGAGACGTCACGGAGTGTGTCCGGAAGATTGTTAGGCCCACAGATTACCATCCGTTAGTGGTAGTCCACGTGGGGACATTTGAGAGGCCGGCCGGAGAACATCATTGAAGACTTCAAGGTTCTTAGAAGACACCTCAAGGCAACTGGAGTGCAGGTGGTGTTTTCTTCCATTCTACCGGTGAGTCAACGAGGAAGGAGACATGAGACATGTATCGCAGCCGTAAACCAGCGCCTTCGGGGTTGGTGTTATGATGTGGGCTTCAGATTTTTTGATCACAGCCCGCATTTTTCTATACGGAGCATGCTGGCAGAGGATGGATTTCACCTATCACCTAAAGGTAAGCATTTCTTTTCTTCTAGGTTGGCTGTTCTCGTGCGGCTGGCTTTAAACTAGCTTTGCCGGAGGACAGGCCTGCCGGGAGAGGAGAGGATGCTCTGCCACTGAGCCAGGTAAGTTGGGCGAGAGTAGGTGGTTGTAGATTGGAGGGAAACATGTGGAGAGGGGGAGGAGGCAGTGGGTTGCTACAAATGCCTCTATACAAATGCTCGCAGCATGCATCGATGGCTATGCCCTTTTCAGGAAGGACAGGATGGGGAAAAGAGGCGGAGGGGTTGCGCTCTATGTCAAAGAGCATTTCTCTGCAGCATCAACTTGGGGGCGACTGAGGATGAGGTGGAAGCAATTTGGGTCAGGCTGCAAGAAGGACAAGGGGAAAGGGACTTAATGGTGGGTGTCTGCTACAGACCGCCCAACCAGAGGGAGGAGCTGGATCTCCAATTTGCTGGCCAGCTTAAGGAGGCAGCTAGGACGAGGGATGTCATTGTCATGGGTGACTTCAATTACCCGGACATCTGCTGGGAGGAGCAGTCG
>JAGPOW010003642.1:37237930-37275412 GCA_030014935.1 Caiman crocodilus
AAGTTGTTCTTGCTCCTACCTTGGGCATCTTTAAGAGTAGATTAGATAGGTACTTGGCTGGGGTCCTATGACCCTGGCACTCGTTCCTGCCATTGGCAGTGGGTCAGACTAGATGGCCTGATCTAGGCCCCTTCTGACTCTAGATACTACGACACTATGATATTATTTGTGGTACATTTTTATGGCTCATTGTATTAGGCCATTCCCTTGAATCTGGGGTCACAGTCTGTCTGGCAAAACCACTGGTCCTGGCCCGCTACCCCCTGGCTTATCATTTCAGACTGAGCAAAGCTGTCGGGAAGCCTCCATAAGGGCCTAAACATCTGCTCATTCCCTGCTGTGGAATGGCCAGTTGGGGTCAGCCAATTCTTCACTTCCCTCTGTATAAACCCCTGCACAGGAACAGGAAGTGTCCTGTGCTTTGTTCAGCTGGAGCCCAGAGTGTTTCCTCCAGCCTGTGGCTCTGCCTCAGTTCTGCTTGATCTCCTGGCTTCTCACCTTGGCTTGCCCTCTTATTCTGCTGTCTGTCTGATCCTTTGGCCTCCTGACTTGGCATGTCCCTAGACCCTACACCCTGTTTGATCTCCTGGCTTCTTGCCCTGAGCTGCCCTTTGACTCCATACCTTGTCTGATCCTCCAGCTTCCTGACTTAATCTGTTCCCAGACCCAGTTCTTGGATTGGCTTTCTGGCCACCCTCTATCCACTGAGGCAGTTTTCCGTTTTATGATGCATTGTTTAGGTGCTCATGTCACTTTGCATAAATGCAAAGTGCAGAAAGGGCCTAAACTGCACTGACTAATATATGGTTAACCACCAAAGTCCAGTTTGGGAAGCTTAATCAACTTTTTGAAGATTCTCTTGTGTTGAGGGAATCCTCAGCTGACTGTCTGGAGATATAAACAACCCCAAGTTCTTGGTTTTCTTTCATTTGCTTTTCTTGGGTTGTTTAGATGCTGAATTATATCATCAAATAAAAACATCAAGTAAGGTAATGTAATTGTGCTAAATAAATATGCAATAACTGAATATTTGATCTATGAATCAAATAAATGTATATCCTGTATTCTCTGGAAATTCACAGGAACAGAAATCAGTCATGCAGGCATATCAACACTCAAAGTCCTTTTACTAGTATGACACCTTCAAACCAAAGTAACAGGCACCTTAGAAATGCCACTGATAGATGAGACAGCTGGATTTATGTGAATATTATTAGGTAAGACTGCTTTTTGTTTACTGTGACAAAAGTTGAACACAAAGAGAAGTTTCCTTCTATCACATAAGCAAAGATACATTCCATTATGCACAGCTGCTTGTCATCTTTGATAGAAGCAAAAAAATCCTCACTTATCATCATAAATGGATTATAGAAATTTACTATATTTAATTGTCTACAGGGTTTTATCAGTACAAAATGTGCTGGTTTGCCCATCACTGAATTTCCATGCTGCGGTCCAAACAGATACACCTTTAGATTTCATAAAGAAGGTGACTGTACCTGTGTACCAGTATCTAGATATTAATTTCCTTAGCTGATACATTAATATAACTATTTTAAACTTTAAAAAAATCTTCCACAAATGATGAAACACATATGTAAAAATGGAAGATTTTTTAGAGTGATATTTTGGCTTGATTTCATCTAATAGTAATTCTTTGCCAGATGTTCAGTATTATTGATTCAACAAAAAATATGACATTTGTTTACAGTAACTAATGACAAGTGATTGACGAAAGAGTTTAACTTGATTTGAGAGTTTTGTGTAATGAGTTGGATCTTTAAACAAAACTAAAATATGTGGAGCTGTTGGATAAATAGACTGAAAAAGGCAATAGGCCTCTATTCTCCTAGCATAAACGTTTCCCCAGTGGTATAGAGCTGGATATGTGCTGACTCTGTGAGGCCTGTTCTTACAGTGCCATTCTCCCCATGTCCCAACACACACCCTCCAAACCAGCCAGCATCACTGCTTCTCAGCTGTCACAATGATCCCTATGGGGTTGTTGCAGCCAAGCATAAATTATAGCAAGCCTAAGGCTCCTCTAAGTCATTCTAAGGTCAGAAAGGCCACACACCAGACCTCAGAAATTGGACTAATACCATCTCCAGTATCCCCCTCCTGTTACAGATGTTCCACAGTCAATTAAGCAGGGTAGAGAAATGCCTTTAAGGGAGTTCCATACATTTTACACACGTACTTAAATAAATAAGTAATTATCATATCATTCATATCATCATTTATCTACTCATGCAAATACTACAAGTGAGCCCCAGAGACAAAGAACCCCTGTGGTATTAAAGTTATTACATGAACTCCCAAATGTAAAATAACCTTGATATAACTTTATTATTATAGGACTTGTAATATATTTTTACTTCAAACTCTTTTTTTAAAGAAAGAAATTAGTCCAAAAGTGTAGATTGAAGTCAGGCATTTGTGGAAAAACAAGGAAAAAAACCTCATTGTTTGCTAAGTTAATGCAGACAACTTGTAAAATTATGTTTTGACTGCTAGTAGCACATAAATTCATATAGTTCTGATAATTTTATGTTATCATTAAAAACACTATTAATATTACATATTATAAGCTATACATATATTAAAACAGTCTATCATTCCAATAATTTCAGAATTTGAAAACATTTGATTTAACTACATAATTAAATTAGTATGGATTAGTTTATCTATTGCATTAGTTAAACTGAAGGAAGATTCAGTTAATGAGCCAGAAACTGTGAAGTGATTGCTCACTTCCTTGTTTCAGTCCACTACATGGACCTTATAGTTGGATTTAATCAACTTTTTTTGAAGAGTTTAGCTTTGCTTAAACCAGAGCAGCACCTCACTCCCACTTAAATAAAACAAATGCGACAAAAGGTGCATATTTATGTACCCAGTCTTCTGACCAACTTCAGACTAACACTATTAGCTACCTCTCTCAATTTATAGCTCATCTCCACATTGATTTATACTTGCAAATCAAGTGTGATATACGTAGGTTGTATGTCCAAAAATCTAGAATACTTCCGTTGACTTTCTGGAATTGTCTCTTACCAGCTGTAGCAATGTTTTCCTCCAGCAGAGTTACTGATCTGCTGTACTCATCAGCAGTACCAAAACAAAGTAGAGAGGCTGTTCCTTTAACAGCCACCTGTTCTATACAAATGCCTAATGAACTATTTTTCTATCACTTCAAATGACAAGATACCTCTGAGGCTGATAAGCCAGAAAAAAAAAAAAAGTGCCTCATAGAAATACAGTACTTGTTTTAAACCTAATTTCTCAGTCTCTATGGAGGCATTTACAACAAAAAGGGTTTTAAGATTTTCTGTCTGTTTATTTTAAAGTCAAGTCTGATCAGATTTTTACTGGGGTAAAATGTTATAAAAGCTAACTATAGAGAATAAAACATTTTGAGCATCTATGGTATCAGAATTTCATGTCACACATAATGCATAACAATAAATACATTCTAAAATTTTAAATACCACAAGGGATATTACAAATTCAATGATGTATTTGCATCATGTAGGTGTTCCTCTTGTAAGTATAGCAAAGTGATTATTTCTTGTTTCTTTTTTTTTTTAACATCCCAAATGTCTACTAACCATTATTAGTTCAGAATGATACAGTCCAATGGTACTTTATGATTTTCTTAGGAAACTGTATCTAGTTTTATTCTGAGGGAAGAAAAAATACTCTGTGCAGGTCTACCTGAGACATTTACTGTGAAGTAGACTAACTAGTTGTGCAGTAAACATTGCATGTATACATGTGTGCCCCTATTAAGCTGGAGTAAACTAATTTACTCCACAACAGGATAGTCCTTGTAAATACAAGTAGTGCATGTGTAGATGCTGCCCTGGCTGGTTAGGATCTGAGGGTGCTTCAGTGCAGGGGCTGCCTGTTGGCTAGCTCCATACTGAATCACCCTTTTGTCTCAGCCACACCCTCTGTGGCACACTGAGCTGGCTGGGTGGAAGGGGGAGGAGCCCTGTGTTGGCAGTCTGACCCCCTGAGTCCCTTCTAGCCAGTGCTGCTCTGACCCAGGTCATTGTGCTGTGATCCTGGGTGCACGTGTAAATACATAGCTGAGAGCAGTGACTCCAGTGTGATAAGCAGCAGAGTTTATTGCACTGCATTAATATGCATGTCTAGATGAACTCTCCATATAATATAGCACAAACATTTATTAGCTAGCTGATGTGTTGAAGACTTCCACCACAACAACAGAGTAGCCCACACAAACACAGTCCTTATACCAACTAGTGTTTTTTTTGTGCATTACTTACCCCACTGGCTTCCTTCTACCACTATACACATAGTTTATAAAACCAGCAACAGTGTATACTTTAAGGCCTATATTCTACTGACCTACACTCTGTGAACAGGCCCACTACAGTGAATAGGATTGTTTGTACAGGAACGAACAGCAGAAATAAGTAAAAGTGGCAGAATTTATTCCTGCCTACTTCCAGACAACTCTCTTTATTTCTTCTTCCTATCCAAATTGTGGCTTTGACATTTTTGTTTTTATATCTTATATTTATCTCTCTTCTATACCCTTGTCTAGACACTCTCTGTAAATCGTCCTGTGTGAATGACCTGCCACAGAAGCTATACTGTCTATTAGCACTATTGTCAGGTGCTAAGATAGGACTATGGATGCAAAGT
The DNA here is from genome assembly GCA_030014935.1 of Caiman crocodilus. NCBI lineage: Eukaryota > Metazoa > Chordata > Crocodylia > Alligatoridae > Caiman > Caiman crocodilus. Next base: position 37,242,608 of record JAGPOW010003642.1, read on the forward strand.
AAAAAATTCATTCTTATTCATATAGGAAGACTGGTAACTGGAGTACTATACTAGATGTATCTAGTTCTTCTGGTTTATATTAGACTACAAATAGGCACTTCAGCCACTATGATGTCTGGGCATGTAAGAGGAGTATGATAAAGCTGAATTAAATGTTATTGAATTTTATAAATGAGATCAAATCAGTGGAATTCCTGGCTGATAACTATCTATAACTTCCAATGCCATTTATCTAAATAAGCAGATCTTTGTCATTTGTGATCTAAGTGAGCAGAAGAGCATAGCAAAGTGGTTTCCTTAGCAAGCTGAAAATTATTGATATACATGTCATGTAGGTAAACTGTTTAAAGCATTACTGTTTTACAACTCTGAACATGGTTGCGACAGATACTATACTGTTTGCTCTGAGTCCATCAGGAGAAATCCTCAGGAGGGAGCACAAAGAAGAGCATGCTTTCAGCAGAGGACAAAAAGTTCTGAGTGTTTTCTAAAGGTTCTTGCTTGGTTTTGTTATGAAGTGGGGAAATTATGAGGTGTTATTACTAAAACATTTATAAAAACATTTATATAGGAAGATTTTCTTCTTTTAATTCTGCATATAAAGCCATTATATTACACACAAATCACTCTTACAAATTCTTTATATATATTTGACATAATATAGACACTCTAGGGTAGGACAGTATATAGCAGATGCCTAAAGAATATAAATATGTAATTACCTGATTAGAAAATTCATAGGTGTCAGATACCAACTAGCTTGGGGGAAAAAAGGTATTAAATATATGTCTTCCTTTAAAATATTTTGGTTACAATAATCCAAAAAGAAAATAGTGTGAAACAGAGCCTGACAAGTGCAATGCAAATTTCAATACACGGATTACGTTATCTGTGGTGAGCATGACCCTCCCCTTCCTCAGCTGGAGGAAATTAGGTTTTATTCAATCAATGGAAAAAATGACAGGGCGAGATTCAAAGAAGGGTGTGATGAATTTACACCCTGTTTAGAGAGTAGCCCCAAAACCCTCTCTGCCCACCTGCTGCTTGACCACTACAGACTGATATGCCAGGGGCCAGCTCCCTTGATCAAAGATTCCTTATCCTCACCAGTTTCACCCAGGCTCTGACCATTCTCAGCAGAGGAGATTTAGCCAAATTAAAGAATAGAACTTTTTTTTTTGGCATGTGCTGAAATTACATATCCCCTCCTCCAGAGAAGAAGCCTGGCTAATGGTCAAATGCTTTGAAATCACTCTGAACATGGACAATAAGTTATAAGGAAAAACAGTGGCAGGGATAACTAGGCAAGGAGGTGTGGGGGTGGATGGTGACCAGGGCACCAGCACTTGGTGCCAAGATAAAGGGGGTGCCAGTGTTCCTCTCCCCACCCTTCATCCATCAGAAGCCTTTATCATGGCAGGGGAAGCCCTGCACTGCCAGATGTAGGAGCTGGACAGGCATGACCTCATGCCCAGTAGCATATTTGTGGTAAGGCAATGGACTAATGCTACCACATGGGAGGTGTTATTATAGCAGTCACAGCCTTGCACCTAGAGGAAGGGGAAGTGAGAGGGCCACCAGGAGGAGCTCAAGGGAACCCACACCACTGCCTATTTCCCAGAGGCAGCAGCCCAAGCCTGAGCTGCTGCAATAGCAGCTGCTGCTGTAGTCTGGACAGCAAAGCCCCTTTCCCCTTTTATCCCCCAGCTGATAAGTCAGGTGCAATTCCTGATCCAGTTATAACTAGGAAATACCAGGTATAAAGATTTCTAATTCCATGTTGTTGAACAGACAGCAGTAGTTACTCTGAAACTAGGCAGGACAGAGAGGCTCCTCATAGACTGCTTCGGAGGGGTTATCAACATAGCATACTGATCTTCATGGCATGCGATGAAGTAGCTTACAGACATTTATGCCTTTCTGAACCAGATAATAAAGTGCCACCCTGGCCTGCCTTCTTCCTATTCTTTGTTATCAATTACCCCACCGAGTTATAAGCTTTCAGCTGTTTTTCCAGCTGAGAGAAATACCAGTCTCTGATTAGACTGTCTCCAGGCACTAGCCTTGCTCTAGGACTTCCCCTTTTCCAGTGCACACATCACTATTGCCTGTTGTTTGATGCAAATGGACCCAGGGAACACTCATTTGGCCTCGCCACTAGGCATATCCATGCTAAAAGCAATTCTCAGTTATTACTCCTCCCAGCCATTTAAACACTGGTCATCTCCTAAATGTAAACCTCTTGTTTAGAAGTAACACCTAAAAATCATTATCCCATTATAAAAACCTGGTCCTGCTATTACAAATAAATAAATAAATAAAAACATTCACAGATACTGAATTCCATGCAAACATAAGAATTATGGGAACAGACAGAAGTGACAATTTTTGCATGACTGGGGCATAGAAAACAGTTTGTAGACATAACCAAACACAAGTATGTGGCTGCAGACAGCTTGCAAAATGGCTGAGTGGAGGAAAATCTGAAACCTCATTACAATATGGGTCAGATGAAGATGTTTCAAAGCATAGCGTCTTCTGTAACGTCAGTCTGACTGCCTACCAGCCTTTTCCTGTTTTCAGAATGAGGGGGAAAGGGAATGGAAGGATTTAGGTGTGGGGTCTTTTCAGCCCCTGCTGGAGGGTGGGATGGATGTATTCGAGTCCCTTCTGAGGTAGGTGGGCTCCAATTCACCCACCACACCATCCAACATTGGCTGAGGAATCCCCAGAATGAGCCACTTCTGGTCCCCTTCCCCACTCCTGTTCTGAAAACTTTGCAGCCTCACAGGGAGGAAGGGCCATTGGTAGGAGAAACTGGCTACAGGCTGAAGCCAACAACTGGATTCTCCTCCCCTCTGGAACCAACAGTGAACTTCTGTTTGTTCCAGGGGATGGTTGCAACTCAGAACACTTCCTGAAAAGTCTTCCTCTTACAGTGGGGAGCTGCACTTCTGTCTGCACCCTATAAGACCAAATACAACTCAGCATTAGCTATCCATAGAGACTATAAACTATAAAGCAAATCTAAAAATAGATTACCATTAGCTATAAACAGAGACTATCCCCTGTCTTGGTAGACTTGATTCATAAAAACATCCATGCATGATATTCTGTAAATCCCCCAAATAGTGTGGGCTCATAACAAATAGTTTAGGTGACTAAAAGGTAAATGTTGCTTGAGAGTAATCCTTTAAGCAAATAATAGGCATGTTTACATGTGCAATTAATGTGCCTGAATTTTCTGTGGAGCAGCATGAATTTTCCATGTGCAGCATCATGGGCCTGTGGAGCACATTGTACATGGTCCCTTTGGTTGTCCCTCAGGGCCCCAGGTGGTTCCAATGCATGAGGTGTATCCTTCAAAAGTCAGCTATATTACATGGGGATGCATTCCACACCCCAGTCTGTACAGAGCCATGATCTCCTTTACTAGCTGTGCCTCCCCTGGGATCCTCTTGCTTCATCTCCTTCTCTAGCCATGGGACAAGCAGCACCCTCCAGTAAGTACTCCTCACCCCTGGGGGTGCAAAGTGGGAAGAAAATATACAAAATCAACAATGATACATGCAAAGTCCTGCATCTGGGACTAAATAATGGCATCACAAATACAGAGTGGGGAACAACTCGCTAGGTTGCAGTAATGCAGAGAAGGACCTTGGAGTTACAATAGATCATAAACTGAGCCAAAGGCATGCTTTCATTGCAAAAAAAGAAAAAAGCCAACAGCATACTAGCTTGTATTAACAAGAATGTCATTTACAAATTAATGGCAGCAAATTTTCCACTCTGTTTATCACTTATGAAGCCTCACCTTGAGTATTGTGTTCAGTGCTGGACCTTACCCTTAAATAATAATGTGGGCAGTTGAAAGAGAGTCCAGTACAAGCAACAAAATTGTGTAGGGGGCAGAAAGGCATGATTTTTGAGGAAAGGCTGACCTAATTACCATTATTTAGTCTAGAGAAGAAAAGACTGAAGGGGAATTTGATAACAGTCTTCAAACATCTGAAGGGAGTATAAAAAGAAGATGAAAATAGCCTTTTAATGGTGGCCATAGGGGACAGGATTAGGAATCTCCATCCCTGGAAATATTCAAGAGAAGATTAAGCAGACACTTAGCCGGAATAGTTTGATCAGGGATAATTGCCTTGAACAGGGAGCTGGACTAGATGACCTTGTGAGGACCCTTCCAGCCCTGTATCCTATGATCCTGTGATGCTATACATTTGTGGTAACAAGATAACAAGAGAGGAGCTAAAGGTCAATGGAAAATAGAAGCTGTTAAGGCAGGGGTGGGAAAAATGCAGCCTTCAGGACAGATGCAGCCTTCCAGGCCATTCTATCCAGCCTGCCAGGCCCCTAAAAAATTTAGAAAATTAAGATTTATCTGCCCCTGGCTGCCTGTCACGTGGTCCCTGGTGGCTTGCCAAAACTCAGTAAACAGCCCTCTGCCTGAAATATTTGCCCACCCTTGTGTTAAGGTCTAAAAACAAGGTGTCCATAGAGAAGTGGCTACTCCACAGTAGGCCCATGAACTCTGCCCCTCTCCCTGTTATAACCATAGCACGCAACACCCACTCCTGTGGATGTGGATCTGTGCTACACATGGAGCCTGAGTCAGCTAGGGATGGCTGCACATGGCTCCTTGCCCTCACAGTTCTGGGACTGCAACATATGCAGACCCCACTCCAGCCAGACCACACACAGCATGCTGGAGCAGAGACTGCATGTATCATGTGTGCTAAACCAGTCGTACACCACATGTGGCATGGATCCTGGCCTAGCTGGAATGGGCACCACATGCAGTGCAGTCCTAGACTGCGTAGTATGGATCCTGGAGTGGGCACCACATTTGGTGCATGTCCTGGGCCCTGTGCATGAGCCTACTCAGACCCAGGGTAGCACTGGGAGCCAAGTAACAGGGATACATAAGCCAGTTCTGGTCGATGGCCCATATCTTTGATACCATGCTCTAGAACTAGGTGGCAACTACAAGGGGATTTGGAAACCTCAATTTTGGATTTAAGTTTGTATATTTTCTTAAACCACAATGTAGACATGGAAGTTCTTTTATTGTATCAGGCATCCACTGATTTCACAGAGGCCTGGATTCCTGGTCCTCTTATTAAGCAAAGATTATCAATCGTGTTCAGGTGTTTGGTAATATAAATATAAAATCACTAGGGATGAGGTTGAGAGCTTCACACATATTTGATCTACACTAAATTAAATTTAAATTGAAGTACACAAAAGTGAAATTAAGCCACTCAGTCAACTAATATGCAGCTATAACAAAGGCTATAGTATGCTGGAAACAAATACAGATTAAAAAAAAAATAGAAACACATTAGATGGAATTCATAATTAAAGATTGAATTGCAATGTTTAAAATAATTACACCTGTCATTCCTACCACCAGATTAAAAATTACACAGATACAACAAATACTAGCTAATACAACAAGAAATAATACCCATCATTGGCAAGGTATCTGGGTTAGTAAATTAAAAACAAAATAAGGATCCTGAAAACATAGTACTTAACTCTTCTCACGTGTGATCCAAGGTCTATTAAAATGAGTAAATTTACAACTGGTGGCAGGATTGGGGCATAACTGCCAATTCTAATCTTTATCACTTTGTTAATCTACTGTAACCTGTTTCTTTGCCATTTAGAATCTAAACTGATTAAAACACAGAATATATTCTCTCAGAAGCTTACAAAGCACTGTTCACATTTTGAATACAACAGCACGCCACATAATAAATCAAACTAAGATCAACATTCAGGGAAAAAACATATTACTATATCCCTGTACCATCACAAATTTCCTTCCTTCACCAAACAGATAGGTTTATGGTATGAGTTTCCAGTTTAAATTTCAATGTCTTTTCTATTGCACAGCCTTTTATTATAAAGGAAAACTTTATGTTAATTTCTTTTGTTGTGTATGTAATATATCCAAAAGGTACAAAATTGCCAAATAACTGAAAAAAACCCCAAACTATTCTGCTCCTAGCACATATATTACAAAGTCAGTCTAATTTCAGGTAGATTTTACAATGTGGTGCTTCAAATGAGATACAAACAGTATTGCAATGTACAAATGTGTAATATATTTTAAAAGGTAGGAATAGGTAATGTATTGCATTCACAAAAAAGCATAACATCTATTTGCACATTTTCATATTTAATTATCTACTTTACATAAGGGACTACTTTGCTTTAAAAAAAAAGATAAGGAGCTTCATTATGAGATTTAAATCCTATGAACTTTGAAATGAAAAAGATATGAAGCTTTTATTAAATTCTTAAAAGTTAGCAACTTGATTAGGCCCTAATGAATTTCACAACAACTTCCAATAATTTTGACACATATAACAAAATAAATATGGGCAAACAGAAAAAAGTAAACATATAAAAATCCTAATTTTAAGGAAAGGAGCACCTATCTATATCTGTATACACAACGCCTTAAAGTTAAAAAGTGATGTAACTTGATATATAAAAAAAAGTGAAAAATGCTGTCAGGATATAGATATCTAAACAGATACTAATTTAAATATGCAACAAAATGTTTTCTATAGCATCATGTTTGTGCTCCCAAGAAGTAAACACAAGTGTGCAATGATACATGAGCCAGTGTTCTCATAGTTTCATAGTTGGTAGGGTCAGAAGGGACCTGAACAGATCATCAAATCTGACCCCCTGCCATGGGTGGGAAGAATGCTGAGGTCAAATGACCCTGACTAGGTGTCTATCTAGCCTCCTTTTGAAGACCCCCAGGGTAGAAGCCAGCACCACTTCACTTGGAAGTTGGTTCCAGATCTCATCCACCCTGACTGTGAAGTAGTGGCTCCTGATATCCAGCCTGAACCTACTCTCAATCAACTTGTGGCCATTATTCCTAGTTACTCTTGGTAGTGATTGGGGGAACAGGGACTTTCCCATTCCCCTCAGAATGCAAATAGTTTTCAGAAGATACATAAATATCAATGAACATTCATTCAGCATTGTAGCATTTTAGTCATCCATGGTATGATCTACCTAATTAGACCAATGAGACGTTAATAGGACAGTACATAGTATTTTCACTCAGGCTGGAAATTATGCACATAATCTTGTACTCTACAGCTGACAAAAAGGAAAATCAAAACAAACTACAATTATACCAGGGAAAGTGTTATCTAGATCATTTTTACTTGAACTAAATGATACAGTTCAGAGAGAAGAACAGTTATAGAATACACTCAAATAATTTTGCCCAGTACAGAAGCTGTTAGAAAAAGCTGGTTTATAAATATTTAATTGACCCAGTGAAATGTTAGGGGCTTCATTTTGGCTTGCTGCCACAGCACTATATTTGTTAAGGAAGGACAAACTAAATTCTTTATTGGTAGCTAGAAGAAGCATTGTACCCCATGCAGTCAGAGGGTGTGGATAAGCCCTGTGTGACTCTATGGATGCACTGCTAGGATAAACTATTGCTTGTTTGTGCATTCACTTGACTATATCCTTGTGCTCAAGAGGGGCTTTTCACTTCAGTTGTGCCAATATGGTCTGAATAAGGACATGAATTGTTCTTAGCTTTCTCTAGCTTCTCCCGCATTAATCTAGCCAGGGCCCTAAATACTAGGTGTTGCATATTCTTCATGAATCACAGTTTGGTTTTCTACACATCTATATAAAGGAGAGGAAAAGACATCACAATATGGCAAGTACAACTAATTGAGTCCTACATCCTACCCTGTCTGTTAAAATGATTCTTGAAGAGTAAGCAAGATTTACAAAATTTAAAAATTTAGCATTTATGCCTTTTATCTCTACCATGTCCACCTTGATAAAGAGAAAAAATAGGTAGATAAGACTATACACTGGGCACATCTATACATGTGTATTAATATGCATGAATAAACTCCAGAGATCCTGGGTGTGCTGTCTACATGTGCACCCAGGACTTCAGCATGTTGAGCAGGGTTGGAGCAGCCCCAGCTCACAGGGGGCCTCACAGGGTGGCCTCAGACTGCCAGCCCAGGGCTTCTTCCCCTGGCTCAACACGTTGCAGAGGGGCTGGCTGGGGCATGAGGGTTCTTCGGCACAGGGTTAACCGACAGGCAGCCCTCACACTGAAGAACGCTTGAGCCCCAGCCAGCCCCATCAGCATCTACACGTACGCTGCTGTAGAGTTTTTTACCCCAGATTAACAAGTACTATCCTACTGCAGTTAATTAATTTAATCCTGCCTCATATGGGAGCACATGTAGACTAAGAGATATTTACTAAGTAGCTAATTAATCTACTGCACAGCAAATACCTCATGTAGATGCACCCACTTAGGCCATGACTACATTGCCTCCCTGCCAACCCTCGAACTACTGCTGAGAAAAAAATTCTGTCTACTTGTTCCCGCTTTGCTTGCGACCAACCCAGCAGTTGGAAATTTTATACAGTTTAGACCAGTCCTGACCCTTTCAGGTTCTCTACTGTCAGAGATGTTGAGGAAATCTAAGATTAACGAGGGAGACGTGTATAATTAGGACAACTCTATTCTGCCTAATTGCCAAGCTTGTTTAGTAGGAGCAAGTGATGAGAGCTCATTTCTCAGCAGTGGTCCTAGGCTTAGTGTGATGGCAGTATAAGCATGGCCTCAGGTGGCCAGAACAGGTTGGAGGAGGGGGGACAACTATATCCTGAATTCTTCTGCATTTTCATATTTCACATTTATTTTATCTAGGAGCTCAGGCTGGGACTATATTGTTGTGAGTGAAAAGACATTGCTCTAGAGTTTCATCCACTACCTAAGTTAGCTGTATTTTTTTACTTAGTAAAGGAAAAAAAAGTGAATCTATAATGTAACATATCTAGGTAAAATATGCAATATGATACCATTAGATGATATAAAACCACTCTATAATGTAGTATAAAAACATGCTGTTTAAGACCTAACAAACTGCTCAGCTCAGTGAAAAACTTAAGAGGATTATCAGTACAGAGAATAAGTGAAAAAGTGAGGGAGGAAAGCTGAGAGAAAAAGTTTTTCTTTATCCTACACTATCAGAAAGTCTTGAACAGTTCTGCCTAACATCAAAAGCTAGAAAACTTTTTGTGTGTGCATGACATTCATAGTACAAAACCTAATTTCCAGAATTGTCAATTCATTGTTACATGTAATGAACGATTGTCTACAAGCCATGATCTCTTCTGATAGAATAAATAGAAAATATACTCATCTGCTAAAAAGTTCCTTGAACTAAAAAAATAAGTGATTTGTGTAAAAGAAAAAGATTCATGTAAGAACGTTCTGTTTATCTACAGCTAAGATATGTATTAATTAAAAAGAAGTTTTAATAAATTTTCCTTTTGTTCAAAAGTGGTCTTTCATATTATTATCTTATTTTGAATCTGTCAGACAGATCCACTAGATTTCAGAACAGTACTTTCAGGCATGGTATCATTGTCATGAGGGTTTTCCACCCTCTGCCTTCCTTTTCTAACAGTTCCCATGTACAATGTAACCTATGTCTGTACAAAAGATTGATCATTGCATCTCTTCAGCTATCATGCAACATGGAAGGCACAAAACAGAACCTATAAAAGGATGTAATATGACATGAGAAAATTTGGAACTTTGCACTGGGTTTGCTCCACTGTGGATTTTTTAAATTGCTGCTTCCTGAATAACTTGTGGAGCCTGCCACCATAATACAACCCCCCCAAGCTCCAGCCATTTATGGTGGCAAAGATGCTTATTTAATGTTTGCAAGGTACAATGAGAATGTCAGTAGACAGGCAGTACAAAAGTGTAAAGTTATTTCCTCCAGGTAATGTCAGCAGTCAGAATTGCACAAAGGTGGGTATTTGTTTCTGTTTCCAAAAACAAAAGGTTCTGTGTTCCTACGCATGCACCCATCACACACAAAGAAAAAATGTCTCTAATTTCATTGCTCCTTTAATATTAAGAAGTGCAATCTCCAGAGCAGCACTGTGAGATTTCTAATCTACCTGAAAACTATTTACAATCTTAAATCCTATAGTAAAGATGTAATACAAATATATGGCACCAGATTAGAAACAAATGTGCCTTAAAGGACCTTACCTATCCAGGCATCACCAAAATCTTACTTATAGCCCAATTTTCACATAAATGTAAAACTACATATGCATCACTATAGCCATGATGATGTCTTTTGGCTCCTCTCCCTCTTCTTGCCTTCAGAATGTCATTATGTTCTAAAGTGCATAACAGAAAGATTTAGGAACTTAACTGTTGCTCTGAATCTTAGATCTGCAGTTGTAATGGAAACCTGCTGCTGTTTCACACTAGAATGAAATCCTTTGACACATTTCTAGGAAAACTAGACGTCAGATGGCAGATGATCACTAACTATTATCAGAACAACATTCTAACAACCTTTAACAAGAGGATTTAAAACAATATTTTATTACTTCACATAAGACTGCTCATTTTCCTTACTGAAATTGGTAAAGGAAAATGAGCAATAGCTAGCTGCTTATCTCTAATTTTCTTTCTGTCTAGTCCTGCCATGGGGATAATTTCAATGATAAACTCTGTAATTGTGGTAACTCATGTTAAACAGGATATTTTTCTTCAGACAAGATGGTTCCCATATATTTAATTTTTACTTTATACATTTTCTATTTATAATTCTATAATTCCATGGTTCTTAAAATGTCTTAATTATTCCATGTCTTTTTAATATATATATTTGTAGAAAGATATATTGTATTAAAGGATATTAATTAGGAATACATAAATAAAACATGTTAAAATAACATTATTAGGGTAGCAAAATCAAACACTCAAAAGGTAGGGTTAAAATTGCTTCTACAACCATATTTCAGCCCCATTGTGCCAGTCTCCTTATTCAGTGAGTCCAACCCTGCTCTCTTCCTAGCTCCTTATCTCCTTACTCAGTAATTCTCACTCTCTCATACTCCAAGCCAGAATCACATTTTTTCTCCTTTTTCTGTGATGCCAGTCTCATACTTCTTTCCCCAACTTACACTTTCCATTCTCTCTGGCTTTTGCCTCTTTACACTTTAATCAAACAGCAATCACAAGAAAATCAGGTTCCTCAATCTGGGTTTACGTGCCCAGCCACACTCCAGTCCAGAGCTTCTGGGAACAGTCAAAAAGAGTATGCCTACATCTTTCATCCTTCTATATAGATTCACATTTAGATCAACCAAACACTAGTTATGTCCACCTAAGTGTAATGTCTGCAGATAGCCAGAAAGGGTATGTTAATATGACCAGCCAGGATGTTCCTAAGCATATTCTGGTTACCCGCTTCCATTCACACAGTCTAACTGTATATATGCTAGTGAGGAAGTCTGAGAGTAGCTGCTGAGAAAAACCCCAGAGCATTTTCAGCAGTGTATTAGGTCTGAGGTGTATGAGTGGAAGCAGGTGATTAGGACACGCATTGTTCCAGGGTGGCCAAAATAAGGCATGTGTGCCACAAGTGCCATGGGCAACCTCTGTGTGTTGCACCCAGAAGACTGAGGAGGGAGCAGGCAACATGGTGGTAGATATGGCATGAAACAGAAAATAGAGCAGCAACTCAGGGAGGGATCACAGATCAGGGAGTAGAAAGCAGAGCAGCAAGAAACACAGAACGGGAAAGAAAGCTAAGCAATGGATCAGGCAAGAGAAGGGGAATGGAGTGGCACAAGGGGATAGGGGTCATGAGGAGATCCTATGGATTTCTTTGTGACATGTCTCCTAAAATCATTATCCCCCACTACATTTGACTGTCCTGGCTTCTACCACAGTACAAACGTAACCTACAAAGAAAATCCAGTCTTTCTTATCCCCTATGTGCAATGTAGTCATATGCAGAAACTGTGAAAGGCTGAAGAACATTCATTTATTCTACATGGAAAATGAATGCACAGTCTGAACAGCATAAGGAACTAAGAAAGACTTGACTGAGGATAAAATCTTTTGAAATATTAATTATTTAATTAATTAATGCCTGCTGAACATGTGTGACCTGCAATTGTCAATAGCTTGTAATCTAAACAAATCTGGGAAAATATTCATGGGATAGGCAAAAATATATATTTCTGGCACAAATAACAATCTTTTGTTGTATCTTCCTGTTTTAAAGTGGGAAGAAACAGTTGTTCAAAAACAAACAACCCCCCCCCCACCAATTGAACAATACTTTCTTCCTCACCCCAAAGAAAAAGTGGGTGTTTTTTACACAGGGAAAACAATATGTATTTCCTGGCCTTGCTCCCAGAAATGTCAGAACTGCTTGGTCTGAAATTAAACCGAAAAAATAAACAGAAAGAAAAAAATATGCTCCCTCAAAACAACAACAAAACTCAGCCAAAAGTTTCGAAGAATTGTAAGTAATTGAAACAGTTTCTTATAATGGGAAGTGACAGGCTACCTTAATTAAACACTGATTTCCAAAACACAGGTTCTTGTTCTCTTACTTTAGGATTATTAATAGGAAACCTGAAGAAATTATAGAAGTTTAATTCAGATGAGACCCTAAGTATTCAAATGATTATTAAATCATATTCAAGCTGAATTACTGATATCTGAAAAAAAAAGGGACTTTGTGTTCTCAGTGGACTGGAAATAACATGAAAACACTTTGAGTTTTGGTTCCAGGCAAAAACAAGAGATGCAGAAGTGGCATGGAGGTGAATAACATGTTAAGCAAAAAGGGCACACTACATTTGGCTTCATTTTTCAATTCAGGTCAATTTTAACTTTATCCAAATTACTTCCTAATTAAGACAACCCGATACTTTTTTTTTTATTTGCCCTCAAGAACTAGAGCCATACAAAGAATATTTTGGGTCTTTTGAGGGCATTTGAAAATGCTTCTTTTTTAGTTCAACTTTTTATTTTACATTATATTTTCAATATTAAAGAGAAAATTAAACAAAAAGTCAACTCCAAGAGAAAAATCTAGATATTTGCCCTCAACATTTGTTAAATCAAGACACTCAGATCTGTTCTTTTTGGAATGAAATGAAAGTTAAATTTAAAGTTTTTTAAGCATTTTGATTTAAGCTTTGATAATTCTCCAACAAACTCCACTAAGGACTCCTAACTTTTCCGTGCACATGGTGGGAGCTGAGGTGAATGTAGTAACTGCAGTTGTTTTCTGTATGTCATCAAATATTCAAGGTCAGGAGTGGTGATGAGTGTATTTGACCCTGCAATAAAAGACTACAACAGAATATGTGCCCTAATAGGATACAAAAGACCACAAGCAACATTAATTCTAGAATTTCTTAATTTTTAATGCTTAATTTTTCAAATTGATTTTTTATATCTGTATTTTATGAAACGGCCCCAGGTTTCTTATTGTTATACTTACACTCTAAAAATGAAAAAGTTAGTACTTGTGTGCATACATGCACACATAATTGATCATTCTTATATCATTTTGGTTCATTTTTTTTTACTGTAGTTTGCAGAGTTTCTCTTTGGAACTGACCCTGTAGTCCAATTAGTTACTAAGAGAAACTCCAGGAGCTTCTGTTTATTACTGTTTTTATTTTGCTCAACTGACACAACATGTCCTGAGGCAAAGCCACTGGATTCCAGGTTTTTAGTTTGTTTGTGAGGGTAATTGAATGAGTTTAAAGGTTCAGAACATTTTTTCATTGATATTTTATTGCTCTTTTTTGAATTATTCCACAATGTGAAATAGACTAGATTTAACCTCAATTCAAAATTGTGATAAATTCACATTTTTAGACAGGCTTTAAAACTTAACCTTTTCATTTAATGTATTTCTTTCCAGTTTCTAGCTCCCTATCACTTCACTAGATTTTGTGTAGAAAATGTACATAATTCCAAACAAAAACTGAGCAATGTAATATACTGAACATGACAGGAAGGCCAAGGCAGAGGCGGAACTAAGGCTGGTGACAAGAATTAAGGATAACAAAAAGTCTTTTTTCAAATACATAGGGAGTAAGAAGAAGGCATCAGGTAACATGGGGCCCCTACAGGACAGGCTTGGCAATCTCGTGATTGCAGCAAAGGAAAAAGCTGATATCTTCAACGAGTTCTTTGCCTCCATATTTCTGAGCAGGGATCAGGACAACTCGCCCACTAGGTTTACGGACAGGCTCAGGGGACATGATGCCATGCCTAGAGTCAGGGATGATCTAGTTAGGGAATTTTTGGAAGAGCTGCACATGTTTAAATCAGCAGGTCTGGATGCTCTTAATCCAAGGGAATTGGGAGAGGTCATAGCAGGGCCCCTGGGACAGCTATATGAGTGCTCATGGTGCTTGGGCCAGGTCCCAGAGGACTGGAAAGGTCCAATGTGGTCCCCATTTATAAGAAGGGGAGAAAGGAGGACCCAGGTAACTATAGGTTAGCCAGTCTCATCTCGGTCCTTGGAAAGACGTTTGAGAAAATTATCAAAGAGCACATTGGCGGGGGCCTGGTATGCAAGGTAATGTTAAGGGGCAACAAACACGGGTTCATTGCGGGCATATCCTGCCCAACTAACCTTGATTTCTTTTATGACCAGGTCACAAAGTTCTTGGATGTGGGCACTGACTGGATGTTGTCTACCTGGAATTCAAGAAGACCTTTGACACTGTTTCTCACCCCTGTCACGTAAAAAAAACAAACAAACTAGATGTCTGTGGCATTGATGCTGACATAGTCAGATGCGGGGTGAATTGGCTTGATGGTCATATCCAGAGAATGGTGGTGGATGGGTGGTTTTTGATCTGGAGGGATGTGGGCAGTGGAGTTCCCCAGGGCTCGGTCCTTGGGCCTGTGCTATTCAACATCTTTATTAGCGACTTGGAGGTGGGCATGGAAAGCATGCTGTCCAAATTTGCTGATGACAAAGATGTGGGGAGAAGTGGGCACACTGGAGAGGATGGACATAATTCAACTAGATCTAGACAGGTTACAGAGGTGGGCAGATGAGAACAGAATGGAATTCAATGCTGACAAGTGCAAGGTGCTGCATGTAGGGAGACGGAACCTGCAAAATACCTATAGGCTAGGGAACAAGCTTCTCAACAACACAGTGGCTGAAAGGGATCTTGGATTCATTGTTGAATCCAGGGTGGACATGAACCCCCAATGTGAGGAAGCAGTCAGTACGTCTAATGCACCTTGTTGTGCATGTTCTGAGCCATCAAAAGCAGGTTCAGGGAGGTGATCCTTCCCCGTTATGTGGTGCTGGTCAGGCCGTAGCTGGAGTACTGCATCCAGTTCTGGGCACCACACTTCAAGAGGGATGTGACTAATCTTGAAAGGGTTCACAGGATGGCCACTTCTATGGTCAGGGGGCAGCAGGTCAGGCCCTACGAGACTAGACTAAAGGGCCTGAATGTATTCAGGCTCCACAAGAGGGGACTGAGAGGGGATCTGGTAGCCATCTATAAACTCATCAGGGGGAACCAGAGGGAAATAGATGAGGCTCTGTTCCCCCGAGCACCATCTGAGATAACAAGGAATAACAGATACAAATTGATTGGGAGCAGGTTCAGGCTAGATATCAGGAGGCATTACTTTATGGTTAGGGCTGCCAGGCTCTGGAATGAGCTCCTAAGGGAGGTGATGCTCTCCTCTAACTTGGAGGTTTTAAAGAGGAGGCTGGATAGCTATCTGCCTGGGGTCAGACTTGATGTTCTGTTCAGGTCCCTTCTGACCCTAAAAACTATGAAACTTCCCTAGAAACTATGAAACCTGTCATCATGTCTGAAAAAAAATATTTTCCAGTCTGTTTTTCCAATCTGAAACCCTGACTTCTATCTAAAGAATACAATGCTGTGTAATCTGTAATCAAATGCTAACCAGCTATGCTAAAAATAGAAGCTAGTAAATGTGATTAATAATGGTAATACCTTCCTGATATAAATCAGATTATATTTTTCATCAGTAAATCTCAAAATACCTTATGAAAGCAAGCAAGCACAACTATCCCCATTTTACAGAAAAGGAAATCAGTAATTATGGAGTCATGAGCTCTCTTTTAAAACAGAATTTGCAACAAGTGATTAATCTACTCTGTCTTTCTGCCTTACTTCAGACTAACATGGCTCTCTCTACCACCATAGGAAAAATAGGTTTGGTTGCAGGTGAGAAGTAACGGTCATGCTTGAAGTACCTGTTCAACTGGGCCCAAATGTCTTTCTTCTATTTAAATGCTATACGGGTGATTATTATGCAAAATATGAAGGATGAAAACCAATCCTGGATAAGGTTTCAAGAGGATCACTGCAGCAAACCACCCCCTAACCCCCCCACCTCCCAAGAACAGCAACATGGTTTTTAGAACTTCTAAGATATGGCTCACTCAATTTTAAAAGAAAAAATGAATTTTTGCTGTTTTTAGTTCCTCACATTTGTTTCCAAGTGAAGTTCCTCATTTTCTAACACACATAAAAATAAAAAATAAAAAGGCTATTAAAAACTACACAGCAGGACCTCTTTCCTAATATCTTTTGTAATCCAATTTCACTCCCAGTGACTACTTAAATAATTGCAGGATTGTTTTTATACAAATCATCACAGTCAAACTAAGTTTTGTTTTGCATGTAAAATGGAAAATACCATTTTAACTGTCCTTATACTAGTTTACAGACAAGGGCTTAAAAGTCCAAATTTATCCTCAGAGACTTAGTTGTTTCCAAAAGATCTTTGTTGTTCTTCAATTAAAGTTCGTTTGTTTTTTCTGGGGAGGAAGGGAAGAGGGGGAGTCTTTTTATTTTTTGCTTTTGGTAAACTGGTATCTTGAATCCAATGCTAGGCAATGCAACATCTATGTATAAAAGGTTATCTTGCCTGAGGAGAAAGAGACCTAGGTCTTAGCAATGTTAAGATACAGCTGCTTGACCAGTTTGGTTAGTAGTCAGAAAATCTGAATTGAAGAATCTTTATTATATTGATGATGAAATGACTTTATTTTTGTAATATAAGGCAAGTGTGTTATTATAGAAATGTGTCCAAAAAGAACACATATCCATCCTCTAAAAATAAATGTTTCTTTTTAGAGGATGAAGTTATCTCATCTGCCCCAAGGCCAAACGCTGCTGTTCAGATTTTTAATTCTAGCATTTATATTTTGGATTCTCCATTTTAGAATGATGACTTTGCATTGTCCAACTCCTGGAATGGCAGGAAATAACAGAATGTGACAGTGTTATTTTGAAATAACGCCTTCCTCCCTCTCCCCCTACAATACAAGTGCATAAAGGTGGAGGACACACTCAATATGTGAGGATTAGAAACTGTCTGCAAAGGGTACAACCCTATTATGGGAGATTCATAAGAAGAGTATTTCTTTAAGTGCAGTTCTCAACATGAGGAACTCATAGTCCATGCTGAGTTTCTTTTAGCATCAGAAAAGGACTACAGTGTTAGCACTGCAGGAAAATTCCACTACTTGCTATTCAGATATTGTGTGGTGCTGCTAGTCATTTAAAGTTACAATCTGTTACCCATACCAAACAAATGTGTTTGTGCCTTTTATTGCCTGTCACTCTGTGACGTTAGTAACATTCCATTTTAATTGGAATGTCATTTTAAGGTTAAATACAGCTGCCAAGACAGCAGAGAACAACCGTACGTATGCCAAAAAGACAGTCTTCCCTCTGATTAGAGAACAGGGAAGGAGGGTCCGGCTGTGGGAATGCCTGAGGCCAAATCATCTTCCCTCCACAACAACCACAGGTGTCTCAGCAAGGAAAGTTTTAATTGGGGAATAAAAATCCTCAGAAATATAAAGCTGAAATTATAAAGGAAGAATTGGCACTTTCTGATCCAAACAAATAACTGCCACACCAGTGTAAATTGTGGCTTTGGCATGTTCAAACTTATATCTTTGTACATAATGCCTCAGTGTTCTCCAAGCTGGGGATATTAAAATAATTGAACAAAGTCCTCTTACACTCTTTGGACTTTCCAGTTTATTTTCTGGTGGTAAAAAGAAAAAAAGAAGGAAAAAAAAATCTTTGGTGACAGCTAGCATGGAGACAAATTAAAACTAATACATTTCTGGGAACCTGTAGTTAAAAGGATTAAAGCAATAGTACACACAAAAACAACACAACTTTGGTATAATGCTGGTGGCTAAAATAACCCATGAATTGTCTTTGGGTAAGAATCTTCCAAAATTCCTTGACAAATAAAGAACATTTAATATAAAACAATCTAATGACTTTTTTATTGTTTCAGTATAAACACTTGAGACCAATCAGGCTAAGATAAAGCATAACTGTCTTTTCATAATTATTGTATTGGTGTTATTCTACCCAACCTGAAATAACTGTGTTTATTACAGAACTGATACCAATGTGGATTCCACACTATAAGTCACAAAGATGTTTTCCTTTCTCCACTCCAGTACTCTTTTACTTCATTTTTCAAACTCTTGGCTTCCATACTCCATGTTTAACAGGAACACAGGAGCTATTAGGCTACTCTCTTTTCTCTCCCTCAACTGCTGGTAGGACCATTTCAAATAATGTTGTCAAACAGCAACCATAGTGCTCCCCTTGGTTATATCCAGTTTACTCTTGGGGTAATGTTTATTATTTAAACATCATGCAGTTAAACTATTTCTGCACAACTGGTTGATGATAACCAGAGCCTCTTAATCACAGTTGTACCACAGATGCATCATCTTTAAAACACAAAGTCCCTATGTAGTTTAGAACAACTCAAAGAATGAGATTAGATATGTTTAATTTTCAGGTTCCCATACAAGAAATTTTGAACTTGTTTTATATCAAGGTCAGTTCAAATTCTGTTTTAACTGTGTGCTTACTCAATGGACTACTGTATCATTGGTTTCTTAATCAAATAATGAAAGCTAGAATTACAAACATTTTTTTTCGTTTTTCTATTCTCATAGATTATTTACCCAACTGGCTGTAGTATTTTTACATTCAGCATCACATCGAGTTTAAAAAACAATAATAAGGCATTTGCATAAACCACAGAATTGCAAATCCAAGTTCTGTGTTGTTAATGCTTTAACTAGCTGTACTGTTATGTTTGGTGGTTTTACAATCATATAATGTCAGTTGCTTTAATATTAGATGACTTCTTGAGTAGTGGCACAATATCTTAAAGATTCGTGAACCCAGTGGCTGAATCTAGAAACTAATTCAACAATAAAAATTGTGGAACTGATGACATAAGAACAATTTAAACAAATCTGGCCAGTGGGGGCCCAGGAATAGGTTGTAGAAATGCGACTGTGGACCTGAAGGAGGCAGTCTTTTTCACGAAGGTCTTTTTGGAGGCTAAGTTAGAATGTGGGAAAGTTCTGGCTGTGCAGAAAGGAAAGCGCACCACAGCCCAGAAGTCAAGCACGAAAGATGATTGTGGAAGTGAGCACCACTTTACTTCCTGCAATAACAAGTGTGAGCTAAACAATCATGAGTCATGGACTTGAGGCCAGAATAGGCATAACAACTAGATGCAATATCAGACCTGAGGACAAGAGACTCTTCAGTCTGTTTTTCACAGGGCCACACTTCTCAGTGGTCACTGGTGCTGGGATTATGCCCTCATGGAGTATTACAGAGTCCTAAAGAAGTAGGGCTGGAAGGGACCTCCACAGGTCATGTAGTTCAACCCCCTACCTGAGGTAGTATCATCCCCATCCAAACCATCATGGATGTGGACAACATTGAGAGGGTCTAGAGGAGAGCCACCTGCATGATCTGGGGACAGCAGGGCAGACACTACAATGAGAGGCTATGGGACCTGAACCTGTTTAGCCTTCACAAGAGAAGGCTGAGGAGGGACCTTGTGACCATCTATAAACTTACTAGGGGGGACCAGAAGGGTTTGGGGGAGACCTTGTTTCCCCTAGTGCCCCCCGGAGTAACAGCCACAAGTTGTTGGAGAGTAGGTTTAGATTAGACATCCCTAGGAACGACTTCATAGTAAGGGCGGCTAGGATCTGGAATCAACTTCCAAGGGAAGTGGTGCTGTCTCCTACCCTGGGGGTCTTTAAGAAGTGGCTTGATGCCTACCTGGCTGGGGTCACTTGAGCCAGTTTCCCTCCTGCCCAGGCCTCCTGCCCAGGTCAGACTTGAAGATCTACAAGGTCCCTTCCGACCCTACTTCTATGATTCTATGATCACATACAATCATAATCTAAGCTTTACACAAGACTACCATTAATGCTACCACAGCATAGACCTAACACTCCAACCTGCCACACGTAAAGCAGAGGAACCTCATTCAATCTGGGGTCTCTGAGAGAAATTCTCAAATGCTGCTTCAGAACCCTGTGTAATGGCCATTGCGTTTTTTCTTCCTTTCTTCCCCTACTGCCACCTTTTCCCCTGCTTCTTATTTTAGTCATGACAACTGAAGCCCCAAGTTTAGTGGTGGACCTGAGGTCATTGGGAGGACAGGGTGGGCAGCATTCATCTGGAGCCATGCTTATGCAGCAGCTATGGCAGCTGTGCTAACATGTCCTGCGGGTCACAATTGAACTATTCACAGGCTGCTTGAAACATACAGGCCACCAGCTGGACTACCTTGTTGCAGATGATGGCATATAAGATGCAATGGCTATACAAATTCAACTCTAAAATAATATTAAGTTTCCAAGTAATGAGTTTAATTTAAAATTAAACAATTTTCAAAGGGAGGTAGTAGACTCACTGTTTTCAAAATCCATCTGAATAAGACACTACTCATCCCATCTACAAATATATCACAATTTCTTTTTATCATTCCCAACTGTTTTGTTCACAAAGTAACAATGCTTTCCTAATGTACAGTGATTCAAAATATTGCTTTTAGTAATGTGCTTAACTTCTATATCCATCTATCAGTACAGGGAATTGCATTACAATCTCATAAACACAGTAAGAACTAAGAAGTATTCCTCAGCATTCTGTGAGAAATGTTGTCATCTAAGTAGTAAGTTTACATATTCATTTACCAGAAGAAAAAAAAAGCAAGCATGCATTTGTGAGCTACTTACTAGTGTATGTGAGTTGAAATCCTTGGTCTGTATCAGATCCATTAGTGTTAAATTCTATCCACAAGTGGTTAGAAGTGCTGTTAAGGATCACTCCCATCATTTCATTTTTGGTGAAGGCCCCCAAAGGACGTGAAAAGCTGTCTTTTCCATCATACACCTTATGTAAACAAAATCAAAACATGAAATTCTGTATGTACTTGAATTTTGAGGCATTTCAATTAGTTTGGTTATACTTAAACAATGATTTCAAGAAATTCTCTTAATATTTTTAAAACTAGTTTTTAAATAAACTATTATATTTTCAGCTTGGAGACAGATATTATTTTTAAAGGTCTTTCTTGGTATTTCAATTCAGATGATAGATAAGAATATGCTACCTGCCAATGATTTGCTTTACATATTATACTTCACATTTTATATGGATAGATATAGATACAGATATAGATATAGATTATATGCTATAAGCACTTCTACAGCTCAAATGCATTAGTTTTTGTGAGATTATTTGGAATGATATTAATATTTATACATGGATCTATCAACAGAGGCTTTATAACCATGACTTCTTTCATAATCCACTCACAAAGGCTGAAAAGGTTTGTGACATTTCAGTCGAGGGTGTCTCTTCTGAAATCACTGTTGGAATAAGAGGGAGAGAGATAAAACTGTCTCCCACTCTGCTTCCTCCTGTCTGAATATATTACAAGCAGGAATGAGGTACTAAGTCACCTTTTATTTCAGGCTCTTAGCCTGAGGTAATTTGTGTCTCTTAATAAGTTATAAGAAAAGAATTATTCTATTTGATACCACATCAGACAGATATATTCTTCTATTTACAAAGTGCAGAAATGTTCCTATTTAGCAATCATGATTTGACCAGAAAACATGAAGGTAGGCCAGAGTAATCTGCATTAACCTCAATGATTTAAAAACGGTTTAATCAAAGGTAATACACTTCTGACTGTTTGTGAACACAGAACTCTAGACATGATATAATACTTACTTGTGGGGATTTGTTTCATTTCCCTCTCCTCTAGTGCAATATATTTGAGGCAATGAGATCCTCAAATGGCCTGTGATATTTTCAAGGACCACTAAATGAATTCAATAAACCAAATACATAAAGCAAATTCTTCTTCCTATTTTATAAATTGTATAGACTTTCAATATGGTTATAATTAAAAATGTGTTTGTGCACAGTAAGTTTAAAAAAACCCCAACAACTTAGCATTTACTATCTTCCACGTAGCAGTAGGGCTGAAATGTTACTGTAGTTATGAGGGTCAAGGAAAGGTATGAGGTGCAAGGATTTAGATAGTCTCTTTTATTGGAACAACTGAATAGTCAGAAAAAAATGTTGAATAAGCTTTCAGGTAGCAAATGCCCTTCCACAAGTTAAAGGAAGGGGAAGACACAGGCTGAGTTAAATTGCAAAGAGAAGACTCCATGGAAGTACAAACAATTGGCTTGGAGCCTCCCCCGCTCCAATGTATATACAACAGGAGGTCAGGACAGTTGACAGTTTTTTAAAGAAACTGTATGAAAATGTGAACACAATCTATCCTGATGCAAAGGAAAAGCAGGAAGCATCATAAGCAGGGGTCCACCCAACTTGAGGAGCCGAATGAACAATTTCACAGGAAGATCACAGGGTCAGCTGCCATTTTTGAGGGGTTATTATGGTGGGCCTCTCCTCAGCTATGATAGGCTGAGGACCCCTAACAGCTCCGTCCTCCTTTCTTCCCACTGCTCATTGCTGGTGAGCTTTCCATCATATTGCCTTACCCTTCACCATTGATTGCCTGAGTGGGCTGTCCTACATTCAGTCTCACCCTTCACCTCTAATTGGTGGAAAGGGGTGAGGCCACACAGTAGGCATCCCTCTCAGCCAATTAGTGGTGGGGGCAGCAGTCATCTTGCTAACAGCCCTTCATGGTGGCAGATCCACTCCCCTCTTCCTTCTGGTGGGTTACAGCAGCTGGGAGGAGTGTTGGATTCTACTAGGGAGTTAATATTTTATTTTCAGTAAGTTTTTTTTCCCCCTGTATTTTGTGGAAATCACCAGATTTCATGAAATCTGAGCAATCGTGATTTGGGTAGGTCCCTGATCATAAAAGATCAAATCATGAGTTCGTCTCTGCTCTGAACTGAATAAATAATTGTCCAAAAAGTGTAAGAAGACAACACGAGAGAGTTGTTTAGCTACTAAATGTGGAGAAAAAACTAAAAGCAGATGATATGCAGAGATGCAGAGTGCTGAGATGTTTAATACCTTTAAGCCTTCTCTAAAAAGGTTAATTGCAATAAGATAACTGTCACAAATCAGCTTCACTGAAAAAGATATAAGAACTCATGCTAGAATAACAAGGAAATTAGATGGCTGGAGTATTTGGGGAAAAGGCCAAAGAAACCTCAGAATGATTAACAATTATATTTTAGAACGCATGGATTACAGATGAGTACCTAGACAATTGGGAAAGGCGAACAATGCCTGTCTTTAAAAGGGAAAAAAGAAGGGCCCAGACAATTACAGCCTATTTTCAATTCCTGGAAATGTATTGGAATGACTAATCAAGCAATCTATTTTTGAAAAGATAATAAATTAGTAGTAGCCAACACAGAATCTTCAAGAACAGATGATGTTAAGCCAACCTGATTTATATCTGTGACATGATTAAAAGGCTTCTGGATCAGGGAGCAGTAATAGTTATGCCATCCTTTGACTTCAGTAAGGGTTTAACACTATCTCACATGCTGTTCACAAGAACTGGTGAAATCTTCACATGACTAGTGATTTGCCTTGCTTCTAGTTCTGTGTTTTCAACTTTCAAGGGGACTAATTTTCTGAAAGTGCTGAATATATAACATCTGAAAATCAGGAATCCAAGGTCCCACAAGTTGTCTGTGTGAAGCTTCGGTCCCCAATTTGATTTGGCAGAGATTCAGCCCAATTTAGTGGACAAATCTCCAAATTCAAATTGAATCAGGAGACCCTTAAATCTCTCCGTATTGAATCAGAACCCTCCAAATTGACTTGGAGAGATTTAGAAAGATTTGGTGATTCAGACATAGACACAGCTTAAAATGTTTTTTCTAATATGTCAAGGTACCAGGCAGCTCATGAATGCTGCAATGATGGGGTGGATGGAGCATCCCACAGGAATGCAGGGGGCTCCCCAGAGTGGTTGGCAGTATAAGCCGGAAGGGGACCAGCACTTCCAGTTCACTTCCAGGTCCACTGGGAAGAATGCTGAGCTCCCTCCCCCTGTGTCCCTCTGGCTCAGCAACTGGTACCTCCTGGATGTGAGGGAGCACCCGGGGTCCCCCCACAGCTGATCAAAGAGCCAACAGGGGAATTGGGGGGCTGGTCCCCAGTGTGCTCCCTGGCAGACCCAGAAGTAGACCAGAAGTATTTACAATCCACTTCTGGGCTTGCCACTGAGCATGCGGGCGGGCGGGCGGGGGCTGCGCTCCTGTGGGACACTCCATCTTCCCCAGCATCACAGCATGCATGCGCCATGCCTGGTACCTCAAGGTATGTAGAAAAAACATTTAAAGCTGCATCTATGGCCAAATCACTGATTTTCCAAATCAACATTGAATCTTCATATTTGGATTTCACTGAATTGAATAGGGGAGAGTAATCTGAATCAACTAATCAAATCACTGTCCTCTATTTGGGCTGAATCTGAATTGAATAAAGCTCCTTTTGCACACCTCTGTTGCCTACTCAAAAATGGAAGATAACATTATTCATCATTTTTCAAAAACTTAGCCCTAAGACTTTAGATGGTATTTTATGCTATATGTGATGTATTCTAAATGTACAACAGAGTGCATTAAGCTTTGAAAGCCAGGGTTTTAAAACTATATGGCAATAAGGTGCTTAGGAGATTTTGAAAATCCCACTGTGTACCTCTTTGTCCTTAGGTACATAAATGTCAATAATACCCTTGATCATAATGTTTATCTGCATCTTTAGATATGTAAATATCTTTAAATATCTTGCCTTGACAACCCTACTCAATCTCATGCTTTTTTGTTAATTTAATGTCCTTGATTAACAATCTATAATGTTTAAACTAAATTATCATGCCTGTAAAATGATGATGTAATTGCTTGGCAGCTGCCCTGGTGTCATTCAATCTTGAGAGCTTTCAAGAAGCTATACACTATTTATAACCATTGATTTAGACAGACTTTGCAAGTACATGTATAGCAAAAGCAATGTTAGCCCATAAACGAAGATATATATCCAGAATAAAAAAAATATTTTAGGATTCCCTAGGCAGGAATGCCTAAGTACCTTTTTAAGATCATAGATTATTGCCAGCCCTCACAAAAAAGGTTATTCCAGCTACATGCTCTTAACATAATACAGTCTTCTTTTTCTTATCACTGGAAGTAAAATCATTATTTATAGCTACAGTTTTCAATTGTTCTGAATTACAAAGATACACATGTCCTAATTAAGACTTACTTTCCACACTAATCATGAAGAGGGAGATTTTCAAAATGCTGTACTGAATTAGATAGATGCAAGTCCTAATAAGATATATAGGAAACATTAGATCCTTATGAAATGCCTTGACATTTCACCCTAAACAAATGGTCACACTTTACACTTTCATGAGATGTTACTCGAAGATATTTTCCTTAGGAATTTGAGAACATGTGGATTTTAAGAAAAAATGTAGAATGATTAACTTCTTACATATTTCAACACATTCACCTGATGCAGAAGACTATATACATATTTTCAAGTAATAAAAACAAATGTCTTGAGTTATTAACTACAGTTACTTATTTTTTTGCCATTTGGATTTCTTGTTTAATTAATGCAAAACTCAGATTATTCTAAAACATGCGTAAATATGATCCATTGATAAATAAATATAATTGAATACATGAGTAAAAAGTCAAACAGTCACACTTACCTTATACCAACTGTTGCTCTTTAAGATGTACTATCCATATCTATTGTATCTCTGGAGAACCAACAACCCAAAATATGACAGGTGTGTTTTGTGTGTTTAGTGTACCTGAATACAGCTTTCCAATACTCTTGAATTCTTCATTGTTCAGAACAGCTGGAACTTTGGTGTCCATAGAAGATAATTGGCATTGCTCAGCCAAATAAAGAATTTCATCTATCTGGCTACATGCGTTAATCTGTTAACTGTATTTTCTGAAATAATGTTTTGAATCTCCATAGATAATCTCATTAACAGTGTCTGTGCTGCAGTGTGTGTTAAGGGTTTGCTGGGGTGGAGACCGTTTTCCTTGCTCTAAGAGATTAAGTCCAGTGGAAGTAAAGAAATTAGAGATAGTGTGGACAAGTTAATCAAGTAGGATACCAGAATGGTCTCATCAAGTCTGGAACTACTGTAATTGTTACTACTAACTGCTGTCTAAGCTTTCTTCAATTCCTCAGTGTTAGGGAATATGTAGGTTGGCATACATTGTCCCTTGAGATGACAGGGTGCTAGGGTGAGGAAGGCATAAAACAGACAGTCTGGGCATAGACCTTTTCTCCATCACAAACTCTTGTTTATTTCTGTTCTGCGCAGATCTATGGATGATTGATTCTATTCAAGAAAGGTATTTTGCATATTGGAGTCCTTGGGTTTCTTTCAGTGACCTTTTAATAATTGCCTGCATGGTTGTGCTAAGGGATAGTGTAGGCACGGCAGGAGCAGAACTACTGAGAAGATTTGGTAGCACATACACCAATTTCAAACATATAACAGATGTGTAAGAGGGATTGTACAATGAGATTTTCTCCCTATCTGATACATAATTGGCATGATCTGCATTTATACCTTGATTTTAAAAAGGCCTATTAAATTGCCTTGAGTGAAAACATATTTACTGGAAGTTGCATATCTGCAAGTCTATAAAGCCTGTAATTAGTGATATTCCATGTGAATTTCCTGGCTGAGCACTGAGTCATACATCAACAACATTTCAGTGATGTGTAAAGAATGGTATTCCTTTGAATATCTGAGCAGATTATTCCAGAGTTTCCTGAGGCAGGTGAACTTAAATTAAATGGTCTATTACCGATGGTATGTTTGATGGGCTCGTTTTGGTACCTATCTTTGAAAAAAAAATGGGAATCAGTTGGGACTGTCTCTCTCCCCATCCCTTTCTTTCTCTCCCTCCCTCTTCTCAAATATCTCCTAACTTCATCATATCACTCAATATCTGTATTATATTTTGCAGACAACATATGGGACAAACTGCTTTTTCTTTATTTATTAGAGTAGCCTTTACAGTGAGCCAACACACGCAGTAAGGTAATTTCAATTTGACCTTATAATCATTAAATAGATGGAACTGTTGTTGGAGTGATCAACATAAGAATAACAATATCAAACCAGAAGGGTAAATAGTTATTTCTGTCATGTAAACAAGAACATTATCATGAGAGCAAAACAACTGGAAATTCAATAACTGAATTCTATGTTACTCAATGATTTATACAAGCTCCTGATATTGAAACATTAGAAACATAAATCCCAAGCAATATTTAGCATATGACTGATAATTTAAATAGGATTTATGATGTTATGTGATTTGCAAAACACAATAATAATTACTTAAAAAGGACAGAACAAAAGTAGAGAGAGAGATTATATTATAACTGATTTTCAAAGTGTATAGAAATCAAGTTCTACATATTTCAATGGAATTACAGAGGAAGGGAAGTCAATCAAACTATCTCTAGCTATAGTTCAGGCTCTTTGTTACAGTGGTATAGGTTACACCATAAAGGTTCATGTTTAAAGTTTTCTTTTTATCATCACTATGAATAATACTTATAAAGATTTTAAGATTGATTACTATATTTCTTGATACCACTTAGCTAGGATTTAAGTTACATGCTGAGTAGAAGGAAGGCAAAAAGTATCAGAGTTAGAGTATTGATTTCTTGTGTTAAGTACCCACTGTAGAAGGCAGCAGACAGTGAAACAGATTTATTTTACCTTAACAATATCTCCCTCATGCAGCTGAAAGCTCCTGGCTCTAAGGTGGATCCCTTTTCCAGCTTCTGTTTCAATTTTATAGATACATTCATGGTTGTTGTCATAATTAGATGGAAAATTTGGAGACAGCAATGTTCCTTCATTTCCAGAGACACTTGCTCCACATTCAGCTAAAGAAAATATGCACATTGAAAAAAAAGTGAATTATCCATTTCAAGAGAATAAAATAATGTTTATTTTCAAACCTGACATTAAGTCCCTAAGATAACATATTAGAGACTATCTAGAGAAACATATTGCTCCTGGGCTTTTTTTTCTATTGACATAAACTATCAAAGAAAAACAATAATTTGCTTCCAACAGTATCTTAAAGGATTTATTTACCACATGCTTGGTTTTCTTAGATTGAGGGATATCCAGACCCTCTTGGTTTAATTGCCTTGGCTTCTCATTTATCTTTTGGTTAGCCTGCTTTCACAATGTGAAACCCCTAATTACCCACAAGTTGTTCTAGTTTTATGCAGAGTAAGGGTAGCACTGATCATATTAGTGGGCATGTCTACACATGCAATTAACGCGACTGAATACACTGGCTTATTTTGAGCCATGGAAAACCAAACCCAATGTCACCATCTACACATTTGGTTAAGCACAGTGCAGCTGGATACAATTTGTACATCACAGGACTATCCAGCAGCACAGTAAATTAGTCTCCTGCACCCTAATTGCCACACATGTAGACAATGATGCTTTACTGTGCAGCAACTTAGTCTGTTGCCCAGTAAAGTGTCTCATGTAGATGGACCCACTGATTCCCTGTTCAGCCTAGTGCTAGAAAGAGTGGAGAGTCAAATATTATAGTAAAAGAATTTGACCTTATAACAAATGGTATGCCCTGGCTTCTTAGAAAAGTTTCTTCTATTGAGAATAAAGAAGCTGCTGACAAGTCACAATAAAATCAAGCTGCTCTCATCCTTCATAACCAAAAGGTAGAGGAAGATTTTTTCTAAATAGGCAGAAAAGAATTAAAGAGACTTTGCCTTACAGCAGTAAAGGGATTTTGACTTCATTGCTCTGCTGCATTGTTTTATATGGAGGAAAAAGCTACTGTTATGGGCTCAAGCTTGTTTATCACTGAAGAGTAAATAAAGGTTAAGATCTAGTAAAACTACAAATGGTAGTTTTAATCTCTAACTCTGGCAAAGGAAAAAATGGGATACAGTTTTGAAACAAATAATTAGAATACTGTGGGAGGTGGTGGGGGGTAAATATAACACTTTGAAAACCCCAAACTATTATTTACCTTACAGTCAAACTAGTACTTAGGTGTTACAATTACTCTGAAATGTCACAGAATACATTTATTCAATAATGAGACATATATAGCAGGCAAAATAAATTGCAAAAGAATAAAAGGTTTTGGTCTAAGTAAAAAATCCTAAGCTTGAGCCAACTCTACTGTATTTTATTTGTAGTAATAGCTAAGAAATTTAGAATCTTCCAGGAAAAGGTATTTTAAATGCCATGAATGAATTTGCTTAAAGGCACATATTCTAAATACATTTTTTCCTATGGATTTAAAATGAACTCTTAGTGTATGTTACCAAAAACTGCAAGAGAGGAAGAGTGAATATACTGCCTGAACCCTACATTTTAGATGTTTTTATTCTGCTCAGAAAGAATGGAGGAGGACAGCAACTATGGTTTCACCTGTGAAAAATCAGCAGTGAAAGCTCTAGTTTACTGTGCCCCTTCCTTTACTTATTCCAGTAAGATCCTGAACTATTTTTTCCTTAGTCTGGGGATGAGGAAACAGAGGGCATCAGAGTCTTTCTTACCAAATTTTGTCAAGCAAAATGCTCCTGATATTTCCAGCCAGTTTAAAACTACTTTGTATTACTTACATGGTTTAAAGAACCTTACCAGATGGGAAAAGCCATCTCTAAGTGTCTGTTTTGATGGATGAGTCAGAACTGATAACTCAGTGTATATAAATTTTACAAGTCTAAGCAAATCAAGGTATCCTTCTTGGACAAAAGGCATAGCAAATATGTAACAGATATTATAGTACAGAGGATCATATATATGTGTGAATATATATATATGTGTGAGATATATATATATGTATAGATATCTATATATATCTATATATATATATATATTGGTAATATAAGGTGTGTGTATATCCATATATATATATGTATATGTATGAGATGCTGTATAATACCTGTTACATGGGTAACAGATAGGTTTTTTGTCAAGGGAAGATACCCTGATATGAATAGGCTGTGGAATTCATGTGTATGTATAGTCTTATTTAGTATATGTAGTCTTATGTGTGTGCATTAAATACTATAATATACAGCCTGGCAATATTTACAGTGATATAGTACTTTATTTGATATATAAATAATGTATACTTATATATTACTTATATTTATGAGTAATTAACAAAGTTGACTGAGGAAAGCTCGGGTATTCTGTACATGTGTTCTATAACAGGTATCTGCCCAGATAAAGATCTTGAGAATAAAAATCTGTGTTCCCTTAGGCACTTTTTATATCCATTCTCCACCTTCTTCAAAAAACAAAAACTTACTTGCTGGAAAAAAATCTTTATACTGTTTCTACATTATTGTGCGTTTTGACTCTATGATTGAATTGTAACCTGCAACAGATATACAGTGTCAATAGCTATAAACCTCTGCTGAAAAGTAATTTAAAATCAACACTGGATTGAGACAGAATAAGAAGAGCAATTAGGAACTTATTAAACATAGTTCCCAATTAGAAAGATGAATTATACAGTGAGTCTGAAATACTTGCAAAGAAAAACCATTCCTATTGTTGTTGTTATTTTATAAGGATCCTCATTTACAAGAGATTTTATTTCAGATATGGATACTTAAATTTTCTGCTCTGAAGTGTTGAGAATCCAAAGACAGATACAGGGACTAGGGATTGCAAACAATAAGTTGGGAAATAAGAGGATGGATGATGAGGGCTACAAAAATAAAAAAAATATAACCAAGTTGTCATGACCACCTTGTTTTCCAATGTGTGTTCTGTACCATGCACAGATTCTTTCCATCTCTGTGGATCCCACTCATTTTCTAAAATTGCAGCCCAGGTCAAAATGACCCTTTCCCAACACCCAAAGCATGCAAGACTGATAATCCATCATCCCTAAAGCATCCAATCACCATCTCTCTACATGGCACACTATCATCTGAAGCAGCACTCTGGCAAAATTGCAAACACACCCAACATCCTGACATGATACATCACTTTCCTTCAACAGCAGTCTCCTTCCTTATCATGCCAGAAGTCAGCTTCTATCTTCTGAAAACATAGCTGCCAATGACATTACTATCACAAACAGTCCTGAAGAGAATGCCCTCATACCAACTGTTACTGATGAGAACTGAGTATCCTTTGACTTGCTGGGATATAGTGTTAGGGGGAAATTGATCAAATGAAAGGATATGAAATCTGAGGCTAAGCTTCTCTCACTCCTACCCCTAAATGCCATTAATTTCTTAGTCTGTGTCAGCTCAGACTGGCTTGCTCATTTCCTTGACCAGTTTTTTACAGCACATCAAGATGCTTCTGATGAAGTTTTTGGTTTCAAAGTTTTCTCCCTTAGCTAAAGAAACCTACCTTTTCCTGAATCCACATAAACAGCAAAGGTAACAGGGAGAATCTGGGGTGTCTTGAGTCCTCAAGGCAGAGCATTCTCTTCAACTATGAACTATAGCTTAGACGATTAGGCATCACAAAAAATGAGCATTACAATCTCTCATTTCTAGGCACCTGGAAGAAGCATATAATCCACAGCTCTATGCTAAGCAGTCTAGTCTTGCCACCAAATGCATGGGAGAAGTCAGTTCTTCAGAATGGCACCCTCAAAAGTGGACTACTGAACAGACCCACAGACTGAGGATATTTCTCTCTGAATTTTAATATTTTATCCTCAGCATCTATGGTGGCTTGAGTCACTGATCTTTTCTTTCCTTTTTGACACAGAAGGCAGTATACCCGCCACACTATTACGTAGTATCAAACTCACATTGCACACCTCAGAGCTCCTCCACATTAAATATAGGAACTCCAGCTTCAGCAGGGAAGAGGAGCACATGAATGTGATCATGACTCCCTGACTAACAGTTACAGCATTCATCAGGACAAGGAAGTTCTGGGTGCCAATCCCTGATCCAAGGGCCGATTCAGAATTTTATTTATTCACTGTTTGATGTAAAATACATAAACAGTCCTTGGAGCAGCAGCTGGAACCCAAGACTTGCTCCTACGTGAGTGTCAAAACCAAAATGTTGGTTGCCAACCTTTTGTCCTCCATGGGCTAGACTTTGCAACTCTCAGCATCCCGCTGCAAGCTGACAATTTCTGTTCCCTGGAGAGCTCAGGTCAACTGTGTTTATGGTGAAGATAGTCAGCCAGTCTGCAGCAAGGTAAGTACAGGCACAAAAGAACAACTTGGGGCACTATAGGACTGTTTCCTGCACAGGGGTAAATGACTTAGTACAGCTGTGTACTACCCAATACCTATGCTGTCGCGGGCAAGGTTGAACTTTTTCACCAGCCAGATTCAGTACACAGGACACTGGTTGCTGATCCCTATGCTAGAGAGCTATATTTTCTTGCATTTTCTCTCTTTTTCCCCATACCACTCAAAAATAAATATTTCATACTTTTATGCAAGATGAAATAGTTACAATTGTGCAGATTGCATTGTAGGCGGTGACTCATGACACCACCTAAGAGGCCAAACCCTCGTAGTGAAATCAAACCCCTTGTAGTAACGCCTGAAGCCA
>JAGPOW010003642.1:37275512-37287623 GCA_030014935.1 Caiman crocodilus
TGCAACCTTATCTCAGCGATCTCGCGATATCTGATCTGTCTAGCAGCCAATAAAAGGGAAATCAAAGCCTAGTGTGGGAAAAAGAAATTAGTTAGAGTGTGTTCGTTCTCGCCCTAGGAGCCTGTCGGAATTAAGGCTCCGAAGGTGCGACAACAATAAGCCAGAAAGTACAGAACATCCTACTGCCTAGTGACTAAGGCATCTCAAAGGAAGTGGGAAATATAAGATCCTTTCAGGCCAAGTTTTTTGCATATGCACTCTTGCCATTCAGATATTATGAAGGAAGTGGAGTGGCTCCCCCTATGTCTTTTTTTTTTGTGTGCGTGTGTTTGTCTTTTAATGGTAGCTACCATTTTGTGCAAAGCCTGATTCAGGGGTCATGCTTTAAGATCACATACTGGATTACATTTCTCAGGCAAGACAGGCAGAGGAATTTATAGTATGCGGCTCACAGTGGGCCTTAGACATGAATTAGTTTAGACTCAATCCAATCAGAATGGAGTCTCAGAATATGCAGAAGTAGAACTGTAAGTGCATGAAGAACTGAACATTTGTATTTTTGATTAAGCACCTTCAGAGTTGGGTGTCAGATGAGTGAAGATTTAAAGGATCACACATGATCTTAAAAGAATTATGGTTTGTAGCAAACAGTTTGGGCCACAGCCCCAAACTGCTGCTCCACTTTTAGCGATATGCAAGACAATGAAGATGCATCAATTTATATTAATGAGGTCTGGCCTTCTGTTCTATAACATTTTTGGACTTAGACTTTTCAGTAATAAGTCTTTAAGGGCAGAGATGGGTTATCAGTGTGACACTGATCTGATTCTGTAGAGTACAAACACATGTACAAGGTTATGAAAATATTAATAACAGCAACAGGAAGTGAGTCATTGAAAATTTACATCTGAGTACCATCTGTATCAGAAATTCTCTAAATATAACTATCAAAATATAGGATGGCATTTGGGGGTGGGGGTTGTTAGTCTGTCTTCTCAGCTTTTCTTTCTTTCTTTCTTTTTCTTTTAAGATACCATCATCCACAGCAGCACAAACTGTGTAAAGAAACTAATATAACTGCCAGGTCACTGGCAGTTTTCCTTTCATGTACAGAAACCTTTTTGCAGTGAATAATCAGTATAAGAACTGGTTCATGAAGATATATAATTTTCATAGTGGAAGTAGTGATCTGGTTGATGGTACCTAAATCTACCTACTAGACTAAAGGGGAAAGTCCTAGCCCTCACTTGCAACAAAATATTAAATTAATACAAATGTGTTGCCACTTTATTAAAGTGTTTCGGAGTAAACACTACTTTCTGCAAGTAAATCCAATCACTGAG
This sequence comes from Caiman crocodilus, assembly GCA_030014935.1. Lineage (NCBI taxonomy): Eukaryota > Metazoa > Chordata > Crocodylia > Alligatoridae > Caiman > Caiman crocodilus. The sequence continues at coordinate 37,276,856 of JAGPOW010003642.1, forward strand.
AGACAAAGGTTGTTTTATTAAGGGAATTGAGAAAACACATAAAAGTCTGTTTTTGGCCAACAGGACATAAATGCAAACAGCTAGCAGGGAATTTGCTCTGAAGTAATCAACAGTGTGCAAACACCTTAGAAGTGCAAATAAAGAACCTAGTGTCCAAAAGGGCAAAAAAATCGGCTCCTTTAGATGTACTCTAGGAAGGACATGGTGGGAGTCTGCTAACTGGTTTACAATGGTTTTGAGACTTAAAAAATCTAACAAGAAAAAAGGGGGGGAGGAAGGAGAGAAAAATAAACAGCATGCTATCCCTGATTTAGCCTGAAAACTGAACTACTTTGTTTTTTTCAGACCATACTGATTCCATGTTGTATTTGATTTAGAAGGCAATGGATTTATAAAATATAGACTGTATATAAAAATAAAGGGAGGATTTTGGGGCATGAAACTTTATTTAAACTGTAAAAAACATTATTGTTCAATAGGTCTAAAAGCCTTCTCATCTCATATCTCAATTAGTTTCTTAATTTTAATGTGTGCTACATGTCCATTATTCAGATGTGGTATGATAAAGTATATATGAGTGTTTCATAAAGGAAAACTTGTGCTTTAGAGGGTTGTCATTTAAAAAAGAAGCATCTTTCCTAAAAATGTTGTTAATCTCTGGTCTTCAGTCTGAGGATGAGGAGCAGGGAAGAACAGCCTCATCTTTTTCAGAATGGGAATGTCTACTCAGCAAAATGAAGGTGCCATCTTAGTTTGTGCTAGCTTAATCTAGATAGTCTGGGTAACAGTAGCAGTGCTGATATGGTGTCATGGGTTTTAGCAGCTACTACCTGACCATAAACTGTCTAGTTATCAGGGGTTCATACTTTAATTGCTGACACATGATAAACCTATGCCTCTGAATTTTCACTGCTGTTGTTCCCCATGCTAGCCAAATCAATCTAGCACAGGTGCATACACTACAAACACGCATTAAGTTTGCTGTGTAGATATTAGATACTATCGGTATGGTTCCAAATGTGATTATATACTCTTCAAGTCCATCAAGCCATGGAACTAGTATAAAAAAAATCACAGGTCTCTTTTTGCAATAAGAGAGGAAGAGAGGCCATTTGAGACCTTCCACAGAATATGAAAGAAATCCTCTTATTGTGCAGAACCAGTTTCAGGGTCTTAAACTGCCTCCAAACAGTCTTTAGCATGGATTGATAAGGTGGTATAGCTAAGAAAAGAAAGCAACACTGAAACAATTATACTGTTTTGCCTTAATTGCTTGAACTGCATCCTGCAGCCACAAGCAGTACCATGCAAGATTAGAATATTCACCAGGACCCAGGCATCAGATGAATGGAGTTCACTAAAGTAGTCCAAAATTGACATTTAAGTCTTATCTTTCCTATGCTGAGCAAAGCATGGCTAGAACACAGAGCTGAGCATTCCTTCAGGTTATTTGTTTGGAATCCCAGAACATGATTTAAAGAAGTAAAAAAGAGACTATCAAGCAGTTTCTGCATATGAGCAAAAAATCTGAATAACAAACTAAACTCAGAAATAATGCTTAAATTGAAATGATCTGAAATATACTTTGTGTAAAAAAGAAGTAACAAAACAGTTATTTTAGGACAGTTTGCTTGAATGGTCTTTTTCATATATTTTGTCAAAAGACTTGAAGAAGGATATTAAAGTAAAGGAACACAACAAATGTAAAATTTGGTCTGTAGCAAGAATTTATAACTAAGGCAAAATGCTTTTATTGTGATCTAAGATATATGCAGGGTCCTGGCTACCTGCCTCTTTACCTGTATAACCCCTCTCTTATTTGAGTAGTAAAGCCAATATCCCAATGACCTGATGCAGTTTTTAAGAAACCATAATGATTTGAATAATATGAGCATCAGTAAGCCCATATACAAGCCTGTCATATACTTTTTCCTGACAAGATTAAAAGAGGCTGCAAATGAAAGCATAGGTCTTTTAGCCTTCCAAGATAATAAGAGCTCTGCACCACCCCATCACCTAGGATCTACTGAAAGATTTTTTGACATCAACAAAACTGTACTTTTCTTTTTTGCTTGATTGGTTTCTAGATTCACAGGTCACTAATACCAATTCTCATTCAGGCTCAGAGTGAATCTGTTCCCATTGTTTGCCCTCAGAAGATTGCATGATAGAACCCAAGATGATGGATTTTTTCATTTTAATAAAAATATGTGATTCATAAGTTCTTTGCTTTCCTTCTCTCCTTTCCAGTACCAGTGACTAAGTACATATGTTCAAAAAGCCCCTGGCAGAAGTGTTCTCTAACAATCATGCTTTATTTAAAGCACTAAAAGTTACAATGTGAGCAAACCAAACAGATGGTGGTGGGAGCTTGGAACCTTCCTACCCTGACCACTGGGGGAATGTCCACACACCTCCTAGGAGGCTGCCACAGTGGCCCCTCTCCCTAATCCCACCCCCACTCCCCCACCAGCCGATGCCTACCAGAAGTATTTGGGAAGGGGAGACCTAGGACAATTTTTCCAACACCCCTCCCAGCCAGGCAGCAGTGTACTACAGGGAAGGAGCTGTTACAGGAAAAGAGACCCCAGATCCCTTCCCCTCTGGCTCCCTCCAGGCTGCAGCATGCCATGGGACCAGGGTGACTGCAAGGAGACACCCCCACTTCCTCCCTCTCCCAGCTGGATGTGGCTCTCAGCTGGCTGGGGTGGTGTTAATAGTGTTCTTATTTAATCCTTGATGGGATCTGACATAGACATTTGACAAAGTGCTGTAACAGAAAGCACTTTAGTCTAATACCTCATCTTAGGTTAAATTAGGGTGCCTGTACACAAGTGCAGAGGCTGCTCCAACACACTATAATTACAGTGTATTGGGGCAGACTTGCTTAATTAAGTCTGCTGAAGTGTGGTAATTACTGCACTCAGGCCAGCATCTGCATCTGCCTCCTTGCACTTCAAAATGGCAGAAAGGGCATTTTATCTAAAACTCATTGAACAGACTTTAGATAAAGCACCCCCGCCATGATTCTGAAATTCAGGGATGCTGATATACAAGATGATCCAGGTGCTTTAATACAAATGTTAATGAATACATTTCAGGCACATTGTGTTCCAAGGAAAGATATTATATATAAGAGGTACATTTTTTTTCATAAGTCAAGCAAAGGAAGACAATATAGGCCAAAATAGACTGGAAGAAAGCAGAGTATAGACTATCATAAAACTAGAAAACAAAATTTGGGAGTATGTGTGAAACCCTCATTAAAGAATGCATTATGCATAGCATTGTGTCAACCTCATTGCATGCAAGATTGTGAAGGGAGACTGATTTAACCTTGGAACATGTTGTGGGCATATGTTGAACAGAGGAAATGATGACAGTACACTTGTAAGGAGTGGGTGAATAAGAAAAAAATGAAAAAAATCCTATTTATAAGCTTTTTAAAACAACCTCATATTTGATAAATATTCAGAAGTCCTGCTGCTTATAAGCAGCTGAGACCAACAAAAAAAAAAATCTAACACTATACAGTCTGTTTTAAACATGGCTGTAGTCATGCTTGAAGAATGTTCAGTAAGATGTGCAAAGCTGTAAAGATTTGGGAAAGCCCCAGAGCATAGTTTTTAGCTCTTAAAGAGACAGATCATGCAGTCTGTTTTCATTCTGTTTAGACCTGTACCTTTTAAGGATGAGTGAAAACTAGATCTACTCATAAATAATCACAAAATAGTACATTTGAAAACTAATACAAGGCCAAGGCTAATGTGATGGCTGTATAATTATACAGCACTTGAAGGGCTGAATCACTTTGCTGCTCAAATATTGGCTATTAATCTTCAAAAGAGGGAAAAATGCAAGTACGTGGCAAATGCAATACATACTGTGAGTGTCAGAATGAGAAAGAATTGCTGAAATTTCAGATGGTAAAATCTGACTTACAAGCTATACTGGGCTTACCAGCTGTGATAAGTTTGAATTCAGTGCAAAGTGTCAATCTGGTAAGAAAAGAAATGAAAGGTGACTGCTATATTTACAGAATAAAAGGGCCTAGAATGCTTCCTAGTTAACAAACCATAAAGATTCCACCTGGATCACAGTTACCACATGTAACACATGTGCTTTATACAATCCACATGAAGTTAAGGGATAATATTTTTAAGGAATTGTACTTAAGCTGTATGGAAGAGTTGCAAGATGTAAAAAAAATACAAGAACCTAGTTTGGGTCAATTCTATAGTGACTGTGTGGAAACCAGGTGGGGATGACATTTTAAAAAATAATCTTGGATCCACAGGATTGGAACAAAACAATGTGAAGAGAACTTCCTCAATTGCCCAAAAGTAGGATAAATACTAGTTTGCAAAACCTATGATTTTCCCTGTTTTAGATGCTGGTAATGGCTTTTGGCACATATAGCTGGATGACTAAAGTTCTAGACTTTGTACTTTAAATACATCATTTGCCAGATCCAAATTTTACTCAACTCATTTTTGGTTTCTATACTGAAGTGAGGCTGACACAACAGAAATGTAAAGACCAGAAAGGTGCTGAATGTTATACAGCTGATAAACTGGTGTGGAAAAATGGCCAGCAAGATGATGATGAGCAACTCAGGACAATTATAGATGGATCATGAAAGTAATCTGTGACAGAGGAAGAACAATTACAAAGTGGCATTAACACCAAATAAGTATTTGGAACATTATTTAACAAAGGTAGATGTGAGACTGATACAGAAAAAAGCCACTGAAATAGCCACACTAACCTATTCCTTCAAATAGTTATGTATCTGGGTAAATTTATTCCATACATATTGACAATGGCTTTAAGATAACTTTTGGTGGGAAAAAAGAAGCAAAAAAAATATCCTGCTGAATGTGCCTTATACCAAAGATAGCATATAACTATTTGAAAGAATTGCTTACAAGAGCACCAGTAATTAATTACTTTTATATCAAAGAAGCTGTTACTTTATCACTAGGTGCCAGTTCTACGGGACTATTAATTGTTGCAAAGGGGGCTCCTGTTGCTTGTTCATCTAATGTTCTGACAACATGGCAATATAACAGAAGTACTCTCAAATACAAAAAGAAATGATAGCAATAGTGTTTGCCTGTATTTAATTTCATCAGTACATCTCTGGGGAAAATAGTTATTAAAAATATCATAAGTTTCTCAAAAAGGTATTTTACAAAACCTTTTACAATTCTTCACCAAAGATTTAAAACTCAGCACATGTGTTTTTTGGATAGCTGTTTTCATGTACCTAATCTTATCTGTGAAATGCACAGGCAATTCTAGGTGCCTAACTCTAAATTTTGGATTTCATGTATATAAAAAACCATGGAACCCAATGTGTTGGTCTTTTATTGGATTTAGTCCTCAAAGGGCATGCCTACATGAGACCTTCACTGCATATCTGACTAATTAGGTCCACAGTAAATGGCTTAGCATCTATACATGCAGCCCTAGTAGGCTTTAGTAAACAAATAAACTTGTAAATACAAGTACTAGCCTACAGTGATGTTCTTAGTGCACAGTAACACGCATGTAGATGCTGACCTGGCTGGGGCACTGGGGTGCCTTCAATGTAGGGGCTGCCTCAGGCAAGCCTACAATGGACCACCCTCGTGCCCGAGCCAGCCCCTCCATAGCATATTGAGTTGGATTGAAGTAGCCCCAGGATAGCAGGCTGACCTTCCAGGGCTCCTGCAAATGGGGGCTGGTTTGACCCATCTTAATGTGCAGCAGTCCTGGGTTTATGCTCAGACAGCTTGTCCTGCAACAAAGCAGGCATGCAGAGGCATGTGCTGTGGCAATTCGTGCTGCTGCAAGCACACATCCCTGCATATCTGGATGGGGCCTAATTTCAAATTTACATCACTTCAGGGGAGGATTAACTCGGGACTGTGCTGTCTAGCTTGTGTTATGGTAACTCCAGTTTGCTCCACAAAAATAAAATGAGCAATTTGCTTCCCATGGGGCACGTGTACATAAGGCACATCTACATGTTACTGCGTATTAGTCTTATTTACTGTATAATCCGGGCAAGCGTATACACATGTGCACCCTTACAACAGTAAATTCCCTTAATTGTGCAAATGCAGGTAGCAAATTTAAGCACAGTTAGTTAATTTTTAAATGAACTACCTTCATTTGGTGGGCCCAAAATGATAACCTGGGCAGGGCCATGGAGGCCACATATGATGACCACCAGACCCTGGACACCATCCTGGCCCTGGTGGTGTTGTGTGTGCACGTCACTGTCTGGCCCCCAGCCATAGACATGCAGACCCCATGGCGGCTACCCACTGTCCGGCAGCAGCTCCCTACCTCCTTTGCTACCTCCCACTCACAAAAGTCCCTAGCTCAGCACCCGCCCTGCGTCCACCACCACCTGCCTGGGACCAGCTCCACCACTTGCCCCAGATCCACATGGGTATGGAGCCAGAGTTGCCTAGAGCAGCATCAGACCTGTATGATGGCCCTGATGGTCCTGGATTCTGGCAGCCAGAGGGGGAGCTGTCTGCCCCAGAGGAGCCTGGGCTTCCATCACCCCTGAGCGAGCCCCCTGCCTGCCATGGTTGCTGAAGCCCCTGAAACTGTAGGGAAATTGCCCAAGGCCAGGGTGCTGTTCACCTGCCCCGAGCTCTGCCCTGTAGGTGCTCCACCCCATGGCACCCCAATCCAGGACACAAGAACACAGACTCTTAATTTGTAAATAGTTTTGAAACTGGGAAGAGGATTTAGGGCCAGGCCCCTGCACATGTGGCACCTACCCAAAATCACTTATAATGCAGTAAGTCTAGTTATGACTAAATTGACATGTAGATATGCCCAGGATGCATACCCACTACTCAGAGCAAGTGTCTTGCCTCATAGCCATGCCCCTGCTTGCCAACCATTTAGTGTCACATCAGAGTTGTGAAGGCAATAAATATTATTAACCCTTTACATGTGACTGCTCCCAGCATGTTCTAATTTTAACAACTCTTAGGATTCCACATATTTAGTATGGTCTAAGTGTATCATAAAATTTCACCAAAAAATGTCTCCCCAGTCCCCAGCCCATTGGATTGTTCCATCGTAAGTGCAGGACTTTGCACTGTTCTTTATTGAACTCCATGAGATTTTGTTTGGTCCAGTACATCAATTCATCTAGGTCTCTCTGAATTCTAACCCAACCCTACAGCATATCTACTACTTCCTCCAGCTTGGTTTCAGCTGCAAAATTGCTGAGGATGCACTCCATCACATCTTCCAGCTCATTAATGAAGATATAGAACAAAACCAGCCCCAGGACCAACTTGAAGCATCCCACTTGATACCAGCTGCCAGTTAGACATTGAGCCACTGATTTACTACCCTTTTAACACTAATGTCCCAGCCAATATTTTATCCACCTTATAGTCCATTCCTCCAAACTGTACTTCCGTAGCTTGCTTGCAAGAACATTGTGGGAGACTAACAAAAGCCTTGCTAAAGTCAAGGTATATCATATTCACTGGTCTCTCTGCATCTACAGAGCCAGACATCTCATCATAGGCAATGAGGTTGGTCAGGCATGATATGCCCTTGGTGAATCCATGCAGACTGTTCCTAATCGCCTTCTCCTCAAAGTGCTTAGAAATGGGAGACAATCCAATGGGATACAGGCTGGGGACAGACTGGCTAAGCAACAACTCTGCAGAAAAAGAACTGAGGAATTACAGTTTACAACTAGCTGAGTATGTCCATTCTATGGGCATGCAATAGTGTGCCATTTTAGTGAATAAGGCTAACAGCACACTGGGATATATCAGCAAGGTGCTGCCAGAAGATCAAGGGAAGTGAATATTCTCTTCCATTTGGCACATGGGGTGTGTCCACACATGCAAGCACCTGCAGCAGGTCAAATACAAGCGGTGCAGATTTGAGCTGGGGCTTTTTGCCTCAGCACATGTGCTTAGACATGCACTTTGTCATGGAGCAAATTGTGCCACTTGCGGCAAAATAACTCTGCCTGGCTCTTCCTGGACCTGCAGCCTGGGGAAGGGGCCAGACAGGGCAGGCATCAAGAGCCCCAGAGGGGCTGCCCAGGGCAGGGGTCAGGGGCCTTGGGGGGGCTGGTAGGGGTTGGAGCTGGCCAGGGCAGGGGTCACTCAGGGAGGGGGTTGGGGGGCCAAGGGGCATGGTGGGGGGAGAAGCCAGCCAGTACAGGGGGTGGGGGCCTTGGGGGGAGGTTTAGGGGTGGTCAGGAAAGGAAGGGATCGGGGGGCTGGGGGAGTGGGAGGGGCCAGCGGGGGTCCCGCCATGGTCCCCTCCCCCCTCCTCCACTCTCCCAACCCCTTACTCAATGGCACTGGAGCCCTGGTGCTGGCTGGCTATGTATTTCAACACCAGGGCAAGGGGACAACCACAGAGATGCTCTGGCAGCCAAAGTGCCTCTGTGGAGGCCCCAGCCTCCAGTTGCCTCAGGGCATGGTCCAGGACCAGGACCATGTCCTGCTCCACTTTTTTTAAACTTTGATTTTTTTTAGACCCCTGAATATCCAGGGGTCTAATTTTCTCCCTGCACTGCAAGTTTTTTTCATTCCCACATGTGCCTCTTGCCCTTCCTCAAAGGGGTTTGGGGTAGAGCAACAGGCACACATACAATCATCTGGACATGGCCATAGAAGCCACATCTGGAGTATTGTGCCCAGTTTTGGCCCCCACTACAGAAAGGATGCAGAAAAACTGGAGAGACCAGTAGAAAGCAAGCAAAATGGTTAGAGGGGAGGGCATATATGACTTCTGAGAAGAAGTTGAGGGAATGAGGCTCATTTAGTCTGGAAAAGAAAAGACTGAGGTGGGGATTAACATTGGCCTGAAAGGTGGTTCCAAAGAAGATGGAGATAGACTGTTCTGTCATGAAGGATAACAGAACAAGGAGCACTGGTCTCACAATGCAGCAAGGGAAACATAGGTTAGATATCAGGAAGGACTATCTCACCACAAGGGTAATAATTCACTGGAACAGGATGCTCAGAGAGACTTTGGCATCTGGATAGATAAAGCCTTTGCTGGAATGAGATAGTTGGGGATGCTTTGAGCAGGAGGTCAGACTAGATGACTTCCTGAGATCCCTTCCAATCCTAATTTTCAGATTCTATGATAATACTTGCTAACCGTAATTTCCATGTCATATTATGACTATGTTAGCAAAGAAACCAAATATCAAACTTGGCACAGCAGAGTTGTCAGCACAATGCGAGCATTCGGTGCAGGGATTTCCCCCATGTGATGGGAAAAACCCTTAGTGCAATGATCAGTTCCCGCCGAAACTTGCATCTGCACTGTTTGCAGGCATGCTTTCAATTGGCTTGCCATAAATTATTCAGACGTTGCGGTTGACAATTGGCTCGCTAGCTGTATAAAAGTTAGGGCAAGTTTCCGCCCAAGTTGGAGAACTCCGCATGCTCGTTGGAAGAGACTTTCACATGTATCTCAGAGCAAACTTGGAGGCCTGATCAACCACCAACAGCTCCCCGTTGCCATTCACCCTGATGTATCCCATGCCCTGCATGCTTGGACAACATTGGTGTGCGACCTGGTTTCTGCTTTTCTGTGTTTTCTGCAACTTAACAGACCGTGCCTACACTGTACTCCAGTTTGTAAGTAAAGTTCTTTTTGAATTCAACAGACAAGCTTTTTGTGCCTAAATCCATTCCATTGGTGGCCCCATCCGACCATTCTCGGCCCCCACATGGCATCACAAACAGGATCAGTATCTGGGGAAGATGCAATGGAGTTGGAATTAGTTAAGAATTGCCCCTGGGACAGCGGGAAATGCCACGTGGTGAATGCCGTGGAGTTAGGCTCACATATTCCCTAGCACCAAGTGGGTGGAAGACTCGTGAATGGTTATCTCTCACTCGAAGGAGAAGGGGAAACTGTGAAAGAGTGGGAAGTGCATCTCCACCCCAGCGCATTTGGATGTGTCATGAGAAGTGAGCAGGTTCTGTTCAGACCCTGAGAGGAAGGGGGCACTGGACACTTCACTGGACCAAAGCCAAGCGAAGAAAGCACTGCCCTCAGCCAGTATTTTGCCCACTGCATGCGCTGCATGCAGGAGAGCAAAGGGCCAGCACTAATTAACTTAGACCTAGTGCCCAAGCTGAGAGACTCGGAGCTTCTTTCTGAGGTTGTGCCGCGATTAAGAGTACCGGCTCAGAACATGGCAAGGGGAAAATGTTATGTGTAATGTTCCGCATGGTAACAACTGATGATACCACACTGTGGGCTGAGGTGGGCACACCAGAGGAGAGGGAAAGGCTGCAGCAGGATCTGGGCCGACTGCATGAGTGGGCGGACAAGAACAGGATGGGATTCAACATGGACAAGTGCAGGGTGATGCATCTGGGGAGAAGCAATCCCCAGCACACATACTGGCTGGGAAGCGAGCTGCGAATGTCAGATGGTGGTTAGAAAGGCCAGCCGAACCCTAGCGTGCATCCAACGATGCATTTCAAGCCGGTCCAAGGCACTGAGTCTCCCCCTTTATGCGGCATTGGTCAGGCCACAGATGGAGTACTGTGTCCAGTTCTGGGCGCCACACTTCAAGAGGGATGTGGACGACCTCGAGAGGGTCCAGAGTAGGGCTACTAGATTGATATATGGGCAGCAGGATAGGCCTTATGAGAAATGTCTGAGGGACCTGAACCTGTTCAGCCTCAGTAAACGGAGGCTGAGGGGGGACCTGGTGGCAGCCTATAAACTGCTGAGGGGTGATCAGCAGGAAATA
>JAGPOW010003642.1:37287723-37300765 GCA_030014935.1 Caiman crocodilus
AACCAGCTTCCTAGGGAAGTTGTTCTTGCTCCTACCTTGGGCATCTGTAAGAGTAGATTAGACAGGTACTTGGCTGGGGTCCTGTGACCCTGGCACTCGTTCCTGCCATTGGCGGGGGGTCAGACTGGATGGCCTGCTTTAGGCCCCTTCTGACCCTAGATACTATAATACTATGATACTAACTTTAATGCAGGAAAAGGCAGAGCTGGAAGCCCAACTGCTTGCTGTTCATGTGGCTGAGCAGATAGCAGTGGAAAGAAACCCCGGTCCGCCGCCATTTCACATGGTGACGAAACGGAGGGGAGCTGCCCCGAGAATCCGGAAGAGAAGGGCAGAGCTACCGGCGGGCGGGCGGATGTAGCGACTCCACCCTCCAAAATGACATCGATCCCCATGGGCCCACCTCCGGGCTTCGACAAGGAGGCAACGGGAAACAAGCTGTGCCCGAATTCTCCGTTGGATGCAGCAACATCTCAGACAGCCACGTATCCCGTGGCAGCGAGAAGCAGAGTGGTTGGTGCGCAGAGTGCAGCCTGCATCACTGCTAACACCTGTTATGCCAAGACCTGGACCGAATTGCAGGAGTTATGCAAGAGGTCCAAGATGAAATCAGAAGAAACCTTAGCTATGTGGATGAGATGCCTGGTTGTGGAGTTTGGATCCAACCTGGTGAACCAAGAAGAGGTCAGTTTTCTGACCAGACAAGCCTCATGGAGCACAGGGTACACTACTGATGCTGAGATGGTAACGTGCAACCCTTATTGGCCCATTCCGCTTCCAGCACTTGTTGCAGGTCAGGCCAGCCAGAAGTCATACACCTGGCACGGAGGCTGTCCACCAAGAGTCAACATGGAACAGATCTTGCTAGAGATCATAGGGATTTCATACTGCGTGTGGAACCCTAAAACACATGCACTGGGACTGACAACACCCCAGCAGCGAGGACTGTGGCCTCACCATTACTTGCAAGATCCTGGAGCTCTTCCAATCACTCTCAGTAGCATAGAAGCCTGCATCGAAACATATGGAAGAAAGACTTCCATCATTTTGCAGATCCTTTTAAACCCACTGGCTGGACAACCCGCAGGCGATCTCCTACGGCAGCTCCCGTGACTGCAAGACCTCATCAAGTCAGAAATAGAAATGTCCAGCAATTCAGAGCATCGATCCACCGCATGCCCATATGAGTCTAGCTCGCAGCAACAAAAACAAATCCACGCAGAAAGTGCCGGAGGAACGAACCATGTTCAAATTCCTCCTGCATCATTCGAGGCTTATGAAAAAACAGTTGCAAATTTTGGGAGATGAGGGTCAATGGAACCTGGTGTATGAACTGGGTTTCCGATGCTCAGCCAAGCCAGACTATGGGTCATCATGTTAGAATCCGAAACGCACTGATGGCATTGTAATATAGTTGACTAATTGTTAGAGACCTTCTTTCTCCACAGGTCCAGGATCTGGAGCGCTCACCGGAGCCAGACTAGAGAGGGAGAGAAAGAATACTCCAAGACTCGCATCATGACACCCATGTGTATTTTTACAGGTTATTGTTTAGTTTGGTTTATAGAGAGCAAACTTGTTTCATTGTCTACGTTTGTTTCCACCTACCTACCGTGTGAACCCATCAAACAGAATGACGACTTGACCGATTCGCATGTGCTCCAGCTTCAGCTGTGCCATCGTCAAGGGGACATGTCTGTATTCAGAGAGTAAAAGTGCCTCAGCACAGCAGATTTCTCAGCACAATGCGAACATTCGGTGCAGGGATTTCCCCCATGTGGCGGGAAAAGCCCTTGGTGCAATGATCAGTTCCCACCGAAACTTGCATCTGCACTGTTTGCAGGCATGCTTTCGATTGGCTTACCATAAATTATTCAGACATGGTGGCTGACAATTGGCTCGTTAGCTGTATAAAAGTTAGGGCAAGTTTCCGCCCAAGTTGAAGAACTCTGCATGCTCGTTGGAAGAGACTTCCACGTGTATCTCAGAGCAAACTTGGAGGCCTGATCAACCACCAACGACTACCCATCGCCATTCACCCTGACGTATCCCATGCCCTGCATGCTCAGACAACGTTGGTGTGCGACCCGGTTTCTGTTTTTCTGTGTTTTCTGCAACTTTACGGCGCGTGCCTACACTGTACTCCAGTTTGTAAGTAAAGTTCTTTTTGAATTCAAGCGACAAGATTTTTGTGCCTAATTCCACTCCATCAGTGGCCCCATCTGACCATTCTCAGCCCCCACAAAACTCTCTCTCAAAACTGTATAAAACAGATGCAGAGATCAACAACTTTCAAACCTAAAAATAATGTTGACGCTGCTATTCTAGAAGAAGAGAAGGTTTTGCCAGGTATTATACATAATTATTTTAAAAAGGTAAACAGGAACTTGCATAGGAAAAAAGTTATCAAGTTTCTACCATTTAAAACTATTTTTTTTTTTAACTAATACAGACAGTAATGAAACTCAAGTACTATTTCCAATACAGACCTATGACATCACAGAGAGACAGAAGTGTCAGTTGATGATCAAGTAGTCTGTGAAATTATGGGTATAGAAGTCACAGCTCATCATTTCAATCACCATTTATAAAATATCAGCCTCCATGTATTAGGAGACTTAACTAAAACAATCAAAGAAAAAAGATAGGGTCTAAGTCAAATTAAAAACAAAAAAATGGAATAACATAAGAAACAAGGAGGAAAAACTCAGATATATATGAATGTGTCTCTTAAAACAGGAAGAATTAAGACCAGACACCAGAGGTGTAAAATTTGTCAGTTCTGTACTCTGGGCAGCAGTGAGATATGAGGCAGCAGTTGGAGCCAGGCTGTGGGTGGCAGCTGTGACGGCTAAGTCAGTAAGAAGGCAGCTGTTATCTTTGTATTCCCTCCTATACAATTATCTGGGGTTAGTGTCCTGGTTGCCCCCTTAGTTAGACTGCTTCAAGGCACAATTGGAGTCTTAGGAACAGAAAAAAAGATATGTGTAATTCTGTCCTACAGGCAAACCAAATTTCCCATCGTTAGACAAAATAAATTATTCTAAGAAATTTCTGAAGAAGCAGACCCAAAGCATCTATATCCAAAAGATAGCCTCATGTAATGAGGAATAATCTGGGACACTCCATTTAATCACAATAACAATGCTGCATAAGTTAAAAATAGTGAAAAATAGTTTAATAATAAATGCTTAATAGAAATATAACCACGAAATGGTTATAAGACCCCTTAAGAAAATAAATGGGATGGGATGTCACATGTATTTCAGCTGGAGAACCATAATTAGTAGGGTTGTGCAAAGCTTTTATAACCTATTAGATTTGGAGGAGATTTGCCCCTGTTCATTCCCCCAGCTCCCACTCATTCCTCACAGTTCCTGGTTTGAGTCCCCATCTCCTGGTTCAACTCTCCAGTTCCTGGTTTGATTCCCCAGCTCCCCGATCATTCCCCCAGCTTCCAATCATTCTGCCTAGCCCCCATGGCTTCTCCTGGGGCTGCCAGCACTGCCTGCCTTGCCCTGGAAGAGGGGGAGCAGCTGAATGAGCCATGGCTTGAGCTGGCAGCCTTGAGAGAAGCTGCAGGATCTTGTGGGGAATGATTGGGGAGTTTCAGGAATGACTGGGGACGGGGGGGACTGAATGGGGGTTGGGAGAACAAACAAGGGGTTCTCCCCAGCTCCTGGCTTGATCCCGCATCTCCCGGTTTGATTCCCTACCTCCCCCATCATTCCCTATGTCTTCTTTTGGGGCTGCCAGTACTGCCTGCCTCTCCATGTGGGGGCAGCCAGGGGAGCAATTGGACAAGCTGCAGCTTCTTCTGGGGCAGTGCGCTCAAGCCAGGGCTTGTCTGGCTTCTCCTCCAGCTGCTCCTGCCAGCACTGCATGCCTTAAGTCTATGACTGAATAAGATCTGGCACCGAATAACTTCAGATTTGGGTTTAAACTGTACAGATTTAGAAAATATTAGACTTATAAAAGGATGCATGCTATTTTAATTATTTTGTGAAGCATTCAGAATGTCAGGTGCAAATTCCTCATTAATAATTATATGTAGTATAAAGAAGTCATCTGAAGGGATTAAGAGGAAAAAAAGTGTGAAAGCTTACATGAGAACCATGTAAAATATATTTTCTCTTCTAAGCAAGGTTAAATTTATTCTTCAAGATCAATAGATCTAAACCTTGCCTCCAGCCAGAGAAATATAGGATATTTTTAAATAAAGTTAATAAAGTTTTGGGATGATACTAAAAAAAAAAATAGGAGATTAAAAAAAGAATAACTATACTTCAGTAAAAGTTCAGTAGGTCATAAGATATAATTATAGAGACTAAAAAATGTTATGAATTCACTTGTTGCTTAAGTTATTGCTGTCATGCACCTTGATTTCTAAGTTCAAGAAAAAAGCATGATATCTGCATAATTATTGGTATGGGAAAATTAGAGTATGGAAACAGTTTAACACTTAATTTAAATACTTCCTACTAGAATCTGGGATACCTTTTGACTGGCTAAACATCTTTGTTTTCAGTTCTAATGGATCTAAGCAGCACAAGCCTGAAAAACAAATGTTACTTCAGCAACAATGATCACCAAATATATATTAACGTGGAGAATAAAATCCTGAGTGATATATTCATCACATATTAAATTAAATAAAGGAAACTCATCACTTTACCATTTATGAAACTGGGGGCAGGATTTGCATTTGTATTACGAGGCTAATGGCTTTGAATAAAAATTTTTATCCAGGCACTTCTAGGACTTTTTACCAAAGTATAATTTCTATTAAAAAGTCCAAGAATAAATATTTCATACATGCACATAACAGATAATCATACTGATTATGCCAAGAGTAGAAATTAACCTAAATTAATTTTAGTTGGAATCCTAAACTTACTTTTAATCTAAGATAAAATGGCTGAAGCCAAATAACTGACATGAAGAGAATAAAATACACTTTTGAAGACACATTATATGGGAATATAAAAACAGGATGTAGGATGTTTAAATCATTTGGTCCTGAGACCCAAATCCAGATTGCTGAACTTTACAAGGGCCAGATGACTCACCTCCGATGGCAGGGCACCAATTTGTCGGTTCAGCTGCCAGACAATCCACAAGAGGATTCCAACCCCCATTTTCTTGCAGCACTGATTTGACTTGCCAACATCAACCAAAAACCCAAATTTGGCAGTGGGGAAGGAAACTAGGCATAAGTATTGATGCCATTTAAGCTTTGGGTTCTGGGGCTGTGACAATGCAGTGGGTGTGGCAACCAGAACAACAGGTCATGTAGGGCACTAATTAACAACTAACATCTCTTTTGCTAAGCTGGCTCAATGTTTAATTATACATCTTGTTCAGAAACTTATTTCAGGGCTGAATTTGTCTGACTTCAGCTTCTAGCTATTATATGCCTTTGTCTAATAGCCTGAAATGTCCTCACTATCACATCTCTTTTCTATGTTTAAGTGTCTATGCACAGGATAAGGTTACTTCTTAACTTTCTTTTTGATAAACTAAGTAATTTGAGCTTGAGTTCACACCTTACATTTTAAAGATGAAATTTTGAACTTCACATTTTTCAGCCCCTGAAAGTTGTGGTTTTCCACTGACCTTTTTACAGGATTATCATTCACTCTGAAAAATTTACAACAGGACAGGATGCAGTATTTTACTTGCAGTCTTGCAAATGTTGAGTACAGTGGCAAGACTGTTTCTCTACTTCTAGTTGATTAATTCAAAGACCAAGTTTAGTCATCTTAGTATGCTCCTAACAGCTGATGTTGAGAGAGTTATTATAATCCCAAAAGCCATCCCTCCTTAGTCCACAGGAGTATAGTATCTTAATAGACAACAGAAAATATAATACATAGCCTAGAGATAGGCTTGTGCAAATGCTCCCGTATAGCCTGTCAAAACTTAGGCTCCATGGGTGAAAGTCTCCTAGATGTGGTTTGCATCTAGCCTAGTCAGAAATACTTTACTACTAGTTAGGGGTTTCAAGGGAAGTATCCAGCTGTGCAAACTGCAGCTTCACATATAGGCAAGCTTCAGGTATGCCCAAGTTAAGGGAAGCTGGCTGGCAGAATTAGCACATTCATTAGCTCTTCTTGTGACCTAATGGCTGACTGCTAGAAAATGATATTTAGAGATTTGCTTTTAGGACCTGGCTTGTAGGTAAAGTAGATATGCATTAGAATAGTGGTCCAAGAGAATGGCAAGGATGAATTAGTTTCTAAAAGCTCATTTGTGACAAAGTTTCCTTTAAGGTCCATGTTAGGATGCTAAACCTGCTCTTTTTTCCCACCCTTTTCTCCTGCTGATTTATGGTGAGTTCAAACACTGAAAGAATTGGTCTTGCATTGGTCTTGCAGCTGATATATTGCTTACGTATGCCCAAGTTAGAGATTTAATTGGACATAAGGGCTTAAGACACTAAAGTCAGCAGAAGCATAATCCTTATTCTAAGTAACATCAGCAAAATGACTGATTTGTTTACTTAGTGGAATGTAGGGCTTCAAATGGTTAATCATTTGTCTAATCATCTGACTGTTTGTTTAGTTGTGGAATAGAGGGACTCAAATCAGACAGGGGAGGAAACTAGTGGTATATCAAGAGAGAAAATGCAAAAGTAGGCTTTTAAGATGATCAACCGCAAATGACCAAAGGTAGTATGGGTTACAACCTCACACAGGCACAGAGTGAAAATTATGGTAATAGGCTAATGCATAGCCAATTCCATGGGCATAATGGGAGGAGGTTGGGGGAGGAGACTGGTTATGGTTTAACGCTAATGAGCGTAGACTGGAAGGTATAAATGTACAAATGCCATGATGTTCTAGGCTGCTCCCCAGTTGTGTGGGGACTCGTCTGAAGTTGCCTCCATTTCAATAAAGTTGTTCAATGCAGTGTGTGCTTGTGTTTGCTCCATGAGTGGTCGTGCTTATGATTCCATGGGCAATTGATTCATCGCCTGCCCAATCGATGGGCCTCATGTGGAGTCAAGGTTTAACAGCCCACTGTGTCTGAAGCCAGCAGACACACCAGCTGGGAAAATAAAGACACGTACCACACTGTTCCATAACGTGAACAGTGTACCCAAACAGTGATAAAAGACTCCGCAGTATTGGCACCAAGTTACAATGCACAAATGCAGAGCCCTTGAGATTTTTGGTTTTAGCGAACAGACCAAATTAAGGTGTGTGCATATAATAGGTTTGTTAGAAAAAAGGAATATGCTGACAGTACAGAATACAAATAGTATGGTTACCCCAGGAAAACCAATCAGTGATGCCTGGGTATGAAGAGTCACCAAAGAGAAAGAGTACAAACCAAGGCATTTCAAAGCATCAAAGTGCCCTTGAGAGGGGAACCTGAAACCACTATGGACAGAGGGCACACCACCAGCCCATCTCATCTACCCCACTGAGGAGCGGGTGGGGGGACTTGGCCTTTTACTTCCAGGATGCTGACATCTGACATTTAAGAAAGAAACTCAGGGTGATGCTCACATACTGGCCAGTTGTACTTTCCTCTGTGACAACTCTAGGCGTTGTAGCGATAGAATTGGGCAGGTTATTTTGTTTGCCTTGCCTGCATTGTTCTTATCTGCTATCACTGTATATCAATAAAATTCACCTAATTTTGAATGGAGAACTCATGGTTGATCTGAGAGTTTGGGTCTGCCTGGAACCAAGTATCTGGGCCATAAATCCAGTGTCAACAATGAGTAAAGTACCTGCATGTCATAAGTAGTAGTTTCTCTAGAGGAAGCACACTGTTAGTGCAAGTACATGGCAGAGATGGGCTCTCATGTAAGTTTTCTTAACTACAGATGAATGAGCCCAAAAGGACCTGTGACAGGGTGCGCTGGGCCCGCCCTCAATATGGTCCTGCACCTGTCTCTGGGCAACCGCCCACCTACTCGCCTGCCACGTCTTTGATATTAATTGGTTCATTAGCAGGAGGCTGCCCTTTCTACTCGTCCTGCCCCCTCCACCAGGGGGCGCTGTCTGCGGCTCCTTCCTCCCCAATACCGTAGCCCAAGCCTCGTGGATCTTGCGGCCCCTCTGTCGTTCCCCCTGGGCTGTCTCACAAATGTCCCTCATCTGGACTCTATACGCCCCCCACTGGGCTCCTCAATACGGTGCTTCCCACTCTGGGCTTGCCCCGCCCACACTGAGCTCCTAAATATGGTGCTCCCCTCTTTCTGGCCTCGCCTCGTCCTCACAGGCTTCTCCATGCTCTGCCTCTGCCTGGGGCCTCAATACTGTCCCCTCCTTGGGGCTGACTGTGCCCAACCTGGGCTCCCAAATACTGCCCCCTCCTTGGGGCTGACTGTGCCCAACCTGGGCTCCCAAATGATGCCCCCTCCTTGGGGCTGACTGTGCCCAACCTGGGCTCCCAAATGCTGCCCCCTCCTTGGGGCTGACTGTGCCCAACCTGGGCTCTCCAATGCCTGTGGCCCCCTGTCAGGGACTCCCAATGCCCGAACTTGGGCTACACATTAAAACAGCCCCCTCCCTGGGACTGGCTGCGCCCAACTTGGGCTTCCTGTGCGGCCCCTCCCAGGCCTTGGAGTGCTGCCCCTCTTGGGCTCCTCATGCGTTGCCCCACCATCTGCAGGCTTTCCAAATAGTGCCCCCATGGGATTTTCAATCCTCGCCCCTCTTGGCCTTCTCAATCCTTGCCCCCTCCTGGGACTGACTATGGCTAACTTGGGCATCCAAAAGAAATGTGGCCCCCCTGTTGGGGACTCCCAATGCCTGCACTTGGGCTTCTCATTAAAATAGCCCCCTCCTTGGGACTGCCTGTGCCCAACGTGGCCCCCTTCCGCTAATGCGGCCCCCTTTCAGGGACTCCCTGTGCCTGAACTTGGGCTTCTCATTAAAATAGCCCCCTTTCTAGGGCTCCCCAATGCTGCTCCCTTCCTGAGGCTACTGCGCCCAACTTGGGCTTCTCCCATAGTGCCCGTCTCAGGCTTCTCAGTGCTGCCCCCCTTCCAGGGGCTCTCCAAGTACACCTTGGACCCCCTTCTCAGAGCTGCCCCGTCTCTCGGCTAGCTCTGCTCTGCCCAACTTGGGCTCCTTATCAGATGCCCCCTCTCTGGGGCTTCCTCATCAAATGTCCCTTTCTGGGGCTGAGGTCTAGGCACCCCCGTGCTGTTGTGACCTCGCAGGTGCCTATAAGAACACTGCACCCCCACAGGCACTGAATCACGCCCCTTCCTGGGTGCTAGAGCCCCACACTACTTGAGTCACACCCCTTCCTGGGCACTAGGGCCCCACACTACTGTGGGTTGCCCCTGAGGCGCGCCCCTTCCTGGGCGCTAGGGCCCCATGCTACTGTGGGTCGCCTCTGAGGCCTCCTCCACCCCCTACAGCCTCACCCAAACCACCGGTTACATATAACACAACAGCAACATAAACACAAGCATCCACCTATAACATAAACATAAGGCACCCAGCCACAACAACAAAAGCCTCTTGGCTAGGCCACAACATCATTGCCCCAGCCTCTGGAGCTCTTGTGAGCTTCACTCACATACTCTCTCTTTATCTCCCTCTCAGAGGACTGCCAGCCAGGCTCTGGCTCTGGGCCTTATAAGAGCCAAGCCCTGCCCCTCTTGGGTCAGCTGATCTTCATCAGTTGCCGGAGCAACAGGCACCAGAAAACACCTGTACATGCCACTTCTGATCTATGATCACAAAGCTCAAAGTAAGCCATCATAGTATACCGATCACTGACCATAGACTGGTTGTGGTAAACATTTGTATACATACTTAAAGTCATCTGCACTCTTTAACACTGTGAATGGTCACCCTCACTGTAATCATGTTGCCTATGGGAAGGGTGGAGTCTTAGCACTCAAAGTTTCCACACAGCCATAAGTTCCATGTGACTCTAAGGCGGTTTCTACACGGCCAATAATTCATTACCATTCAGAAGGCAATTAATCAATATCTCCCCTTTTAATCACGACAAAATTTAGATTTAATATTTCCCCTTCAAAATCCAGACACCCGGGAGATTCATACCTGTGTTACTTACCTTAATTTTGCATACCAATTTCTGCTCCAGAAATGATAGGTTTAATTTCTGTCAATTAGACAGATGAGCTGTTCTACTAGGGCAACTGTGAACAGTAGATCCTATATCACTGCCTGGATACAAGAGACTGCTTGTCCTGAAGAAAGGCTACCGTGGGATAAGCTAATGACACAGTATACCAGTATATCTTAACCATAGTTCCTTTTGGTATGCAAAATAATGGGGAAAGTTATAGAATGTAGGTCATCATCCATTTCTTTTAACACCAGTATAAATACGTTCTCTTTCTATACCCTGGGTGTGTTCTTTCATAAAAGAGATGTTACTGTTTTATGTTGATGGATATTTTTAATATACCATTAAAGGGATATACTTATTCCTAATGAAAAAAAATCCAAAATAAATAGAAACTCTCTTAAAAGAAATCACTCACTCAGATGTAACTGAAGGTATTCAATATTTCAGGAGCATTATATTAATATCAATTGATAGTTTCACATGCTAGTGCCTTTCAGTATATATGCAATCCAAGTTATCAAACATCACAAAAAACACTAACACAAATCATACATAGTATTTGTAAAGTTTGAAAACTCTATTTTCAGTATCTCAAAAAAAACACATTAGCTTTATTACAGCTTTTAAAAGAAGCTTGTAATTTTTAAAATTGCAAGCACTGTAAGAACAGTTATTGAAAAATTAATTCAACAGCCAATATGTAGAATTTATTAAAAACAAAACAAAACCACTTTTCAAAACAAAGATCTGGAGAATAGCTGTTTATTCTGGAAGATAATTGGTAAATAGCTTTCATTGCTTGCTTTTAAAATAATCACATATTCCTAGTCCAAATACCACCCTTTTCATTTTATCTTCACACACCTTCCAGACTTATCATCTACTACAATTTCAATTGATAAATATTGTTCCATCAATATGTTCATTTAAAGCATCCTTAGTTGATTTTGTTTTCTACTTTTCTTTATAACTACAGTAATGAAGCACTATTCAAAATTATAGCTGTCTGACCTCTGAGCAAATAAAGCTTGGCAATTAGTCCCTCACCACTAGCACTTTGTTCTCTGCCCACTGTTCTGACATTTATCATGTGGTATTAACGATTTGATGAATGAAATGAAAGCATGTGACCACCTACCCACACACCTTGGCAGAGGTGCACTCCAAACACGACGACCACCACCCAGGCAGGTAAGTTTATTAGCACCTTCTAAACGATATCCAGGAAAACAAGAAAATGTCAAGGAGTCTCCAACACCAAAGTGAAAACCAATTCGTCTGCTGAAAGCAGGAACACCAGGGTCATCACATGGTTCCAGGTCATATTCTGCAGAGAAGAAAATAGAACATATAAATAAATGCAACAAGCCTCCTGTATCTTAAAAAATATGCAGAGGGGATGCATGGGGTTTATATAAATCAATATGAAAACATCTTCCTCAATTATGGCCTCTACTTTAAATACTGTTTGATTGACTGTTTGAAGGAATGGTATCAATGGATCAAAGACAATATACAGCTCTTAGTTGTTATGTCTGCAGTTGTAAGAAAGTAGGAATTCTTTTTTTAATCCACTCAAGACAGTGATTATTTTTTTCCTCTTACCAGGCAATTATCAAGAAGATAGATTTAATTTTGAAATATTTGAAAAAAAAAACACTCTTTAGTCTCTTTTTACTTTCTTTTAATAATATTTTATACAGTTGAGTTGAAAAGACAAAAAAATATAAACTATGACATCTAACAAAGGTGTAATATACAAAACTAAAAAGGAAAAGCAAAAAAAATGAATCATATAATATGAAGATCATCCTTAATCAGTATTTTACCAACTACTAAGAACAAACTGTTATTTTAATAACAAGAAATAAAGTAGCGTTTAAATTATAATCCATTTAATTTCAAATAACATTAAAAGATATCATATTGGTTTATATAAAATACAGTCCTCTTATTTTGACCACATGTATTAAAAAAGCAAAAAGGTATACACACTTGACATTTATAAAAACCACAGGGAAATATAGAAAAAAAGATTAATTGTTCTTCCATTTCATTTTGTTTTCCAAGATATATTTGGAAGGTGTGCTTCTGAGAAATAATATTAATTTATTTATTTTGCTTAATATTTGTGGCACGCTAAAAAGTGGTGTAGAAAATATATATTAATATTGTAGGTGACAACTAACATTTCCATCTAAACAGTAAAGAAATTAGGTATTGACCTATATTACCTTTTGTTTGGATGGAAGAAGCCATGGTATAAATAATAGAACAATTAATGTCAGAAATAGAAAAGAGAAAATATTTGTTAGATGTATAGATTCAAGCTTATTCTTTAGAATGTATTAATATAGGAAACACAATTTGTTTTATAGTAGCAAGTCATAAATACACATTATGTTTAAAGAATAAAAAATAAAATAGTGTCCGATATACTTGGCTGCAGCCTAAGGGAGGAGAACATAATATATGCAGGGTTATGAAGATGACTTTAACTCATACATAGGGCTTTCTTGATCCTGGCTGCAAACTGTCATAAAGATGAGGCAGGCAGACATCATTTGATTACAAGACAAACAAAACATAGGTGCTGGGTGGAATAGGAACCATTGCTCCCATGCTGATACACACTCTGGCAAGCAATGTGCAGCCAACAATGCTAATGTTAAGGCTTTTTGCTGGTGAAGACTGATGAGGGCCAATATCTCTGTCCTAATGTTAAGGACTTAGATCTGTAAACTGTTGAGCATTCTCAACTGATCCTGAGAAAAAAGTGCCATTAACCTTAGGCTAGATCCCTGATAAGATTCTGATAGCACAATGCTGAGCGCTATAATATTTAACTCTTGAGTATCTTGCTACCTAGTTGCATAGTTTCATAGTAACTAGGGTCAGAAGGGGCCTAGAGCAGGCCATCTAGTCTGACCCCCCGCCAATGGCAGGAACGAGTGCTGGGGTCACAGGACCC
>JAGPOW010003642.1:37300865-37316353 GCA_030014935.1 Caiman crocodilus
ACAGCTCCTCCTGCTTACCTCCCATGCTGTGTGCATTTGTATAGAAGCACTTAAGGCTATGCACTGCTGCCTCCCCCTCCTCATGTGTATCCCCCAAGCAACCACCACCATTGCCCGCCCGACTTAACTGACTTAGGGGCATCTCCAACCCTGAGTTAGGGTCCCCTGTATAAATCCCCTGGACACCTTAGAAAAGGTTTCGTAGAGGCCAAAACACCAAATGAAGAGATACTTATTCTAGCAAGGAAGAATTACTAAAGAGAGGCCTGTGTCTTAAGTGTCACTCTTCTCTAGGGTACCAACTATTGTGGTTTCATAATCCTTTCTCAGTCACATGGGTAGGAAGTGACCTGGATCTAACTTCTCCTCTAATGAATTCTTAATAGAAAATTGTGAGTTATTAATTAAACTATGAACCCAAACTTCTCCCAGGGGAGAACCATATTCAGTATGCCATGGAATCACTTTCATGGTTTCTCTTGCCCTATGATTGGTTACTTATTCTCTCCCCATCCTAAAATACCCGCTCATAAGATATTCTATTGCCTGGATTGAACATTTACCTAGAAGATGAGAATTGAAGTTACAAATTCCCTCGCACAGGATGGAACTGAACCTAGATTTCTACCTTCCTGAGTGAGAATTCTAACCACTGAGCTATTAGATAGAAGGCCACCAGCAACCATCTATGTTAGTGGTTGTGTTTTGTGAAGCGTCTTATTTGGCACTTGTCTCAGAGATGCCCACTAGATTAGACCCTGCATTAGCTCCACAGCACTTTCAAAATTAAGGCACCTCTAGGAATACTCAGCAGCAGACTTTTTGGTATATAGGGAATTTTGCAGGCCTATATCTATGCCTATAGATTCCTGACACTTCCAGGGATGAGCAGCGGTGTGCAGGAATTTGGGGAGATCTACATTTTACTTAGGCACCTTAGTTATTATTAATCTGACACAATCCTTATCTAGAACTAAGAGTAAATGTTAGCTTAAATTGTGATGAGCAATGGCTGATATATGATTCATACTACTATAGCTGCCAAGGAAATGCTTGTTACTTATGAACATAATTTAATCTTCTTTCAAAATCTATTTCCTTATTCATATATTTTAGTAATCATTCCCACAGTTGGATTTCTATTATATACTTCAGGTGCTTATTCATTTTAAAAGACTTGTCATTTAATTTGATTGAATCATATCTTATTCCTACATTTTTGGAGAGCATAAATATGTTGTTTAACTAAGAGCATGGTCACACAAACAATTAACCATGGGACAAAGGAAAACAGGGCTTTTCAATGTTTCAGTTGGTCTTTGGTAACTGCCTATGTATACATACTTACTCTGAGGTAAATAAAAGCTAGTCTGCTGTAATCTAACCATGAATAAAAGAGGAACAAACTATGACGGTTTAGCTTTCTTTAACCATGGGATAACTATGTGCACAGTCAGTTACAACAGCGGCTGTACAATCCCATCCTTCATCCTTCTTTACCTCATTGGTAACTTGCTCATATGTCATCAGTGACTCTCAACCAGAGTGCTGCAGCACCCTGGGGTGCTGTGAGATCTTTTTAAGTAAGTATTAAAACATGGAGCAGTTAACCACCTGTACTATACAGTGAGCATGGTGCATAGTTAGTTTTAGCAGCTACTTCGTTGTAGCAGCATGCCATAATGGGGGAGTGTGTCGCTATGGTGAAGTAGCTGCTGGTCATGCATAGACAACCATGGATGCTACATCATCATAGTGCATAGCTATAGCAATGTAGCATCATGTGTAGACATGTCTTTAAGTGCATAAACACCAGCATATGTTTTACAAAATAAACCCAGAGATCTAAAATGCAAATCCATTGTGTCAAAAGCTTTCTGACCTGCTGCGATCTTTCTAAAGAAAGAACTGCAGTGGCAGAGGAGCAATCAGCAAGGAAAGAAGCAGCAGGGGAGGATGTCAGGTATCATGCCCCTTTCCCCCCTACCACATCTTTCCTCATGCCGTTTGCCCCTGCTTGTGACTGCACTGCTAGCACCTGTCTCTCCTGCCGCTTGTGTTGTCCCCCAACCCCCAGTGCCTGCCTTTCTCTTCTTCTTGATCCCCTTGTCTGCTTTCAGGCATTTTTGCCCCTTCTCCCTATGCCTGAGCCCCAGTCATTTGTCCCCCCTCAGTGCCTTCCCACCACATTACCCAATTCAGCAGTTCTGGCTCTGGATTCAGCCTGAGGCCCAGAGCACAGAGTGCCACGAGCCCCAGCCAGGCAGAGGCAGTAGCAGCAGATCCAGCCCTGGCTCAAGACTGGGGCCAGAGCTAAAGCTGTTGCAGTTCCTGTATATTCCCCCAGGCTGAACACCAAACAATACCCGCTTTGTGCTGTGTGATCCACCTGCATTCCCCCCTGCACTTCATGATCTTCCCTATGCTTTCCTACTCTGCACTGTGCAATCTCCCCTGAGCTCCCCCCACTCTGCACTAACTATCTCCCATAGGCTGGGGCTGGAGTCAAAGCCAGCGCGGCAGCAGCTACCTTATCTGGGCTATACGCAAATCTAAGATGAAGTTTATTTTTTTTTCCATGTTGAATGGAGAAAGCTCCATCTTAGATTTGAGTAAATATGGTATACGTAACTATAAACAAAATAGACATTTATCTTCATTAACATAATCTCTTTCTCTCATCTTTATAAAAAATAAAGTATATTTTACACCTGTTTTACATTTGCTATAGTCAGTAGTAGATTCAGGAACAGGGCAAAGGGGTGTAGTCCCCCAAACTTTGTCTATGCTGAACATGTGCAGTAAGCTCTGACTTCTGTACCTGATTAGCACAGGTTCCTTTCAGATCTTCCTGACCAGGTACAGACATTCAAAATGCCCGAAGCAAAAGTGAGCTAGTTGTGCACTGTATACTAAGAGCCCTATGTTAGATCTATCACAAAGAGAACACACATTAGCCTTTTGCTGGGGGTGGGGCATGGAGAATACTTGTACTAGAGGGGCCAGCAGGTTGCGGCCACTCTCATATACCTCCCTGTCAACTCTGTAGACGGTGCCACCATTCATAGGCTTCCAGACATGGCATAGCATCCCTCCCCCCACCTCCCTCAGTAATATCAGCCACAGGCATGACAGCTGCTGGCATGCAGCAGAGGCAACCCTGCTTGGCCATGCCTAATGGCCTGATCCTGCTACCTGGCAGGCTGATCCTGCTACCTGGGGCTGCTCCAGCTTATGAAGATATGGGTAGAGGTCCCTGACTGGGTGTGTGGGAGCCCACCGCCATGTTTCCTGAAGCTTGGAAGCCCTCCTCTGTCCCTCCCTCTGGCAGTTTCAGCCCCAGGCATGACAGCTACTGGCACACAGTGGATACAAGACTGCCTGGTACTGTGCCAGCTTGTGGAGGTATGGAGGTCCCTGGGTGGGTGTGTGGGAGGCCACACAGGAACCCCCATAACTCTATGAGCTGGTACATCTCCATGGAGCAAGACCGGAGTCAGGCAACCCTTCTCCTACTCCACACCCCCTCTGCAGCATCAGCCACTATGTAAATTCAGGTATGTGGCAGCCTGGGGGCAGGGTCAACTAAGCACTCGGTGGGAGCAGCTGAGCTTGACCTGAGTTCCAGGAGAGGTTACAGGGGAGACACAAAGAAGGCTGGGATGTCAGAGGAAAAGCAACCTAACTTAAGTCAGGAGGGGATCTGGTACAGAGGTTTGATAGACTGGTCTAACCTAAATCACTTAAGACTGATACTGCATCGATCCAGGTCTCTCTTAGACTGGGTTCCACAATGTTTAAACCAGTCTATGTGTGCTGAACTTCTGTCAAGTTATGGATGTAGACCTGTTTCTGATCACTTATACCAGTATAAGTGTAATGTCTGAATCTGGCCCCTGTGAGAAGCCAGCTCTGAGCTCACCAGCTGACCAGGGCAAGGTCTACTCAGAGCCCCTGCTTTCACTTGGCTTCAGAGTTCGAAGGGTGAATACTACTGCTGTTCACCATTCCCTTGCTTCTTTCCTCCCCACTGAATTTAGCAGGTAGGGGAAGAAAAGGCTGGAGGCAGCAACACTCATGCCCTGAGTTTCAATGTGATGTGAAGGCAGGAGCTCCCATGCAGACACCCTACAGACCTTTGTATGGTACCATGTAACATGGCCCCCACCCCATTACTAGAGTGGAAGGGGATCTAGGAGTATGATCCCACATCCTTCTTCTTCTCCTTCATCTTTTCCTGATGGTTCACATGTCCACATGTGATGTCCCTTTTCCTGATTTCTAATATCCCTGGTTCCACCCCCCTCCTCCAGCCTTGTCCCCTACCCTCCATTCCTTTAATTACACCTTGTTTGTGTTGCTAGAGGCAAACCCACAGGCAGAGAAGAATGAAACAAGATGGCTCCTGGGTCCAGGTACAGTCACTGTCTGATGACCCAAGGGGCATGGATGAAGGGTCACCTGACCCAGAATGCCCTGTATAAGTTTAAGGCTCCAGATGGGGGAGGGCAGTCTGGCCATAGTAGCTGCTGGGGACAGATCTTTGAAGGAGGGAAGTAGGGGCCAAACCCCAGACTATGAAAAGAGGACTCAGGAGGACAGCCCAGGTGAAGGAAACCCAAGGACCTACACTGGAAGGAAGCTAAGTACTCCAAGCTTTTTTTGTTTTTCTGTTACTTGGAATTTGCCACTCAGGAAATTTCTTTGAGCTGGACCTGTGCGTGGCTTTGGAGTTTTCATTTTCCTTGAAGGACTGGATTGTGGCTGTAGTGGACACAGAGGCCACTGAAAGGGATAATTTGGGGCACCTCAATCTTCAGACTCAATTGAGAGGTAAAGGATAAAGACCAGGGTATGGTCTGAGCCTGAGAGAGGCAAAGCTTGCCCAGGATGGTAGGGCAGAACCATAACAGGGGAGAAAGGACCTGTGGCCCGAGCTGCCAGTGTGTGAGTACCATTAGGCCTGGAACCTGAGATTGCAAGGGTCCAGCCAAAGCTGAGCCAGAAATATGTGACTGTGAACTGTGGGCCTAAAGCTAGAAGGTTCAGTCAGAGTATAAGTGAGATGAGTCCAGGGAAAGCCACAGACCAGGTAAGGGACCACTTCTCCAAAGCCCTCATTGCTCTCCCCTATTTAGTTATTACATTACGACATGGCAGGAAAGAATACAAAAGAAGGGAGAGAATAGGGAGTGCTAGTGAGATGGGTATACTGGGCTGGCACCTGTAGGCATCCTACGCAGAGCCAAAAGGATGCGTCACCAAACACTCTTTGGATCTGTCCCTAACAATAGTATAAATAAAATATCCATACTGTTGGCTGCTGACAAATATATAGGGGCGGGGGGGAGGGGGAGACCATAATGCTTTACTGGAAGAGGAAGCTTGATAGTTTGACCTAGTTTCCCTAGGTCATCTGTATAGATTGGGCACTTCACCAGGGCCTACTGAAGTGTCCATTCTATACAGACATTGAGCAAGCTGTGTCAAACTAATACAGTGCCTCTTCTAGTCCTGTGCTGTAGTAGGCATCAGGGTGCTCAAAGCTAAAACTAAGGCTCCAATTTTTTTTTCATGTCCATAAGTATCCTTTATTATCTGTCTATATAACATATATTAGTTTATTTACATGTTCAACTTATGGCCAGGGCTGTCCTCACAGGGGGTGAACTGGGGTGACCACCCCAGCCCCCACACATTCGGGGGCCCTGTGGAACCAGACAGAGTGGCTGCAGTGATTCCACACTGCAGCTGGCTTCATGTTTGGCTATTCAGCACTGCCCCCTACCCCCGCCGCCAAATCCATTTCTGATTTCCTTGCATCTGGGGGTGGAGCCCCACACAGGCTGATTTGCCCTGGGCCCTGCACTTTGCTCAGGTTGTCTCTTCTTATGGCATACTGAAATCAGAATCTCTTAAAATTGAGCTTAACCTGAAGTCAAACTAACCCCTGCAGGATTTTTTCAACTGCAGAGAAAATGAAGAATAAACTTAGCTGTACAGTCACTTTGTAGTCAAAAATTGCTCTTAAAAAGTAGAACAGAGGAATAGAGCTTATACATGGTAGATCAAAAATGCAGAAGTGATTCTTTTGCATGCTTAATGTTTCATTTTCTATTTGTGTTATAGATTTTGATCACTTCTGCCAGTTCAGTTTTCAGTGATGCTGAAGAAAATGCTGCATCGTCTCATATTCAATTCATTGCTCTCTTTTCACTGCTTACTTTGCAGAAATACATTCTCCTTGTCTGAAAGTAAGAAAATAGTATTCCCACACTAGACCCAATCATTTGTACTATAGGATACATATTCATGAACGTGTTCCTCAATATATTTATGCAGTTATAATGATGATATGGCCACCTATTTTTGACCTACTGGCTGCAGACATGGCAAGAGCCATGAGAAAAAAAAAAAACAGTATATTTAATTAATCTTGTTTTTCAATAACTTTTCCTCATGCATCAAGATAAATACATCTTATTCTGTATTTATCTTCAAGTCTGTACTCTGATACTGGTTCTGTAAGTTTCCTCCAAAAGAAAACAAAGCGCTGATTACATAGTTTCATACATTTTCAGTCTCTTACTATTGTTAGCACCTCACTTGATTATTCCAAAGTGCTGACAGTTGGTAAAATCATTCAGCTGACAAATAAAGCTATTGTGACCACTGCAAGAAATAACCTTTTTGAACAAGAAATACAGACACTGCATTTTATTTGGCAATATCTGAAAAAAAAAGTACTTCTGATCATGTTATAAAATCACAGAAGGGACATTTAGCATGAACAACCTAAGCTGATGCCTTCTAGACAATTAAAAGTATGCAGTTCTTAGCTTTTGTATGTTCCAGAAGTGAAGACTGGCACATAAAATGATTAAATAATGTATTGTTTCTATAGGTAAAATATTACATTTATTAAACATAGCAACCAAGAAGCAAATATGATTCAAGCAGGAGTCGGTATAGTTACACGTTGGTAAAATGTTTTTTTCATTTTTAAGTGAGGCATGATTCTACTCCTAAGATCAGTTTCCAATGTCCCATAGTCTGATCTGTGACTGTTGCCTTCATCCCTTTTGCCTTGATACTTTTTGTTCCTCCACCATTTTACTGCCTTCTCTTTTTTTGTATCCCAGACCATCCTTCATCTATACTTTTTTCTTGACTACTCTCCATTTTGCTGTATGTCGAAAAAAATCTAGTTCTTGCTCTAATAATTCAAATTCTTCACTATTGCAGCTCTCCTCTCTAATAACCTCTTTTACATAAAGTAGCCTTTGTCTCTTTTTTTTCATTAGCCTCTTTTACACATTCCAAGTCATTTATGCATTGATCCATTTTCTAATTTGGATAGCAGGTTTTATCTTCTTTCATACTTATCAATATGTTACAATATTTACTGTTAAAGTGAAAATATTATTTTCAAATAGTTTATCAGATCTGAATGATTTACCTGAAAATGTTATATTGAAGCCTTCATAAGAGATTGAGAAGTCAGATATAAATCGAAGCTGTGCAGTGAAGTTTCCAAAGAGGCCAGCTTTAATTGTGGGGGGCAAGACCAAGCCAGTTAATCTTGCCACAGGTTCTGTGAAGCTGCCATCTTCAGCGATGAGCAAATAGTCATGAGAGCTCTCCAGATGAAATGTATGAAAGGCCAGCTGTACTCCTTAAAAAATATATATATATATAAAGGCATGGGAGTGTTAAAAGCAAGAATTAAGACTTGCAATACAAGGCATTTAGTCCAGCTTATTATTTTTATTTATTTAAACACACAAGTGATACAGACTACAAATCATCAAGCAATGTGGAAAGTAATCATAGGTTAAGATTAATTCTATATCCAAAGAGAAAGATTTTTTAAAATATCTTAATTGATATAGGAATGGAATATATGTCACAAAAAAACAATTAGTTCTTTAATTCATTTGGAGACACACAGAGAAGTCATGAGACTTAATTAGGAATGCATACAATATTTCAATTATTAATTGTTATTTATCTGTTCGGAGTAGAAAGAGTATTATTCTTTCACCTATACAGAGTATTCCTAAACATGTATACTATATATTATAAGTAAGCCTACAGATGATAGGTTTGAATAAATCTGAGTGCATTTGTTATGAGCAGACTCATATGAAACATGATCCTTTTGTACAGGTAAATGGATGATTTTAGGACTGGTGAGATTGTCAATCAGTAACCTGATTTTCTGACCACTCTGGGCATCTCATTGGTTTAGAGGACTTAGAGGATACTAAATCAATGTTTTTACTAACTCACATATAATTTATTTTCTAGTACTTTTAAAAACAAAACAGAAGTCTTAAAACCCATGTGTCTGGTCAGAGACTATTCTCTCACTCCTAAATTTTGGGGGTAGGTTTGGAAGAGGAAAAGAAATTCCTAACAGAGTAATTTTTTGGATCACTAACAATTGATGACTCTCCTCTGAGGAGTGCAATTGCCATGAACACTATCCACAGATCACTATATTTTCAAGTCCTTCATTTTCACAAAACTTTCAACCAAATTGTCAAGGTAGTCCCTCGTTGTCAATAACTGATAATATCCCAATACAGCAAAAGTTCTGTTGATTGGCATCTTACAAGGCAGCATGCTCAATTAATCAGCATGCCAGTGTGTAAGATAAAGTGAAACTGAACGTGCTGACTATGGCACTTCTAGTTTCTCTGAGCCACCATAGTCCAAGGCAAAGCAGCCTGCGCTGCCGAGCCCCCACGGCCTGGGAGCATAACAGGCTATGTGGGGCTGTGCGAGGCCCACCTCCCTGTCAGGATGGTGATGTGGCAGGAGATGCAGCGATGTGACGGGAAGGGCAGAGGGACACCCCAGATGCGGCGGGAGAAGCGGCAGCCCAGGCTGCTCAATTAACTAGCATATTTTCTTATCCAGTATCCCCCATTTCTGGGGGATGCCAGACAACAGAGCTTTTACTGTATTACAGCCAGCCAGCCAGCCATTCCATTTTTGCCCTGAATAGCCAAAAAATGAACAAGTTCTGCCACTTCAGAACTATTTTGTTATAGGATCTGCACTGCAACAAGTATTTTGAAACAATTATTCCTTCAGTAGCATTTTATAAGTTTGCAAATACAATGCAGGGTTTATTAAGTTTGTAACTGTTAGGATGACAGTATTTGGATCTTGGGGAGCCCTGGATTTGCAGCTGAATAAAGGCTTTACTCTGGGTCTCAGCAAAGCTGCTGACCACAAGGCAGAATGATATATTAAAAGTAACATTGCAAGTGCTTAGGCAAGCAGTTTCCTAACAATGTGGTAGTGTGTAGGATACTTGATTAATTGTGTAAAAAGGAGACGGGATATAGACCAACAGCTATTGTTAGGAGATAAAGCGGAAACAGGACCTTGGAGATGGTGCTGAAATCAGCAAGAAACCACAGCTGACCTGGAGAAGCTGGGTTAATAGTCTTGAGCATATTACTCATTGCAAAAAGGTATGTAAGTGAATAAAACGTATAAGTAATTCCATGCTAATGAAATAAACCGTAAACAGAGGTGGAGCTTGAGAGAGGAGGAGAGATGGGCCAAACAAAGGTGGGGCAAAGGTGGAGTAAATGTTAATGAGCATGAACCAAAGCATATAAATATGGAAAGAACTAACGTTTGGGGCGGCTCCCCCGTTTCTTTGGGAGCTATTTCAAAGCTGTCTCGGAAGTGGAATAAAGCTGTTGCAAGTAATGTGTGCTGGTGTTTACTCCCTGTTTGCTCCCTGAGCAACTGGATCCCTGAGCAATTGGATCGTCATCTCCCTAGTCGTTGTGTGATACATGGAGTCAGGGTCTAACAGTAACATCAAAATCATCTTTGCTCTTTTATAAGAAGGCAGTTGATCTAATAAGGTCAGCACAAAAAAAGGCAATGTCCACTCTCAGACATTTCCAGAACCATTACACCTACAACAGTCTTCAAAATAAATACACTAGCTACAGTTAGCTAATATCACAAAGGAAAACAATTGCTAGTTCATATATTTGTTCTCTTTTTTAATATTAGCCATCTGTAGCTAGTGTATTTATTTTTTAGACTATTGTAGATGTAATGCCTTTTTGTGCTTACTTTATTACATCTACTGAGCTGCCCTGTTGGGAGAGAGATTAAATAAACTTTAAATAAAAATTGAAAATTTGGAAAGTACCCAATTTAAAGCACTAAGCACATATTTACCTATATGTGTTTGTGTGCATATCTGTGCATGTACATGCACACACACACATACACACACACACACCTGCACACACATGTGTATGGGTACATGTACAAACTACACATAAAGTGTCCCTTGCTTGTCTGTTTCGAATATATTCAGATCATTATTTTTTCTAAGCAATCACCAATTACAAACTACAATTATTCATCGTGATCACTTTTTGAGGTGTAAAATGGTATCTGAATGCATTATATTCTGTGGTAGAAAAAATCCTTTTAACAAGTTGTTTCATTACATATATTAGACTGGTGCTTGAAGTGTAAAAGCCAAATCCAGTTTGTGGATGTCCCATATACAGTTATATGTCCCACATCTAAAATCCAGGAACTTTGGCTGAGAAGACAATTCAATCTGAAAAGATTTAAGTGGCTAGGATTAAGTCAATGGGGAGACTTAAGCACCAGATTCATTCAGTTTCCCTAAGTGTAGGTGCCTATATGCTCTTTCAGAGAACAGGATATAGTAGGTACCCACAAAAGGTTATTTGGAAAGCAAGGAGGTGCCCAAAGGAAACAAAAAGAAAATAATAAGCACAATGGTATTTCTGACCACCTGCTCTTTTCTTGATTAAGTGCCTTATGCAGCACAGAAGTTTCACATAAACCAGCTTAAGTAATAAAAAAACTGGTTTCAATCTGTAACAGAACAGATCTTCAGGGCACATAAACAAGTTTGAAAATGGCTGAAACCGGTTTGAGAAACCTGGCTGAATATAGTATCAGATTTAACTGACTTGGGTCAGACCATTTTATACAAGGTCTGTCCCAGACCCCTTGCTGGTTTAAGATAAACAAGACACCTCCAGTATCTTGGCATGCTCTCTGGTCTGGGGGGGGGTCGGGGAGGCTGACCCCTCCCCTCTGCTTTCTGGCTGAAGCTCTGGCACAGACTGTGGACTGCTCCCCCTCTCCCCTTTACCACTCCCTGCTAAGCAGGAATTCCCCTCTCCCCTCTACTTTGTGGCAAGGTGTTTGTGTATTAGCTAGCAGACCACAGGCTGGCTGCAGTCCCTGCTGAATCAACAGGTAGAATCAACAGGCTGAATCAACAGATAGCTGGTAATATCCCTCTGTTGTTTTCTTAATAGGGTGATAAACACTGAGTCAGAGGGTGATAAACACTGTTATCAGTTTCCTGCTAGGCTAATCAGAGTATCCTTCCAGGGTTTGACCATGACCTCCACCCCACTCCCCACTTCAGCTCAGTGATGTGGAAGTAATGGGAGATCCACTTTAGCACCCCCTAGCTTCTAGCCTGAGCCATTGCAGACATGTGCCTGCATATCTGGGATGTCTGTGTAGTTATGAACCAGTTCAACCTAGCCAGGCTAGACTAACCTGCAAAGGTTGAATTAATTCAGGCTCAGGCTTTTTGAATGTTGTCCCTAGCCTATATGTTCTCTATTTTGTACCCACTAAAATAAACTTATTAGTAAGTCCCTTTATACATATAAAAAACAAATGCATATATGGGCATAAAACTCCTCAGTGAACATAATGCTATATCTGCCTAGGTATTTATCAACATTTCACTGATGACAAGATACAGTACTGGTGTTGCATGAAGGTGTAGGCCACATGAAGAAGTGTTACCTTTTACAGTAATGATTAAAACCTCTGCTGTCTAAAACCCTACACACTGGTATGTATGTCAAGTGTTACATTTAAATCCCTGGCACACTTAGCTATTTAACCAGTTAATCATGTTTTAAGTTGTGAACAAGCCAAATGTTAATGTAATTAATGGTGTGATAAAATAAGGAATAAGCCACAAAGTTATAACACAAAATATGTACAAGAACTTTGTGGCTGCCTCTTATCATGTCATTAATGGAATGTGTGGCCACGCTGCAGCTCCCAGCCACAGGATATGCTCCCATGGCTAGAAGTCTGGATCAGCTGATGTGGTTCCCAGCTACAGGAGCACAGGGTGGGCCCTCCATGGCTGGAATCCTCATCAGTTGACAGATTACTACTTCCCAGTGGAGGGTCGAGCCTAAGATCACCGCCCCAGGCACCACAGCTTGTAGAATATTAGGGAACATGATAATAACTGTGTGTCAGATTTCTTTGCACCTATACTTGCGCATCTGCCAGGGGCCTCAGAAACTGATCAGATCCATTGTACAAAGCCAGAAAATAAACAAACTTAAGCTGAATATAAGACTGGGTAGCCTTTTGTCAAATATATCGATATGAATTGTGCTCACAGTCAACCATTGATGTTATTATATTCTCTCCTCTCTGTCATCCATTTTCTAAGAAAAGAAAACATCTCCCATCCAAATACAGGACTAACTTCATAAGGCCAGAAACATCTGAAAAAGCAGTATAAGTAGTTTGTTTCATGCCTGCCATTATGGAAGGATTTTCCTCCCTCCCCTCTCCTATCGCAAATTTTAATACACAACCAAATTTTAATGTAATAGTTTGAGAAAATTAAATGATTATTTTTTTCTTTCAAGGATTAATAAAATACATATATTTAATTCTGTCAAAAGCATATTTAAAATATATATTATCTGTGGACTGGCAGTCACATTACATTCTTACCCTTGCCATGTGATACTTCAATAGTCCAAGTGCAGTTAAGAGAGTTTGGATAAAAATCAGGAAAACCTGGAGAAAGAATGGTTCCACTGC
The DNA here is from genome assembly GCA_030014935.1 of Caiman crocodilus. Classification (NCBI taxonomy): domain Eukaryota; kingdom Metazoa; phylum Chordata; order Crocodylia; family Alligatoridae; genus Caiman; species Caiman crocodilus. The sequence continues at coordinate 37,313,769 of JAGPOW010003642.1, forward strand.
TCCCATGAATATAACCACCACACAGAGCTTAATAAGAAAGAAAGAAAGAAAGAAAATGTCATTACATTGGGCTCTCTGTTACTGTAACAAAATCTCAGATACTACTCATCATTTTTGCTTGATAAATTTCTCTGTATAGTGATCTAGAGACAAATTATGGACAAAGATAACTTGTCTTCACTAGTGTATGGTCTATGCATGTTTCCAACATTTTTTTAAAAGATGGCTACATCTGATAAAGGCTGTTAAAACTCCTCGTACACAGAGAGTGGCTGGTTTCCTTGGTAACCTGTTTGAAAGCCAATGGGGAATCTTGGCATAAGTATGGACATGGAATAGACTGTAATCAAATTCAAGTTGATTGCCTGTGATCTGGAAACTTCCACTGGTTTTCTGAAGAAAGCCTCAACTACTTCATCCTCCTGGTCTGGTGGTCTATAGCACACACCCACCACATCATCACCCTTGTTCCTCTCCTCTGTAACCTTAACTCAGAGGCTTTCACCAGGTCTTTCTCCAGTTTCATACTGGAGCTCTGAGCAACCATACAGTTCTTTTACATATAGCGCAACTCCTCCACCTCTTCTCCCCTGCCTGTCTTTCCTGAACAGTTTGGCAGTCAGGCAAGAAACTTTGCTCAAAAATAATTCAGCAGTAATTATGTTTAAACTGTTTTACCTACACTTTATTGGATAAATGTTATTTAAAAATGTTTCAATTTTTACCCCTTCCCTTTTTATGCACACACTATTGGCAGTTTCAAAATGATGTTATTCAGAATTATGCAAATAATGGTTAGTTTATAGATAATTCATGAGTAGCTATAATGTTGAGAACACTCAGTTTTCTAAATTCAAAATTTCAGTTGCATATATTGGTTTTAAATTGGAAGTATAGGTTGGCACTATTTAAATTCTAAACCTGAATACCTGCAACCCTTAAAAGCAAGTCAAAATATTTGGGAAATAAATACATCCATCTTATTTTAACAGTTGTTTATCAGAAAACTTGATGAAAATGAACATGAACAAAGTATAGAAAAAAAAACAAAGCAAATATTGTTTTTTAAACTTATGTGAATGCTCATAGAAAATGTTATTGTAATATTCAGTGGCCTCTACTTTAAGCACATTTTCCAGTTTTCAAACAGCTGTTTGCACCATATAGTGTTTTATGCTACATTTAATTAGTAATTCATTCTGAAATGTGTTTTTACTGCTTAGCATTAGACTTTGTTCATATTTTTTGAATATTCTCAACACACAGAGTTTCAAAGGAAGATATATAGAATACAGTTTTTCTAATGGAAAAAGCCTTTCATTTTCTCATGTTATATGTACATGAGAAAACAGATGCTTTTAAATTAGTGTAAATCACACAGCATGTTTTACTGTGCAAAATTGTTGTACAATCTTGAATAGAGAAGGAAGAAATGATGCCAGGTAGTTCCTCATCATATCCACCATATAACAAACCTTTTTATGTATCTTGGAAGATCAACTGTTATGATGAAAAGTGTAACTGTCAGAGTCCTGATTATTGTCAACATGAGTAATAGGTACTTTGCATTCAGGATCAATTAAACAAATAATGAAATACCCTCTTGAACAGTGGAAATTAAAGCAACAGAAGTTACCTCCCAAGACTTAACCAATTAGTTGCAACTGTGTGTGTCCTGACACAGGAGAAACAGCATTTGGGGAAGCCACAGAAGAAGTGGTAAGTATGCCCAGCCTTTTAGGAACATAACTAGCTGTAAAGGTAAGCCTGATTTATAAGCAAGAGAAATAAATTATGTTATGTGCCTGGAAATAGATCTCTGTGTACATGCTTTTAGAATAAACAGAGTTGCTCCAAAGAAATATATAGCTCATAATCAATCATTTCTCCTAATCGAAAAATCTTGGCAAAGCTCTGAATACCAGTCAAATGCTTAAGAAAAGAGAGAAAACAAGTATTACTAAAGTATAACTTCCTATACTTGTACTGTATTAATTCATGAAGCAAATGAAACCCAAATCAGCAATAAATACTTTCCTTCTTAGAACATATTCCCAATCTAGAAAGGTAATGTGTGTTTGACATACACAATTATATTTGTATAATATACAAATATTATAACATCCAGACCTCAAGATGTCCCCAAAGTTACCATTGGCTTCCAGTGTCAGGGCTTCTGTGTGACTTACTCCCAACTCTGCATTTTCCCTGCCCTTTTCACATGCTTCTCAATTCAGGCCCATTCACCATCTCTTTCTCACAGTATCATGGTATCATAGTATCTATGGTCAGAAGAGGCCTAGAGCAGGCCATCTAGTCTGACCCCCCACCAATGGTAGGAACGAGTGCCAGGGTCACAGGACCCCAGCCAAGTACCTATTCAATCTATTCTTGAAGGTGCTCAAGGTAGGAGCTAGAACAACTTCCCTAGGAAGCCGGTTCCACGTCCTAGCCACCCTAACTCTGAAGTAGTGTTTCCTAATGTTCAACCTAAACCTGCTCTCCAGTAACTTGTGACCATTGGTCCTAGTTACCCCTGGTAGTGCCCGGGAAAAAAGAGCCTGCCCTATTTCCTGCTGATCACC
>JAGPOW010003642.1:37316453-37423343 GCA_030014935.1 Caiman crocodilus
CAGTAACTTGTGACCATTGGTCCTAGTTACCCCTGGTAGTGCCCGGGAAAAAAGAGCCTGCCCTATTTCCTGCTGATCACCCCTCAGCAGTTTATAGGCTGCCACCAGGTCCCCCCTCAGCCTCCATTTACTCTGTTTACTCAGTTGCTCTGTCAACTGCTTCCTTCCTTCTTTTTCCTATGATTTTTTTCTTCCTTTTCTTTACTTCTTTCAGAGATATTACATATGTCCTGGGATGATTATCAGAGCTGAGACCGTTTCATCATTATTATGATTAAAGATTTAATCTTTGCTTCTTATTCCTAGATCTTATGGTGCAGCATCCCATCTACACATTGCAGAGTTTATTCATATATTGAATGAAGATAATACTTAAAGTGGTGTAAGTAATTCATAACACATTTTCAGTTGTGGGTTGCAAGGAAAGTTAGAAGCACAGAGTATTGAGAGTATTAAAATAGAAGTATTGTTACATCTCAGCTCTGTGTTCTTGGGAACCCTGTCACAGGATGCAGTCTGTCTGACTCACAAAGAATTCCCTCCTTCCTCCCTTCCTCTACCTAAACGAAACTGATAAAGATGCAGTGATAGATGCACCTAAGACCCTCCAGATAAGGGTGACGAGTGAAACAACTGTCTTAGGTCTCATTTGCATCCAAGACAGAACCAGATGACTGTTCATTTACATGAGAGATGAAGAGCAGAAAGCCTGAAGCAGAGACTGACGTGAATTCTGGGACTAGAGAAGCAGGGGAGCACTGCATGATGGGAAGTCTGTGCTCCAAATGCTAATTAACCTGCATTTACACACACACAGCTCAGCATTTATCAGACCAGTTCTAATCTGCATTTACAAAGAACTCTGCCCGCTATGAACTATGGGAGTCCTATTTAAACTTGATTGACTAAAACTTGGTTGCCGGGTTAGGCAATGCTGAGGCAAGAGACCGAGTCGGGGGCGTATGGGCAACACTTGAACAATCGTTAAGGGTTCATCACAGCGTCCAACCCATTGGAGCCCTAACCACAGGTGTTGTCATACTTTTTCCCAGGATGGCTGATGGATGTCCTTCTGCCGAAAGGTTATAAATGCCCCAATAATTGCCTTAAGTTTGTTAAAAAACTATAGTAAGATCTGGAAAAGTCATGATAAATGAGACTTGTTCACAACAAGTAAAAATCCAAAACCCTGATGCTGCAAACTAACTATTGTTTCTGAAGAAACCATGAGATAGCCCATCAGTACATCTGCTATCCATAGGAATTTCAAGCTGGCTCCCAAGTATCTGGTTACTCCCTAACCTTATGCGCTTCCTGATTATCAATCAGTTTCTTGAGATGTTCCAAACCAGATAACCACTTGTCAACAGAGAAGACAATGATTTCAACTATTGGGAATGCTTTGAAGCAGCTGAACTAAGGGCATAACAATCTGTAAAAAAACAGCACTGTGTGTGCTTCAGGAAGAAAAATCATGTGCTGACACCACCCGTTGTTGTTCTCAGGATGTTGGAAGAACAGATTGTCTCCCTTCAAGGATTGTGCTACGAACTTTACCTGTCAGCTTTGAGACCCAAGTGCCTTGGACTGGTGAGATCTCAGTGCCCTCTCTCTCTCTCTTCTCTCTCTCTCTCTTTTCTCTCTAGGCATAAATTTCTGAACCTGTACTAGTTAAGCTTGAGCTAAGTTTTTGCCAATACTTAGTGAAACCAGGGTAGTATTTTAATTGCTTGTGTTTGTTTTTTCTTTGCATGTCTATTACTATTAGTACCATTATATATTTCATATGCTTAGGAACAAATAACTTTTATAGTCAAACTGGTAGTAACTGGGTATATTTTTCCTTCTCTACTTCTCTTTCCTCCCATGCTCTGCAGCAGCACTTCTTTTACCTAAACTAAAGATCCCTGTGAAGCCCAAAAATACTGTGGGGTCTGCTCATCAAGAGGCCAAAGATTGGGACATGCTGAGTTTGAAACACATAAGGGGATCAGCTTGTAGAGACTGATTGACCCAGTTTGACTCAGACGTGCCCTTATGAACTGAATGCTGGCCCATGAGAGTGTCAATGACACCCATCTGGACACCCAGCTGGATTCAGAGGGATTCTGTTTACTTGTGTGCTTGTGTCTGACTGCAGTGTATCGTTGCTCTGATGAACTGATTCTTGGCATATGAGTGTGTCAGCCTGTCCATGCTGATCAACCCGGCTGGGTCAGGCATGTCACATTAATCTGTGTGTGTTTGTGTGTATGACTGATTTGGTGACTGGAGGAACCCAGCCCCATTGAGACTGAGTCCTGCAAGATAGCTCTATTGGGTGGGAGGAGGGGGGAAGACTTGCAAAAGGGAGATATACAGTTCTGTATAGAAACACAAGTCACACAAGCAGCACACTGACAGAATTACCAAGACCCTAGAAACATATATCTTAAATGAGCACACCTCAAAGAAATGGGCAATTCTGGTAACAGTATTTAAAAGCTTTGAACCCTGGTATGAGAGAAAGGAAGAGAACATAACTAAAGACATGACTAACCAATGCACTAAAACAGAAGAGAGCAGGGTTGAAGTTACATGTTACACTAAGGACATTTATAATGTGAGCATCTACATATTAAAGCTTAACTCAAGTGAAGAGCCCTCTGAGCACCTCAGGGTTATGCCAATGCAGGTAAGGGTTAACACTGGGCTGTGATACATAGCTCACATTAAGGTATCTTCAGTCTGTTTCACAGAGATGAAATGAATAGTTTGCAGTCCTTCCAGGCTCCCCATCCCAAGCAGGGAGTGAACTCAAGTGTCCCATAATTGACCACACCCAGGCCGAACTCCAAACTCAGAGCAGGGACAGAGCTCAGGCATCCTGGCTTCTAGCCACGTGCCTGCTCACCAGCTCTCTAGGGGCTGTGGCAGACAAGAAGCAGGATTAATCTTTAACATGCGACTGCTCACAGAACATTCTAACTTAACACTGCCTAACATTTTAAGGTTATGGTCTAAGGTGTAATTTCATCCCAGCTTACTTTTTTTTTTTAAGCTGGTTATTATAATTAGCACCTACCATCACAGCTAGGTAATGCATGATTCCACTGATGGTTTTTTTCACATATGAGTGGCTCCTCATCACTCAGTGTATATCCTGGATCACAGCTAAAAGTTACTGTAGATCGGATGCTAAAGCTGTTACCATGACGATGGCCATTCACAGGAATCCCTGGGTCAAGGCAGGAATCTGATTCTAGTGTAACACCTGAAATGCAAAGTAAAGTTACTGCTTAAAGGAGAACAAGAGCAACACAAGCACAAACAGAAAAAGACAGAGAGAGAGAGAGAGAGAGAAGGATGAAAAAAAATATCCCAAATAAAATACTTTGGGCTAAGCCAATAGTACAACTCAATACCATCTTCTTCGTGTTGTCATTGACACAGCCATAGTATGTTAATTCTGAATTTTAATAAAAAGATTAAATCTTTAAAAGATATTTTTAAAACACTGACAAAAATAAAATATTAAAAAAAGTTACAGCCAGAAGATCTTATTAAAAGTCAACATACTACTCTGTTATACCTTCTTTTGTTATTCTGTAATCATATTAATTTATTACATTTTATATGCTGCTTTGAGATGACTCAGCTTACTCGTGAATGCTTTCTCATTTTGGTCACAGCAATGATTCTTTTTTTTTTCCTTACTTTTTTTTAATTATATAAAGAAGCACCATGTTAGAACTTGTACTTTAAGAATCCAGTAAATTTAGTTGCAGGTTTGTTCTATTACAGCCTTACAGTTCTACAAATAAAGTCCTATGCATAAAAAATAGGATGAAAAAGTGAGGACACCCATTTCTGTAGGCTTTTAAGAGTTCTTAATTAAACTGTAGATATGTAAATAAGTTCATTCACAGGTATTACATGCTGCTTTTGTGCTCATGGGCATTAGCAGTGGCTGGAGCAGTTTCAATGGCAGCAGAAAGTCAAAGTTAGTCACATTAGTCTAAAGTAAAGTAGAAGGCAGGGTAGATTTGTATCTTACAGACTAACCAAAGTCTGTGCATCTGTGTGTACATCATACAAACATAAGATTAGGTATTTTCCCCAGCCAGAATCGGGACAAAAGCTACTTGTCTTACATTTGCATACAAATAAACTTCATTAAATGCATTGTATATAATTAAACTGATGCCAAAAGCATGTACTCAGCAATGGAAACAAACTATGAAGTTGATTAAACACAGCCAAGACTGAACATAACTATGAAACCCATGGCCCATACTAAGTAAACATACTGATGAAAACCTACCACAAGGAAACATTACTAGCCCATCTGAATAACATACAGTGTAGTGCTCATTATGCTCAGTATCCCTCTGCACTCTTTTTCAAGTCATGGTGAGCCACTACATTAACTATATTTTGGCTTCCTCTTCAATCCCACAGCTGAGCTTTGCCTTTCTTTCCTATTTCCAATGATTCCCATTTCTTCACCAGCCTGAACTGTGTGGCAAACATAACCAAATAGGACTTCTCCAGCATCCCTCTATTGCCTCCTCTCTCAGCCTGGTACATATGATTAGTGTATCCCCACACTTGATGAGGTAGAGCTGGACAAGGTTGACCTGTGTCTCATCTGTGTATACATTTTTGGAGGTTCCCATAACTTGTGACAACACCCAGCTCTAGTCATGAGCAGGGATCCTGGTTTTTGTTGTTTAAAAATAGCAAATTATCTGAATAAAAATCCCAAATTCTCTGATTTAAACTTCCAAAATCCATGTTTTCCCATGATTAAAATAAAATGGCTCTCTATACATGTATATCTGTTGAATAAAATGTGTTATTGATATATGTACCGTTTTAAAGCAATTTGAAAACCTACCAGTGTCTCAATGATTATAATAAAATAAATTCTAAATATCTATACATTTTTGACCTTCATTCCTGATCCACAGCCCTCCAAGCCTTGCCAGTGCCTCTTACTCTCAACCCACAGGTCCCTGGCCCAACCCACAGCCCCTCAGTCCTGTTGGTACCCCTCACTCTTGATCCACTGCCCAATGCCTCCAGCATATGAGCAAGGGATTGGGTGTGGGGAGAATGGAGTAGACCGGTGGGGAAGAGGGGTGTGGGCACATTCCCCCTGATATTTCTGTGCCCACAGTGGAGCATGTGGCATGAGACTGCAGCAGGGCTGGACCAGCTCCAGGCAGGAGCCACCTCCACAACTCAGAACGTGGAACTGGTTGGGATAGAGTACTGCACCATCATGGCTGCCAAGATGAGGCACCCTCTATGCACCTGGCAGCCATGAGGGCACAACTCCAAACTACAGTGCCTCATCTTGGTGTTCATGGTGGCACAGTGATTCCTCCCACATGGTCCCACATCCTGGACCATGGAGATGGGTTCCTTGGAGCTGGTCCAGCCATGTTGCAGCCCCAAACCCTGCAATGAGCACAGAAATATTGGGGTGCATGTGCCCCACTGTCCCATCACCTGTGCCTCCTCCTCCCCTCACATTGCATGGCCTGTGCCCCCTGCCCCCTACCTAATATGTAGCCAGTGTCCACCCCACCCCCATAGACTTACCTGCAGGGAGTTGCAGGAGTTGCTTTCCACTGCTGCCTGGCTGCCATGTGCATGTGTGATTGCTCTCCTCTCACTCCCCACAACCCCAAGCAGTGCCTTATAGGTTGGAACTCTGCCAGCATGCAAGGGAAAATTCATCATTTCCTTTGTTTTTCTCCTTTAATGGGGGAAATCCAGAGTTTTCCACACTGATCAGAAAACCTGGCTTCCTTGTGGGGAGACTAATTAGCAGCTAATAAACTAATAAGCTCTGCAGAAGGGTAGTACTTGTAAGTGCAAATACTATCCTGTTGTGGAGATTTTTACTCTGCAACAATGCACATTTAGACCCTGACCCAGCTGGCTAGGACATGGGGGTGCTTCAGTGTGGGACGCTTCAACTGCCTGATAGCTAGCTCCACACTAGAGCATACTTGTGCCTCAACCAATCCATCCACAGGATGTTGATATGAATTGGAGCAGCACTGGGCTGTCAGGCTGATTCCTCAAGGTCCCTGCCAGGTGGGGCTGCTCCCACTTAGCTTATATTTGCTGTCCCATGGGCACATTTAAATGGTGTACCCAGGAGCACTTCAAATTAATAGTGCACTTCAAATTGATTGCACCTCCTATATCCCCTTTCTCCCCATACGTCATATGCTGATTTCCCTACCTAGTAAGTTCCAGATTTCTCTTCCCTCTCAACTGTTCTCATTCCCTTTTCACCTAACTGATTTTCACTTTTACAACTATTTCACTCACAGATTTTACCCCAGTCTCCTTGTCTAGATAGTTGTAAACTTCTTGCCCAGCAAGTCCCAGTACTAATAGTTTTCTTTTAGTCTCCAGTCCCAATCTCACCATATTCCTTGTCTTCCTTTTCTTTCCCTCCCTATTCTTCAGTCTACCTATTTGCCCATTCTTATTTTCTGATATGATTTTGTCCTTCATGCTGCTGACTGTTTTAGTGAATAGGCAAGTAACTGAGAAGAAAAGGTCAGATGGCCCATTTGCACTCATTTCAATGGGAGTTCCCACTCTCCATTGGGAAAAATCATTTCAAGTAATATCCAGGTTCTTTCTGTAGCATTATATTGCAGAAATATTATATAATCACTTGGTTAGGTTGTGCATGCAATTACGCACATACAGGAGCTATAGTTTCATAGTTGGTAGGGTTGGAAAGAACCTGAGCAGATCATCAAGTCCAACCCCCTGCAATGGCAGAAAAGAGTACTGGGGTGAAACGACCCTAGCAAGGTATTCGTCTAGCCTCCACTTAAAGATCTCCAGGGTAGGAGCCAGCACCACTTCTCTTTGAAGTTGGTTCCAGATCCTAGCCTCCCTGACAGTGAAGTAGCACCTCCTGATATCTAGTCTAAATCTACACTCTGCCAGCTTGTGACCGTTCTTTCTTGTCATCCTGGGAGTGCTCAGGGGAACAGGGACTCCTCCAGTGACTGCTGGTCCCCTCTGACTAGTTTGTAAATGGCCACTAGATCCCTCAGCCTTCTCTTGTGGAAACTGAACAGGTTCAGGTCCCTTAGCCTCTCCTCAAAGGGCCTGCCCTCCTGCCCCCTGATCATGTGACTGGCCCTCCTCTGGACCCTCTGCATGTTGTCCACATCCCTTCTGAAGTGTGGTACCTAGAACTGGATGCAGTACTCCAACAGCGGCCTGACCAGTGTCACATAGAGGGGGAGGATCACCTCCTTGGACCCGCTTGAGATGCATCTGTGGATGCATGACAAGGTGTGGTTGGCTTTTCTGACCACTTCCCCACACTGTCAGCCCATGTTTATTTTGGAATCAATAATGACTCCAAGATTCTTTCCTGCTTCAGCACTGACAAGAAGGGAATCCCCCAGCCTGTAGGTATGCTGCAGGCTCTTCCTCTCCAGGTGCAGCACCTTGCAGCACCAGGTATTGAAGCCCATCCTGTTCTCACCTGCCTACCATGTAGCCTGTTTAGGTCTGATTGCAGCCTATTCCTCCCTTCTAGTGAGCCCACTTCCCCCCACATCTTAGTGTCATCTGCAAATTTGAACAGGGTGTTTTTACCCCCTCATCCAAGTCACTGATGATGTTGAACAATGCATGCCTGAGGACCAAGCCCTGCGGAACCCCACTGCCCACAACCCTCCAGGTCAAAAATGACCCATCCACCACCACTGTCTGGGTGCAGCCCTCCAGCCAGTTAGTGACCCATTTGTCTGTGTAGGTGTCAACACCACAGTCCCCTAGATTTTTAATGAGAATGAGGAGAGAGACAATGTTGAAGGCCTTCCTAAAGTCCAGAAAGACTACGTCCACTGCTATCCCTGTGTCTAAGGACTTTGTGACCTGGTCATAGGAGCTATGACAGGCTCAAGTAAATCTAATACATACAAAGTTTGCAATGATTTGAGCAGTTAAATTCTAATAAGTCTATAATGACCGTATGTAAACCATGACTTTCCAAAAGCTTGTAAGTACAGTAAAAGCTGAGTTATCCAGCACCTTACAAGCTGACATGCTCTGTTAACCAGAATTCTGGCTTGTCAGGATTTGTAAGGGAAAAGTGAAACCAAAAGTGCCCATCATGGCACTTTCTGTTTCATGGCACTCCCACAGCCCAGGGGAAAGCAGCCTGCACTTCCAAGTCCCCACAGCCAGGAGCATAGCAGCCTGTGTGGGTCCCTCCTCCCTATTCCTCAGGGTCCATGGGGCATGCAGGAGGGTCAGTGATGCAGAGGGAGGGGCGGCAATGTGGTGGGAGGGGCAGCAACACCCCAGACGCAGTGGTACAGGCAGTGGCCTGAACATGCAAAGACACCTGTTTGGGCTACTCAGTTATCCGGAATATTTTGTTATCCAGCACCCTCCATTCCCCATGGGTGCTGGATAACAAAGGTTGTAGATAGAATTTTGACACATCCTAAAAGGTATAAAAACATCACATTCTTGATTCTTTGACCATACACTCAACTTTCAACTCAAGTTGGTGGGGGCAAAAAAAGTTCTTTAAAAATGGATAAATGAATCAGAAGCAGGCAACTGAGCACTCATGGAATAAGGATATTGATAGTTGAATTTAAGTAGGTTTCCTTTTTGTTACAAAATCACTAGTGCGCTTTTGAGAAGGAAAATCCAAGTGGTTTATGACAAGATACTTAAATTAACTTTCCTATAACATCCTATTGGCAGCCAATGATCAGACAGTCAGTCAGTCTCCCATATTATGCAAGGTCATGGGAGAAGCTACAACAACAGTTCATTTAAATCCATCTGACCATGTAAAAGGAATTCTGTTACTCTTTGCTTTAATAAATGTACTGTACCTATCTAGGTTTCCCTTGGTCAGTTCTCCTTCCTTTCCATTCATTCTTCTTAGAAACACTGTGTTGCCAAACAAAGATAGGCAACAAAGGATAGGTTACTTTTAACTCAATATAATAAATATTGGTTCCTAGCTCCTCATTTAACTTGCTTTCACTCCTGTCTCTTGTCAGAATTGTATATTGCTAATAACTGTACTTAGGAATATTGTTACTACTGAAAAACAAATGAGTTAACTCATTTCTCTCCTATCTAGGAAATGACCCATCCAGAAAAGTTCAGCTTTCCTAATCCTTAAAAAAGCTACGATGCTTCAATGTCATCTGTGATTGATGATGTTATCACATGATCATAAAGCACACCAGTAAGAGATATGGAGTCTTCTCTAATTTTATCTCATTGTAAGCACTAAGTTGTGAGTCAAGCAAATATAATGATTGTCTCAGGCTGGATGCAACACTTTTTTTGGTAAAAATATGTTTCTTTTTAAACAAAAAGGCACCTCCAAGTCAAAGCTGACAAAATCAACAAAGACCAGAAGAGGAATGGATAAAGCTAGAGGTCTTTGGGAGCAGTAAAGAAAAAGAAATGGAAAGCTCTGCATGAAGTGTTTTTAAACACAATTTAAACTATGAAAAGGAGAAACTTTATAGTCATGAATGTTTCTGAAATGATTTTTTTTTCTCCAGAGGATGTCTCTACAGGAGACTTTGACTGAGAAGTAGTTGAAAAATACTGTGCAGTAGTGCACATCGCAGCATGGACAATGCTAATACATTACTGAACAGTATTATTAGGCTACTGTGCAGTAGCATCATCTAAAAGATATTCACTGGAACTACTGAGTAGTAACTCTGGTTACTGCACATTTATTTAGTGCTTGCTAATACAAGTACTATGCAGTACCATACTTTATAAGTGTGCCCAAAGTCAAGAAATGTGTTAACTTTTCAGCCATCAACATTTGTAACTTAGTTTTCATTTCTCCCCAAAATGCTGATTTCTGTTAAAGTATCAATATCTCCCTCAAACTATATGGGTTTTTAGTTAAAGATTAGTATATCTGCAAAACATGGTTAATGATTTTTAAAATAATGCCAAGCCAAAGCTTCACTTTGAAAAAGTTGTGTCAATACTGACATTTGGTGGGGAGGGGAAACAAAATGAAAAACCCATACTTTCAATGGTCATATTCTGTTGGCTGCATTTAATTCTTCATTACTGATTTAAGTAAATGTTTTCAAAGGCTTGGAGCTATAAATGATGTTCAGAAACTGTTTTAATGATTTGGGTTCTAAAGAGGAAACAAGAATTTATTACTAGAAAATATATGCAGCATGCAAAGGCACTTCAGTCTAATTAGCAATGACATTTACACACATTATATAATTGTAAATTTATATATAATATATATGTATCATGTAAATGTGGTGTTTAATATATTAATATAGTAATATTTTAAATAGGCATTTATATTCAGACCATTTAAATGAACAGCTTTGATATGCTACATGTAGTGTTTAGCCACAAATATATATTTTCTGATTCAGAGTATATACAAAGGGAGGGCGAGGGGGTAAGAGAGCAGGAAAAAAAAAAGAGATGTTCTATCTACATCTATCTGGATTATTATAGATATATAATGCTTAATATAATATATACTTAATATCTTATATTATATGCTTTATAATTTTATTATTATGAAAAGCAACAGCAGAAGCATGGTGACTCCTCCTTGTTCCTCAGAAGCAAAAACAATACATTCGGAGCAACAGGGACTCAATTTGCCTGCACTGTGGCCTGATGTTCACCTGCACAATAGTTCCCAAATTAAAAAATTACACAGGTCTGATTATGTGATCTTAGTTTACCTCCCATATATATGTGGAATTTACTAAGGTAACATAAACATATTCTTTAATCAGCTGAACATCACATAAAATACAGGATTAGACAGGACTCAGGAAAGCATATAGTCCATCCCCTTACTCTAAAGGTGGAATGAAGTATATGTGAATTATTCATGGTATATGGTTTCCTAATTACTTAAGAAATCTCCAACTAAAGTAATTTCAGTCTCCCTGAATGAACTATTTAAATTTTCTTAAACTTCAAAAGTGTTTCCTAGCACCTAACCTAAATATCCCCTGGTGCAGCATAAGCCAATTACTTATGTTAGTCTCAATATACATGATAAAACAATTGCTATCCTTTTTATAACAATGTTTACATGTTGGAAGATGGTTCTGTGTCCTCCTAGTCATATACTTTTCTTCACTAAAAAAACCCAACAACATAACATCTTTGGACTCTGTTCAGTTTGTGGATATTATTGAGTATAGACCTCAGAAGTGGCTGCAATATTTTAGAAGAGGCTATACCAGTGCCAAATGGAAAAGAATAATGATCTGCCACATCTTATATACAGTGTGCCACTTAGTACATTTGTAATGAGTTCAACCTGATTAGCAAAAGGCTGCACTCTGTTTATTCATGTTTAATCTGTGATCCACTAAAACTAAGACCCCTCAAGAGAAGGTTAGATAGGCATTCAAGAGGAGGTTAGACAGGCATCTAGCTGGGGTCATCTAAACCCAGCACTTTTTCCTGCCTATGCAGGGGGTTGGACTCGATGATCTATTGAGGTCCCTTCCGACCCTAACATCTATGAATCTATGAATCTGTGAAACCCCCCCAGCCCCTTCAGAAGACGTTCCTCTTCTGAAATGTCACTCTTTTTTGCAGCACTACTTTCTAGCCAATTCCCCACATTGTATTTGTATCTTTAATTTCTAATTTCTCAGTGCAGTACTTTGCACTTGTCTTTATTCCATTTCACCTTGTTGATTTCACACCATTTCTCCAGTTTATCAACATCATTTTAAGTGCCCATCTTCTCCTTGAGAATAAGTGGTTACCCCACCTCCCAGCTTTGTGTCATCTTCATCCTTTGTGTGTACTCATTTCTCCACTCCCCAAGCCATTACTGATAATTACTGAACTCTATAATTCAGGGCTGTGTTTGATATAACATTTCTATAGCTGTTCAGTGTGATGTTAAACTATTAATAACTCTTCACTGAGTACTTATTTCAAAACAGTTGTGCATCTAAACCATACTTCTTCAGCTAATTTCTTACGAGCAGGGATCCTTGTTTTCTCTGATATAAAATTGCAAATTCTCTGATAAAAAAAAATCACAAATTCTCTCATAAACCCCCAAAAATCCATGATTAAAATTAAAAGATTCCTCCCCCGCTCCCTCAGCTCTGCTCCTGCCTCTGATTCCTACCCCTGCTCAACCTTCCTGGTGCACCTCGCCTCCTACCCACAACTGGGTATTCCCCCAGCCCTGCAGGAGAAGGAATGGGCTGCAGACTTGGGCTCCAGCCCTGCTGCCCTACCCCGGGGCCTGTGCAGCCCAATGGGCATGACAGTGGAGCAGAGCCATGTGGAGAAGCTGCTCATTACTATGAGCTCCCCACTGCCCTGGCAATGTGCCCCTGTGCATGCTGCTGCTTTCAAGGGTGCAGCCCTGCACTGCTGCTCTCACTTCAGCCCCACGCACAGCAGGCACATTGCCAGGAAAGCATGAAGCCTCAGGCCTGCTCTTTCCCCCTCTCCCTCCCACTCTGGACAGGTTTGTGGGTTTTGTGCCCTTTTTGCAATTAGCAAAGCTCTTTGCAAAAGTGGGAAATCTGCAGGTATCTCTGCTAAAAGGGAAAATCTGTTTTTTCTCTGATAAAGTTGGGAAATCCATGGTTTTCTCTGTTTTTCCATGAGTAACAGAAAACTTGGATCCCTGCTTATGAGATTATTACATGAAACTGTCAAAAGCCTTACTAAAGCCAAGATATGCCCCATTCACTGCTTCCTCTCATACACCAGTCAATTGCTCTGACAAAGATGGAAATTAGATTGGCTTGATAACATTCATTCTGAACAAGTCCATGCCTGTTGTTTCTTATCCCATTCTTTACCTAAGTTCCAACAAGTACTACACAGACCAGTCTATAATTCCCTATGCCCTCTAATCTAAGTCAACCCCGAATTTAAGACAAGTCTATATTATATAAATTATAAATATGCAATTTAATTTATAATATATAATTATATACATAATTTTCAGGTCTAATGTAATTATTGGAGGGTGTCTTAAATTTGTCCCCCTCCCATTGCTACAGCATGGAAAATAGAGGCAGAGGGGTTGGAGCCTTGCCCTCTGCCTCCCAGCCTGCTTGTTCCCCTAGCAGACTTCCTGCATTCCCCGATCCTTCGTTCCCCACAGCCCCTGCACTGCCACTCCGTACAATCTTTTCCCTTTCCACACCTTCTCCCTGCAGTCTCTGCCTCTTCCCTGCCCCCCCACCCCCTTACTGTCAGATGCAGCATGGGCTCTGTTCCTTCCCAGAGCGCAGCACCTGGAAGCTCAGCTCTTGCTGGGTCATGCAGCAGTGCTAGTGCTACTGACTGGCTGAGCAGAGGACAGGGTGTCCCTGGACTCTATGCCCAGGAGGGAATCCAACCTGAGCCTGAGCTGAGCTGCTCCTGATGGTAAGGTATGGAGGGGAATAAGCAGGGAGTGAAGAGAAATTTCAGAGGGCAAGTTGCCAGGGAAGGCAGTTATTGTGGGTCAGACTGTGGCCCTGACCAAGGCTCAGAACCAAAGTCATTGCCACAGCAGATGCCCATTCCCCTTCTGCTTTGTATTCAAATCTAAAATGAGGGACCTTTTCCCCCATGCTGACTGGTGGGGAAAAAACTTCATCTCAGATTCAAGTAAATATGGTAATAAGTTTGCCTTTCTCCAGTCCTCTAAGATTTCTCATATTTTCCATGGTAGCCAAAGATAATTGATAATGTATCAAATATTGCTTCGGATAACCCTGAGGTACTGTGGACAAACTTCAACAAGCTGCATTTACTTACATATATATAAATCAGGGGCGGGCAATTATTTGGGCCCATGGGTCAGATAAAAAGTTTTGGAGAGCAGTTGCGGGCCTCCTGCCCCCTCAAACTTCCCTATGTGGGATGGGGCAATAGGCGGGTGGGGAACTGGTATGGGTATGGCCAACAGCTTCAGTTCATCCAGGGCCCCTTTCACCTCTGAACCACCTTTCTATCCTGAAGAAAGGTTCAGGCATGAACCCTGATCCACAGCTGCATCTACGCTGATGCTGGGACCTGGGATATGTCAGCATCCCTATACGGGTATGCTATAGGTACAGGATTTTTGCTGGGAGAGGGAGAGGCAGAGACACAAAGGGCCCATGGGGCAGCAACAACAGTGGCAGTAGCAGGGAGGAGTTTCAGGGCAGCTCTGGTTTGGGCTGCAACCAGAAGGGCTCCAGCAAAGATGAGTGTGCCCATCACCAGGTCCCACTTTTTCTTGGAGCTAAGCACTAGACACCACTGTTCATCACAGACAGCAAGCAGGGCCACTTCTCTCTGTGTCTCTGTCTTTGTCAGTAATTCCCTCCTGCCCCCCCGGCACTCCTCCTCCCCCTGCCCTGCAACTGTCCTACACCTGCAACACATACTCCCAGCTTACACCAGCTCCTATCTCATGTGCTGGAAGCAGCACCAGGAAGGTGCCAGCATTAGCTGTGGATATACCCAAGAAGTTCCTATTGGGACATCCACCTGGGTCCATAAGTGGTGCTGCTGTGGTCCACAAGTGATCAGCTGTGGCCCTGGCAAACATCCCAATCCCCATCAGGAACTTGCCAGCAATATACAAAGCTGATGCTGACATGGGGCAGGGGAGCTGGTATAAGCTGCAGACAGAGCCAGGACATGATCACCTACCAAGCATAACTTAGGATAACTGGCTCCCTGAACTCTGGATCCCATGACTTTGAGGCCACCAACCCATCGGCCAGAAAGAATCAGCTAGTGGGCCAAATCTGACCCATAATCTGCCCACCCATAATCTAAATAACCTAGATGTTCTCTGACTTTTTTTTTCTATTCTGATCAGTGTTCCTGTCTTCTTGTTAGTGTTAATTGTATCAATTGTTATGATCTGAATCTTTCCACAATTAATTTGTTTGTGGAAACTGATGTCTAGACACAATAGAAGATCTAGGTGCCTATAAAGTTTTTGCTGCATCACATAACTTTTGGGCACTTGGCCATCAGAACCAAAACTGAAATCCAATGTTAGGCACATAGGCTACCCATACAGTGCATACAGCTGAACTGTCTAAGGAATGTGCTAGGGAATGACATACTACAGCAAGGCACATCCATTTGGTATGCATTAATATCCCTAATAGGTGTAATGCAAGCCTTACAAATGCACTGATCAAGCATACGCAAGCTCTCCCAAGACCTGACATAGTGGATTAGGTCTTTTAGAATGGTGATTATGAAGATCTGCATGCTGAGTAGGGAGCCCCATAGAACAAACCAATAGAAAATGTTAAACACAGGGTTCTATCTGTCATTCAGCCTATCCCTGGGCATTTCTGTCCACTTGTGATCCACAGATCAGAATCCATTCCTGTTCTTTGAAACTAATAAGCGGTGGGGGGGGTTCATTTAAATATTTTTTTTAACAATCTTTTTTTCTTCCCAGGGAGGAAGGGGTGTAGTCCACACTTTACTGCACCCAGTAATTGGAGGACCCATAATCTATATGCTCATCAATCTGGGAGGCCTCAAACCACCATATTTCAGAAGAGTGTCTGTTCAAGTTATAACGTAGGTTTATAGATCCTAGGATTGTTGCTCTTTAAAGACAATGAATGTTTAATGTATAATGCATAAACAGTATGTGTAGCAAGGATCAGGATTCAAGACTCCTGCTCTCCAAATGAGTGTCCTAAATCAGTAAAATTAAGAGGTAACTTCACAAAAGCAGACTTCAACAACCTCATAGTCCCTTTTGAAATCTCTTCTTTTGGACACATGAATCTTGGATGAATCTTCATCATTGTAGAAAGAAGGAGGGTGGAGAGTAGTGCAACTTGACCCAGCCTGAAAAGTAGCAGATGTACGTTTGAATCCCTTCATGACCCAGAATTCAGGTCTTTCGTTTCATAATTGAGAAGGTGCTTATATAAAAGATGGCCACTCACTCCTCTTTTAGCAGCCACCTTTTAAAGAAAGCAGTTACAACAGTATTTTATAAGGTACCAGATCCTGTCCATGTGGATTAGGTACACGCAGAGTATGCTTGTTGGATCAAGCTCATTTAGTAGATTTAGACACTGTGGCTGCCTATACACAGGCATTTTAATTAGAATACATCAGAGAAGGCTTGATTAATTGATCTTTTCCACCTTGTAATTAGAATACTGCAGCATCCCATGTATTAAGCCCCAACACATTTTTAAATGACCACTGAGTGCTTTAACTAAACTTTGTTGAATGCTTAGATAAAGCATCCCATGGCTTAATACACATGGCAATAAGGTGTTTTAATTAGAGTGGCTGCCTAGGAGCTACTTTAATTAAAACTCCCCTCTCTCCACCTTCAATCGTGTGTATAGGTAGCCTGCCTTCCTTAGTTTCTGGATCCCAGTGTGACTTAGGAGTACATGAGTAGAATCAGTGAAGGTGGGGAGAGATTTTTAAAGCCAAACAGCTATCATGTTCATTTTAGATGATTCTAGAATTAAACAGTTGATGAGTGTGGATTTGATTTTTTTGGGGAGGGTCAGGATTTTTTTGCACTTACACACCTAAAGTTGGACTTGTTCCCACTTGAGGTTGTTATGTCCTTTTCCTGGATCTGGCACTGTACAAAGAACATTTAATAGTTCAGATTTCTCTGCATCATACTTATCTACTCACCTTCCCCATTAG
The DNA here is from genome assembly GCA_030014935.1 of Caiman crocodilus. Taxonomy (NCBI): domain Eukaryota; kingdom Metazoa; phylum Chordata; order Crocodylia; family Alligatoridae; genus Caiman; species Caiman crocodilus. The sequence continues at coordinate 37,333,155 of JAGPOW010003642.1, forward strand.
AATAACAGGCCTGTATTTTCCTTCATCTTTTTCCTACTTCAAATGTATTTATAGAACTCTTTTTATTGCCTTTTTTGTCCCTTGTCAGTTGTAATTAATTCTGTGCCTTAGCTTTTCTAATTTTATCCCTATGGACTTGTGCTATTCTTTTATACTTATTCATGTGCCCTTATTTCCACTTTCTGCACAATTCCTTTTTAATTTTCAGGTCATTAAAGAGCTCCTACTACAGCGATATTAGTATCTTACTATTCTTCCTAACTCTCCTCATTATCAAAATAATTTGCTATTATGCTTTTAATATTGTCTCTTTTAGAGACTGCCAGATTTCCTGAACTACTTTTTTCCTTTAGAATTCCTTCCCCTGAGACCTCACCTACCAGTTCCCTACGTTTGTTGAAGTCTGCTTTTTATAAAGTTACTTATTATTTCTGCTACTGTTCTTCTTTCCTTTCCTAAGAATCTTTTTTTCAGGATTTTTTCACACAAATTACTTTCTCTTTCAGAATTGCAAGCAGCTCTTAATTAACTAGAATAACATCTACCTCTGAAAAAAGTTGTCCCCAACTTATCCTAAGAACTTATTTAATAATCAGCACCCCACTATATTGCTTTTCCATATCTGTCTTCTATTTAGGGATCATGTCTATGAGATAGTTCACTGCACAATAGTATAGTTTACTGTACAATAAGTGTGTGTGTTTGCATGTGCACATGCTTACTGCTCAGTAAACTTCACTACTCATGAGTAAATTTGCTACCTGCAAATGCAAGTAGATAATTTACTTCTGAGTATTTACTGTGAAGTAACACACATGTAGGTACCATCCAGGAGCAAATTTGCTCCCAGTCAGCCTGACCACTAGGAGGCCAGCTGCACTATAGAGCCAGGGCCCTGGGGATGGAAGCCTCTCCTGCTCTCAGAACCTTAAAAGCCTGCAAGCATTTAGAGCCCTGGGGCACAAGAACTGTTGGCCTCTGCTCCCCCTACACAGGCTACATATGGCAGTTTTCCTTCACTCCACTGCCACTGCCTGGCACCCCAGTATTGCATGGCTACCAGGGCCATGTTTTGCAACCATGGGAGGCCCAGCTGCATCATCACCCATGCCACATCCCACCACCTGGCATGGAGGAGACTGATGACCTTATCGAACTCTGGGATGAGGTGGAGATGCAGCAGCACTTCACATGGGGCAGGAACTCCAAAATGCACATGTACAGGGGGCTGTCAGGCTGGATGTGGGAACATAGGCATGAATGGGGCCCTGCAATGACTAGTTTGCAGATAGAAGCAATATATCTGCTCCCATGTCTCTGCATGTGTAGATGCCTGCCTGGAAGCATTTATTCATGAGTAGCTTATTCACAAGTAGACTGGTCCCGGATCAAATGCAGATGCACCCAGAGTGTCCAAACTGATTTGGATAAGCTATAAAGAAAGAACATATGTTATTGTTCATAGATTCATAGATTGTAAGACTGGAAAGGATCTCAGAAGATCATTGGGTCCAGCCCACTGCACCAAGCAGGAAAGATAACTGGGGGTCAGATGACCCCAGCAAGGTGGCTGTCTAGGCTTCTCTGTCTAGCCTCTCCTCTCCTTGTTATCATTTTTGTGAATTGACCTCAAGATCTTTGAAGGATTTTGATTAGATATGTCAGCATTAAGGAGTCTGCTTTTTCATATATGTGAGTATGACCAAACAAAATGATCATTTTTCTAAATCCGTATGTTTTCAATGTCTACATCTGCATAGGTTTTATTCCCAGAGGGTATATCTAAATGTGTTATTAGCATGAAACAATAAACTCCAGCACTTACTGTGCTAGAATTTATTGCTCCCAGGTAGCATGTATGCTTGTGTGCCTGGATCCATAGTATGTTGAGCCAAGTTGGAGCAGCTCTGGGTGGCAGGGGGCTTGAGGTCAGTCTGCCGGACTGGGGCTGCTCAGACCCAGCTAAATGTGCTGTGGAGGAGCTGGCTGGGGCACAAGGGTGCACCAGTGTATGGCTTGCTGGCAGGCAGCCCCTGAACTTAAGCACCCTCATGCCCCAGCTAACCTCATCAATGTCTACACGTGTGTTGCTGCAGAATAAATAGCTTGAAAGTAGTATAGTATTTGTGTTGACAAGTACTAACCTAGAGTAGAGTTAATTAGTTTACTGCATCCTAATAGCACTACACAAGTGGACGCTAAGACTTTAGCGTGTAACCCAACGACATGTAATTTATCATAAGGAACATAATATGTATTTTGACAGAACCTGTGAACATAAATACCCATCTTTGTTTTGGTCAAAAAAAGAGATTAGGATCAGTGCATCTACCCCAAGGAATGAGTATAGCAAAAGGTGAAAAAGAGTAAATTGCCATGGGCAGCTGAGACAATGAAGGACAAAAAAGTGAAGGCTTTAAAGGCCATAGTTAGTGTTCCTTACAATATGAATCAGTTGCTTCTAAAAATCTGGAATGACTTACCAGAAACTTTGCCTAAGAAAACAGTGAGCACTTACTAACTTTTTGGCGGTGCGTATAATAGTTGGTCTAAAAGGCCTGCTATTAATGTTCCATAACACTTTAAAAATGATATAAAAAGGCCAAATCATGGATATTAAAGGTGTGAAGTTAATGAATTGTGTACAGGGTCACATTTTTTAAAGGGTTATATTTTTATTCAAGTTTATAATGAGCATATTTTTGCTTAATTTAATATTATTGTGGAACTAGTAACAACCTCAATAAGGGTTACACTGTTTTTTTCACTTTAAGCAGGTTAAGATTCCTTTATAATCACAGTGGCAATTAAATTTATTCTTCAAATGCATGATGATAATTGATTGTCAAGAACTTTTTTTTTCTTATTATGGTTACTAACATTCCAAACTAACAATTTCTAACAATTCTCTTTTTTAAACTTTGCATTTACAGACTTTTTCTTCTGCAACACAGAGAAACTAACAACAGCCTTGGATGCTGACTTTACAGGCTTGGGGTAGAGGGCCAATTTTTTTTTTTTTAAAGGAGTTGCTGCTAAAGCAACTTCAGCAGAGACAAAATCAGAAAGGCAAAGATAAAGAATGACTGTACCTGATGAGGGACACTAAAATAAGATGGGTGAGGTACCAGGAAACTAGAAAAGAGCCAATATAGTGCTCCACTTTAAAAAAGGTGAAAAACAGGACCAAGGGAACTACAGACTGGTTAGCCTCATCCCAGTGCCTGGGAAGTTTGACAAATCATGGCAAACTAACTTGATCTTTTTTGACAAAGTAACTATATGGTTGGATGAGGGGAATACTGTGGATATAGTGTATCTGGACTCCAGCAAGGTTGATGTCAAGGTCCCATATGACCTTTTCATAAACAAATTGGAGAAATGTAGGTGAGACAAAATTACTGTTAAGTGGGTGGGAAGAAAATGGGGCTGTATGAAGTTTCAGTAGCTGATTTGATTTGGAGGAGATTTGGCCCAATTTGGCAGCCAAACCTCTGAATCCAAATCAAATTTAGGAGACCCAATAATCTCTCCAAATGAAATCTGAAGACTCCGAATCAATTCAGAGAGATTCGTAGAGACTGGGAAATTTGGCCAGAGTATACAGGCAGTGCTGATGGGAGCAGCTGGTGGAGCAGCCCTGACTTAGGCCAAAAGTCCCACAAGAAGCCGTGGCTTGTCTGGCTGCTACCCCAGCTGTCTGCCTCCCCCGCTGGGGTGAGGCAGGCAGTTTTGGCAGCCCTGGGAGAAAGCATGAGGGTTGGCAGGAATGTCAGGGAGCTGGGGGAATGATTGGGAGTTGGGGGATCAAACCAGGAACTGGGGGAAACTATCAGGCGCTAGGGGACTTCCCCCAGTTCCTGGTACAATTCCATACTTTCTAGTTTGATCCCCCAGCTCCCAATTATTCCTCTAGCTCCCCGGTCATTCTCCCAGTCCCTGCAACTTCTCCCAGGGATGCTGGCTCAAGCCACAGCTCATCTAGCTACTGCCCTAGCTGCTCCCACCAGGGTGATCTAGCTGCTCCCACCAGAAGCTGCAGGGGCTGGGGGGAATGATTGGGAGCTAGAAAATTGAACCTGGAACTGGGGAATTGAACTGGGAGATGAGAGGAATAATGAGGGGGCTGGGGGAATGAACAGGGGCTTTTCCCCAGCTCCTGGTTCTAATCCCCAGTTCTTGGTTTGATCCCCCCAACTCCCAATCATTCCTTGCAGCTCCCGATCATTCTTCCCAGCCCCTGTGGCTTCTCCCAGGGCTGCCACTCCTGCCTGCCTCACCCCAGTGGTTTTATATATATATATATATAAAAAATCGTATCTATGAAGTTCTCTTTACTTAATATTTTCTTATGTGTACCTCTCACTTTCTTAGTTTCTGCCCTGCCCTTCTCTCCTCTTTCCATTCATAAATCTAGAGAATAATAGAGAAGTAGTGCTGGAAGGGAACTGCACACACCATCTAGTCTAACCCCTTGTCAGAAGCAGGATTATCCAATTCAATCCACCCTAAACACACTATATATATGTAGCCCAGGTAACTTGGGTATATACTCCACTTCTCCAATTGAAGGGGATTGTTAGCTGGCAGGTGTGCTGTGGGGTGGGGACTGCAGACTGCTCAGTTTCCCTCTGTCCATATGGAACCAGGCCAGGTCAGTCAGGGGACTTAACTATATATAAATTTATTTACATTAACTTATCTCAAGGGAAAGGAATATGGATATAAACATATGTACAATGTGTGTGTGCATATATATATATATATATATATATACTCCCTCCCCTGTGGGAATCCTCTTTTCCCTGCAACTCATGGCTCCCAGGCCTGGACAGTGGTCCTCGTCCTCTGTGCCGTGCTGTTCTCTCACGTGCAGTGGGCTTTGGTCAGAAGTCACTGTCCCCTAGAACAGGGCTCCACTATGCAGGGCTTCTGGAGCATCTGGCTTGGCCCTGTCAGCTCTCAGTAGCCCGATCACCGTCTGGCTCTCTAGACTCAACCTTTTGTTATGGGTTGGAGGCCTGGGCTGCACTTTATCGTGCATCGGCAGATGCATGACAAACAGCTCCAAGAGGTGATACTTCCCCTCTATCGGGCACTGGTCAGACTGCAGTCAGAATAGTGCATGCAGTTTTGGGTGCCGCACTTCAAGAGGGATGTGGATAACCTGGAGAGGGTCCAGAGCAGGGCCACTCATATGGGTAACGGCTTGCAGGCTAAGCCCTATGTGGAGAGACTGGGGCACCTGGATCTCTTCAGCCTCCACAAGAGAAGTTGAGAGGCAACCTTGTGGTTGCCTATAAGTTCATCATGGAGGCACAGAAGAGAATTAGTGAGGTTTTAATCACCAAGGCACCCCCAGTGGTTACAAGAATTAATGGCCACAAGCTAGCAGAGAGCAGATTTAGACTAGACATTAGGAAGAACTTCTTCACAGCTAGAGTGGCCAAGATCTGGAACGGGATCTCAGGGGAGGTGGTGCTCTCCCCTATGCTGGGGGTCTTCAAGAAGAGGTTAGATAAGCATCTAGCTGGGGTCATCTGACCCCAGCACTCTTTCCTGCCTATGCAGGGGGTCAGACTTGATGATCTATTGAGGTCCCTTCCAACCCTAGCATCTATGAATCTATGAATCATGCAGCATCAGGCTTGGTCCGCTCCTGGACCCTCCATGCAGCATCTCCTGCACCAAGCTCCCAGCCTCGTTTCGGGGGTTGAGGGCCTGAGCCACCCAAGTGCTCCAAAGATCCTACTCCAGCCTGTGCACTGTATCTCTGGCCACACGTCACAGGTTGCTGACCTGAGCTGTCTCATGCAGCTTCCAGTATTTGGATGCCATGTGCCATGCTGCACACTGAGAGCCTAGCTGCTGGAGCCGTCTGCCATTCCCCGCTGCTGGAAGTCTTCAGGGGCACTTCTGGGCTACTGCTTTGCCCCGCTGAGTGCTCTCCTCAGCTCTTCTAAGCCCCGCTCTTCTCTCTTTCCCAAATGTGCTTCCCCTATGCTGGGCATGCAGATCCTTTTATATGCTTCAGAGCTCTGCCCCTGAAGTCTTCCAGACCTGAGTGTTGCAGTTTTCAATCAGGTCCACGGGGGTGGGGGAGGGAGGAACTCCTCTCCCCCTCCTCTCAGGAAAGGGGCATGGCTGAACTCCTCTGGCTGCTTCCTGATTGGGGGATGAGCTCCACCAATCAAAACAGCAAGATTTCAAGCCTGGAACTCAACCCAAGCTCCAAAAGGCAAGCCTGCTACATATATATAGTTACCCTGCTATACATATATTATATATATAGTTAACAAACATATTACCGTTTGCCATGTATTCTACACTTCTACATAGTGCTTCCCTTGTTCCATTCCTTACATAGATACCCCAGCTAGCCCTAACCATGGGAAGCTGTGTAAAAAGGCCTGGCTGTGAGGATCTGAACCTGGCCCTAAACCCCTATTTTCTCTCTCAGATTTGCTGCTGAGTCACCAACTTCAGTTCTTTGGCTAACAAATTATATTTCTGGCTACAGATTGTCATCCTACAGAGTGAGACCCAAGTATGAGGCCTTTCTTCAATGTGTATCCAATGCCCTGGACACATCCTATGGTATAGACTTTATCAGACTGAAAATGGAAATCTAAATCTGACAGAACTTAAAAGCTGCTATGATTATCACACTAAAATTAGCATCTCAGAGACTTGATTCTATTCCACTTCTTGTGTAAGTGCTCTCCCATTCCATCCTGCTCAGGTCCCTAAAAATCTGTTACTGGGGATTATTCCATTCTGCATAAGCATAAATCTATCTCACCCTGTTCAACTGCCTAACAATTTATCCATTCATATGTTTTTGAATCACAAAAAAGCTGTTGAGGACTCTTTCACCTTTGTATTGATGTTTTTTTCATGACAAGAGCAGAATAAAATAGGATCCACTTAGGCATCTAAAAACTGGAACACACTCTAACCCAGTATGTTCTTTGTTTATGACTTTGGACTGGAAACTACACATAATGAGCTTGATTCTGATTTTACTTAAAGCATTGAGATAAATTAAGAAAAGTAACATTGAAATCATGCCTATCCACCAGTGTAAAACATGTAAAAGCTACAGTGAAGAAAGATCTAACAATTATCTTTTGAAAATGGCAGTAGCAATCATCAATTGGGGGTTGGACCTGAAGATCTACAAGGTCCCTTCCGAACCTACTTCTATGATTCTATAGAAAATCCATTAGTTGATCTACTTTTATAAACCACTGCCATCTAACCCTTAAGGCTAACTCACAATAAAATAAAAATAAATAAATAAATAAAGTATTTTTTTTTAACTGGGGGAGAAGAGTATTCCCCGTCTTTTACACCAATGGTTTTTCAGCAACACAAAACAGGGTGGAATAGGATCACACCTATCCACTGAATGCATATGTAGTAGGATCTGTCCCTTAATGTAAGTCACAGGATAAAGCTCATTAAACTTATCTGTTTCCCTCCTACTCAAATCTATTATAGCCTTATTCATTTTTTTATTGGGATTGCTATTTTTTTTTTATTAGCTACAGCATTTGGTTATTACCAAGAAATGTATCAGTCATTGAAACCATCTTAGGACATTGTAAGAGCTTCTAGCACTGCTGCCACTGAACACTGAACCCCCTGTAGGGTGGGAGAGTGGTAGGGACAGGAATCAAATAATCACCTATATTTGAGAATATTAAAATGTTAGATTGGAAATATAACCCTTGTTTTAAGTTTAACAGAGATGTTTCACATATAGTCATAGATATGTTGTAAAGAAGCACTGGGAGGAGGAGGGGAAAGAAAGCTCAAATCTAGCTCAAGTTTTTGCTTTTCTTTCCTGATTAACAGACTACCAACTTATGGAAACCATTAAGATTTAACTGACTTTCAGAAGCTGTTCTAAGAGAAACAAATAATGAGTATTTTACTTTACAGAAGGCAGATTCATGTTGATGCTAAGATTTCTTTAAAAACTGTTCTGTAGATAACTTGGTTCAGAAACACATTTTTTGGCAAGTCAGCCTCTGGAGTTCAAAGGCTTTCTAGATTGTGGGAACTCTTCAAATCTGCTTTTCACAACAGCCTACTCTCAGTTCCTTTATGCCCACTAGCCAAGCTCTTCATACTAGAGGTCATCTTAGATTCATTCATTGCTCATTGTCTAGTATACACCTTTTCACTACTCAGGCAACAGCGTGTAGCAGGACAACCACAATACATAGGGTAAGCCCCGACTGCTGATCATGGTGGTGCAAGAATCACTGTGATAGAGGCTATTTTTGTGCTGTCCCCTGTTCCCCCGACACACATAAATGTGTTGCCCAGGTTTCCCGCCCCAACTTTCCCTTCTCAGTTACACTAAGATAAATCTGGATGGATGTAGTATCAGACTTCACTGATTTAAGTTAAATCAGTTTTTGTCCCAGATCCCCTCCAGATTCTATTTAACTCATAGTCCCACAATATCCCAAGATGTTTTGCAACTCCCCCACAACACCCCCCCTGCACCGCCCCACAGGGTGAGGTTAGCTTTGGTCCAAGCTGTCTGCTCCAGCTGAGCAGGGAGGCATGCTCTAGCACAGAAGTTTCCAAATTTTTGAAGTAGATCAATTTTGGCATTTAAAAGCAACCCAAGATCTACCATGCACTGTTGCCATGCCCCACATCCCTGCCCCTCAGGTAAGCCTGTGAGGAGGGATGGGGGGAGGCAGATCAAGGCAGGGGGAGAAAAAAATATTTGCGGGCATGCCTCCCCAGCAGGTAAGTCCCACCCAGCCAGGACCCCACTGAACTTACCCCTGCTCCTTTATGGCACTGTCCCTCACAGCGGGGGCCTCAATCTAGCCCCCGCCCCTTCTCCCTCTACAGACTGACCTGCTGGACTGGGGCATGCATACATGTGAGCACTCAGCCCCCAACCCCAGCCTCAGATCAACTCCAAGAAGCTCTGAGATCTACCGGTGGATCAAGATCTACTGGTTGTTGACCACTGCTCTAGCACCTCCCAACTCCTGGCCCGGGTCACTGCAAGTATGTGGCTGCATTTCCTGAATCAAAAGTGAATGTCTGTTCATTTGCTTATCGATTCAATCTACACAGCTTCAACTAACCTATGAAGATTGAATCATTTCAGCCTTGGGCTTTTTGACTGCCTGTACTTAGCCCTTAAGACATAATTAAGGATTAAGGGAAATTTTACTAAGAACTGTGTCTAACTAGCAGACACATAAAAAAAAAAAAAGAACTCTGTCCTAAAGATTTTACTGTTCAAAAGCCACATTTTAATACACTTATTTCTCTTGACTGGACCCCTATTCCTTTAACATGGAACAAGCCCTGGACATATTTTTTTCAACATGAGGAACAGTTTCAGACTCTGTCCCTAATTAAGGTATGAGAAAGACGTTGCATGGTGTTAGGCAAACACATTTCTTGGAATCTACTTGTCATTTTAACTATTTAAATGATTTACTATTAACTATTTAACTAGTTAAATAGTTAAACAGAAATCCATCAGATAAATATTACTTACTCTCATAGTGAATTAAGAAGCCAACACTGGAACGACTATTGTCTGTAGTGAACAGCAGATACATGTAGTTGCCTGTACTAATAAGGAACTGTGGTGCCTGTGTACCATGATATTCTCCAATTAGTGGTGATGAGTTTGCTGGCCCATCTCTGACTTCTAGGGTATCATAATTAACTTCAGTTTGAAATCTGAAAAGGAACAAATCAAATTAACTGGTAAATAGAGAAACAGTGCAACTTCATGGAAACTTTGAAACTCCAATATAGTTGTGCCTGAAGAAACATTTCAGATATTATGTACTTCATAATACCTGTAGAATACATCAGAATAAACAATGAAAACTATAGACTTTTTACACAAATAAGCAATCTTCTATTTTATTTTGTTTTGCTTTGTTTTGTTTGATCTTCAGCCGTCTTCAGTTTAGTTAAGAAAGAAGTTTCAATGTTAAATTAACTATGTGCTTGAACTTAAAAAGATTTATTGGATGCATCTTGATAGAAGCCCTATTAAGTTTCCTTTAGGAAACTGGACAAGGGAGAGCCTAAGAAATACTGACATTTGAAGTGATATGAAACTCAAAGAACTGCTAAAGGACTATTTCATATCCTTAAAAGTATATTTTTGTATTCTAACCTTCCCCCAAAAGTTATGTTTTTTTAATAAGTGTTCAACAGGTAGAAACACTGCCTGATTGGATGCAGTAGATTTGTCAACTGTGTATACCATTTTTAGTCCAGCAGAATTTTTACCAATGGAACTATGTTCCCAATAGTAGAAAAGCAATGCTTATGTGCACCCTTCATTTACTGCTTTTTTATAATTATTTACATTACAGCAGTATGTAAAGTTTCCAGTTAATCAAGTCCTTATTCTGTTAAGTTTTCTACAAATACAGTTTAGTGGCAATCCCCGACACAAATAGATTATCTAAATAGATTAGATGGGCTGAAGAAATACAAAGAAAAAGGAGCTCTAGAGATGTAAAGTGAGTTGTTTCAGATGGGTGGTATAATCTGCATATGCCTTAGGTCAGTGACATTCAGTAGACCACAGTGAAATCTCAGTTTAAAGAAATTCAGATTCGTGAAGATTAGTAAAGCTTGCAGTTATTCTACACTTGTCATTCATATATCAAATAAGCTCAGATATGCCCTTTTGCCAGCTTGAACTTGACTGACATCTGAACCTTGTACATAGGTTTTTACATCAATATAGTTTCTTTTAAAAAGGCATCTACCAGAATTTGAAAGCATTTGGTTAAATACATATTTCTTGCCTTCCATATGTTCCTTATCTGTTGTGAACAAGTATGAAAAGGGTATATACTATTACATAGACTTAATATAGTCCCCTTATACAGTTGGTTAGTTCAATCACTGGGAGCAAGAAATTAGCATCCCTGTGCAAAGGAACATAATGTTTTAAGTAAATATCCTTCAACTAGTTTGCCAACATATTTTATGGCTCAGGGGGAAAGAAATGGCATCCTTGTTATTACACATGACTTGCAAGAATGTATGACAAACAGTCATGAAATATCTTGGAGTTTTCTATTAAAATGAGAAAGACCATTATGTTTTTGATGTAATGGTCGTACAACGCTCCCCACCCCAACAAATTCCAACCTAGACCATTACATTTTCAAAACCAAATAGCATATATGTCCATTAACAAGCAACTTCCCTCCATACCAACAGAATCCAAAAGATATTTAGGTAATAATTAATAATGTCTTATAATTCCATGTTTTCTTTTCTTCTTCATTATCATCTTTCTTTTAGCAACCTACACAAACTAACCAACCAAATGAGCAACAAATCCCCAAACTTGTACTTAATTTTAGAACTGTGTCTCTCTATTCTCCTGAATTCCAAGGTAAGTTAATGGCCGTTCAAAACTCTAAAAGTCTGCCCTTACTTAGGGTTGTGTTATACATTGTACTTCGAGCTGCTCAAATATTGACTGGTGTTGATGCTAGTTTGAGTTTGGAGAATCCAAAAAAGGGGCACTGGTGGCAGTGACTGCAGTGGCAGGGGCCGGGCAGGCAGGTTGCCCTTTCCTTGCCTGTTCTCTGGGGACAGTGCTGGCAGCTAAAAGTAAACCAGAAGGGCAGAGATGGATAAGCAAGGATCTGGGGTATGGGTAGGGGCAGGAGACATTGGGCCCAATCCAGGGAGGTGGGGGGGTGGAGTAGCTGGTCAGTCTGGGCTGGTAGGGGGCAGGGGAAGGGGGCTCAGTTTGGGCTGCTGGGAAGGAGGCCCAGCGGTGGACAGTCACTTGATTAGGAGGGAGAACATGGTGGGGGAGGGCAGTTGGCCCAGTCCAGGCCAGTGGGAGGGGGCAGTGTTGACTGTTTACACTAACACATAACCTATAGTGGCTACAGGTTAGCGGGTGCATTTACATGAGACACTACATGGCACAGACTGTGACACCAGAACTATGTTGCTGTAGCGACATGCCTCGTTGCTATAGTGCATCACTATGTAGATGTAGCAGCTAAAAAAAACCCCATGCACCAACAGCACAGTGCAGTAACAGCTGTTACTGCACCATAGTTTAGTACGTACTAAAGAAAGTAGTAAATGACAGTGCAGTAGCAATGATGCTGTAGGGGCATGTGTAGATGTGTCCAATGTAATACAAGCTGGGTAACACAGGTCAGAGTTAAACCTAGCCTGGAGTAGCATAACTTTAAACCACCTAAAAGGTGCTTAAATTAGTTACACAGGTTAATGTGTGGATAATCCAGGGATCAAGAACTCCAGAAGTCACCTAAAATTAACATGTAGCAATGCCCTTGGACTCCTACTTTGGTGTTGCTTATTTTAAATGATTTTAGGTGTTGAAAAATGATGTTTTGTTTTGATTACTATCCATAAAGTGAAAATCTTCCAGTCAAAAGTTACACTTATAGCCCCTTCTGTTATGATGAATAATCACAATAAACTAACCAATGGGTTTTATCTTTTCACTGCCATGGTAGTAGTGTGTGAGAAGATTAGTACTAAATGCTGTTTCAGTATAAGGAAGTAGTTAGGGATGTCCAGTTATTTTCTGTTCCTTTTAAATTTTTTCAAGGCATTTAACCAAACACTAAAACCACAGCAATGATTTACATAGTTAAGACTACTCTCATAATCAGCAGGGTTAGAAAACGTTATTTCAGGAAAGTAATTTATGAATTGCAAGATATGTAGCAGCATTGAATACCCTCTTTTTTCTTAATTTCATTAATTTATAAAATTAATACTTTTCTGTTTGCCTTATTACACACCAATGTTAAGGACTGAGCCCATGCAACAATTTACAAATGTAATATGCTGTCTAGATTCTTTTAAGAAGTACAAGTGTTTATTCAAACGTTGTTCCACTTGGGCGGAAAACTTTCACTACAGTAACCTGCTTATGAACATGAATGGAAAGAAACTCATGGATTATCAAGTCCATTCTGCTGAGACTGTCTTTAGATAATGTCTTCCACAAATGGACCACACTCTATCTAATAACTGTTAGGAGTTCTGTCTCCAGTAGTTCCACTGTAAAACTGTTCCAGAATCTCACTCCTCTAGTAGTTAAAGACTTTCTCGTTATTTCCAGCCTTAATATATTCATGGTCAGTTAACACGCATTTTATCTTGTGTCACAAGTGTCCCTTTGACTAAATAGTTCATCTTCCTGCCTTGTGTTTACCCTTTCATAAATTTACAGAGATCTTAGATCAAATCCCTCTTGGCCTTTGATTTCTTAGGCTAAATATGCAAAACTCTTTTACTCTACTCTGCTATTTCTCAACCAGGGTGCCATTGCACCCAGAGATACTTTGAGATCCCTTCAAGTGTGCCACAAGGTGTGACAAAATGGCCACATTTACATGTGTAATTAGAATGAATGAATATACTTCAGCTCAATTTGAGCCAGAGTATACTATTCCCAACATCATTGTCTACATGCGCATTTAAGTGCAGTAACTTACCATGCTGCTGGATACAACCTGTATCTAATGGGACTATCCAGCAGTGCAGTAAATTAGTCTACTGTGCCCTAATTGCCACACATGTGTAGATGATGACACTTTAGTGGATGCATTTACATGTGTCCCTGACTGTACATTTGATACTGAACAGTCATTTAGTACTTGCTTTACTCACAGAACTGTGCAGTCTCAGTTGCACACAGTCATTTTTAGATGCTATGTTGCTGTAGCAATGAGTTACAGTGACATAGCTCATTGCTATGGCAACATAGCATTGGCATCACAACTTGTGCCCACTGATGCTATATCATTGTAGCTCATCATTATGGCAACGTAGCATCTCATGTAGATGCACTCATTGTGTAGCAAATTAGTCTACTGTACCATAAAGCGTATCATGTAGATGCAACCAGTGTTAGCACTGGTAGGTTTCCAAACATATTTCACAAAATAAATTTAGGTATTTCAAACATAAATCCATTGTTGTGGTCTTTCTGAATTCTTAAGAACAGAAAAACTGCTTTGTGTTTCTTGTAGTCAGAAAAGAGTGAAAACAAAGACCTGGCATTTTGTGAGAAGAGCTTTCACTTCAAAAAGATTGAGAACCACTGCTCTACGCACAGCATCAGCTCATCATGCTCTTGATCATCCTTATAGTCCTCTCTGATCCTGTTCCAGTTTGAATTCATCATCTTGAACAAGAGTGATCAAAACTTGTGGGGGGAGTGGGCATGCTAAAAGGCAAGAATAGGCTGCAATTGGACCTAGATAGGTTATAGGGGTGGGTGGATGAGAATAGGATGGGTTTCAACACTGACAAGTGCAAAGTGCTGTACCTAGGGAGGAGGAACCAGCAGCATACCTACAGGCTGGGGAACTCCCTTCTTGTCAGTACAGAGGCAGAAAAGGATCTTGGAGTCATTATTGATGCCAAAGTGAACATGGGCCGACGGTGTGGGGAAGTGGTCAGGAAGGCCAACCACACCTTGTCATGAATCCACAGACGCATCTCGAGCAGGTCCAAGGTGGTGATCCTCCCCCTCTATACAGCACTGGTCAGGCTGCAGTTGGAGTACTGGCTGTAGTTGGAGTTCTGGGTGCAGCACTTCAGGAGGGATGTGGACAATATGGGGGGGGGAGGGTCCAGAGGAGGGCCACTCACATGATCAGGGGGCAGGAGGGCAGGACCTATGAGGAGAGGCTAAGGGACCTGAACCTGTTCAGCCTCCACAAAAGGAGGCTGATGGGGCATCTAGTGGCATTTACAAACTAGTCAAAGGGAACCAGCAGGCATTGGGGCAGTCCCTGTTCCCCTGAGCACTACCAGGAGTGACTAGAAGTAACAGTCACAAGCTGGAAGAGGGTAGATTTAGACTAGACATCAGGAGGCACTACTTCACAATCAAGGCAACTAGGATCTGGAACCAACTTCCAAGAGCAGTGGTGCTGGCTCCTATCCTAGCGGTCTTTAAGAGGAGGCTAGATGAATACCTTGCTGGGGTTGTTTGACCTCAGTGCTCTTTCCTGCCCTGGTAGGGTGTCAGACTTGATAATCTGCTCAGGTCCCTTCCAACCCTACCAACTATGAAACTATGAAAACTGTAAACAGTATTCATCTGTTCCTTGTACAATGACAGCTATGTTTCTCTAATTGTACTGGAAATACCTTCCTTGATACAGGCTAAGATAATATTATCCATATACACTACTTCATGAGTTTGGCAGTAGCTAGTCATCTTGTGATCAGCTAGCATGCAAAGGTTTTTTTAATCTTCTGTCATTTATAACTAACAGGTTTCCAGTTTATGGCAGAAATTTAGTCCCTAAATAAATGCCTTTGCATTTTATACTATTAAATTTCATGTCCTTTTTCTAGTATTCCAGTCCTCAAGGTTATACAATCCTACCTGCATGGTGCAATTTACCTTTGGTAAACCCATGTGGCATTTTATCCAATTTTTCATTTACCTCCATGTATTCTTTCCTTCAATGTCTTGAGGTCAGACTAATAGGCCTGTGGCTTCCTGCATCCACCTGTTTTCCCTTTCTAAAATAGATGCCTGATGAATATTTCCTTTTCTAAAATGAATAGAATATTAACTATTGTCCATTTTCTACCTTAACTGGACATAGTAATTAAAAACCCATAATAGGAGACCTCTTATTACAGAATTATATGATGGGATTGATCTAGTCCCCTGGGCCTGAGATCATTTTGATATTTGAGTTTGATTCTGACTGGTATGTGGTGATTACCATTTCTAGGCCCATATTCCCATTAGATGTCCTGCTTTTGCCCCCAGCATCATTAATGAAAATTGATACAAATAATTTTATTTTAGCTATTGAAACATACCTACCTACTTTCACTACATATAAAAGACCAAATATTTCTCTCTGTTTTTCTCTTTTTAGTTATGTGGCTGAAGAACCTTTCACTTTAACTTACTTACAAGGTTTAATACAGAGAGAGGCAACTTTTGTTTCAGAAATCTTACTTTATTTCTATGATTTCTGATATCTAAATCATAGCCTTTTTTAATGAAGAACCTTTCTCATCTATATCTTGTAGAGTCTCTGCTGACTACTTGCATTCATTTTAATGGGGTTATTCATCCATGTAGATCTACAGATCTTACAATTATTTTTGTCTTCCTTGCTTGGGATACACATTCCATTTTTTTTTCCATAGCAAAAGTAAAGCTATTCTCTCTTGCTGTAGGCAAAAAAATCCTGTTCCACCAGAAAAGTATTACATGGTCCAATTAGGATTAGGAAGCTTACTAGTGCAGCACTCAAGACTAAATCTCACATCTGATCAAATTGTTGTTAACAGCAATTTCTCAAAAAGATACTGTCTTACAGGAACTGAATTCTTACACAGGTAAAATGTCAAAAATACTAAACATGACAGAAACTAGTTCTTCAACTAGTATAAGTTACTAATGTTTGTGCAACTGCATTGACTTATACCAATTAACTGATGATGGAACTAGACCAATTTATACCAGCTGAAGATCTGGATATGAATCTAAAAAAAATAATCTATTATCTCAATGAATGTCTAGCATGGCATGGACTTTTGTTGTGTAATCTTATATGAGAGGATGTAGAAAGAATGGGCAAATTAGTGCTGTCACTCAGCTTACTGATAGCAATGCATAAATATTGCTACGCTGTTTCTGGTTTAGGATGTGGCCTGCATTAATGATACTGCTGTCAGGCATGAATTGCTTTTTCTAGCATACACTGAAGTGTTGTAGTACAATCAAGTACTATCAAATCCATAATGAAGTCAAAGCTGGTCTTTAGTGCAAGGAAAGGGATAGGTTTTAGAGTCCTTTGTTCACAGAAGTGTTAGTTCTTTTAGCTAATGAGTCAATACATTGTGTTGCACTTGAATATTAAAAGTAACCAAAATTCTGAATAAACTCTCTCTTGCTTTAATGTAATGTTGGTATTTAATGACACAGAGTGGCCCCTATTTTGCTAACTGTAATTAAATGTAATGTGAACAGAGCTCAAGCTCTGAAATTTTTTATTACAATGCAGATCTAAGAGAATGTGAATGGAGATTCAGTAATGAGATGGAATCAAATCAAAGTCAATGGTTTGTTTCTATTATTTTGATTTTTTAAGCCTATTTTTCCTGTCCATGCATTTAAAAAAAAAAAAATAGGACATATTTATACTTAATGTTGTTGTGAATTTGTGTAGTGGTGGGCTTTGTTTTTGGCCTTTATTGTGGTCCTCACCTGTCAAATGTGATCTTAATGGAATGTCCTGGTCTTGCTTCAATCACCCATTCACAATTTAGAGAGTCCTTGTAATAACCTGGCCACCCTGGAGGCAAGATAACTCCATTTGATGCTGTCAGATGTCCACCACATGGTGCTGGAAAATAAAAGCACATGCATATATATATACACATATATATATATGTAACAGAAAAAATACATAGGACACTTGAATATACAAAAATGTATATGACATATACATACTTGACATACATATACACTTGACATATGCACACTTGAATATACAAAAATGATTATGGTAGTACAAATTGATAATTTCTCCTGCCAGGAGAAACATGGAGAAACACTCCCACTTCTCCACACACTGTGGAACCCCTGCATTGAGGCATCCTGCACCCCAGCCAGCCTCTCCTTGGCTGGCTGGGGCACAGTGTACCTCAAGGGAAGGGGGGGACAGCAGGCAGCCCTAGGTTGGCTGGTCCTCCATATCCATGTGCCACTCCCCAGCTGGCTAACAGTGCCTCAGTTAGTGGGCTCCCTGCTGGTTAGCCCTGCCCTGGGAAACCCTTCACTCCCCCATCCCTTCCCCTCTTTTTGCCTCTGTACCCATGCAGGACCCACAACTTACACTCTACAGCAGCAGGAGGAGTAGGGCACTGAGCAGGCTGTTACCAGCACCACTATGGCGCAGAGTGGCCCCAAGCAGCTCAAAGCCGGTGCTGCCTATGCCGCTTATTGAGGGTCAAGGCCACTTGTGGGGACCATGTGTCATGCCAAGCTGGGTCCTGCCAGCACTGGGGCCACTTGCACTGCCAGGCCAGGCCAGTTTCATGGTGGCAGGACCTGGTGTCATGTGCGGGGACAGAGCATCAAACCACACCAGGTCCTGCTGCCATGAAACTGGCCCAACCTGGCGGCGTGAGTGGCTCCAGTGCCAACAAGATCTGGCTTAGCTCAGAGAGCTGTCCTGCTCACTGTGCTAGGTCCTGCCTCTGATGGTAGTACTGCTTTTCCTGCGGTGCCTGCAGGAAGGTGGGGCACGGCAGGACCCAACCCAGCAGAGATGCTAGTCTGGCGTTGCAATGGAGTGGGATATGCAGCTCCGGGCGGTGCAGCTCCTGTGCAAATGCACACTAGTTGTAGGGCCTGGGCCAGATTGGGTTGGGTTGGGTTGCAGGGCCTGGGCTGTGCAGCTAGTGTGCATTTGCACAGGAGCCACACCTCCCACAGCCATGCATCCTGCTCTGGTGCAAAGGTGGACTAGAAAGTCATGCCAGGTACCAGATCAGGTCCCGCCACACACCACCAGCTCTGCACTCTGGTCACTCGCCACCCGCTTCTTCCTGCTCACCACTCCCTGATCCCACACAGGCTGGATATGCACTAGGCCCTGTACACCCATAGGGATGGCTCTGAGACTGCCACATGCCTGTTCCCTCACCCAGTCGCCATGGCGCTGACAGCAGCAAGCAAATAGGGCTGTGGCTCTGTTGCAGGTACAGCAGGCAGTGACACGGCACTGTGTGATCTGGGCTCCATAGATGCTAAATGGGCCCAGCCCGGCCCATTTGAGGTCATGCGGTAGTGGGCCAGGCCGGGTCCATTCAGCATATATAGATCCTGGGTCACACAGCACTGCATCACTGCCCGCTGTGCCTGCAGCTGAGCCACAGGCATGTGGCATGCTGCTGGAAGTGCCACGGGAGACTGGGGGTTGGGGGGGCAGGCATGTGGCAGCCTACACTCGAGTCCCTTTGTGTACCCACCCACTGGGACATCCCCACCTCTACCCCCCAATTCCCCTTCCACTCCCCATAGTCTCCGAGAACCCCCTCCACTCCTGATACCCCCTGACATTTCCCTGCCACTCTTCACACTCACCCATGCTCACCCAGACCCCTAACTTACCCTTCACCATGCCAGAAGCATCAGAAGCACAGAGACACTCTGGCCAGAAACTAGAGCATCTCTCCTAGAGGCCTGATTTGCCCCGCTGTTCTGCAGAGTAGGGGTTTTTTTTGGTTTCTTTTTTAATCTCTGGATATCCAGGGGTCTAATTTTGCCACTATACTGCACACTTGCAGTGCAGGGAATATTTCTTCATTCCCACATGTGCCTCTTGCAGCATCTCAAAGGACTCTGAGATGCTGTAAGATGCACGTATGCACTCATGTGAATGTGCCCTAAGAGTACAAATATTTATAGTTTTTCCCAAACCACAAATGGTTCCAGGAGAAAATGAACCAAACTCCAACCAGATAGAGGTGGCTTTCAGGAGAGGTTCTCCCAGGAGAATAAATGCATGTATACTTCCCCTTCCAAGAGAAGTTGCAGCACTCTCTTCCAGCATCCAAGCATGTATTGCTCCAATCTCCTTCAGGGAGACAGTCTATGACACATGCTGGACTCTCCTGTTTCAACCAAGCATGGAATATATTCTTTCCCCTGACTGCCTCAGGCACAGAAGAACCTAGTTGTTTCTCCAGACTTGTTCTGTACTCTTAAGACTGCAGATATGGAGGATTCCAGGGAAACTGTGTTCCTCACAACTGATCAGGCCCTCATATCCCCAAGACCAAGGCTCAGAAGACCCAAACCTCCAGGACCTCACATACTCTCAGACCCAGACCACTGATAATCCATTGCAAGCTGGTGGAATAGAAATTGATATGTCTGCAACTAGCAAAAGAGATAACATACTCTGGGTGTCTTCTCTCGAAGCCTCACCACAGGAGAATTGTGAGCAGGAGTTCCCCAAGAGGATGTGGTCCCCTGGGCCAGCCAGCCAGTCACTGCTGCCCTTTGACTTGGATGCTCATGGCACTCTCTGCTAGCCAGGAGAGCCTGCAGAACACACTCAAATGTATGCTTAGGGGACCCCTGGCTTCAGGTCACTGATATATCAGGCTATTAATGCAGCACTCACTCAGCCCCACTAATATCTTTACAGTGCTTTCCAAGTATGTTTTCCTGAGGAGGAAACAAACCATAAAACTTGTCGAGATATGAACATTTGTATATACCTTGTGTTGAATGCTGTATGAATTGTGTGCACAGAGTTCAAAAATCAGAAAATTTTAGTTAATGAAGAAGTCTTGCTTCAGTAGGCTTTTCTTGCTCTAGGCAACCCATTACATGATGCAATTAGGACTAGGAAGATCACAAGATGTTTAAGACATCTCTTATATCTTAGCTTGCTACCAGTATCTCCTAAATATTATGAAAATCATATTATAATTATTGTTATTATTATTAAGGTCTTATAAGACCTAAATTGTTATAGCCAAAATCTCAAAAATATTACAAAATTGTGAACCTAATCCTTACTTAGTGAAAATAGGTCTACCTTCACTGACATTGGTGAAGCTATACCAAAGTGCATGAGCTGAGAATCTGGCCTTGAATCTATACAATCTGTTATCTCAGTGAAATCATAGACATATTCATATGTTACATACAACAGCAACTATCCTCTGTCAGAGGATGCATAACATCTTGAATTCAATGTTTATGGAAGAAGAATAGTATGTTTATTGAATATATATCTGTTGCTTAACTTAAGGTCTAAAGATCTATCTTACAGTGAACATTTCATGTGTGAAAAGCTATGATGCAGCACAATAGTATAACAAGTTGTATTTGATCTAATTAAAAATGATCCAAGCTATTTGTGAAACGTAGTAAACCACAAATTAAAAGAAAGCAAATAAAAATGATCAGGAAAGGCCTGATCCTATTCTACTTCTTAGGTATGTTAGTGGATTTATTTTCCTTATAGTATTACTATCTATTCCTATTTTATTTAAAAAAAAAAAATGAACATAATAGATATGATCAAATAAAAAGGTCAAAAAATCTAAAATAAAACATGAAAACAAAATAAAAATAATTTTATCATGTGAACTAATATATTTAAGATAAGGATAATGTCCTTACCTTCACAACGTGGCACAGTAGAGCTCCATATGACATTTCCATCCTGCATAATGCAAGTTATGGATTCAGATCCTTGGGTTTTAACAAAACCATCATCACAGTGAAAAGAAACAGAACTTCCGAGGAGGAATCTATCTCCAAAACGCCTTCCATTTATGGGAATACCAGGATCATGGCACTCATTCTGACCAAAAGCTAACGAAAAAAACAATGGCAAAACTCTAAATTACTTGCATGAAAAATCATTTAGAATTATGGGATGAAAAAGATTCTAGAAACATCAATTATTCCACTAAACTAATAGAAAAAAATGTGGTTAATATGCAATGGTAAATCTATATACATTCAAGCAGATGTAGTATTTTATATATCATATATACTTCGCACATTGCCAAACTTTGTAGACTGATTTATCCACAAAATAAAAAGTGTACACTGAAGCACTATAAGCCATATTTAAAGTAACCTCCATCTTAAACTGAGTGCCTTTGTCTGAACTAAACCATTTAATTTACTTCCGCATTATTTTGAACAACAACAAATTATATAATGTTGCACTCAAATAAAAATAGTCGGGCATGTGCTTACTTGTGTAAGTGATATTAAAGCCTCTTCCAGTGGTAGAGTGATCTGACTGAAATTCAAGTCTTACTATGTGCCCACTGCTTGCCAATTGAGAAGGGACCTCATTGCCAGAAAAAGTGCCAAGGGGTGGTAAGTCTGAAATTCCATCATCCTTCACTGTAAGATAATCAAACTGTGGCTCCACATCAAAGTCATTGAAAATGAGATGAATCCTGCTTCCCGGCTCTGAAATAATCAGCCACACGCAATTCATGTTGTTTCCATACTCTTCTGGGTAGTTTGGTGAAAGAATAATTCCAGATGGTGTGGTGAAGTTAAAGAAGCATGAGACTAAAAAAACCCAAACGGCAATATTAGATTCTAAAAAACATAATATTAAGAAACAACGCAAAATACTTTCTTTTTGCTTATTTCTATGAAAAATTAATCTTTTGAAGGAATGAAGTAAGAACTCTCAACATTTGGATATGTGATCATTTCTAAGAAAGTTAGAACACTTCCTAATTTACTTAAACTTAAGTATTAATTAATTAATTAATTTACTAACTTACATTTATTTAATTAGTTATTTATAATTCCCATGGGTAAGGCTATGTGCTATTACCAGGGTCCACATGATATTTTTAGAAGTAGTAGAGACTGTTAAAGTAATTCCCGGTACATTAGGCATAAAAATATTCACAAACTAATGGTACTGTAGTCTGAAGAAAATAGAAACAAAAATGATGAGTCTGAATGGATGCCTGTTGGTTGGACTGTAGGTTAATTTGTGCCATTAAAGCAGGACCTAATGCCTCTGTCAGGTCTACATTTGCTTTACGTGGATAGCTGGAAAGTTCTGAAAGAAACATATTTATGAGAGGATTCAGTATATGCACTATGGTATAACTGGACACTGATGTTGATGGAGGTTGTGAAAAATAAGTGATTCATTCATCCCTTGATTTCAGTTACTAAATGGTATTTGCTATGAGAATGGGGACTGCTGTATTTTCTCTCATACAATGCATGCTGGAATAAGATATATAACTTGTTTTTTTTTTAAGACAGAAAGAAAAAAACTAATTTTGATTTGTCGTGAATAACTGAGTAGTGGCACCTTGGAAACTGAACCTGCTCATTTTTCTGCTCCTTGTGGATAGCATGCAGATTTTATTTTTGCTTTTCCCAGTTAACAGCAGAAATAGTTTGTAATGCATTTATTACATACAATATATACTCAGTTTCCATCAGTTGTTTTTTATTGTATGTGAGAAAATATGCTACATTCATAAGAAACAATGCCCAAAGGACAGTCATTATCTAGTCCTTACACTTCTCAAGCTGAGCTAATGTTCTTTTTTATACAGTTTTAGTTTTTTTCTTTCTCTCTCTCCCATTCTTGGATTTTAGTAACTTGTTTTGATATTTGTTTTCTAAGAATCAATGTGTTCAGCGAAACTGAGTACTGAGAAGAAAAATGCTATTGCACTTTTGTGTCTACACATATAGGAACACAATAAGACACAATAAGAAATGTTCTGATTTAAAACAATTTGTTCACTCTTCTTGCACAACTATCTTTTACAAAAAATATTCTACATGTCAAGTTTATAAACTGAGCATAAAAGTGATGGAATCTGTCACCTAAGCTTGCCACAAAAAATAAGGCTTAGATATATAAAGTTATCTAGCATATCAGTGGAAGCAATTAAAATGCTATATGGTAGTATCAAAAGTTTTTACATTTGATAATTCTAAATGTTAAATTCATTCTATTTGAAAATTGTGAATAGAACTAATTTGAGCATTATTTATAGATGGAAACACTGATCTACATCAGTTTTCCTATTTTTAAAAAGATGGTCAAGAACCACTTTCATGATTTTGATAATCATGCATTTTTAATATGAACAATTACAGTGAAAAAACCCCTCACATTTCTGGTACCTTCAGTAACTATATGTAAATTAAATGACTTAAGGTAAAGTATTTGTTCCAATGAGAAATCTAATATTTTGAACAAAACAGTTACATCATCATCATCACCATGATCCTGTGGGTGCTAGACAAAATTATCAAAAGCATGGGCTATCATTTAATTAATTTTGTTGGCCTTTTGACAGCAGTGCAATTTTTTCCCCCCAAAACTTCTAGATACCAGTACATTGAAGTTGAAATGGTCAATAGTTTCTTTTAGTCAATCATTTTATTCATTCATAAATTTTGAATTTGGTCATCCTGAAACTATTTCCTTGTCTGGGCTGAATTCCCAGAATGTTTTAAACTGAAAGAAAATAAATTAGGAGAAGGAGCCGTAAATTCCAAAAACTGTCAAAGAAAGAGCAGCAGCTTCCCTTTTGGCTCCATAGTTTTAACTGTACAGTTCACTTTGGATGCGAGACCGATTGGATTCCTTATAAAAAGTTGGGATTTAAATGCATTCCTACCAGAAGGACACACTCACCATATGTGCATTGCTTGTATATGCTATAGCATATATAGAAATGGAAGTTTTATATCAAATATTTAAATTTTCATAAAAAATGGAGCTCAAATGTGCTTCACAAGTTCAATGAATGCCTTAACCAAAATGGCTAGAGAGTTATTCTGCATCACTTTGTCTCTCTCCCTGTGTCTCAAATAAGTTTTAGGTATCTTGTGTACAGCAAAATGACATCAACAGGACAGTCTGAGAGAGCAGCTTATCCTTTCATAAACATGCTATAGCATGGGCTAGGGTAATTAGCTAGGAAGTGGAATATGTGAAATCAACTAAGGTGAAAAGGAATTAAATCAGTCTTCCACCTCCTGGCTGAGTGGTCTAACCTCTAGATTATTAGGTAAAAGGGGTAATGGAGTACATCTTGCCCTCCATTTCCTTTGTTCTCTTAAAAGCATCCAAGACAATACATTTCATTAAATCTTTATTTTTAAATTTATTTTCTTTCTGATAAATTGATCAAGTACATCTAAACCTTTTCTTTTATGTTTTATTTATACACTCTCTTTCTCTTTCTCCTTATTTATCTGAACAGCCATAATGATAGTTTCAAGGAAGGGAAACAATTCACTGTGAACATGGGCAAAGCTTCCACTAATATTCTGAGTCAGAATTGTGCTTATATTCTTTATACAACTTTATTAAGTTTTAAAAAATAAGACTTTATTGATGTGGATATGCAGAGTACTATATACTGCTAGGATAACTAGATGACATGGTCCAAAATCCTATTGACCACTTAAATGCTATTACACAGCTCTTGGAGTTTTATTCAATAAACATTTACATTGAAAATATTAAATGTTTCAATTAAATACAAAATGAGCAAAAAAAGAACATTCTAAAATGGCCCTACATGGTGTTCCCTGTAAATGTACTATGTTATCTAAAAGAGTTATTATCACTGAGCAAGTCTTCAAGGCTTTTTGAAATGTTTTCCTGCTGGTTAGTTGCAAGCGCCAAGAGAAGGAACAGTCTGAGGTCAAGAAATTAGCAGACAGAAAAAAAGAAATAAATAAAGCAGTTCTTACAAACACAGCTGGGTTTGTTGCCAGACCACTGGTTATTTTGTTGGCATGTAATTGTTCTCTCGCCCACTAGTTCAAAAGCTGCTTGGCATTCAAAGGTAAGTGTGTCTCCATGCAGAAAACTGTTTCCAGTCCTTTTTCCATATGATGGAATTCCTGGGTCTCCACAACCTCCTTTTTCAATTTCTGAATTTGAAAAATACAAACAAAATATTTAAGAAAAACATATTTGCATATTATTTATATTTTAGTACCAAGGAAAAATATCTTTCACAATATTGAATAAGATGCTCAGAAACAACATTTGAAAATAATTGTGGTTCAGTAGTAAATTTTTCAAAAACACTTACCTAAGTGATTTAGGGAAAGATTCCATTTGGTTTCTCAGGTGCCTACCACTAGGCATTGTTTTTGTTACATGTAAGTATTAGCCCTCCTTGCTCTGAAGGACAATTCAATTTGATTAGATAAGGCCCCTAAGGAGTCAATGGAGCAATCAATTGAGAGATTACAATGTGGGCACCTAAGCATTTTTCATAGAGAACAGCAAGCAGTAAGTGTCTCTGAGTGATAATTCAGAATGTCCGGAGACATTGAGAGGTGACCAGTAGAAAATGTTAAGTACAGGTATGTGTCTGAAGTCCTTCTTCTTTCTGGAGCTTATGCACATGACTGATTGTGTTCAGGTAGATAGCGCTGTTATCTGTAACTCATAATACCTGTCACTTTCAAGGATAGTCATGTATTGGATTTCTGAAGATCACATGGTGGTGGAGCTGCCCACCTTTGGCCCAATAGCCTAATAGTTTTAAACCACTTGGGCAAGATATGTGAGGTCTGGATCCTAAGACCTCCCCAGCCTGAGAAAATGTGAACCTATTCTGTGACTTCCCAAGAGAGTATCCTAATCACCATCCTGGAGAACAGACTAAGTGAGAGAATGTTCTGCCCAACCTGATGAAGCTGGCCACTGCACGTGTAAGAATGGAAGAGTCATGGGGCCTAGAGAATAGGCAATGGAGAGCCTGCCTTGTTGTTATGATACCACTGGCAAGTGAAATTTTGAGGTGTCAGTCTCTGGTACCAGGGATATTTCTCTTTTGAACCAATTATTTCCAAATGGTAAACACAGAAAACATTTCTGAGACTAAGCAAGAGGGAGCGTGTGTCTACAGCCTAGCTACTATAACCTCTCTTGGAAGGATTCATAACTGGAAAACAAAAAATAAGCACTACTTTGAGCTGAGCATCAATATTATTTATGAAAATTTAGTGGTTTTGCCTTTCTTTCTTTCTTGTCCTCCTGCCACTCTATACTTTTCTAGGCACCTGGGTTGCCTCCAGTATATTACAATGGAGCTTGGGCAGTAGTTAAACACCATGATGCACATGCACTGAAGCTTTCCATCTGAATCAGTTCTGAACATGGGCAGAAGCCCAAAATAGATTCCTAGGGACCCTTGCTATATAAAATACATATGCCTAATGAATTCAGGCACTTAATGAGCTTTGTGGCTGTTGGCAAATGTACATTTAGACCACTCTTTCAAATTTAAGTGCCTAAACCTCCATTCAACAGATTCTAATTTCACTGACTCCTAAATACTTACATCACTTTTGAAAATGGAACTGAAATGTTTCTGAAATTTCACTCCAGATAGCCAAAACAGATTGCTTTAATTAGGAATACATTCTCTTTGAAGAGTAGCTTGATTCTGCAAAGTAGATATGAAATGTTCTTGAACAGCTAGCCTGTTCAGTGGTCACATTCATGGATCATTAAAGCCAAAAGTTTTTCAAACAATTTCAGAAGAGAAGAGCTATGGCCGCTCTTATATTCAAAATTATGCCTACTCATCTGCATCAGATGAAATTATTTTTAGGAATCCAGTATAGTTGTAAAAGAAAGAGATGGATTCTCTCATTCTTCATCATTAAAAGAAATGTTCTCTATATGCTAACCTTTGGGCCAAATTTATATCAGCATACTATCACTGAAACTTGGTATGTCTAAAGGCATAATTTAAATATAAGGGGATTTCCCTGGTATAACCACAAACAGAAGTTCAGTTCTAGTGTTTACGGATCATGCACTAGCCAAAAAGAATAGATTTTCTTTTCTAATCACAAATTCAATTTGAAGGTCTGGTAATTATAGTAGTTTAAAAATATATTTAAAATACTTACATAAATTCAAGCGCATAGGTTGTAGCCATGCTGGTCTGCAGACATAGGTGGACAAGGTTCTTTGGGTAAATCCAATATCTTTTATTAGACCAATTAAAATAGTTGAAAATTTCTTCCTTTGCAAGCTTTCTTTTTGTACCCAAGAGCTTGCAAAGAAGAATTTTTCCAACTATTTGAGTTGATTTAATAAAAGGTACTGAATTTACACAAAGAACCTTGTCTTCATAAATTCAATACACTTAGCTTTAACCCCTGAACTACAACAAATATAGAACCCAGAAATTATATTTTATCTTAATTTTAAATTAAGACACGCTTTTATGATGTTGATTTCTATACTATTAAGAAGAAGTGTCAGCTTCTGGATAATCATAAAAATAATCACAATTCTATTCATAAAATAGTCACAAAGATATATTATGGGGATGAACTATGGGTTTAATATGCCATATGCAAACTCCAAATACAATTGTAATATTCAGCTTGTAATAAATTAAAAAACCCCGTCTTTTGAAATCTACCTTTAAAACTAATATCACTAGCATGAAATACAAACTCTATTTGTCCACAGCCAGGGCCATGAACAGACATTCATTCCTAGTGGTAGCAGTTATGGAAACTTCCATGACTTGAAGTTTTTCTGGGAGAGGGATGATACAGAAGTTCAGCCTGCAGCCACCTCGCTCTCTTGCTTTTCTCACCTCCAGCATAACAGCACAATCCCATTCCAGGGAAGATATGGATAGCAGTGGATGCACTACTCCTTCCAGTCCCACAAATGAGTAGAGTGGCAGGGAAAGGCTTCCAGCACCTTATTCAGACCAGGGTCTGGGGAACAGGAAGGGGTCAGTCTCCTCTGCTCCACTCTGTCTCCAGGATTGTAGTAGAGGGAGCAGCAGGGCAAAGCCCCCAGGTAGTTCCCCAGACTGGGCAGTACCTATCTAGGGAAAAGGCAGGAAACCTTGTCCAGATCCTCCCCTGCTATCCCAGACCAGACTGGGAGGGGACCATACAGGCATTCATTTGTGTGAGAGAGTTTCCAGATGTTAACCTGGAAGATCTTTCTCTCAGTGAGGGGATATTTCCTGCAGAAGAAATTGAATGAATGAATTGAATGTCCATATGCTCCTAGTTTCTGCTTGAAAAATTATGATTCCTGGTAGAAACCTAACATCTATATGTGGCCAGAGACACAGTATTAGAGTACAATAAGTAAATGATACATCACATATGTGTATTGAGAACTTATGTCCCACTTCTATGCCAATAAATCCAAAGGACTTTTGCAACTATTTGTTACTGGAGCAAGTCATATATAATTTCCCTGTTAATATATAGGAAGATGGCCTGTTACAAAAGGGTAAAATCCTGGTTTACTGAAGTCAAAACACTTGCTGATTTTGATGAGGGCAAGATTTAATTCAAGGGCATTTATATGGAATGTCCCCAGAAAAAAAATAAAATGAGGGCTACCCACTACACAGGTTGTGATAAATGCTATTAAATATTCCAGTCATTCAATCTATTAAACAACATCTACCGCTAAATACCATTAAATCGATTATATGTTACATTCCAGAAAATCAGTTTATGTTGACACACTCCTATACAAAGCTGTTTAATATACAAATCTGAATCAGGTTTAGTTTTGCAATAGGTATTGTAAATTCTCTGGGTTTAGTCACTTTAAAGTATCTGTGAGCATATTGCTACCATATATACTTAGAAATATCTGATCAACTTAGAGATATTTACACACTAATTTCCTTGGCAATCTTGGATCAGATTCTGGGGCAGAAAAATAGAAGCAGTCATTTTAGTGATGAAATTCAAGCAGTTTTCAGATGGTTTTCAGTTTTCAGATGGTATACTAAAAAATAGTATTAATTACTATGTAGTTCAAGTACACCAGATCAACAGGAATCACCATTGAAAAAGTTGGCCTTATTTAAGCAGTACTTAAATGCACTCCTAATAACTGACATGACCACTGACGTACCTCTTTTTATTCAAGCAACTCTACATTGTGATTAAACCTGACACAATTCAAACAGAAGTCAACATAACTTAATGGATAATGTATATAAGTAATAAACACTGAATGACTATATCTGAGAGTAGAGTGAAAGCATAGTATAAAAGATTCCTTTGCTGCACATCATCCTAAACACTGCACTCCAACGATTCTACTATGACTTGAAGCAAACCAGCTACACAGCCCAGCAGGAGCTCTAGGAGGCACCATGCCTGCTAGTGTTTCATGGGAGTATAACAGTTGATTTGTTCCTTAACATGTAGTGAGTGCTCCCTCCTGGGCCCTACAGAACAAGTATCAGTGACATCTTGACTTAAATAGATTTACTGAAATACAAAGTTCATGGTTCTCCTTAAAGCTCAGAAGATATCCAGACCCCAGATGAGGATCATGGGACAAAGTGCTAAGAATTTTACGGAAGCTACTAGGGCCGTGCAAAATAGCACCATTTTGTTTTGACTTCCATTTCATTGCCTCAAAGGGACAGCATTTTGCTTTGCTGTTTTGAAGAACTGTTTCATATCATTTTGCCAAAACTGTTTCGCTGTTTCAACACGTTTTGACGTTTTGCCCATAGGTTATAATGGTGAATCACAAAAATGCCTATAACTTTGTCACCTCTTTCCTGTGGGAGCACAGGGCCCGCAACAGTGTCCCAGGGCCAGTGCTGGCAGGGCCCAGAGCAGGGGGGCAGGAGCGCAGGCTCCCAGCTAGCAGGAGCTCTATGAAGCCAGGCCAGCTCCCTGATCTTCCTGCTGGTGCAGCCCAGCCTGGCTCCACAGACCCCTGCCAGTCTGTGGCAGCTTTGGGCCCCACCGGTGCTGACCTTGGGACACTGGTCCCAAAATAGTGATCAGGGTTTGGGTATCTGTCAAGGGGCAGGGCACCTGTCAAGTGGCGGGGCTACCTATGCAGCCCTTGACAAAACTGGGTAAGCGGCCCCAAAATAATTTCCCGCCCCTAAGTGTATGTATATATTATTTATAGATACAATGTGCACCACATTGATATATCATCTAATATTTCATATTTACTCATTAACCACATAGAATGTATACTATATTATTCACATTATAGGTATATATGGGAAAGAACTCACAATTATGGCATCACATCCACTATGCTTACTGGCATTAAAGTAGAAAATTATCTCCCAATTCCTCTAACACCCCTCCCCCACAATTCCCCAATATGAAGGTCTTTTATATTTGTAAAACAGTCTGTCTCTGAGTTTTCCTCAGAATTGCCATGTCCATAAATACATAAAATCCCAAACCACATAGCATGTCTATATATTTTACAAGTGTCTTTCCTATTGATAGTGCCCTATTGCATATATTTCTTAAGCAGCCTTTTTTCAAGTTCTTTCCAGTCACATTTAACACTAAAAAGCATTATTTAAGATGATATGAATCCAGTATTTGAAAGCTCATCTAAGTCTATCTAGGAAGTGCGCAGAGGGCAGCAAACATATGAAGTTTGCCTAAAGAGTTCACCAGAAGAGGAAGCCAGGGAGCAGGAGGCTGTGAGTGTGCTTACCTGTGTTTGCACATCCACACGGGGGTTATTTGATTGTTTACATATAGGTTTTCTTCAGGGAGCAAAGAAGGCACAAATGGAGGCAGAGTCAGCAGTTGTGACCTGTGTGGGATATGACATCTCCGGGTTTTTTCCAGAGGTCAAGGCCATTTCATTTCCACCAAATGCAACCTGTTATCTGCCATGGAGGCAAGGATTCAAAGGTTGGATGCTGGCTATTCATTCTCCACGTTACCAAGGGAAATGAAGATTACTTATATAGGTAATATAAGTAATAATAGTAATATAATAATATAATAATATAATATAATGTAATATAATATAATATAATAATAATAATAATAGTAATATAGGCTGGCACTGGAGAGGCCAAAAGGAGAAGAGGAAAAGTGGCAGCATGGAACTACTAAAAAGAGTGTCCCTAGAATTAAAAAGGAGCTTTTTGAAATCACCAATTCTCTGCAATGAGCATTTTGTGGAGGAGCAGCTGAGGGAAAGGCAGAGGAGAGGACATCACCAAACAAGAACCAGAGGACTCTAAAATATAGAAAGGAGGATGTGCGTGGCCTCAAGAATGGGGGCTCTAAAACAAAAAAGAAAAGAGTGGTGGTGGTTGGTGACTCCTGCAGGGGACAGAAGCACCAATTTGTCCTCTGGATGTGTGGACCTAGAAGGTGTGTTGCTTGCCTGGAGCTGAAATTCAAGATATTAGAGACAGATTATCAGAGCTCATCCATTCCCCCAGAACCACTACCCTTTCCTGCATGTCCATACAGGCATAAACAACCATGCCAACAATGATCCTGAGCAGACCAGAGGAGACTCCAGTCTCTAGGCAGGAGGGTTAAGGAGCTTGAAGCACACAAGTGATATTCTCAACAGTTCTCTCTATGGAAGGGAATGAAGAAAAGGGAATCCCAATGCATTGTGGAAGGAAACGAAGCTCAGGTGGTGGTGGTGGTGTGAAGGTTCTGGATTATTCAACAATGGGAAGATGTGTCTCAGCAAATATGTGCCACTGCTACTTGTGCCACAGCAAATACATGCTCCAGCACATGTGTGTTCATTGGGCCATGCTCTATGATTCTAAGAACAGTAAGAAACAAATGTGGCTGCACAAGGATTTTCTAGGATCCCTCAAATGCAAAAGGAAAGGATACAGACAATAGAAAAATGGGCAGACCACTAAGGAAGCACACCAGGAAATTGCAAGAACCTGCAGGGACAAAATTGGGAATGCAGAGATAAAGAATAAGTTTCACTTGGTGGGAGAGATTAAAGGCAACAAGAAAGGCTAAATGCTTCACATTTACTTAGTCCTTGTTGCGTAGCGTATTCTAATAACAAAGTATAAACCTTTGTCTCCCAGGCCAAAACTCTGTTGGCAGCATAATGAGGTATTTAGGTATTTCTTTATGTCTTTCCTGATATTATTTCTGTGTATTTTATTTTTGTATAAAAAATATACAATTAAATTTACAGTTAGGACTCTTTGCTATTCCTTCATTGCAGGGCAGCCTCAGGGCTATGCTAAACTGGAACTACTATAACAGCCAGGAAGCGGTATAGAGCAGTAAGGTCCCTTTGCATGATATTATGGGGGAATATTATTACACAGCATGTTGCATCAGATGTATTGCATCCAGTCATTTTCCCACATCAAAACCTGGGTTAGGCAACTTTATGTGTTTTTCTTCTGCTTGGGCAGTCACATATGGAATGCAATTTGGTTTTATTTATTATCAATATAAATAAAATGTATTTCATTTAATTCTTCAGAAAGCTGTTTATGTTATCTTGTACTTGTGACATACTTTATCTAACTGTTGCTGTGTCTCCAGTCAAATACTAAATCAAAGAACTAATTACCCAAGTGACTAAATTTACATTAGGTGAATTCTCCACATAATCTTAACTTGGGCTCAACTTGATGTCCTACTTCACCATTTGCAGAAAGAACTGCAGGAGGTGAAAGAGAAAAGGAACTTATTTTATCTAATAGATGTTGTTCTGAGGCAGTCTCAGCTACAAGTTTCTTTTCACATAAACTCATACCTAACAGAAAAGCTGTAAAGGGAAGAACATCAAAATAAAAGCTATTCAATGTTGTTTTGTTAACCTACTTAAAGTAGCAATAAAAAAAACCGTCATTCCTTTAGGATTATTCTCTGTACTCATTCAATCCTAGACTTCTTTTGATCTAAGTCATTAGAGCTGTGTGAACTTCATGAAGTTTGCAAATAAGCTCTCCAGCTCAAATTCAAACATAAGCTTCCTCTGGTTACCAAAAATATTAACATAAATCGTATTCAATTGTTTCCAGCTTTCATGTAGTGTTTTGCAGTAGTCTGGGGAAAGACTTTTCATCTTGGTTGTAATCTAGCAATATTTACTAACTTTGGGGGCATATTCTTTTAATGTGGGAAGAATGACAAGATTAAACTTCCCCACACATTGAGATGAGATGATCATATACTTCTGAATTTAATCAAAGAACTTTTCTGCTGTTGTGTTTTCTTTCAAGGGAAGAATTATGGCAGTTCTGAAGTAATGTTTAACCTATGAATACGGTAGGATTATGAATAATGTGACTGGTAGGGGATCAGACTTCAATTCAAGACTTTCTTGAAGAAAAAAACATATTACTTGAACACTAAATTGAAACAAGAATTGAAGTAGTTGCTAGGTGATTTTAAATTATAACTTTTGTAGTTTAAACAGTATTAGCTCTGCTGGCAGTTTGCTATTTTTTCTTTTGTTGGTAGACTATTATTAAACATAATTTCTGATTAGCCATATAGCACCATTATTTTCTTATTCATTTCAGCTGACATTTTGGTGCCTCACTGCCAGCTCACAACATGTTAAGGAATTATACTTTCTGCAGGAAACATTAATCATATCCCATCACCTTTAAACCACCACCACAACAGCAATTAATAACTTCTAACATTTTAAATAATGCAACTGTGTTATGGAGAATCCAAAATGTGCTTATCTATACTTTCATGTATATTTTCAACAAGCATGATAGATACAACACACAATCATGCCTTACTGTCATGTTCAGCTTAAAAATGATGCTACAAAGATAAATATCCTTACAATTCAGTGGCCTTTTTCATACATTCAGCTTGGATACTTAAATAACCAAATTAATAATCATCCATATCAACCAGGATTTTTGAGAGTTACAAAGTGGTACCATTTAAATAAAAATTAAATTGGAAGATTAGAAACAAATGTTCACATAGAAGATTTACTGATGATCCTCTCTGAATGCAGACTGATTCCTAGATTTTACCATCAAACCCTTTATGTTTATCCAATCTAATCTTCAACCTAAAACAGACCGTTGACATTGATCTACAAACACTATATACTGAATTTACCTGAATCCAAGATGGCCCTGAATTTAAGATGACCCCCCAATAATTTGATTCTATAAATGGAAAAAAAAAATGTTATAATTTTCCAGGTACAGAATCTAATTATCAGATGGTTGTCTTAAATTAATCTCCTACAATATGCTACAGCAGGGAAAGCAGTAGCTAGAGAGGGTCAGGTAGCTCCCTCGTCCTCTGACCCCCACTCCACAGTTTTCCTGCACCCACCTGCACTCACCACCACCACCACCAACACCCCACAGCCTCTCGCCTTCCCCCCACTCATCCTAACCTCTGTACCCCTGCTGTTCCCCATAGTCATTGCTTCTTCCCCACCCCCCAATTCTGTCAAACTGCTCAGGTTCTATTCCCTCCCAAGTGTATCGGTGATACTGATTGGCTTTGCAGGGACAGAGTTTTCATGTCTTCTGTGCAATCCAAGGAAGGAATCCAGCCCAAGCTGGAGCTGAAATGTGCCTGACAGTAATCAAGGAAGGGGGACAATAGGAGGTGGAAGCTCCAGAGGAAAGTGGGTGGGGGAAGGCAGCTGCCTGCTCCACCCTCTTCACTTTATACACAAAGCTGAGGGGCTCCCTACCCCAGCTTATTGAGGGAAAAAACCTCAACATAAAGTCAAGTCAATAATATAATTAAAATAAGAGTGATCTTAGTTTATTTTGCCTTCATTATAAATGAATGGCCAAACTTACATTTAAGTAAATATTATGCTATGTTTTAATGATTTTAACCATAGAATTGTACTAGTCATATCATGTGAAAAATAGCTCCACTGCTTGGGCCTGTAGGGGGGCTGTTAGCAAAGCTAAGGCAGACATACAACTAGGAGTAACATCCAAGATCAAAGATAATAAGAAGTCCTTTTTCAAATATATAGGGAGGATGAAGAAGGCACCGGGAAATGTGGGGCCCCTGCAAGATACGCTGGGCATTCTGGTGGTTGCACCAGAGGAGAAGGCAGATCTCTTTAACAAATTCTTCACCTCTGTTTCCTTGTGCAGGGACCAGGACTCCCCCACTGTGATTCAAGACGGACTTGAGAGGAACGCTGCAAGACCTAAGATTGAGAAGGACCAAGTTAGAGTGCTTCTGGAGGGGTTGTACATGTTCAAATCAGCAGGTCCAGATGCTTTCCACCCCAGGGTGTTGAGGGAGCTAGCAGGGGTTATTGAAGGGCCCTTGGCTTGGCTTTAGAAGCACTCGTGGTGCTCGGGCCAGGTGCCAGATGTTTGGAAGATAACCAATGTGGTCCCCATCTTTAAAAAAGGGAGGACCTGACAACTATAGGCCTGTCAGTCTTACCTCATTTTTGGGGAAACTCTTTGAGAAGATCATCAAGGAGCACATCTGTGATGGGCCGGCATTGGGGATGATGCTCAAGGGCAACCAGCATGGTTTCATTAGGGGCAGGTCATGTTAGACCAACCTGATTGCCTTTTACATTCAGGTCTCAAAAGCATTGGATGCAGGTGTCACCATGGAAGTAGTCTTTCTGGACTTCAGCAAGGCCTTTGACACTGTTGAGCACCCCATCCAAATTAAAAAACTAGGCAACTGTGGCATCGATGCCTAAGCAGTCATATGAATTACAAATTGGCTGAAGGGTTGTACTCAGAGTTTTGTGGTGGACGGGTCATTTTCGACCAGGGGGGAAGTGGGCAGTGAGTCCCTCAGGGCTCGGTCCTTGGGCCCGCACTGTTCAATTTCTTTATCAGTGATTTGGATGATGGGGTGAAAATCAATCTGTTTCAATTTGTTGATGATACCAAAATTGGGGTGAGGTGGGCACACTAGTAGGGAGGGAAAGACTGCAGAAAGACCTGGACAGGTTGCAGGGATATGCTATTGAAAACAGGATGTGTTTCAATACTGACAAGTGCAGGGTGTTGGACTTGGGCAGTAGTAACCGGCAGCACACATATAAGATGGGAAAGTCCCTTCTTGAGAGCATGGCGGCAGAAAGGGATCTTGGAGTCATTATTGACTCCAAGATGAACATGGGCTGGCAATGCGAGGTCACGGTTGGCAGGGCTAACTGGACCTTATCGTGCATCCACAGGTACATCTCAAGTAGGGCCAAGGAGGTGCTCTTCCCCCTCTACGCAACACTGGTCAGGCCACAGCTGGAGTACTGTGTCCAGTTCTGGGCACCCCACTCCAAGAAGGATGTAGACAACATTGAGAGGGTCCAGAGGAGGGCCACCCACATGATCCGGGGACAGAAGGGAAGACCCTACAATAAGAGGCTACGGGACCTGAATCTGTTCAGCCTTCACAAGAGAAGGCTGAGGAGGGACCTGGTGACCATCTATAAACTCACTAGGAGGGACCAGAAAGGTTTGGGGGAGACCTTGTTTCCCCTAGCGCCCCTGGGAAAAAAGGGAATAACGGCCACAAGTTGTTGGAGAGTAGGTTTAGATTAGACATCTGTAAGAACTACTTCACAGTTAGGGTGGCTGGGATCTGGAACCAACTTCCAGGAAAATGGTGCTGGCTCCTACTCTGGGGGTCTTTAAGAAGCAGCTTGATGCCTACCTGGCTGGGGTCATTTGAGCCCAGTTTTCCTCCTGCCCAGGAAGAGGGTCGGACTTGAAGATCTACAAGGTCCCTTCCGACCCTACTTCAATGATTCTATTATACCATAAAATTTTAATAACATTTTTCTATAAATTATAATTGCCCTCTTTCTTATATAGTTCCCTTGATTCTGATGGAAAATAAATAGCAACTTTGTCCATCCAGACCATTTTTAAGGAAGATTTTGACTACAATATATTATCTGCATTAAGAGGAGATATTTTTTGACAAGGAACAGAGGACATTCAGGTTTATTTAGGTTACTTCTAACTCAGCAATACCAAAAAGCATCAATCCTAGGTGTCCTTTCTTCTGATTCACAGGGATATCACCCAACATTTCCTTGCTTAAAAGGCTAAGAACTGGGCCTTTGCAAAAATATAATTTTTTTGTGCGTTTAGTTAATAATGTCCAAAATTCTATTTTTGGGAAGGGGTTTTGTTGGGTTTTTTTTTAACATAAATGGTTGGGAATGCACATAACTCAAAGTGAACAAAGATATTTAATACATTCCATTTCCACAGAAAGACAAATTAATTTAAGCAGAATAAAACATTAGGATGAACCAGTTTATGTAATCCTGGTATAAAAATTAAATACCTTCAACACAATACACATTAATTTTTTCTAAACTGAAAAGAAACTTATTATGTTTTCTCAATATCATGAACTATTAAGAAAGTTTATTTTAGTAAGCCACGGACATAACAGTCACAAGTTATCCACTCTTCTTATATTCATGTTTATGATGATCCATCAAAAATGTTGTGACTGCTTCTCCACTCTCTACATTTCCACGGTACCTGTCCCTTCTGAATCTGATCAGCAAAGCATAAAGAAAAACATCTCTGAGACTACACTACTTTATAACGGAGACTAACCTGGCAGCCAGGAAGCATCGAGAACAGGATTTAAAAGATGTTATAAAAGTCAGTTTTATGTCTCTTACCTCCACTTTGATGTAGCCAAAAGATACAATACAAGTGACCATTGTAGTACATTTCATTTATGGATTTTTTTCAGCTTTTAAGGACTGCCTCTAGGTAGTGTGATCCAACAGTAAAGTACTTGAAATATATATATCGGAGTATGTTCAGTGACATGAAATGACATTGTTTCCTACTATATTGTCTCACATTGGTCAAGTACATGTGCAATAAATCCCTTTCCCACTAAATTATTATAATGCTTTACCATGAAGCTATGTCATAACATAAAACAAGAATGAACTGTTATCCAAGATGTTTTCTGACATTTAGGTCTTGAAATCTTAGTTCACAATGAAAATGTGATACCTTTTAAGTCAAGTCTTGCAAATAAAATAAATAAACCCAGAGTTAACAAATTCATTTCCTTATTACATAGACATAGAGAAAAAAGAAGAAGGAAAAAAAGTGTACAGATCTGAGCTACTGTGTTCACAAGGAGTAGGTAGGATAGAGATTAACTTTATAGATTAACTGGATCAGAGATGCTTAAGATGATCACAAGATATCAATGTTTTTCAGAGCAAGAAAAACTGTGCTTATGTAAACAAGAAGCAGCAACTTTGAGTAAGTTGTTAGTCTCTGTGCCATCAGAATGTTAATATAAGTGCTATATGAGAGTTTGTATATGGTGTGGCACAGATGAAAACAAAATAAGACAAAAATATTATTAATTTTCTCCCCACCATTGTAAGTTCCTACTTAGCCTGCTCTAATCACTTTTGATTTAGGTGCTTACTTGGTCTCACTCATCATAGTACTGGAATGCCTAACAATTTTTAATGTATTGATTTTCACAACACACATGTAGGAAATATTTTTATGTTTGTATATTTGTTGTTGTCACCCTTGACTCCCTTGCTCTTGTAGAGGGTGATGATTTTAACATCACACATTTCCTGGGGTTCTTGACCTTCCTTCCAGCAGCACACTAGAAGTTGATGAAGACGTGGTAGCAGGTTACCTTCCTGAACTTGAGAATTTCAACTGGGATACCATGATCCCTTGGTCCTTTTCCACTTGCTAGAAAGTCTATGGCCTTGCTAGGTTCTGCAACTGTTCTTTGTCTAACTGTACCAGTACATTTAGAGTTAGAAGTGGATTCAATGCCTCTTTTGAAATGTTTGTTTCATGGGAGTAAAACTCTAAGTAATATTTGACCTAGCATGGCATCTGCTTGTTCGCATCAGTGATTTTTACTTTGCCGTCTTAAGACTTACGGGAGTGACATTGGTGACAGTTAGGCCAAGGGCCATCGTATATAACTTGCAGGTTTCATGTTTCTGAGGCAAACTGTAACTTTTGATATAGGTCAGTCCAGTACTGGTTTGCACAGTTCCTTGCTGTTTTTTGTACCATTCTCCTGGCATGCTTAAGCTTAGCCTTGGGACTTTCTGTTGGATTCTGGTTGCATTTCAAGTAGACTGTGTTTTTGGCTTCAACAAATGGTAGTTTCAACAAATGGTAGCCTGTGTTTTTGGCCCTCTCAATGGGGCCGTCCGCTTCAGCCACCAGGACAAGAGGTGCCAGTGGTGCAGCTACGCGGCCGAGACCCTCCCCCACATGCTGTGCAGCTGCAGGCTGCATACCAGGGCCTGGCAGCTCTGCTACAATGCCGTCCAGGACCGGCTGGTGAGGGCCATCCCAGTCGCAGCGGGGCAGGTCTCCGTCAACCGCACTGTCCCGGGCTGCGAGAGCCAGATGTGCCCCAACATCGTGATCACCGATGAGGAGGCCAAGAAGATTGTCATTGTGGACATCACCATCCCATTGGAGAACTGCGCCCAACTGGCCAACACCCTGAGGGGCCACGGCTATGATGTGACAGTCAACGCGCTCATCGTGGGAACACTTGGAGCCTGGGACCCCAGCAATGAGAGCGTCCTGTGCACCTACTGCATCTCCCACCGTTACGTCAAGCTGATGCACTGCCTCATGGTGTCTGACACCATCCGGTGGTCCCGTGACATTTACATCAAGCATATCACGGGCCACTGCCAGTACACGGATCCCACCAGGAGAACAGCAGCCAGACCGGACCCAGAGGGAACCACCTGAACCCCCCCCCCCGGACCAGATGGACCTTCATTTCCCGAGGACTCATCAGCAATGGACGATGACCCTGCACCACCCAAAGAGGACCCCCCGTGTATAGACTGAGACACTTTATCTTCGAACCACTTCTTCCACCATTGTGGACCATTGTCACAGGTATGTGTGTTTCTATCCTCTTTCTCTCTCAGCGTTGTGAAACCCTCCCCTCCCCTTCCCCTATCCCCGGGCTTAGTTAACTAACTTTGTATGGCTTGTAACCTAGTTGTGTTCCCCACCTCACCCCCATCCCTCAATTGTTAGTCCCTCACCCAGTCACTCTGTATCTCCCTATCAGCTTTGTCATTTTTTCTTGGATTTACAATTCTTAACATCTACTAATAAAAGTCAATCTCTTCCAAGTGTGCCTGAAACCAGTATTTATTTGACAATGTATTTTTCCTAAATACGTCTGTGGCTGTTTCTTAGATGACTGCTCTTAGTCCACTCCAAGTTCCTAAAGTGTTTTCAGTTATTGCTTTCACAACTTAAACATCCTTTGAAAGTCAAGATACTTGCTCTGGAATTTTGTGCTGCATATGTGAATTCCTGGCTGACTGTTATGCTTGGCTCTATGCAGCTTCCTTGGTAACACTTTAACTTTGTTGACAATAAGGGAGTGGTCTGTGTCATAATCTGCACTGTGATAATTGTGGGTGTGTAGTACACTGGACAAGCCTTTTCTCCTGGTGATCATGAGGTAAAATTGATGCCAGTGGCCAGCCCATGATACTTGTTAGCCCTCTTTGCTCGCAAAGTAAGTATTAGTGATACATGGGTGGTTTAGGGTGCAGAGTTCAAGAAGATATTGGCCATTTACATTCATTTTCCCAATGCCATGATGTCCTAGGTAGGCTGGTCAAGAGTTGTAATTTGTGTCTACTCAAGCATTGGAGTCCCCTAGGAGGAGAAGTCTCCTGTTTGATGGTAGGTCCTCAATGACTTGGTGCAGGGCATTATAGAAGTTACCTTTATCATCTAAATGTGCCTGTAAATTTGGTGCATAGGCACTAACAATGTTAACAAAAACTCCAGTTGAATGCAGCCAGTGAGATGATGTGATGTGATTCTCCAGTGGGGGGGGGTCTCAATGGTTTTAAATAACCTGTTACAAACTGTGAATCCAACCCCATGTAGGCAAATGCCTTCTGTACTCCTACATTCCCAGAAAAAAGGTGTAGGTGGTCTCACAAATGGATCCTGAGTTGATCAATCTTGCCCCCTGCAAGGCTGCAATGTTGATGTTAAGTTTTTGCAGCTCTCCGTCAATCAATGTGGTCTTCTGGACTTTGTCTTTCACCTCTAAATTGTCATTCATGCTAGGATACGTGGTCCTGACATTTCATCTTCTCAGCTGGAAGGTTTTAAGATTTCCTTCTTGTTGCCTAGTACTTGATAGGTCATCTGTTGCTTGACTTTTGATCAAACACCAAGTACCAAATGAAGCAGGCAGGCTATGGCATGTCAGCACCTTACTGGCTGGGTGCTGCCCAGCTTAAGGCAAGTGGCAGCTGACCAGTGTAACACAACTGGTTCTCCCCACCAACAAAAATGACCCCTGGTGCTCTACTCCATATGAATTAAGTTAATCTTCTAACTCATGACTGCCCCTTCCATGCTGTGCCCATGCAAGTAGCAAAGATGGAGTGTCCTCTCCATTCAGTTTTAGCTACAATGGCCTGGGCAGTTGGTATGGGGACACTTGAGTTGCCCATATATCTATGTGCCTCTCAGCCTAGCTGGCTGATCCCAGAAGAAAGTAAGAAGCTACATTTGGAGTTAGGTTGACTGCAGGACCTGCCAGTACAAAGATCTTCAATCCACCCGCCTTTTGGGGCTTCACTCCTAGACTGGCTGCTAACCAAGCTGCAGAATCCAGTTCTCCCTGCCATGGCATCTATCTTTTGGTGTCATTTCCTCCACTGGGGTAAGGACTAGTACTCACCTCCTATGCTCAAAACTATTGGCATGATACAGGTTACAAAAAACAGGTTACAGCTTTTTTTCTGCTGCCCAGCTTTTGCCCTTGACACCTGCAGGTAGTACTACCTACTGTTATAATGTTAACATACCTGGCCTAGTCTGACCTGACCACAGTTACAAAAAAATTCCTGCTTGACTGGTTAAAAATACGTTGGCTGGGACTAGAAGGGGTTAATGAAGAGGTCCTGAAATTTCCTATGGTTATGAGTTATAAATACAGGGATGTGAAAAAAAAGAATAGGCAGAACTTTAATAAGAAGTTCTAAAGAGAAGCATCTGATAAAATAGGCTGTCACCTACCAAAGTTTATGCCTTTCTTAATGAGTTAATATTTAAGGTGCCACCCTGTCCTTACTTCTTCAATGTAAGAAGTCCCAGAGACATTGAAAAAGGGTTGCGACTTGGTGTACTGAAAATATGCTCTGCAATAACCCCAGAAAAGGATCAAGTATTATGAATTTCCATAAATCATGACCAAGTAAGTCTATCCTTATGTAATAAATTGGTAATGAATCCAAGCTGCAATAGAGGAATTGTATTTAAAAAAAAAGTAGAACCATATTGTATCAGGACAGGCTATGAGGATGAGAAAAATGAATATTATAGAGCATAAACATGTAAAACTGTTTTCATAATTGTTATACAGGCAAACCATCTTGGGTAATGCACTGGATATACCCAGGGAACCCCAGGCTTGGAAGGTCATGGAGATCTCGTCACATAAGAACACCAGGATGAAGCTGAGATAAACAAAAGAGGTAGAGAATGGGGAGACATCCACTTCTGGATACATGGCAGGGGATATAATAAGTGGGGTTGCGTATGCAGGTGCCATCATGTCTATCCAATCTGTCTAACTGTAATCTAGGAGTTCTCCATTTATCAAGGCCAACTTCCAGTACACTGGGGGCTTCCATCACCTGTGTACTAAAAGTTAAATTATGAAATTGGGTTCAACAAGGAGGTCTTGACAGTTATCAGTTGCTACAGCCTTGGTTCTAGAGATCACTTTTGAGGTCTTAGTAAAGACCTGTAGCCTTCCAGAACTCTTAGGTGTGTGAAAATGCTG
Source organism: Caiman crocodilus (assembly GCA_030014935.1). Lineage (NCBI taxonomy): Eukaryota > Metazoa > Chordata > Crocodylia > Alligatoridae > Caiman > Caiman crocodilus. The sequence goes on from JAGPOW010003642.1 coordinate 37,376,338, forward strand.
CCCATCCATAATAGGAATCTCAGAGATAATGGAGGAAGGCTTCAAACAAGCCACAATAGGAGGCTTTAACAGGGTGATTTCCAAAGTAAACTAATTTAGAATTTGGAATTATTTAAAACTTAGTGTGCAGTGGTTTTTCCTGACTATTGGATATAATACAGAGGTCATCATTAATAGGAGCAACTCAAGCCAGACATTTAAGATCTGTAAAATCTGTTAACACTCTGTTCTGTAAAACAGAACAACAGTGATCACACAAGGGAAGAAGAAACAAGGAGGAATAAGCTGTTTTCTCTGCTCTGAGGGAGAAAGACTTGGAACAGAACACAAAGATTCCCATTTGTCAATTTAGTAGACATAGTGTTTCCTTTTCCCCATAATCCTATAATGGGAAGCATAATTTATATCTTATTAGGCAAACATTCACGTTTTTTGGTACATCCCCTTTACTTTACTATTACTTCAAACTCCTATTTGGTTAACATTTTGAATGGATGAAATCCTCTTTTCCACTTTGGTAGTTATCTAGCATGTGCTACACTTTCTAAATCTTTACAGAAAGTTATCAAAATGATTAAAATATTTACAATATTCATTATTCCATCCCAAATTCAGCAAGGTACTTGACTTAAAATGGATTACTCATGTACTTGCATGCTGGCATCTCTTTAAGTATTTCCTGAATTGCAAAAAAAAATAAAAATAAAAAGCATGTATTCACTAAAAGCACTAGTCTAGCTATATGTCATTTTCAGTGTCTGAAAATAATAATATATTTAAAGGCTGCAACGTATATCAATAAATTCCTTAAAGTAATAAATGGTTTCCCATTTTTTTTCTTTTCTTTCCCTATTTAATAAAATCTAAATTATAGCTTTATTTTAACATCACAGTTTCCACTTAAGAATGAATCACATTTTTTTTTTTTTTACCATTCCTTATTCTTTTTTCTAAGGTCACATTAATGGAGTTGCACATAAAGTACCATTTTTTCAGAGAAGAAAAGTCATTCTCTCAGGGTGGTAGAAGAGAGGATTTTAGAAATTACTTTAGTTTTCATGCTTTGACTATGCAAACAACTTCTGTGTTGTCAGGGATGATAGTATAATAGGTATAGCAGTATCTCTAGAACAAAACCACAAGGAAGATGGTTCCTTGTGGTTTTGTTCTGGTTTTGTTAAAATGACCATTATGTAAAAGTGTGCAATCTAAACCAATCAACTACCATGATCAAGTGTTCTGAAAGTTTTGGGTTTTTTTCAGAACTATTGATCTTAAATTTCCCAAATAAGTACATCAAAAGTCTGACTTTGTCTTCACTTATAGCTTACATACATAAACTTCCAAGTTAACAGAATGCTTTTTCTATATTTAATACATCCACAATATAAGAAAAGAAGAATTTGGAGGAGAGCATGTGGCTGGATAACAAGAAGACAACTAAGCAGACTTCCATTTTTCATATTTTAATCTAAATAATCCTTTGAAATATTGGATTTCTATTGGTCCATATAGCTGAAGAAGTTATTTTGGTTTTAGTTTTGGTCCAAGTCCTTTTCTGGGTTTTTCAATTTTTTTTTTAAATGACACTAATCTCCATCACTACTTTACCAAGTTCTAGGAAGCGTATCATCAGTAAATCCACTGATACCAAAACAGACAGAGTTTCTTCCAAATACGAAAATCATGAATGAATACAGCATATTGCTGCAGTATGGGAGGAGGGATGGAGCAAAGGTCATATTCTTTGTTCTATCAGTCCCATATCCTGGGGATATGAATCACGATTAAGCTCCACAAGTGTCTTGTCAGGTAGCCTCCAAAAGCATCCTTACCCCTTGGCTCAGAAATCTAATGTAAATTGGCCATATGTTTCTCTTACAACAAAAGGTCTTCTGTTTTCTATGACATGAAATCCAAATAAACCTATGTTAAATATTTACTCTTGGTTTTTCATCCTGCTGGATCATTCATCAGAGAATTGTCTGAGTCATATAACCTGACATTCAGGTCAGGGCTCTGGAGACACTCAAATGAAAATGTGCTGCAAAATGAGTCTTTCCATCCCAGTAGGTCTTTGAATAATTGAGTGTTTGGTCCTCCTTAGCTACACATGAACTTGTAACAAAGCAACGGATTAACAGGTAGGTCTAGTGAAGTTCTAGAAGTAGGATAATTCCTAACTTCATACAACAGCAGGAATAAACATATCTTTCCTCAGTAGTTCTGTACAAGAATATGTATATCCTTGTAGGAAAGATGGAATATTCGGAAATAAGGAATTTTGATTTACTTCTCTCCTTCCTCTTACACCAGGTAATTGTCTTGGCTCTCCTAAAAGCAATGGTCCCCCCGAGTCTCTTTATTAGTTCAAGCTCTGCAAGCAAGAAGTTCCAGATGAACAAAAACAACCAACAAAGCATCAATGAAATAACCCTTTTTTTAAAAAAGGGTAAACACAATAACTAGACTAATGGGACTGTTAGACTGACATTGAGTTAACACAGTTATGCAGCAGACAGCAAAGAATTTTATTTCTAACGATTTAAAGGATGAAATTGTAATTAATATGAATGGACATGCTTTTATGGAAATTAAATCATGTCAAAGAGACTTGATATAGTTTTGTGATGATATTATACACTTGGTTAAGACAATACACTTGGACTTCTTTAAAACATTTAATTAGTAACACACAACATTTTTATTAAAAATTAACATCATGTAAAATCAGTTTGCCAGATATTAAATGGGAGGACCTATGTGGGCCCTGGCCCTATCCCAGCGCTTCCAGTGGGCCCAGCCATGTGCTGCTGGCGGCCCCAGGCCCAGCCCTGAACAGCCTCTCCACCGCCACCCCCTTAACCCAGGACTGCTGCTGGGCCAGGGCAGTCTGCAGGGCTGGAATGAGGCCAGGACAAGGGCCTGGAACCCATCTTGGTGCTGCAGATGGCCCTGGCCCCAGCAACATGCTTCTGGTGAGCCAGGCCCCAGCCCCAGCCCCATGCTGCCAGTGGGCCCTGGCCCCAGCCACATGCACCCCATGGCCCCAGCCATGTGCTGCCAGGTGGCCCTGGCCTCAGCCCCACACTGCCCATGGCCCCAGCCCTGCTCAGGACCCATCCCCATCCCAGTGCAGTCAGGAACTCCAGCCGGCCTCAGCCCTGCACAGGCCTCAGCTCAGTGCTCCCACCTCCAGGCCTAGCTGAGCACCGCCAACCACCCAAGCCCAGCTTGGACACCAGCCCCAGCCAAGGGATGGGGGCTCCCACTGTCCTGCCAGTACAAGTATATTAAAATACAGAGAGGTTTGAGGAAGAGGACCAAGTCCCGTGCTACAAAAGAAAGCAAATACCCCAGCAGTCCATACCATTCTGACCATGAGATAAAATTGCTTCCTGATCACAGTCCAGCGCCGCTGACAGCCCCAGCCCAAGAAGAGCCCAGCGCTGCTGTTGTTCATGATTTTTTCCCCCTGAAGTTGAAGGGTACCCTGACAAAATGCCAGCTCCTAAGAAAGCAAAGTTAGCTGTCCAACCATTTCAGCCTTCTTGGACAGATGAATTTGGATTTATTCAAAAGAAGGATCATGCTGTTTGTGCTTTATGTTGTGAAAGTGTTGTTTGTTGCACATCAAGTGTTCAACGACATTTTCAAACAAAGCATGAGCAAGCTTTTCTTGATGAAGCAGACAGAACTGAATGAATCAAAAAGGTAGAAGCAGGATACACAAAGCAAATCAGTGTTTTTAAATATTTAAGTGTAAGTAAAAATCAAGCCACAGAAGGAAGATACAAAACTACACAGTGCATGGCAAAAAGTAGAAAGCCATTTACAGATGGGGAATATATAAAAGAAGCTTTCCTCAGCAGTTTGGAGGTTTTGTTCAATGATTTGTCTAATAAGGACACAATCCTATCTAAAATAAAAGCATTGTCTGTCTCTGACAGAATAGTTGAGAGATGTGTATGTGAAATGGCAGAAAACATGCGAAAAGCCGACAACTGCATTAAAAGACACAGTGGTGTTTAGCATTGCACTCAATGAGAGTGTGGATATAAACAATGTTCCATGTTTGGCAGTTGTTGCAAGATATTGTGCTACTGATGATATCCGAGAGGAACTTTGTTACCTAAAACCCCTGCATGAAGGGGGAAGATATTGCAAAAATATTTGTAAACCATTTTGAAAAACAAGGAGTCAACATCAGAAAAATATTTTGTGTGACAACAGATGGTGCTCCTGCCATACTCAGAAAACAGAAGGGATTTGTAAAGAAATGTGAAGATCAAATCGGCCAGCCAACAGTCAAATTTCATTGCATCATCCATCGAGAACATCTGTGTGCTAAAGTTTCTAATTCAGAGCTTAGTAATGTGATGAATACAGTAGTGTGAATTGTGAATTTCCTTGTTACTCAACCTGCTTTGACTCACAGACGGTTTCAAGCACTGTTAGAAGAGATGGACAGTGCATATAATGACATTCCACTTCACAGCAACGTCTGGTGGCTAAGTTGTGGCAAGGTTTTGATGCACTTTGTAAACTGTTTTGATGCAAACAAGGCCTTTTTGTTGGAAAAAGGACAAAGCTACCCTGAACTGGATGATGACGAATGGCTGTGCGAGCTCAAGTTCCTAGCTGACGTCACTGCTCACCTAAACAAACTCAACCTCCATCCAGAGTGCAGGGCAAATAGTTCTAAACCTTTTTGAAATCTGGAAGGCATTTCTTGCAAAACTAGCAGTTTTTTCTCAGGATATTCAAACGTCAACTTTCTGCTACTTCCAACATTTAAAAAAGCTATCAACACGTTGCACTGTCAGGTTGATGAGATTGGAATGTACATGTAAGAACTGGAATCAGAATTTTCTGACAGATTTCAAGATTTCCAGTGATTTGGCCCAATATTTTCTTTTCTAATTAAACCAGAAAACTTCAATGAAAGTGACTTGGAGTTGTATGTATTTCAGTGGACAGGTGTTGAAAATCTTGAAATGCAGCTCGTTAAGAAGCTCAGAATTGTGGGCATCAAAGTTGAACGATCTGTGGAGTGCACTTGAAGCTACTGAAGGAGATCATGGGGCCTCTATTCTGACCTGCTGGACATCCCTGAAAGTGAAATTTAACAGATTGAAGAAAATTACGTTCACGGTGCTTTCAGCATTTGGATCCACATACCTGTGTGAGCAGGTATTTTCACATATGAAGGCAGTCCTCTGTCCACCTTGGAGCCAGTTAACAACTGATCAGTCAGAAGCCTGTGTGTGGCTTAAAGTATCCAAATACCAGCTGGACATTGGAAAACTCATCAAGGAAAAGCAAAGGCAAGGATCACACTAAGCTGGTACGATCTGCATTTTAATTCAATTTTAAATGAAGCTTCTTAAGCATTTTAAAAACCTTATTTACTTTACATACAACAATAGTTTAATTATATATAGAGAGAGACCTTATAAGACTAATATACAGTGTGTCCTGCTATGTACTCCTCCACTCTCATTTTGTTTTTCTGATATACTGGCACTCCAGCACCTTTCAAGGTAGACATTGTATTTTTTTTGGAACTGCAGCCAAAAAACATTGCCTGCTCCTGCTCTAGTCCTAGGAGTTATCCTACCAGGTCTCTGTAATACCAGTCAGATCATAATTTTTTTCACAGGCTGAGTCTTCCCGCTTCTTGCATTTGCATCCATGCATCAGACATATTTTGCATTCTGACCTACTTGCTCCCCTTTTGCATCACTTGTTGCTATTCTGTGTCTCTGGTCCTTTCCCAGAGTTGAGCTGTTTCTTCTGTTTCTTTTATCATGGTGTCTAAATGCTCTCTGCTAAAAACAAAGGAGAGCTGTGTTCCCCTTCAAAGTTTTGAAGACTTCATCTTTGGAGTATTATAAGCTGGGTGCTTGCAATCCATGTATGTATAAAGTTATACGTCAACATAGAAAGCTTAGACTTGCTCGTTTATATCAACGTTTTGCCATAGCTACACATTAAACATTATGGTATTTGTAACCAAGGACAGGCTCCTTTACCTGAGTACTTACACAGCTTGCCCGGTAAGATACCATGAGGTATTTACTTACCCCAGAATGGTTAAAAATGCTATAAATATATTGTTTGAAGTTCTAAGTGCATATTATAGATTTAGTTGTTGGGCAATTCCAGACCACAACCTCTTCCCAAAATCCCAACACACTCTGAAACTCTCATTTATGTTTAATATACTAAGTTTATTCAGTTTTCTCCATCAGTAGCATACAGCACATGGCCTTATCTGCACAGACTTTCTACTTAACATAGTTCATTACCCTTCACATTTAGTAATCTTCACTATATAATGTTCTTTGAGCTATGAGATCAGAAAACATCAATACTACACATTTTAGGGAATTCATTTTTTAGAAAACACCATTATAGTTTCATAATTACAATAAAAAATGAGTATCAGTATCCTCAGGATAGTGTTTAGTCATAAAACAAAGAATGCATGAACACACAACACCAAATTAAGCCACTGTTGTAGGTCTTTCCTGACTTAATTTAACAATTCACATACTCAGTAATGAATATGAGAGGAGACCTTCTTCCTAGGTTTTAGCATTTTTACAGCAAAGAATTATATGATTGACTGACAACAGTTTTTTGCAATGTTGGTTAATGAGCTATTGTTTTGCAAAGTCCATGGAAATGTAAAGATAAATGGTTATTTCATCTGGGATGATAATAACTTGTTTTAATCAAATTCATGAATGAAACCAGAAAGCAATGTAAAAATGCTGCTCTGGATGATGTTATGCCTCTGTAACAGGTGGAGGTGTTCTTGTGTCAAATCAATTGCTGTCAAAGTGTGAAATTAGCAGCTGTTTATGGGTTGAATTGGTAAATCACACAGCTGGTGAATGTACTTAGAAGTTAAGCAATAAAGCAGCAAAGAACTCTGAAGCAACTCTTGAGTGCAATAAATCAATTTCTTGCTGAAGAGATTATTAACGGGAATTTCTATGTGCCCATAGATGACTTTCCTTAGCCTTAAGTTCAGTAACAGGTACTAATGTCAAATATACTTTTATTAATGTGTAGAATTTATATTTCAACTATTTTTATAACAATAGTATGAACTATATTATATTATTTCCACATAACTCTTTTGAAGGTTAATAAAGCAACACAGACAACGTTCAGTGTACAGTGGATGGAAAATAAGATTGAGTAGGAGGCAATCTTATAAGACAGAGTAATGATCAAAAGCCACATCTATTTTAATTTTCCTGATTTTTTGCCCCATAATATTCCTCTATAATCCTATAAAAGAAATAAAGGGGATTTATAAATGATCTATAATACATTTGTTAATAAAACTGAGATTTATAGAATTTCTTATAAGAAAAATCATCAAAAAATTACATTCTACATTTATAGACGATTGTATATAGAGAGAAATATTTCCAGTTTCCCTATTCTTAGCTTTTAAACAAACCACTGACCTCAACAGAAGCCGCAGTTTCCTTACTGTTAATCAAAACAACAAGAAAAACAAGACACTGCCTAAACCACAAAATGCATCATCTGCCACTTTCAAAACAGTCGATACATTTCATAACAAAACCATTAGAATCCATGGATCGTACATATATCTATCACACAATGTGGTATAACTCCTCCAATACAACACATCCTCGCATGAAAACTGTGCAAGTGAAACTAAACCACCACTATCCCCCCTGTGCGAGCAGACCCTCACAGAAAAATGATAAATGACAAAAGCACCCACTTTCCAGTAGGACACTTTTCACAGGACAATCACTTTATTCCCTGACCTCAAGGGAAATGAATGCCTCAGCAAAGGGCATGGGAACTAAAAATGACAACTTCACTACACACTAAAAATCATGAGCTTCATACAGACAATGGTTTCATGATGCATTAGAATCTACCTACTCCACCTGCTAATTTCTCTATCGTCTACAGGTAATTACTTTCTTTCCTTTGGGATTGTCTTATTCTATTACATAATTAGATCTGTCTCAGTTCTTTACTAGGTCTGTAACTCCTTCCGAGAAATTTGTTACTTACTCAGGTTTAATTCTCACTTCCCATTTCCCATTTTTAGGTGACCATTTTCATTTATACGATGGGCTAAAAAAAAGTTATTGTTCTAACTGTTTACTAAATTAGGCTGTACCTGATGCTTTCTCAGTCTTCATCTAATGTAACAGATGAAGGAGACCAAAAGTAGCTATCCTCTTCAAATCATGATCTCAAAGAATATATCTAACCTTCCACCTTATTTTATTGGTAGGTGTATTTTTCCCTTTAGATCATTGTTACAAAGTTAACATGTAGTTGCAAACCTATTTTTATTTTAAAGCATTCTTTTCTTAGTTTGTTCCCAAAAAACATAACCAATGTAGTACTTGTCATGTCCCTTATACCTCATATTACAGAGTATGAACATACTTAACAAGGACATATTTCTCTTGGAAATGATGTAAAAACTTCAGTGATTATATGCAGAATGGGAAAGTTCATGCTTCAGTTAGTAGAAGTGATCTCACATGAAATGAACATGACAATTTTAGTCACAAAAATAGAAACTAGATTAGTATGATATCTTTTACAGAGTTTTAAAAGCCAGAAATTGATATTTATATGTGGCTATTGTAAATTTATATGTAAGGAAAGAATATGTTTACATTAGATGGGTCTAAAACAAAATCATAAAGGTACCATAGCCCCATAGCATACATGTACAAATATATCTTTTAATAAGAAAAAGTATATATATTTGCAGCAGCAGATGACAATTCCCTTCCTACTTCATGATCATTATTAACAGCATAATGACCTGGTTTTACTCAAATTTGATACATATTTATTACCTATGTAAAACATGGTAATGTTCAGAACTGAAAAGAAGGAGTAAAGATTGGGAAAAGGTTGGTATGCCTTCATTTAGAGCAATAAAAATCCCACAAAAAATTCTGCAAACCTTGCACAGCTAAGTAATGATTCCCCAATTCATTTTTCTCATTCTTTTTTCAGGTAAATGATGAGTTTTAAGTTAGCAAGTTCCAAGAACTGCCTAGAAAGACGAGGTGTATCCAAAAGGCTCCATGCTTTCCTTCACAAGAAATGAACACAGTCTCCTGGTTTAACCAACACCACATTGAGTGAGTTTCTGCAAGTATACCGAAAAACCCAAATTTTGTTTCCAAAAGCATGGGGTGGATGACTTAGTTGCCATTGTTGCCAGGCAGCCATACTGGAAATAGTTGGGTCACTTACTGAGAGTACCTAATACCCATGGACTAATTCTATTGCACTTTAGTGCAGCTGGCAAAAACTGTGCTAATGCACAATAGATTTAGTCCAATGCACAATAAATGTCACGTAAAAAGCATTTATGTACACTAATGCACAATAGTTCCGATTACAGTGCACTGAGTTAGTACCATGTACTAAACTTTATGCACCATAATTATGGCACATTAATGAACATGGAGATATGCCTACTGAGGAGATAATAAACCTATGAAACTTTTAGGTAAATAAAACTGTACTTTTGATTAAAAGCAAATTTGTGGCATGTTTACAATTTATGGAAATAGAATTTAGGATGACATTAAAGTAAAGAACGAGGTGAAACATTAAAAAGGTATATTGCTAAGCATTTCATAATATGCAAGGAATTAAAGTCTGAGCCTGCCTGATATTACAACAGATATAACCAGAAAAGCAGCAGCACAATGATTTTCTGAACTGTAACTGAACTGTAACTGAAAATACTCTTTAAAATATTCTTTAAAGTTATGTTGACTTTTTTAACATTTTCAATATATCTTCCTGTTGAAATGTTTTCCTGAAAGTATAATGTAATGTTCCTATTCAATAACACAATGGGATGATTATAGCAAAACTACATTTCAACACATACTGGCAGTATTTTTTTAAGTTAATAAAAATGCATAATGGTATGTGACTAAGTTAGCAGTAATATGGAAGGAAGGAAGAAAGGGAAGATATTAAAATAGTAAAAGATGGATAGAAAATAGGAAGGGGCAAGCAGTTCCTCCCATCCAAGAAATGGAAAAGTGATGTTGGCCACTCTATATCAACAGTGGGGCACAGTAAATGACTCCCTTTTACTGGTTGCAAAAATTTGGACAGACACTCAGAATCCCAGACACCCTGAATCCTGGTCCTGATGACCTGGTAATGACCACCACATGCAGATTTTCAGGAAGACCTTTTTTTTCTTGTTTCAGTCCATCCATCTCTAATGCACTATATATTCCATTTATATATCATATACAGTATGCTGTGGTAGAATAAAAACTCTATTTTTACTGTATCTTTATTTTATTTTGTATTATTTATTTTATTTTATTTTATATTTTGAATCTTTATTTTCTTTTCTTTTATTTTGTATATTTTATTTTGTATATTTAAAGAATTTAGGTGGTATTTTGACACAGATGAATTGCAGTTAGAAACTTAACTGGGAAGCACAACACAAAATAGCCCCACATAACTATGTGTAGTAGTAAACTACTACGAGACCATTTCAGGCTGGACATAAAGAAGAATTTCTTTACTGTCCGAGCCCCCAAGGTCTGGAACAGCCTGCCACCGGAGGTGGTTCAAGCGCCTACATTGAACACCTTCAAGAGCAAACTGGACACTTATCTTGCTGGGATCCTGTGACCCCAGCTGACTTCCTGCCTTTTGGGCAGGGGGCTGGACTTGATGATCTTCCAAGGTCACTTCCAGCCCTAATGTCTATGAAATCTATGAAATTATATATACCGAATGAGAATGACAGGTGCCTACAATCCTGGTAAAAAAGAAAAACAAAAACAAAAAACAAACAAAAAAATCTCTACAACTACAGACAAGTGAATCCATTCAGACTATATAGAATCCCAAAACAGGTATAGGTGGAGAAACCTAAATAAATTAGTAAAAGAAGCCACCACATAACACAGCTCACTAGAATCTAGCAGAAATAATCTAAACGCTGTTGCTCATATACTGTTTCAGTATATTTAAAAAAAACCCAAAGTATTAAACTGGGATATGATAAAATACTAAAAAGATTTATTAGACAGTGAAAAAAAAATCACATCTTTCTTTTCCATAAGGGACAGGAAGTTATATCCAATTTATCTGACAGAGAGAACTTATACTTAGTCATTTATTTATGGTTAGCAATTCACATAAACTACAACCACAGCAAATGTGTACTTTGAATTCCTCAATAAAAATTTGATAAAGCTCAGTAAAACCTTGTAAAAACACCATTTTTGTCACTTTATTAAGTTTAATTGAAAATTGGTTCCTTATTGAAAGAAAATAATTTTATCATAAATACAAGCAGAGAGAATGGGTGTAGGTTGCAGCTGTGTTGGTCTATGGACATAGGCAGAGAAGGTTCTTTGGGTAAATCTGATATCTTATATTAGGGCAATTCAACTAGTTGGAAAAACTCTTCTTAGCAAGCTTTTGGGCACAAATACCTCTTGTCAGGATGAGGAAGCATCTGTAGATGGCCTGTACTCTTCCTGGATGGAGTAGTAAAGCAGCCAGAGGCCAGTACTGTTTTACTACTCCATCCAGGGAGAGCACAGATCATCTGCAGGTGCTTTCTCAGACTGATGAAGGGTGTTTTTGCCCAAAGGCTTGCAAAGAAGAATTTTTCCAACTATTTGAGTTTGTCTAATAAAAGATATCAGATGTACCCAAAGAACCTTGTTTAACACAAATCATGCTTTCTAATGGCACCTTCTCAGATCCTTGCAGCTGAGAAGGGAGCATATTACAACACAATGCACCTTCATCAAAGTTAGCATTTTAGTTAATTTCTTGGACCTGAGGGAACTATTTAGAATAAATTTCATTTTAAATAAGTGCCAGTCTAAGGGCTTGCCTACACACGGGGAAAGGGGAGAGGGGAGGGGACTCAGGAATGCTGGGCCAAAAAATGTACGAGTGTAAAATTCAAGTCACACAAGTAAAAGTGTACACACATCTAAAAGTGTAAATTTAAGTCACACAAGGAAAATTGCATACATCTTTGAGTGCAGTTTCTGTTAAGCTGCCAAAATGGCCGTAGCTGAAGGCCCTGAATGTCTAAGGCCATGTAGACCCCTCCACAAGGATGTAGTTCAACACATTTTACCCTATATATTAATTTTCCTAGGTACTTCCAGAGAGAGAAAATCTAAGGGTGAAAAAAATCGCTGACAGGAGTTAAATGATTGCTAAATAATGAGTATGGCTGAAAACACTAACCTAGGTACTCTTGAGACATTTATTGCTGGAAAAATCTTTGCTGGCCATTATGGGATGGATTCTCTAGTTTCTGTATAATTATAATTACATGGCATGGGGTTTATTTTCCTCAGCCAGCTCTCTGCTGCATGTTATGGTCACTTGTAAATCACAATGATTACTTAAGTGACTCAGGTAGTCCCTGATATTTCAGTGATTTTTTTTAAAAGTAATGTTTCATTCTAAATCCGTTTTAAACATTCCACAATTCCTTGCTGTTAGTGGATTGTATTGCAACCTGTTATAAATTTTCATATAGAATTAGAGAAAAATAAGCCTAGAATGGGAAACTAGGAGAGCAGCTAGCTTAGGGGGGACCAACCTTTTTGGCAGTTGTGTGACAAATGAAGCCTCATACCTTCCACAGGTATTATGTTTTCTGGTCTTTTTCTAATTTGTCTATTTCCTTCTTGAAGCACAGTGCACAAAACTGGACACTACACCAGGCAATGCTATACCAATGTTGAACAGAGTGGAAGACTCATACCCTGACCTGGATATGACACTTCTGTTTATATACCTGAGTAAAATATTAGGTGTTTTGTCCAACTCTACTTTGTTGTTCATTCAAATTCAATTTATCCACTATAAACCTCAGGTCCTGTCCTGTAGAACTCCAACAAAGTCATTTCCCAGTTTATATTTGTATTTTTGACCATTATGTCCCAAATGCACTACTTTGCATTTACACCACCCCCCCAGCCCCTCAAGTAATCTGATTTATTTCAGACAATGTTTCCTATTTATCAATATGATTTCAAGGCCCAATCCTATTCTCCAAAACATCCATTACCCTACGTGGCATAGAATTACCTGCAAAATTATTAGGTGTGCATTCACTTCCATCTTCCAGATAGTTAATGAAAATATTAAGCAGTCCTGGAGTCAGGACAGACCCCTGGGAAACTGCATTTGATATCTCCCCCTATTTATATATTGACTGGTTTATAACAACTCTTAGAGCATGATCAACTATGCAGTCACCTTACTGTAGTTTCATCTAGACCGTATTTCCTAAGCTTGCTTAGTAAAATGTCACTAAAAATGTTTCCAAACCTTGAAATCTTACTAAAGTTAAGATATACCACACCCACTGCTGTCACCCATACAAAGTCTGTAACTTTGCCATACAAGTAAATCAGATTGTTTAAGTAGGATTTGCTTTTGACAAATCCACATCAGTTTTTCCTCATCACCTTGCTATTTTCCTGGGGTGCATGCAGTCATTCACCACACTTTATATATATTCACACAGATTACATTAAGCTATATGAATGTAGGGATGGTATATGTGGAATCAAGAGGCCAGCAGGGCTGTGCAAGGGCTGGCAGGTCTGTGGGCTGTTTGGTGGGTCCACAGGGAGAGTTGTCTGTCCAGGGGTGAGGGACTGGCAGACAGGAATAGCACAGCTTTGGGGCTGGTGTGAGCAGCTGGGCTTTCCCAGCCCCAGTGCTCTGCTCCATATGCATGCAGGCAATTCATAGGCTGGGTTAACCCACTTCTAAATTAATTTGCTTCCTCAGGTAAACTAACTTAGATCAGGCCAACCATGTTCTGTCTGATTTAACCCTTCTGAATGCCTGCAGAGATAGGCCTTTAAAGGAACCTAATCCTAGTTAGGTTGGTTTAAATGTACTGGTTTTACATATCTTACGTGATAAGGAATAGATGCTTTGATTATATACTCCACCCTCTTTCAGGTATTTCTGGGTATTGGGTTGTTTGGGTTTTTTTAATATTATTATGCATAGTTTGTGATATCTCTAGTAACTTCAAAGATTTCGTTGTTACCATGCACTAACATAACATGTTAACAAGTTCCAAGATGCTGGTGTGTACCTTAAAATTGCTTCAATGCATAGAAAGTCTAGTGGGAGTTGGAAAGTGTTGTTAGTGTGAGTCGCAGTATCTCTGGATTGCTTGATGGTGAATTTGTGAACTTTGCTGTGATATGTCCTACTTTGTGAGTTGTGAGCATGCACAGTTGCTGCTCAGCAACAGAGCGAGTCACACGAAAAGGTGAATAATGCCTTCATGAGGTAAAGTGATCAATGATTGACTGGGAAGGTAAAAGTAGGAAAAAAGTTATTGAGCAATAGGTCACCTTGGGTTATGATTGGCTGTGTATGATTGACAGGAATCAGATAAAAGGAGAATTTGGGTCTCCTGTCTCCTGCCTGTGTGTTTGTTTACTGACTAATTAGAGGCAATTAGAAAAAGACCAGGCCTAGCTGTGGGTGAGTGTCTTGCCGAAAGCAGCCCGATCACCTCTTTCTCAGAGGAGATTTAAGCAAGGACTAATACCCCATAGGAGCATAATAAGCATCCCTCTTCAGTGTGACTCCTAGCAAAACACAGGTGATCATGGGCATCTCAAATGCAAAGAAATGTGTTCGTTTCTACAGTGTTCAGCTTGGATAATACTCATGTCAATAGTTTTGTTTTTTTTAATATTATTTCTGACTTTTAGAATTTTACTTTTTTCCTTATTATGGCAAATGAATACCAAACAAGGCATTTAAAACAGTGCTTTTTTTAGAAGTCTATTGACTTCAAATGATGGTAACTTATCATTGTCTACTGATTATTCATGCTTTTTTCTCAGAGGGTATATATAAAGAGAACGCTTATACTAGAATAGAGTCTGAGGTGCATCAGTCACTGTTTCATTTAGTCAGCTCATTCATTATCACTTACAGAAAGGATGGCTACTTAAAATAACATGGACCTGAAAATGAAACAATACAAAAAGCACAACTGTGAAGACTGTATGAAAGACTAATATAATTGCTCATTTAAAGTATAGTGCTTGATATTTATCATCAGAATGCAGGTGTCGTGCACCAAAAGGCTTCCAAAGAGTGAAGGGCAAAATAATTTTCATAGCTTAAGTCTTCTATATTTTTTTTCACTAAAAGGATCAAGTCACAAAAATCAAATACTATTATGAGAATTTATCATAATATAGTTAAAAGGAGAAACTCATAAATGCCTATCTGTTGCTCACTTGGTGGGATATATCTTTTTATACCATCATTCATAGGAGACAAGATAAGCTTTATAAATGATGGAGAATGCTCCAAAATGTCAAAAGAGATCTTATTGTCATGGTGCCTCAACTCAGGAAACTTAATCTGAGAGCAACAGCAATACTTTCTGCATCATTCATAGGCAAATCATCATATTTTACTAAACTCTAATTTTATTTGGACTTGTCAAAACACATAAGAGAGGTTATTTCAATTTTATGAGTTATAGTCACTGGACCTTCATTGTCGTTTTCTTTGCCATACACTTTAGTATAGGTTTTTTGGCTGCAGCAAAATTCTATTGAGGCACTGATCATTTCTATCGAGCACAGAGGCACTGATCATTTCTATTTCATACCTGCCTTCTACCAGGGAGGAATCTCTTGTGAGAGGTGTAATCAGAAGACCTTTAAATGTTCTATTCTATGTATAAAATTAAATTTGAAAAACAACATTAATATTGTTAGTATGCTGATACCAAAAAACACCATCCTAAAAATATGACTTAACTAACACCTGAAAACTCATTTATGACTTCAAACTTGAATTTATTTATTATATTAACTTTAACTACAATTTTTTTAGGACAGAAACAAAAAATATTCAACACCCTTATCTTCCTCAATACTTCTGTGGACTCATGACACACTAAGAATCTCACTGCCATAAAATACGCTCTTTCTGACAACACACCTGTTAATCCCTCTCAGTCAAAGATGATTGTCTTCCATAACTGCCCTACTGGGGGGTCTGACAATGGCTTACAATGCCAATCCAGGATCAACAGGTTTTACTGTAACCCCATGTCACACTAAGACCCTTGAGTGGGTGGCCCTAGATTTTTGTCACGCCATGACATGCTGTTTCTGCTACTCCCAATTTTTCAGCTCCTGTTGCCATTGTAAGGTTTCAAAGTACTAAGATCCTTCTCTCCCTTCTCTTGAGTGTAAGCCTTCATTGAGCTGGGAGAACAAAACTTGCTTCAAGAGTCTCAAGTCAGACATCTGGATGATGTGGCTGGCCCAGAAAAGTAGATGTTGCATGATCACTGCCTCAATCTTGTCATGCTAACATTAGTGCATCTGTCTTTCCACTGAGTTTGATGGGCAGCTTTGATGGTACTTCTTCAGCAGCTTGAGATATCTTCTGTATGTTGTACACTTTTCAGCTTCACACAGTAAGGTATGACTACTTGATAAACCATGAACTTGGTTGCAGATCTGATGTTGTGGTCTTTGAACTCCTATTTACCCAGGTCTACAGAGGCCACACTTGCACATTTTTGATGATTTTGGATTTTTTCATCAGTGTTAGCCTTCTGCAAGAGATGGCTTACAGGGTATTGGAAATACTTAATGTTCTCCAGAATATGACTGTGAATTGGAATTACTTGAGCTGGGAACTGATCATTACCAGCTTGTTGATGGAGGACCTTAGTCTTCAGAATGTTAAGTGTCAGTTCCGTTTTCTTGTATGCTTTGGTAAAGATGTTGATGATTGCCTGCAGGTCTGCTTCTGAGTGAGCACAGACTACAGCATCATCAGGGTACAGAAGCTTAATATTGTGGTTGGGGTAGTATTGGTTTTGGCTCATAGTCAGCTGAAATTAAACAGCTTACCATCCACTTGGTAGTTTAGCTCTACTCTAACTGGAAGTTGTGGATCAATCAGTGGCAGCATCACCATAATGTGGTAGGGACAGCAGATGGAACTGCTCTCCCTTCTGAAAAGCCACACCTATCCTCTGAGAGTACCATGACATGGCAGGTACAGGTCACCATGATAATAAGCCTATTCAGCCTCAGCCAAGTGTCTACAAGTCCTCAACAGCAGAGCAGGAAAAAAATGTTAGGATCTCAACAGCTGTGAAGGCAGAGAAAGGCTGTAGCAGAATGAGATCTCCAATTGTCTTGGCCTCCTTGTCATTGGATCAAGGCCCCACTCCGTCAAGAACAGTGTGGAAGCTGATATGCAGCAGCTTCTCCAAGATAAAAATAAATCACACATGGGCATTTTCCATGAAAACTGCTTTAACACAGTTTTCAACCCTTTTGGCAACCAGCTAATGATGATGCAAGCGGGATTGTAAGGCCCAGAGCTCCTAGTCATGAATTGGCACAATGATGACAGTTACAAGGTTCTCTAGCACCTGTATTAGGTAGAAGTGTGATCCAGCAGTTGTAAATGCAACCGAGTAACCCTTTGCTCTGCTCACCCCACATGGGGAGTGGGCTATAAAAGGTACCCTAAACATAGTCTGCCTAACTTTTCCTTGACATACACATCTAGTGGTTCTGGACTAGATAACTGCATATTTACTTTACTGTGGTTTAAATCAATGAAGACACACAACCAACTTTGGGACCTGGTCTATCAGATCCCTATGGACAATGCTAATTAGTCCACACTGCAACAATGGCTCAAGAAATCAGGCGACACAACATTGACATCACTGCACTGAATGAGACCCAGCAAGCAGCAGATGGGCAGCTCAAAGAACAAGGAGGTGGCTATACCCTCTTTTGGAAGGACAAACAGGAAGTAGTGCTTTAACTCTATGTAGAAAAGAAGAATTACCCACCCTACAGTGGCTATGGTTCTTCATAATATTCCTTGAGCACAGATTATACTCTTGAAATACCTGCACCTGATCTATATAGAATTGTAACATTTGACAGAGTCATGTCTGTATCCTATGTGATCAATCACTTAGATTACCCATAGGGTATAAAGCGAAAGAAGATTGCAAACCCAAACTTGGTTCATTTACCAATAATATCTTCAGAGGTAGCATTTGAATGAATGGAGTAGATTGCAGGAACTGAGAGAACAGCACATCTCAAAACCCCTAATTACAGTAGTATAAGTAACTATATTTTAATTAGAGTAGCCAAATGGTAAATGAAACAAAATATAAAAAAATAACTGAACTATTAAAAACTGTAAACTTAAAAACTAAACCTAGCCAGTAGTAATGAACATAGACAGCACAAAGTTCCAAGTCACAGTAATAGATAATGAAAGGACACAGAACATAAGTTAGGAACATCCCATCCTTTATATTTACTCAATATAACGTGTGGGAACACCTCCAATGGACACTGCTATTCAAAGGAAATTAATTTTGTGGGCATCAGACAGGTACACCTATGATGGAATCTTTTTGGATGGCATATCTTGAAGAACAAAAGCCTATGTACATAACAAACACAAAGGAAGCTTGTAGCAGATTTGAACCAAAGTCTGAGTTCTGGATCACACATGCCATATACTTTAACCATCCTTATTTTCAAGTTCACTTTTTGTGAATGTTTCAGCTGTATGCACTTAACTAGATCACTGCTCATTCCATATGACCAACACTGTCAATCTGCATACCTAAGTAAAGAATATACAGATTTCTTCAGACTGTAATGAGCATTCCATATCTAAAAATTTAAATGTATAATCTCCCATCATATTTCAATATAAAGCATGGGCACTTGAATATAATGGATTATCAATTTATCCTTTCTTGAGGACTTCTAAGCAATTGCATACCCTTCATACATTGGATAAACTATAGTTAAGACTATGGGAAAATAAGAATTATCTATAAAAATATATAAATATATTTCTAAGAAAAAAATAATGTGTATATTTTATGCATATATGAATTCATTAATTTTCTCTCATGAAAATGAAGTAATAATAAAATAAGACAT
This sequence comes from Caiman crocodilus, assembly GCA_030014935.1. Taxonomy (NCBI): domain Eukaryota; kingdom Metazoa; phylum Chordata; order Crocodylia; family Alligatoridae; genus Caiman; species Caiman crocodilus. Next base: position 37,395,405 of record JAGPOW010003642.1, read on the forward strand.
AACAAAATGGAAAGGGGTTGCTCTTGAGAAGAATTAAGATACAGTCCCTATCTGTTCCTTGTTTAATTTTTCATTGATTCCAAGAAAGCTCCTGCAAGAAAATAAATAAGTAATTTGTGAAGAATAATGGATGATTTAGCATATTGACCTTATACTGTGCCTAACTTTATTAATTGACTTCCATCATGGGTAGACCATAATTTTGCATATTAAAAAAATATTAAATAATAGGAAACAGTTGAACAACTTATATCATTTTCTCAATCTACAATAGATTTAAAATCATATAAATAATTAGTAATATTAGAATAATATAAACTTATGACTTGGAAAAATAACTATACAAAAAACTTAGAAAAATGCAGATTGGACTGCACAAGGTACTTCTGAAAAACGGAATATGGAAAGGCAATGAAGTAGGGAGGCTTATGCTAAGAATAGATGTGGAAGAAAAGAAAAAAAAAAAAAGGAAAGCAAAATTAAGAAAATGTCCACACAGAAAAATATTCTTAATGAACATAACAAGAGAAATAATAACAGTAGCAGAACCACAAAAACATTTTGAAGATAAAGTGGAAATGGATTAAAATTTGATTTAGGAACCAGCAAATAGAGGAAGAGAATCATTGTGGCCTTAAGAAAAATAAAAGTGAGCTGGCAAAAGTGAGTATGTTCACCACCATAGTTGTAAAAGAAAAAGAAAATCTATCATGAGGTAGGACCTACTTTCTCAGACTACATTCAAAATATGGAAACGATCACCAGATACAAACATTACACTCTCACTAATGATATAAACCATGCCACTTACAGAAAAACATGTAACAGATCAATTCTGTCTCAGCCTTTTTGAATGTCTGTTCCTGGCTGACAGGATTATTTTAGTTACCAGGAAAACAATAAACTAATCCTTCAGAATAATTCTACAATAGCAATCCATAGTATCTATGTATGTAAATGTATTTAAATATTAATTAGTAGTCCTTGCTAAGCTTATGACTTGGAAAGTATGAAAGAAAGAATCCAAACATGGACTGGAGAGATACATATGTAACTGAGTGTTAGGAAAGGCACTGGGTGGTCGACAGAGAAAGTCACTTGACTGTCTGCTACCGTGTGTACTATATCCAGGGTCTTCTCCGCAGACATATAAACTAAACTTGATGGACTAAAAGTAGTGTATTTTATCCCATTGCATTTATTTTATAGCTTGCTCATACATCATTTATTTTTGCTTCTTTAAAAAAAAAGTTTGCATTCAATTAATTTGTCCTCAGTGGAGAGAAATAAAACTAGCCATGTTAATCTAAAGTCAGACAGAAAACAAGGTAGAGATGCACCTTATAGATTAACTGAATCAGACGCCTAAACTTTCCTGAACAAGAGCTCAGTTCATCAGATGCTAATAGATGTTCTCATTGTTTACCATACACAGACTGCTGTAATAACTATCCACTGTAAGTACAGATGGATCTATTCTAAAATTTAAATCTAAGATATAAGGTGATTAAAGCTGATCTGGTGACCATACGGGTTTGTTTGTTTTGTTTAACATACTAAATATTACAAATAGCACAGAATTAATCAAAGAAAATGGGTGTCCAGAGGGAATTTCTTATGGTAAGGATTGTCATTTATGCATTGTAAAATTACCATGCCCAGTTGCAATGATTTCAAGCATGCTGCTATAAGTATAGGAGTCAAGCACACTTAAATCCTAAACTGGAAACATTGTACCGCAACCACACAGCACTAGCTGTGTGCTAAATAGCACAAGACTTGGGTTTACCGGCACTGCAACTGAAAGTATGAGGTGCCAAAGATAACCTATCAGACAGCCCTTCCGAAGGCAGGCAATTAATATTTTGCTCTTAATTAAGGTTTAATTAAAACCATGAACTGCGGCATTTCAACTGTGAATAAATAGCAATTACACTGACTATTTAATGTGATTGAAATGTACTAAACTGTGCTTTTTATTATACAATAAACAGTCTAATCTGTTTATTTTTATACATGTATATGTTCTTAATTATGATAAATTAAAATACTCCCCAAAGGAGTTTGACTAAAATATCAATTTAGAAACTGGTCTGAAGTTTAACACAACACTCAATCTTTTTTTGACAATACTGACAACATAGCAATAATATAATATTATCATCAACTTTGTATGGGGTAGCCTAGTAAGCAAAATACAGCTTCAGGTTTTTGCTACCTTTTTTTTTTTTTAACTGGTTGTTTCTGATATTGAACATTGTATGGGTGATTAAAAAAAGTGGAATCAGGTGTGATAACCCCCCCCCCCGCCTTTATGGTTCTGGTCTGAACGCTAAATATTCAAACATAACTTATATGACCAGTAACAACAAATTTGTCAGATCTGTAAAAACAAAATCACCCACCACCCCTACGTTTTAATAAAAAAAAGAATTTTCACTGAAATAGGAGAATGCATGATGACAAAACATTTGTTGAAAAAGAGTCACTATGTTCATAGTGACTGATATCTTAACCTTTAAACTGATGAGGCAGAAGCTGATACTCATTATATACTGAATACAGTGCCCAATCTGTTTAGGACCTGATCTTGCTGAGATTTATGCAATAGTAATGTTAAATAATAGAAAAAGGGTATTAGAAGTTCAGTGAGGATAGAAACCTATAGAATATATTGTATCAAATGCACTGATGACATAGTATATCAGTTAGGGGTGTGCAAAATGGGCTGTATTCAATTCAGATTCGGCTCAAATCAGGGACAGTGATTCAATTTGTTGATTCAGATCACTGTCCTGATTCGATTCAGCCAAATCTGAATCTGAAGATTTGATGCTGATTTAGAAAATCAGCAATTTGGTCATAGATACAACTTTAAATGTTTTTTCCACATAACTTGAAATATCAGGCATGGCTTGTGAACACTGTGATGTTGGAGCAGATGGAGCATTTTACAGGAATGTGGTGGGGCCCCCCACATGCTTGGCAGTGGTCTGGGAAGTGGACCAGAAGTATGTCTGGTCCACTTCTGGATTTGCTGCCAAGCATGCAGGGGGCTCCCCTTGTGCTCCCTGGCTCAGTGATCAGCCACACCCAGGAGGCACCAGTTGCCAAACCCAGGGTGGGGGGGTCCTTTGCATGCTGCCCAGAAGACCCAGAAGTGGACCGGAAGTGTTTATGGTCCACTTCCCAGACCACTGCCAAGCACGCTGGGGATCCCCTTGTGCTCCAATGGGATGCTCCATCTGCTCCAGCATCACAGCATTTATGAGCCACCTGGTACCTCAAGGTATGTAAAAAAAAAACATTTATGGCTGTATCTATATCCAAATCATTGAATCTTTCTGAATCTCTCCAAATCGATTTGGAGGGTTCCAATTTGATCAGGAAAGATTAAAGGATCTTCTGATTTGATTCACATTTGGAGATTCAGCCTCCAAATTGAGCTGAATTTCCCCTGAATTGAATCAGCAACTGAAGCTTTGCACATCCCTAATATCCATATATTCTTCCATTTGCCTTATGAATTTCAGTTATGTTGTGTACTGACTATGTGAATTATTTATAGTTTGGGTAGTGAATTTCATTGGTAATGGAACAGCTAACCTATTTAATTGGGGGGGGGTAAAAGTAGTGATGAAGAATCGTGTACTACTGAAAAATTACTTAGATTGTAATGGTAGTTTAACAAACTGGTTTCTAAAACCCATTTCTATTACACTTTTAACTTCTCCATTCTAAAATCATCATTTATTTCCATATAGGAAATTTAAGTAGTAATTATAAGGCTGTACAAAGCTTCAGTCACTGATTCAATTCATTGGAGATTCCGCCTGATTCGGTGGCTGAATCTCCACATCTGAATCAAATCAGGAAGCACTTTAATCTCTCTGAATCAAATTGGAACCCTCCAAATTGATTAGGAGAAATTTGGAAAGATTTGGCAATTTGGACATAGACACAGCTTTAAATGTTTTTTCTACAAACTTCAAGGTACTAGGCAGCTGATGAATGCTGAGATGCTGGGGTGGATGGACTGTCCCACGGGAGCATAGAGGCTCCCCAGTGTACTTGGTAGCAGACCTGGAAGTGAATCAGAAGCACTTCCAGTTCACTTTCAGGTCCATTGGAGAGTGCATGGAGGGGGAGGGCACACTCCATTGGCCTGGCGACTGGTACGCCCTGGGTCGGGGGGGCATTTAGGGTCCCTTTGCAACTGATCACTGAGCCAGGGGGTTGTGGGGGACAGTAGAAAATATTTATTTTCAGTACTGTAACACAAAGAAATAGAGGACAACTGGTATTTCTTATTTATGGGCCAACTTTAAGTGCATATTTTAATGTGTTATGCTGCTGGTCTCAGGTGGAAAGGAACCTCTACTTTTTCACTGCATCATAACAGAAAGCTTAAAGCTTTAAAGATCAGTCAAGCATCAATACCATATTAAAATTGCAAGTCTGATATTTGAGACTGCTTGCCTGGCCAAATGAATATACTTTGTGAAAACTAAAACTAATTTGAAAACAATTCTAATTATATGACATCAGCAGAAGTACATTTATATTTTCATAGCTAGATTTTCTTTTATATGAACTAGTACAATACAGGCCACTTAAATAACCTCAGTAATTTATAACAAGCATGTAAACAAAGCAAGAGATAGTTGACTAAAAAGACAGGATGAAAAAAGAAAGAAAACTTTTGGTCTGTTGTTTACCAATTTTGGAAATCACAGAGAAAAAAAAAATCATTGATGATTAGAGGCAACCAGAGACCTGTTTAATGGATAATAAGGAAAAAAAAAACTATAGAGAAAATAATATGCTCAAGACAGGTAAGTAATAAAAAAAAATGTGGACTAAAATTCTCAAAAAGTACCTCAAAAGGTATATAAGTGATTAATCCTATTGATCACTAAGCTTCGATTCCATTATTACCTCTGCTACAATCCTTTTGTGTGAGACAGGTAGAGGAGGGTGCCACCTTGGAGACATGTCTACATGAGATCTGTACTGCAGAGTTGCCAAATTAGCTCCACAGTAAAACGTCACCTTCTACAAGTTTGATGATATTAGGATGGATTAGACTAATTAACTCCACCATAGGATAGTACTGCCAGACACAACTACTATCTTTTAACAGAGTTATTTACTCCACCATAGTCCCTCTGAAGCATGTTGAGCCAGGTTGGAGCAGTCCTGGGCCAGCAGGCTGAACCCCAAGGCTCCTTGCCAGCTGGGGCTACTCTGCCCTGATCAACATGCTGTTGTCACAGGTGCACATGAAAATGGCAAACCCAGGGGCAATAAACTCTAGTGCAAACTATGCTAGAGTTTATTCAAGTGTGCTAATTGCACACATAGATGTGCCCACTGAGAAGTAGAATCACGGGATTGGAAGGAAACTCCAAGTGCCACCACCATTTCCTCAGCACTGATGCACATCTCACTGCTTATATGAATGCATGCGACACAGATCCAGGTGTGTCAGGTTGCAAGTACAGCAGACTTGGCTCCAATGCACCAGAGATTAATCAACAAATATATGTGTATAAATGCCCCAGATGGATTCTTGTTCTTTACTCCACAGTGTTAATGGTCTTCTCTCCTTTTTAATTATTTTTATGCTTCACAAATCAAATAACCTTTCTTAGAGCAATTCTCTAGGGGAACCTATACACTAAGGATGTGGGAAGCTTTGGTCATTGATTAAATTTGGTGGAGATTTGGTCTGATTCAGCCACTGAATCTCCAAATCCAAATCAAATCAGGAGACCCATTAATCTCTCTAAATCAAATCAGAAACCTCTAGTTCAATTTGGAGAAATTCAGCTTGATTTGGTGACCAAATCTCCAAATCCAAATTGAATCAAGAGACCCTTTAATCTCTCTGAATTGAATCAGAAACCCCTGAATTGATTTGGAAAAAGTCAAGAAGATTTGATGATTTGACTATAGACACAGCTTCATATGTTTTTTTCTACATAACTCGAGGTAGCCAGCCGCATGAATGCTGACATGGTGGAGTGGATGGAGCATCCCATGGGAGCGCAGGCGGTCCTCCACACACTTGATGGCAGACCCAGACATGGACCAGAAGTACTCCTGGTCCATACCTGGGTCCGCCACTGAATGCGCTGGGGACCTCCCACCCCCCATCTCAGTGACTAGTGCCTCGTGGGTCTGGAAGGGGCATCTAGCATTCCCATGTGGCCAATTGCCAAGCTAGGGACACGGGGGAGGTCCCCCATTCACTTGGCAACAGACCCAGAAGTGGACCAAAAATACTTCCAGTCCACTTCTGGGTCCAATGCTGAGCACACAGGCATGATCCTGCGCTCCCATGGGACACTTCATCTGCCCCACCATCTCAGCATTCACGAGCCATGCCTGGTACCTTGAGGTACATAGAAAAACATAAAAATCTGTGTCTATAGCCAAATTGCTGATTCTCCGAATCAGAATCAAAACTTCAGATCCAGATTTGGCTGAAATGAATCAGGTCCATCACAGTGATCTGAATCAGTGAACTGAATCACTGTCCCCTGAATCAGGCTGAAATAGAATGAAATCTAACAAGAAGCAAGGAGGTACAGAATGCCCCAAAGCCTCCCTGGCTCACCAAGGATGTCTGGGAATGCCTGGTTGCAAAAAAGGAGGCATACAGCTGGTGGAAGGGGGGGTGCTATATCCAAAGAAGAGTATACTTCCACTGCTCAGGCCTGTAGGGGGGCTGTTAGGAAAGCTAAGGCAGACATAGAGCTAGGACTAGCATCCAAGATCAAAGATAATAAGAAGCCCTTTTTCAAATATATAGGGAGGATGAAGAAGGCATTGGGAAATGTGGAGACCCTGCAAGATATGCTGGGAATTCTGGTGGTTGCTCCAGAGGAGAAGGCAGACCTCTTTAACAAATTCTTCACCTCTGTTTTCTTGTGCAGGAACTGGGACTCCTCCACCGTGATTCAAGATACACTTGAGGGGAACACCTCAAGACCTAAGGTTGAGGAGGACCAGGTTAGCGTGCTTCTGGAGGGGCTGGACATGTTCAAATCAGCAGGTCCAGATGTTCTCCAGCCCAGGGTGTTGAGGGAACTAGCAGGGTTATTGCAGGGCCCTTGGCTCATCTTTACGAGTGCTCATGGTGCTTGGGCATGGTGCCAGATGATTGGAAGAGAGTCAATGTGGTCCCAATCTTTAAAAAAGGGTGGAGGGAGGATCTGACAACTATAGGCCCATCAGTCTTACCTCAAACATGGAGAAACTCTTTGAGAAGATCATCAAGGAGCACATCTGTGATGGGTAGGCATTGGGGATAATGCTCAAGGGCAACCAGCATGGATTCATTAAGGGCAGGTCATGTCAGACCAACCTAATTGCCTTTTATGATCAGGTCACACAAACTTTGGATGCAGGTGTCACCGTGGATGTAGTCTTTCTGGACTTCAGCAAGGCCTTTGACACTGTCGACCATCCCATCCTCATTAAAAAACTAGGCGACTGTGGCATTGATGCCAGTCAGATGGATTGCAAATTGGCTGAAGGGTCGTACTCAGTGGGTGGTGGTGGACAGGTCATATTCAACCTGGGTGGAAATGGGCAGTGGAGTCCCTCAGGGCTCGGTCCTTGGGCCCGCACTGTTCAATTTTTTTATCAGCAATTTGGCCAATGGGGTGAAAAGCAACCTATTCAAATTTATTGATGATACCGGCATTTGGAGTGAGGTGGGTATGCTAGTAGGGAGGGAAAGACGTGGATAGGTTGCAAGGGTGGGCTAACAAAAACAGGATGCATTTCAATACTGACAAGTGCAGGGTGCTGCACTTGGGCAGTAGTAAGCAGCAGCACACTTATAAGATGGGAAACTCCCTTCCTGAGATCACAGAGGCAGAAAGGGATCTTGGAGTCATCATTGACTCCAAGAAGATCATGGGCTGACAATGCGAGGTCACAGTTGGCAGGGCTAACCAGACCTTGTTGTGCATCCACAGGTACATCTCAAGTAGGACCAAGGAGGTGATCCTCCTCCTCTACACAACACTGGTCAGGCCACAGCTGGAGTACTATGTCCAATTCTGGGCACCCCACTTCATGAGGGAAGTAGACAACATTGAGAGGGTCCAGAGGAGGGCCACCCGCATGATCTGGGGACAGCAGGGCAGACTCTACAATGACAGGCTACAGGACCGGAACCTGTTCAGCCTTCACAAGAGAAGGCTGAGGGGGGACCTGGTGACTGTCTTTAAACTCACTAGGGGAGACCAGAAGGGTTTGGGGGAGACCTTGTTTCTCCTAGCGCCCCTGGGATAACAAGAAATAACAGCCACAAGTTGTTGGAGAGTAGGTTTAGATTTGACATCTGTAGGAACTACTTCACAGTAAGAGCGGCTAGGATCTGGAACCAACTTCCAAGGGAAGTGGTGCTGGCTTCTACCCTGGGGGTCTTTAAGAAGTGGCTCAATGCCTACCTGACTGGGGTCAATTAAGCCCAGTTTTCCTCCTGCCCAGGTGGGGGGTTGGACTTGAAGTTCTACATGGCCCCTTCTGACCCGACTTCTATGATTCTATGAAATACTGCCTGCTTTGCACATTCCTGCTATACACATGACAAACCTCTGCTAAGTACCGTGCATCACAGCAGACTCGATTGATCTAGTCTATTGCGAGGCTGCTGGAGCATGATAATTACAGTATTCCAGCGGCCTCTGTGACACATGTATTCAGCATCCCCCTGCTTCAAAATGCTGGTGGGGGCACTTTAACTACAGGTTATTGAAACAGTTTTAGTTAAAGTGCCTCCACTACCATTTTGAAGTGCAGGACACTGAATACACATGGCACTGTAAGCACTTTAATTAGAGGAGCTCTCAGATACATTCATAGTGTTTACAGTGACGAGATTTAAATTTTGAGTTGGATTTTTTTGTTTTGTTATTTGTTTTGTTTACTTGGACTTGTTTAACAGTTTCAATCCTTTTGAACCTATAGGGTCACGATTATTTTGCAGGTAGGATACTCAGGTCCCAGTCTCTGCTCCAGTAAATATTGAAGTAACTTTATAGTAATTGGAACCACCGGGAAAAGTCACCCTCTACCATGGTACTTATAGCACAGTCTTGGAAGGTGGTAAAAGTGTGGTCAAGATTCCTCAGGTGGAAGCAGGAATTGGACATGGATTTTTCACAATCTCATTCAGTGCATCAACATGTGACATTTACTGTGGAGCTACCTAATTAGCTCCACAGTAAAGTCTCACTCTCTATGCTTGCGGCGCTATTAGGCCAGAGGACACTACTTAACTCTGCCACAGATTAGTACTTATAAATACAAGTACTATCCTGCAGCAGTATTTTTTAATTCACAGCAATACACATACAGACATTAATGGGGATGGCTGGGGCATAAAAGTGTTTCAGTGCAGGGCTGCCTGATAGCTAGCCCCACACTGGAGCACACTTGTGTGCCAGCCCTTCCACAAAGAGTGATCTGAGTTGGAGCAGCCCTGGGTTGGCAGTCTGACCCCCCGGGTTACCTGCCTGCTGGGTTTGTTCCAACCTGGCTCAACGTGCTGCAGCCCAGGGCGCATATGAAGATGGGGCAATAGGAGCAATAAACTCTTGCATGATAAACACCAAAGTCTATTACTTCACATTAATTTCATGTGAGTACTTTAGTAACTGGGTCAGTGGGGGAAAGAGAAATCAGTATCAATAACATGAATGGTGCTTAAGTCAAATCCTTTATTTCTTTTGCTTATCTTAAAAATGTGCAATATTGAACTGGACGTGTTTTAATTATTCACTAAAATGAGATGAGCCCCACAATTGTGGGCCTCATCTAAGTTAGTTCCTAACCCAGGAACAGGTTAACCTAATCTATCCAAAACTCACATACATTTGGAGTCCAGCTCAGGAAGCCCTGCCACTTGCCCCACCCCAGGTGTTGTGTTCTTCCTATCCTCCTGGCCCTGACCAAGCTATTTTTGGCCACCCAAACCTTCATCCCCAGAAAGACATCCCTGCGCCATGGAAGATACACAGCTGCCTCCCTGATCCTGCCAACATTCCCTGCTGTAACCAGTAACCCGATTTTACTTGTCCCTCTCCCTATCCAAAGTTATTTTCCTGAAAGCAGAAAAGTAAGCATCACTCCCAGTCTATGTTCGTTCAACTTATGAAGTGAGCTACATGAATGTAGGCTGGGTAAGATAAACATATTCATTGTACTCGCCCAATGAACTTAAGTGCTTAGATGATTTTGTGACAACCATGTTTTAGTACTTTATTTACATATGAGGAACTTCCCTCCCCACGTCCTTTTCTTAATGCAGACTGTAAAGATGAAAACTGTAGCAGTGCATGGAAACATGAATTTTGCCATTGATTAAAGTGGAACACAGATGTCAACCATGATCTACTGGTATTTTCTACAGTCATAGTATCATATTCCTCTTGAGGAATATATTTAAGCCTTGGCCTTACACAGAACAACTCTAAATTTCTTTTGAAAGATCCAGAACCATTTTATGAAACCATTTGGGAAGAGACAGAAGATGAAGATATTTGCTTTTCACATGCAAATATACAGTTTATTCTTTGGGGGTAGTAACCCAAGATCTACTCTTATTTTTCTGCTGTGACTATTGTATACTGAAGTTTTCAGCTGCTTGAAGTTAGATGGTTTGCAAGCATCTTCAGCCATTCTTTCTACCATACAACATCACAGGATGTGCTTTTTTATTTTTTTCATCCTTTTTTGTCAGAATCTTGCTATAAAAACAAATAAAACTGTCTGTACTTTAAAATGGATTTAATAGTATCTGATGGATCCGAGGTTTGATAAATTAGGACCATTTTGATGGGGACTTGTTTTCTTTATTTCTGTGAGGATCCTTCCTTTCCACAATAAAACATGGGTAACAAATAAAAGGAACTTTACTTTGAACTACATCGGAAATCATTAGAAGGTTCATTTTACAGTGTAATATCAATTTTTGATGGCACTATTGTATTAACCACATACATTAATTGCTGCTGCAAAATGTAGGGATGGGCACTCATATCCTGTTAGAATTTTTAAGATAACAAACCTGTTAAAAAGCATTTTATACTGAAAATAACTAATCAAAATAATATAGTATTAGAAAATGTTGTGTTCCACTTTTCCACAAGGCTTTCTTCCAGTACTCACAAGGGCATAGTTTATCCCTAGTAACTTCCATGAAATATACTGTTATAAATCAATTCGAAGTAGCAAGTTAGCAGAGAATATTGTGAGTGCAAGATTAGTTCAAGTGTAATCCAAATTTACAGAAAATATCTGTTAACACTGGTATTTATATATTTATATTATAAAGCTATGTTAGCTTGCATTCTGAATGTTAAGCCATCTGTTCATAGGTTTTTAAAGATACAAGCAAGTAAATATTAGCTCTCTACATTTTCAGAAAGAGAAGAATAAGCACATCCTACTCACTTCAAGGTTGCTGAACAGTCAGATCAATCTTTATACCTGGTATGTTATGCAGTGTCTGTACAATGATTTTTTTTTTTTTTAATAAATAAGGAATCAACTTGGGAAATTACTTCCACAGTCAAGCCATTTCTATAAGTAGTTTAAATGAGTCATTTCCATTTCTGAAATGTTCGTAAATAGCTAGTCAACTGAGAGTGAAACCACAGGGAATGCACTGCACAATTAAAAAAACCAGCAGAACAAAAGAAAAATCAAAACCCAGGAACAACAGTTATTTCATCCTGGGAAGTTAGTGAGAATAGATATGACTAAAAGAGCAACGACTTTCAAATCCCTGATTTTAATGTTCCTAGAATGTAATACACCAAATTATACCGTTACCAAAGTTGTGATTTTCCACATCAGCATTTCTCATATTGCCTCTAAAACAAACTGTTCCATTTAATGGCTGTTTTTATGAATCTGAAAACCATTTAACTTATTTATATACTCACTTATATGCAAGGATTTTATCATTTATTTCTCCTCCTATAGCATAGGCACCTGACAATGATTACTGACAAGCAACATCCAAGCAACTATTGTATCTGTAACCGCAAAAACTTCCACCAGTCCTTAACGAGTTAAGTAAGTCTAATTAAGTCTAATTTTAGTTTTGTCTATTATGCTTTCTATTAAATGGTTTACATAAAATAAACTGATATGGAGTCAACCTCATTGCTGTATTGAAAGCAGAAATGGTTTTTCTTTGGAAATGAATACACCTGCATTCTCACACTTGTGAGCTACTACCCAGAAGTAGAAAGAATCTTCTAGGAGGACAAAAAATATCTGTTGGGACTAAATATGAAACCAAGAGCCAGATACAAACTGATGTGGTAGGTGCCTCAGGAAGAATTTAGCACCAACATCATAAACAATGATTAGTTCAACTTCACTCCAGCAGCTGCAAAACCACCTAGGAACATAGATTAATTAGGTGCCTTCATTTTGGCTTGGAAAAATCCCTGGACACCTAGATTGGAAAATGTCTCCTGTTTAGAAATGAGCAGATATAACCATGGCTAACTCATGTCTAAGCTCTGTTAAAGAAGGGTCTGGAGGCTGGTTTTGTTCAATATTTTTATCAACGACCTACAAGATGGGACGCATTGCACCCTCAGCAATTTAGGAACAATCCCATGCATTGGTACAGGCTGGGGACTGACTGTCTAAATATTGGCTGTGCAGAAAAGGGCCTGGGAGTTACTGTTTATAAAAAGATGAATAGGAGTCAACAGTGTGCCCTTGCTGCAAAGAAGGCTAATGGCATACTAAGTTGCATTAGAAGGAGAGTTGCCAGTAGATCAAGTAAAGTGATTATTCCTCTCTGTTGGGCACTGGTGAGGTCATATCTGAAGTACTCTGTCCTGTTTCAGGCCCTCCACTATAGAAAGGATGTGGGCAAACTGGAGAAAGTTGCACAGAAGTCAACAAAAATGGTTACAGGGCTGGAGCACATGGCTTACGAGGAGAGGCTGAGGGAGCTGGGCTTGTCTAGAGAAGAAAAGACTGAGGTGGGATTTAATAGTAGCCTTCAACTACCTGAAGAGGGGTTCAAAAGAGGATGGAGCTAGATGGCTTGCAGTGGTGGCAGATGACAGAACAAGGAGTAATGTTTTCAGTCAGGGAGATTTAGGTAAGATATTAGGAAGAATTTTCTCACTAGGAAGGTAGTAAAACACTGGAACAGGCTACCCAGAGAGGTGGTAGAAACTCCATCCTTGGACTTTGACTCATGTGGGGAACTTATAGGCAGGATCCCCTGGGAAGTCAGACTGATTGGGTGAGGAGTCCAGGAGAGCTGGTTGTTAGGGCCATGTGAAGCTTTGGTCTCTGAGTTGATTCGGAGAACATTCATCCCAATTTGGCAGCTGAATCTCCAAATCCAACTCGAATCAGGAGACCCATTAATCTCTCTGAATCAAATCAGATGCCTCTGATTCAATTCAGAATGATTCTTAGAGATTCAAAGTTTCAGCCATAGACACAACTTTATGTTTTTTCTACGTACCTCAAGGTACCGTGTGCGGCTCATGAATGCTGAGAAGGTTGGGCATATGGAGCATCCTGCGGGAGTGTGGGAGGTATCCCTTACAGTCAGAGGTAGACCTAGAAGTGGACCAGAAGTACTTCTGGCCTACTTCCACGTCCACTGCTGAGCGCACAGGGGAACCTGCCATGATCCCATGTGATGTTCCATCTGCCCCAGTACCTCAGCATTCATGAGCTGTGCCTGGCACCTCAAGGTACATGGAAAAAAAACATACAGCTGTCTCTATGGCTGAATCACAACTTCTCTGAATCAAAATCAAACCTTCAGATTCAGATTTGGCTGAATCGAATCAGGACAGTGATCTGAATCAGCAAATTAAATCACTGTACCTTGAACCAGACCAAATCCAAATTTGAATTGAATACTGCCTGCTTCACACAGTCCTACTGGCTGTACTTCAAAGAAGCCTTACTGAGAGTGCAGGTGAAATTTTGAAAACTCATGGCAATCAGGAGAGGTCCCGTATAATTGAAGGAAGGCAAACATAATGCCCATATTTAAGAAAGGGAAGAAGGAGGATCCAAGGAACTGCAGACCAATAAGCCTCACCTCAGTCCCTGGAAAAGTCACGGAGGAGATCCTCAAGGAATTCATTTCTAAGCACTTGGAGGAGAAAAAGGTGATTAGAAACAGTCATCATGGGTTCAGCAGGAGTAAATTATGCCTGACCAGCCTGATTGCCTTCTATGATGAAGTGACTGGTTCTGTGGATGTGGGGAGACTGCTGGATGTTGTGTACCTTGATTTTAACAAAGATTTGATACAGTCTCCCAAAGCATTCTTTCAGGCACACTAAGGCAGTATAGTCTGGATGAATGGACTATAGGCAGCCAGTATCAAGTGGAGTGCCCCAGGGGTCAGTCCTGGAGCTGGTTTTGTTCAGTGTCTTCAGGAATGACCTGGAAGATGACATAGAGTGTACCCCCAGCAAGTTTGCTGGTAACACCAAGCTGGGGGAATAGTAAATGCACTTGAGGGTAGGGCTAGGATTCAAAGTGACTTAGACATATTGGAGGAGTGGGCCAAAAGGAATATCATGAAGTTTAACAAGAACAAATGTAAAGTTCTGCACTTAAGATGAAACAACCCCATGTACCACTACATGCTGGGGGCTGACTGGCTGGGCAGCAGCTCTGCAGAAAAGGATCTGGGGGTTACAGTGCACAGTAAGCTGAATATGAGCCAGTAGTGTGCCCTTGTTGCCAAGAAGGTTAAAGGCATACTGGACTGCATTGGTAGATGTGTTGCCAGTAGGTCAAGTGAAGTGATTATTCCCCTATATTCAGCACTAGTGAGGCCACATCTGGAGTATTGTATTCAGTTTTGAGTACCCCACTGCAGAAAGGATGTAGATAAGTGGAGAGAGTCCAGTGGAAGGCAACAAAAATGGTGAGGGGGCTGAGGGACTTAAGAGGAAAGACTGAGGGAACTGTGCTTATTTAGTCTAGAGAAGAAGAAACTGAGAGAGCATTTAATAGCGGCTTTCAACTACCTGAAGTGGCATTCAAAAGAGGATGAAGCTAAACAGTTCTCTGTGGTGGCAGATGACAAAACAAGTAGCAATGGTCTCAAGCTACAGTAAGGAAAGTTTAGGTTGGGTATTAGGAAGAGCTCTCTCACTAGGAGGGTGGTAAAGCACTGGAACAGGTTATCCAGAGAGGTTGTAGAATCTTCCTCCTTGAAGGTTGTCAAGACCTGACTAGACAAAGTCTGGGCTGGGATTGTATAGTTGAGCATGAGTTAGAAATAGATGACCTGCTGAGATCCCTTCTCAACTCACTTTTCTATATGTCTATGATTCTACCTTTGACTGTCTAGACTAATTCAGTTGGGGCCATCTTTTTTTGGCAGGTGTGCCACAAATTAGCTCTGTATCCTCCCCAAGTGCCACTCCAATCCTATTCCCCTGCCGCAAATGCTGATCTGCTTTCTGCTGGCAGCATCGTGCTCCCTGCCTGCTCTGTTACTGTGCTTTCTGCTTCCTTCTTTATGCTCCCTGTCTGATTTGCTACTTTGCTTTTTACTTCCAGTTTTATGTACTACTGTACTGCCTATCCTTTCCTGATCTGCCATGTGATACACACAGTCTGCCCATGCCACTTGTAACCCCTATGCCACAAATTGGCCACCCGTGATCTCATCCTGTCAATCAGGTTTTGAAGATAAATTACATTCCTCTTATATCATTCTCTGAAGTTATCCTCTGAAATATTGTTCTCTCTATGTATTTAGAAAATAGTAGAAGAGGAATTTAATATGAGAGAACAAAAATGCTTTGGTACTATCTAAATAAAAACTTAACCTTAATGACCATAATATGGAGCCAAGTCTCATATGGTGCAATTTTCTTAAACCCTGAAGATTCATGCTTTAAACTAAACATAACTCACAAACTGCTTTTGGTAAAAATTCAAAGAAAGTTGCTGAGAATTATGTACCTGTGGCATTTAGTGATAGGAATATCGGCCATCAAAGTCTGCAATTTCCTTTTCCCTGAGAGGCAACTGCAATCAAAAATGTCGTCTTTGGTGACAGAAAAGTAAAGAGCAGACCCCTAAAGGCTCACAGGGGCATTCTATTAACTTTATCACCATTAAAAAAATATTCTATGCTAGGACAGGTTCTTTCACTGATGGATCTTAAACAGAATCTGTGAGGAAGCATATGACAGTATAGAGGTTAAAAATGTTATACTTGTCACAGAGTGGGTGGTGTGTTCAGATGCAGACAAAGGTACTTTGATCAATGATAAAAAGAACTGAGAGACTTCTAGTAAACAGTACAAAACTGAAACAGAGGACAGAGCAAGGGAGCTGGTTATGTACTGTTTTGAGAAAAGGTTTTATATATTTCTAGGAATACTTGAAATCTGTGTTATTCCCCAGATTCCAACTACATACATCTAAATAAAACAAGTTACATGAAGAGATTGTTAATAATCCATGACCCAAGACTTAAAAGTGAGTCAGGATTCAAATGCTGAACATAACTAACTTCCTGAATTAGGTCTAGAGAAAACACTATCAGTGTGAAAGCTTAATAGCACAGTAGAGAAATACACATTCATAATGCATACCATCAGTGCTGCTGAAAGGCCTAAGAAAAAATATATAAGGATAATGCAAACAAATCTTGAACCACTATCACGAAGAAATATTTAGACACAAGAAAAAGTTAGCATGTACAATTTTAATTTCATGTTGTAATCATTCAGCTTCCCTTAATGAGGGATTAGTTTGCTAGAACTGCTCTTTCCATTGCACATAAAATTGTATTATACATGTCAATTGCATTATTTTAACATGCCATGCACCTATGCCCACCGCTACCAGGTCACAGTTAAACAGAGTAGGTGTATGGGTTGAAAGCAGAGGGCAACAAGCCTTAAAAGACTTTGCTTAAAAGGTCTTCCTTACCTTGCCTATTTTGTTGCTGAAACATGAGTTTTTGAAGAAATGCCAGTTTAAAAATTAAGATCAAAGCTATTGCCTCTGTACTTGAGAACTGATAAAGCAGGATTACTTCTCTAATTTGAATCAAACCCAGTGAAAGAATGGTAAAAATCCATCTAAATAAATTATGCATCTTCTGTAAAATGTAATTAGTCTTATTTTCAAAAACATCCTTCCTACAATCAAAAAGCCCTATGTTATCCACTTCGAGATAAACTATTGCAGTTAGGCAGATGGCAGGAATTCTGGTTGAGAATGTCAGATACCATAGTTACTGAATACCATAGATGTTGAACATATATCTGAAGTGCTGTACAGAAAAGAAAGAACATGTTTTAGTAATAACTGTGGATGTCAGTTACTATGTCTATCAAATCCTTCCCCAGATTCTCAAATATATTCCAGTTCCAACACTGGAGTTTATATTGGGCTTAAATAACCTAATAGTTAATACGTATATTCGATATAAATGAGAAGTATACTTTTCTGTTCAATATTTTTCAATGGAGCACAGAAACTAACCAAGAAGCTTCCATGTTTATTAAGGATCAGAGACTAACTAGAGGAGGAATCTACCATATTAAGAATAGAATTGCCCTCTGCTGTAGCACTGATACAAGTGATACGATGCCAACATGAGGGGAGGTGCAGATTTTGAGTTAAGCCTAGTATCTTCTGAGGCACTGAAGTACTACATATGTGGTTAAAGGCACCTTTCCCTTTAATCCTTAACTTATGAAAGAAATCACAAGTGTTTTCATGGACTGTGTGCATCTCTAGCTTTAAATGTTCTCATAAAATCTACCAAGTGGTAGATATCACATTGGCATCAGTTTTGATTTCACCATCACCTGATTCAGACAAGTCATTATGGAGTCTGAACAGTGCTAGAAAGAAGGCTAGGATTCCAAAATGTATGGTAATTATGACCTAATCCTTTTGATTGAGCTGAAAAAGAACACGTCTCTACAAGTCACCTCTAGTGAAGTTGCCACTTAATTCATGAATTAAATAGAACTTACAGGAAAGAAATCTGGATTGGACAATTGTTATATGCAAGTTTCTCCAGAGTCATTTCAGAGGGAACAACAGCTACACTTGATTGACCTGGAACCAGGCACTATTATAGTCCTCAATGCTGAGGCTGTGTCTCAACAGACAAAAGATACAGGATACAGGTGTTTGTTCAGTTTCTTGTGGAGAAAACATGTCCCCTCCACAAAAAAGAAGTTTCACATTGGAAGAACTGTATTGCAGGAGGGTTTCTCTCAACAGGGTGAATGCCTGTATGCCTTCTCAGAAGATGGACCTGACTTCCACAGTGTTAGAGAAATCCTGGCACCAAATAAACTAGTTTGCTATTTTTTTGAGGCCTAATTAAATATGAAGGATAGGACTGTGCTTCAGTGGCTGTTTGAGTGTCTGAAAAGCAGAGATTTAGATATTATGTTCTCTCAGGCCTGAGGTTTGAGGTATTAATAATGATGAATTCAATGTCTTTCCAGAAGTTACATATAAAAGTACATAGCCTGCATACATCATATGAATTAAAAATGGCATATTCAAATCACTTAAACCCATCTGTTTTTGTCCTTTGGGTATGTATTATAGTCTCAATGCCATTTAATTGTACAGAAGCAAATCCATGAGTCTAACACAATAATTATACTGAAAGTTAACAAATTCATTAAAGAAACTCCAAGAGCTCTTCCAGATGAGCCTGCATGTGCATCTTGCAGTGTCTCAAAGGAGTTTGAGACACTGCAAGGAGCATGTGCAGGAAGGAGAAAATGTTCCCAGTGCTGCAAATTTGGATATCCCCTAGATATCCAGAGGTCACAAAAACCTGCAGACAAAATGTCTGGGGCAGGGCACACTCCTGGACCATGGTCTGAGACAACCAGAGGCTGGGTCTTCCACAGAGATGTTCTGGCTGAAGCATTTCTATGGTTGGCCCTTGCCCTGCTGCTGAAGCATGCTGCCTGCCTGTGCAGGTCAGGCAGTGTGCCAGCAGCAGAAATCTGGACCTGGGTTCCAGTGTCAGTAAGTAGGAGTTGGGGGGAGGAGACCATAATCCCTGCCCCACCCAGACCCATCTCCTGGCTGCCCACCAAGCCCCGCTGATCCTTACCCCACCTGGCCCCATCCCCCGCCTGCCCCCGCCCACCGCCCCAAGCCCTGTTCTGCCCAGCCCCATCCCCCCAAGCCCCATCACTGCCCTACCTGGCCCTATTCGCCCATCCCCCTGAGCCCCACCAATTGCTGCCCCCTCCCCCCCACAGCGTCTCAGCAAGAAAAAAAAAATAACCCCCTGGCATTTACAGGTAGTTCCAACTACCATTAGGGGTCACTGTCCCTCCATGCAGTGGGGCCAGGTGACAGCCCCAGAAGCACCAGCCTGGGCCCTGTTGCCCGCAGTGCCCTGTGCTACCTGAGGGGGCTCTGCCAGGAACCCCAGAGTTGCCACCAGCCCCTGCTGCTGGGGTGAGTACAGGCTTTTTATTTATTTATTTATTTTTAATTTGCCAGAGCTTGTGTTTGAGGGTGGGGGCAGCCAACAGGGGCTGGTGGTGCAAGTGGGGGATAGGGCCAGGCAGAGCAGCAATTGGGAGGTCTGGGGGAAAGGGGGTAGGACTGAGTGAGCCAGCTTTGGGGGAGCTGCAAGAGCCGGTGGGGGATAGGGTTAGGTGGGGCAACAATCCAGGAGGCTGCAGGAGTAAGCAGGGGTGGGGTATGTGGGGGGATGGTAGTCTCCGCAGGCACCATTTGGCACCTATGGGGGGGCTTGTGTTCCCTGCTGGGGGTACTGTAGCCCCTGAGGAGGGGTTATAACACCCGTTGGCAGGCTGTAACCCTTATGGGGGGCAGGAAAACATATAGGTATTAAGAATTCACTTGATGATGATGATAGAGACACTGATAGGTTCCAGATTGCTTTAACACTGTAGATATATCAATAAAACATTGCCCAACCGATCACTGTCATTTTGTCTCTCACTCTTTCTCTCTCTGTATATATATGTATAGTGGTCTTTTGTTTTAATTGTGGAGGAGCATGGATTTGGGGGTATTTAAAAGAGTGAATTTGGGATTTTTTTATCAGGGATTTTTCATTCATGAAATAGGGAACACCAGAATTCCTGCTAAGGAAGCCAGTGGCAGGGCCCTGCTTGCTCAGAGCTGGCACCTTGGACCCAGCTAGAGGTGGCTGACCTCCTGGCCAACTGGGGCCAGGAGGACGTGCTTTGATCGTTCAAAGCAGGCCACCACACTGGAAACATCTTCCAAGTTATAGCTGCCCAGATGGCCAGGAAGGGGGGCACACGTGGCAGTAGTGCCTCAGAAAGGCCAACCCTGCAGCCACATCCCACTGGCAGCTGGCCCAGAGGGGAAGATGCCTCTACTGGCTGTGCAGTCCCCATCTGGGTCTGACAGGTGTGTCAAAGGTCACAGCCAGGCAGCAGCCCCCACTGCCAGACTATTGCAGTGGGTAAAGGGTGCAAGGAACTCTCAGGGCTGCTTCAGCAGTCCAGCTGGCACAAGTGGTAATATCCCCAGGTACCAAGTGGCTGGGCCCCAGAAGCTCCTGAGAGTGAGTTACCCGCCAGGGCAGCTTTTTGTACTGATGGAGCCAGGACAGGGCAGCTTTTTTATATTGCTGGGGACAGCACAGGTGCTGGCCCCAAGCTCTAGCTCCCCCTGGCTGCAGATCTGGGAGGAGCCAGGCAGGGTTATTTTTCCCCTAGTGGCACAATTTGCCCCACACCAAAGTGTATGTCCATGCATGTGACCTGAAGCAAAAAGCCCCAGCTCAAATTTGCAGTACTTCTATTTGAGCTGCTTTACATGCACATGCTTAAATGTGTGGACATGCCTCCAGAGTCTGAATACTATTAACACAATGAAAATATTATTAGTAAAATCAGGAAAGCTATAGGTTATGGAGTTGAGTATACTGAAATTTATTTTTAAAAAATGTCAATTTGCAATAGCATATTGTGTATACTAATGTCTGGATATATTTACTTACCAGTATGTCAGACCAATGGACATATCAAATCAACAACAGTAATGTGCATATTCAGATTATCATCTTTGAGGGCTTTATTTGATTGATTCAATAGCAGAATAAATTTAGCAAAAAGAAACTCTAAAATTTTCTATAACATCTTTATTTTAAGGCACATTTTTTGTAAAATTTCTGATCCTACTGTATAGCCAGAGACAAAATGTAAATATATTCATTCTATGGCTCACATTACAAAGATCATGTTTTATAACTGTAAAAGTTTCTACATAGTATGAAAATAAATTTGGACATTGTACTGTTCCGAACTTCTTGTTGATGGCCCAAAACTTTAATCTAAATTGTATGCATCTAAATTTAAAAGAGGAGTTCCATATTGAAGCATTACATAAAAATTTTGCATTGCTGCCATTAATATTAAGTGATACAAGTTAAAACAATTTGGCTTTGACTTCTATAGTTTTCTCAACCACTCTGAACTGCCATCCACAGTTGTACTAATAAGTGGTGTGGGTGCTAAGGTGCATGGTTGATAGTCCCAAAGATGCAAGCTAAGGGTCATAAGAAAGGCATTCACAGTGTGGCCCTGTTAGATTCCAACTAATCTTCAAGTTCAGATAAATACCTTGTCAGAAAGACATGAAAAAGGGAGTCCATTATTCTATCTGTTTGATTAGTGCACAGGCCAAAAACACATCTAATGTATATGTATGTTTACATGATGTATACACATCTATGTATGTGTATATTTTGTGTATATCAAGGAATCCTTGATTATGAAGTTAAAAGCACTATGTCATACCTTGATAAACAGCTTTGAATCCAGGTGAGCCAATGCTGTCATCAGATTGTAAATGGAGCCACATCTGGTTGCTCATGCTCACAATAAGGTCAGGAACACTAGATCCTGTGAGTCTGTAGGTAGAATAAACTGAAATGTCATTTCTGGATACATTTCTTACACATATATGACATTAAAATGATATTTTGACAAGTTTTTAATAAATTTACTGTTAAGATCAAAGGGCTTATTTGAGCATTGACACTATGTCAGCATAACAATGAATTTTAGAAAGACTCTTTTACAATGTGAATTATCTATTAATTCAACCTAAATATACCCAGGTGTTGTAAGTCTATAATTTACTTTGTTACTTACACATATGCACAATTTATTATTTGTTTTAAAATATGAAGGGGGTCTAAGGGTATGTGCATATGTTCATGAGACCTGATATACCATCATACTTGTGTAGATATTCGCTGGTGCCTGGAACGATGGTGGAAACATGACCTAAGTAAGATGTGGTGGGGGGAAAGTCAGGAAGGATTAGGGGTTGGGCTAGCAGGTCTTCAGGGGGAAGTTGGGGGGGTTTGGAGGGGCTTGGGGGTTCTGTGAGGAATGTTGTTCATTTCAGATAGGGGAAGACAGGGGTTAAAAATAGTCTAGTAAGGGTTGGAGGAGTGTACCTCCTCCACAGGTACAAGATCTAACCTCTCTGCAGGTCTATAGAGTTCAGCACTTAGACTGACCTAACTCTAGTTAGGCTGATCTCAATGTAATGTTTGCATGTAACCTAAGAGCTGAGGCCTATTTGCTTGCTTAGAATAAAGGATGTTTTTACACCATGAAATTAATCAAAATAGGACTTTTTCTTTTTTTTTTTTTTTTTTACAATTGTCCTCTTGTGCAGTGGGAGGTGGATGGGGGAAGGGGTTGCTTGCCATTGTTGGTTGGAGGTCCACACAGACTGCTGGGTGTGCAACTCTGGACTGCAAATAGGCACCTATTACAGCCCCCTGCTGTGCCAGAGTTGAGCAGCCCTGATCTAGAAAATGAAAGAATCAGGTTCTTTTTTCTCCTCGACCTAAAAGCATTCACATCTAAGGGCACCTATACAGTACACCTACCCAATGCCTGCTCTGACACACTCTAATTAGAACATGTCAGAGTGGGCTCAATTAATCAAGTCTCCTGGAGCATGATATTAACATGCTTCAGCAGCCCCAACGTCATAGGTATTCAGCAACCTCATGCTTCAAAATGGTAATAGGATGTTTTAACTAAGTTCATTGAATGAGCTTTAATTAGTATCCCTGCTGCCATTTTGAAGTGTGGGATGCTGAATTAATGAGATACTATATTTGCTTTAGTTAGAGCAGATCCAAAAAGCCACTGTAATTAATGTGCCCCCCCCTCCCCCAAAAAATGTGTAAAGACACCCTCAATTCCAATCCTTCCAGGAAAGAGCCTTTATCAAGAAGACAGAAGCCGGGATTGCTAGCCTTCTGCATGCATCATGTTGAAAGTGCACTATTGTTATGTCACAGAAGAAAGAGATAGTTGCAAAAAGATGGTACCAAGCTGAACTGAACTTTCCAGGTTTCTCAGTGCTGGAAGCTGCGGGCTGCATGGTCCTTCAAAAGGAATAATCTCATCTGTGTCTTCCACCGCTTGTGAGTCCTTATGGACAGCAAATAACATCAAATAATAGTCTTGAATATTCTCTTCTCCTGGTAGATCACTAAGTGAACTTCCTAGGGAAGTTGTTCTTGCTCCTACCTTAGGCGTCTTTAAGAGTAGATTAGATAGGTACTTGGCTGGGGTCCTGTGACCCTGGCACTCGTTCCTGACTATGATACTATGAGTATTACTGATTGCCATGATGAAATCACAATTCAGATGACTTACATCTGGACACTATTTTATTGTACCTGTCTAAATGGCAATTACCTAGCCACAGAAGTGTAATTTTTGGTACTAGCACATAATTAGCAATTGTGTCTAGGCAGTGCAGACACGAACATGTCCACATGCTGAGTAAAGCTGAGAACTGGCTGACCACATATGTGGTATCATACACCCATATATTCCCATAAGGCTAAGTTAGTACATAAACTGTAGTAGGATAGGGGGAGAGAAAACATATCAGTGGAAAGAGGAAGAGTATTATCCATGTTTTAACCTAATAACCCAATAGTTAAGAGTACTCAGTAAAAAGAGGCTTAAGTTCTAGACCTGGGGCAAAAGGGGTTGAAATCTTCGTCTACCGTTTATCACTACAGTACTCTAACCACCTGATCACTCATTAGATATTATCCAAAGTCTTCTCTAGCCTTTCCCTATAGCTGGTACTGTGGTCTTCCAAGAAAGGGAGATAAGAAAGGTCAGACAGAGTAAGCCAGAGGGTTTGTGTCTCAATGGCTTTGTCAACACAAGGTGCTGGCTACACAACCATTAGTGCACAGTCTTTTAGTAATTTTATAAACAAGTACTAAATGACTACACAGTAACCTGAGTTACTGCATAGTAGCATCAGTGAACAGCTTTCTTGTGATGCTGACTGTGCAGTAGCTTGAGACCAATGCACAGTAGTGTTGCATCACAACTGCTGCCATGTTGCTAATGTGAAGTAGTCTCAGGCAACTTAGTAATCAGTGTCCCATGTAGATATGGCCAGTGAGATGGTTTCTCCCTGAAGGAGCAGTGTCTGGGATGGACCAGAAGCTTCTCCCCCATCCATTTTATGCAATGGTATTAAATGCAAGAGACTTAACTTCAAGTGGGTCAGTGTCAAAGAGAATAAGGGATATATGGAGAGTGAAGGAGATTAGCATCTGATGAATCTGTGGGATAATTCTGTTAAAAAAAGAACTAATAATGTTAGATTACTCAGCAACAGGTGGTAGAAATATCTGAAACTAATCAGTGAATCCAAGGTCACCTTTTTAAAGACTGTAATGTGAAGTAAGACATATTTAATAGTTTAATAAAATATTTCAAAGTACAACTAAAGATTTGTATATTGTTCTCCAGTGTAACCACACAATTATAAATAACCTCAACCTATTTCCCCAGTCACAATACTTTACCTATTTAAATACTATTTTCACACATCTTAAGCATTCAATGGTAAAATTTCAATTGTTCATAATAATTTTGATTCTCTGTCGAGAAAAACGGAATGACAACTCCTGCTCTCTGTATGTTTGGAAGGCTTGTTTATTTTTCGTTATCTGACAAAAGGTAAGATCCTCCTGTAAGACAGCCTGGAAGCTGAAAGTTTCCTTGCTTTTCTCTTCTCTACTTTTATCCTCTGTTGCTCAGTAATCTAGCATTGTTAGTTAAAAGTCTGAAACAGATTTTTCTTGAAATATTTTCCAATGTCAAAACCATGGTTTTATCTTGTCTTCCTTATTCATGATGAGGAAATTGTTTTTTGTTTGTTTCTTTTTGGTGGGGGGTGGTTTGGATTTTTTTTTCCTTTTTGGTGTTGCTTTTAAAGGAAGGGATTTCTAATTTCCAGTCCCTTGTAGCAGTCTGTTACTTGTACAGTAGCTAATACCACAATCCTCTAATCTTGACTGGGAAACTTTGGATGTTGTTACTGATATTCCACATAAAGTTTAGAAAAATGGTTTAGACCCAGCTCAAACTTATCTACTGAACCTTTTTTTGCCTATACTTAGGGAAGTAATTTTAATAAATAATGGTATATTTTGAAGGATTCATAAAACTGCATCAGGCAAACTGGACCACATGACTAGCCAACTTGAACAACATAAAATTGTCACTAATTTAGAAAGGACAATCACATCAGTACTATGACATTCCTGCAAAGGTATGCACATCTGCAAGAATGGAGTCATAAACATTTCCTGAGCTCTAAGTACTCCTTAGGACTGAATGACTTCTAATTGATTTTGTAGGGTATCCTTCCCCTTGTATGGTGACAGTCTGACATTTGACAGTATTGTTTTATTCTTCAAAAGTGATGAATGGCTCACACAGTTTGTATGTTTAATTGTACCCATATGGCAAGCCAACACTCCAAGGCTTTGACTACTGATACTGCTATATGCAGCTAGTGTCACTGGTTAATTTAGCTTAGTTAAATTATACCTTCTAAACTTCTAATTTTATCAACTGTGTAGGCATTCCAATAATTGGTACTTGAAATCTGAAATATTCAATCACATCATTAAAAATTACTTCTATCCTCTATATCAGACAAACCCTGTGAATAACATTATTGTTCCTGCTTTTTGCATACTATAAAATAAGGTAAGTTATTGTAAAGTCAAACTGAGGTGTGTATTTCCCAGCTATACACAGAAAAAATAATGAGTATTCTTTAGCAATTAAGGAGGTTGAGAATGTTTTTTAAACCACCATTAGGTTTCTAAACTGTGCATGAAAAGAGGAAAAGAATCAGGAATTATTTTAAAAATGTGTCTTTCTTATGAAACATAACAAGGAAGCAGTTTTATTAATTCAAGTGCACAAAGCTGAACAGTTTATATTATGGAAAATTACATGCAGGCTTTTTATTTTGATAGCTGACTTTAAGTACTAAGCTTCTAATCACCAAGTCCTGATTTCATACTATTCGAACCAGATAAACTATTATTTTTTTATTGTTATATATTATTAAAGTCATAAAAGGTTTATGGTATGACAGAATTAGTAAAGGTTTTAAACAAAATTTTATTAAAGCATATTAAAGAATCTTGCGAAGAATATTTGAACAATACATGCCAAAACACTGCCTGACTTCTCAAATGTAAAATAAGTGTTGGTTTAAATTATGAGAAAGTGAAAGCATGTGAGATTATCGCCTCAATCTCAGGTCAGTTTCTGGTCCCCAGCAAAAATGGGGAATAGCTAATTGAAAGAGAAGTTTTCCTTAGTTCCTGCAACTATAGACTGGAACATCCTCAGTGCTGATGGAAGATTCGGAAAATTTAGCTAGCAGCCATCTATTGCTAATGGTAAAACACCTATACTCTGGTCAATTTGGATAGATTTTCATGGGACCGGTAAAAAGCACTGCTTTGACATCAGAGTGACCCATCCACATATGTGCACAGAAGAAACACATACATGTGCACACACTATTTTAAGTTATCGCTCCAAAACATATACCAAATAAATCAACACGTACTGGCAAAACAACATACTTTTTCCTAATCTTATTTTCAGACAATTAGATTTTTGTAATCCAGCTGCATTCTACTATGTGCTTCCCCCCGCTCCAAATAAAAGAGATAGCGGACCCAAGCCTCCAAGTGCAGCTCCCAGGATCTGGTAGCCCCGTGCACCTCTATATGCACCGAGTAACCCGGGACCTGAGCTGCCTCCTGCAGCTCCCAGGGTCGGCCCCGTGCACTGGGCTGTGCACCGTGTGGGGGCTCTAGAAGGCTTTCCCTTCTCCCAGGGCCAGGCTCCACCAGTGGCTCCTCCAGTGGCGTCTTCAGGAGCCTAGGGCTATTGCTTGCTGGGCAGCTCTCCCTAGCTTTTCACAGCTTCACTCTTCTTGAGTTCCTCGCCACATCTGTGGAGTGCTGGGCACGCAGCTCCTTTTATTCACTCTGGAGGCTTTGCCTCCAAAGGCTTGCCATAGGCCTTCAAAGGCTTGCTCCCCTCTTACTAGCACGGAGGTGAAATGGCATCTTGTCGTCATTGTTGACGCCAAGATGACCATGAGCAGCCAATGTCAGGCAGTGGTTGGAAAGGCCAACCAAACCCTACCGTGCATCCAACAATGCATTCGAGCCGGTCTAAAGCGCTGATTCTCCCTCTTTATGTGGCGTTGGTCAGGCCGCAGATGGAGTACTGTGTCCAATTCTGGGCGCCACACTTCAAGAGGGATGTGGACAGCCTCAAGAGGGTCCAGAGAAGGGTCACTAGATTGATATGTGGGCAGCAGGATAGGCCTTATGAGGAGCATCTGAGGGACCTGAACCTGTTCAGCCTCAGTAAATGGAGGCTAAGCAGGCACCTGGTGGCAGCCTATAAACTGCTGAGGGGAGATCAGTAGGAAATAGGGCAGGCTCTTTTTTCCCGGGCACCACCAGGGGTAACTAGGACCAATGGTCACAAGTTACTG
>JAGPOW010003642.1:37423443-37434736 GCA_030014935.1 Caiman crocodilus
GGTAACTAGGACCAATGGTCACAAGTTACTGGAGAGCAGGTTTAGGTTGGACATTAGGAAACACTACTTCACAGTTAGGGTAGCTAGGATGTGGAACCACCTTCCTAGGGAAGTTGTTCTTGATCCTACCTTGGTCACCTTCAAGAGTAGACTAGATAGGTACTTGGCTGGGGTCCTGTGACCCTGGCACTTGTTTCTGACATTGGTGGGGGGTCCGACTAGATGGCCTGCTCTAGACCCCTTCTGACCCTAGATACTATGATACCTGCAGAATGCCGGCTTCAATCAGGTCCAGGAGGCTCTGTGCCCCAATCTCCATGTGAAGGGTGGGGCCAGCCCCACCCAGCCCTTACCTGATTGGTGGAAGGGCTCCACCAACTGGAAAGAAGATTTTCCAAGCCTGTTTGAGCCGGGCTGCGTCAGTAAGTCTGCCATGCTTATTTTTGCTGAAACTTCCCAAAACTCCATTTGAAATAGACTTACGCATGAAAAAGGCATGATTGAGTCAGGCAACTTTGTAAACAACTGAAAACAGAATTTTAACATGGGAACGTCTACCTAGAGATATTGCTGCTAGTTTAGGCTTTAATAGGAACTGTAAATATTGTAAATGATACCACTGTTTTGTTGTAGAGACATTTCTTTTTTCTAAACTCAGTATTTCAGGTTAAACATTTTGACAAATGAAAAGTCATAATATCTAATGTGTAGGGATATAATAACTGAAAGACCCAAGACATCCCATGACGGACAGATCTTTAAAGTACTCTTCTACGAAACAGGTATCTCCAATGATACCTGTTTCTCCCACCTTCTCAGTATAACAACATTTTGGGGGAAAGGAGGCCTCCAATTCTAAACCTTCCTTTTAATCCTCTTCATCTTCAGACTGATCAAGTAGTTTGCTCTGCCTCTAGCCCTGCTTCCTAGAATTAACTTATATCTCTAAATCAGTTAGTAATGACAAGTTGCAGTTATGTGCATGCTTTCCCATCCAGTTTCAGCAGCTGTCTTGGGGATCAGAACTTGATCTGATATTGTCACGTTTGGTCTGTGAAGAAGAAGTTGAGTAAGAAAGAGAAACTCAACATCCATATAGATTCTGATGTGATTTAGATAAGCACTTTTTACATGTTGTAGCAATCAAGACTTTATGATGTTTCATGACTGTTAAAAATAATAGATATGAGTTCCGTGGACAGTGACTTTGTGGACACTTCCAATGAAATTTTGACTTTTAAGTCACCCTTGGAAGTGTATTTGGCATAAACATCTTGTATTATATTTTAAGAGTTCTCAAGAATTTACAAATTACACCTGCCTAAAAGACATTTTGGTCGTGCATCATCCCATTGGGAAGCATAAAAAAACTTGAAAGGTGTTGTTCAACCTTCATTTATTATAAATGAAGGTGTTAAAATTGACTATTAACAAGGTTTGGTTAGAAAATTACTTTGACATTTTGTTATCAGCTTTCTCAGTTACAAAAAAATAATCAGCAACTGCATCTGTAATACATGAAAGACTAGCTTTATGAGGCAGTTCATTTGCACTCCTGAAAGGGACAGTGTCACAACCAAATAAATATTAGGCTTACTTCTCTGTAAACTTAGTGACAAGCAGCAATGCTCCCATACATGGCACGGTGTTCTGCATGTGCCACCTCTCAAAATGAAAGCATCACACCCGTGTTGTGTGTTGCACAGTTCTGCAGGAAAGCTAATCAGTAGTTCCTCTCAGCTAATTAGCAATGCAGATAGGGCCACACTGATTCTGGTTCACATAAAGCAGCTTATTGAGTGTGTCTACAAATAACCGTGCAGTAACTGCCAGTACTGTGCAGTCCTGGTGCCATATGGGTCATTTCCGACTCTACTGCACAGTAACTTGTTACTACTGCATAGTAGTGATGGCATCATGGTTCATGCCTGCTGACACTATGTCACCATAGCAACAAACTATGGTGATGTCTATTGTATAGACACTCCGACTGCTTCCAAACATACTAATAATGTATTTGACCGGATGCTGTAAAATTTGTTGTTTACAACTGTACATTAGTCTCCTCATAAAAATGCAGGAATTGAAGATTATTATCTGCTATTCTAAAATATTAATGGATACTGTAATATCACAGGAAAATTTTAGTGCACTGTATTTTGGCCTTCCTAGATTTTGGCCACAGATTAATTTGGACCGGCTGTTATTCAAGTTCTGTCTCAAGAAGTTCTTAACTGCACTGATAATGTGCAAAGCACTGCAACCAGGAGCCAAGGTATTTCATGGGATATGTACTATTAAAGAAAGATAAAAATGAAAGGACAGGTGGTATGATATAACAAACTAAAGAAATATAAAGGATAAAAGAACATCTTTTTAGGCTAAAATCACACTGAGGAAAGATTCAAAAAGAAGGGTAATATTATGGTTCTGCTGTAGACCCGAGTTGAGTTTTACTCCAGATAGAGATGTCTATATGGTTATATGAACAATCAGCACTATCAAGAACCGTATATTTATAATAGACTAATTTCCCAGATATCAGTTAAAGAACAAATGCTACTTTTAATTGTTTTATCCATCCCTCTTATTCTATGAATTGTTATGCTTAGCTCACACTCAGAATATCAGTTTGAACCTGTAACATTCCATTTTCAGTTATTTATGACTCTCATAATTGCTGTGATGTATATAGCCATCTAGGGATTATCTCCCCTCTTCAAAGGCCCTTTTTATATCATTAACATTAGTTATGATCATTGAAAGTATCAACAGAAAAATAAGACTTCACAGTAAAACACTCTACTCTCTGTCGTTACTGAAAGAAAAAAATACACTCTCACCACAGAGGCATGAAGAAAGATTATCAAAAGGTTCAGTTAACTAATACAGTCAAGGCAAAATTAAGAAATCCTTTCCCACCCTACCTCTCATCACTCTCCTAACCACTCTCTCCCTACACAATGACCTTATTCCTCGTATGCCAAGATTTGGTTTCCTACTTCACACTCTGTTCTCTCTCAGCTTCCCCCAAAAAACTTTTGAAACCCCCCCCCAAACAAATTAAGAACCATCTTCCACCTTAATTTTCAAGGGTTTTGTTTGTTTTGTTATGTATAAGAGTTGCTGAAATTCTTCTTATGATTCCAGAAGGAACCTATGAATCTATTAAATCTACTTTAGAGGTTTTGAGTGAAATAATTTTGCTAGACATCGATGAACAATGAGCCTACTCCATTAAAAGGAAATAAACACACCAGAATGTACAATTTCCATGCAATTTTCCCATCTTTACCATCCCCAGCCCAAACCTCTAAGCAGTGTAAAGCTATATTTGGTTCAATAGTAACAGCTCTATGAAATGTTAATGTCTCCCTCTACCCCAACGAAACATAACCAAAAAAAAACCCAGCAAGAAAAAAAATTATAAATGAACAAACAACAAAAACAAACTGAACAAAAAAAGAGAAGTAGTTTTTAAATAACACAGAAAATAGAGACAAGAATGTTAAGGATGGTAAAAACGAGGAAATGAACAAGAAAAAAAAGAACTAAAAACCAATGCAACTGGAAAGGAAATCATGTGAGACAGAAATTAGCTGCTGTTTAGAATATCAGTATGACAAGGAGGGGCATGATGTGAGGAAGTCTGCAGTATGCTCGGCATCCCATGATGGCTAATAATAAATGAATAGCACAGTCTCCTAGGATGCTTGTATACATGATGTGGTTTTAGTCCTTAGGTTTGCATTCTATGTCCCCAAAGTTGAAATGGTGAGTTTTTAATTGAAATAATGAGTTTATTTTTTCATCATTGAAGGCAGAAGTGGTGAGGGGCCCAATTCTTCTTATTTTTTTGGCAGAGTCTGCCCACCTCTCCCATAGCCAGAGGGCATTAATCTGGGCCATTAATTTGTCAGCTCAACCCCCACCTACAGGAGAGGTGGGCAGACTCCACAGAGAAAAAGAATCAGGCCTCTCACTGCTTCTGCCTTCAGCAGGTTTCTGCACCTGACAGGATACCTGGGGTTGCCTGGGAATGGGCGGCTTGCCCCTGGGTCAGAGCAGAGAGATGGCACAATGGCAGCTGGGTGTGTTGGCAGCCAGGCAGGGTGGCAGGCACAGCCATCCCTCGGGGGTGGTGAATCAGGGTGACTGCCCCAGGCCCCGTGCTGTGGGGGCCCCATGGAACAGGGCAAAGTAGTGGCAGTGCACAGTTGGATGAAGCGGTGCCTCTGAGTCCAGCTGCTCACTGCCCCTCTCCCCATTGCTGACGCCAATGCCACTGCTGCCAATGGTGGCAGCAGCTTCTTCAGGTCCAGGGCCCATGGGATCAGAGCAAGGGCAGGGCCCTTCATGGGCTGATTTGCCCCAGGCTCCACCTGTTTGGGTCAGTTCTGGTGACAGGTACATGGTGCACTGGAAGCTTGGGCAGGCTTGGGGAAGTTAGCAGCTCAACCAGGTAGTCCAGTACCTTATGTACAATCCCTGCCACCTTCTCCAGCTACCAGCAGACCCAGACACCCTCCTGCTGCCTCCCTGCACTGTTTCAGGGGCAAGCCAGCCCACTACTGGGTGGTCCCAGGTGTCCTGCTGGCCACAGGAGCCTGCTGAAGGCAGGAGTGGCAAGGAGTCCAGTCCTTTTTTTCTGCAGTCTGCCTGCCTCTCCTGCAGCCAGGGGGGTGATCTGACCAATGGCTGCAATGTTTCAAGTTGCAACATTGTAAACTATATTACAATAGGGTGTATTTTAGCTTGCAACAATGTGTAAAGTACTTTATCAGTGCTTGAGTATCGGTGACAATACGTCTAGTACTAATTCAGTTATTAATTGGTCCTAGCAAGTAAAACTGTTTCCATGTGTCTTCTATATTAATGTAATTTTAGTTTTCAACTGGTCAGCAGAAGATTCCCAGGATACTTTTGAGATCAGGGTACCTCACAACCTACTCTTTTCTGCCACGTCTTGATGATGAAAGAGGAAAATAAAAGATGTCAGGGTGGGGGGGGGCTAATTGCGTGAATGATCCTTGGTGATAACTTAATATAGCAAGAGCTCTGCCAAACCCTATACCCTCTTCTGATCCACCAGGTGGTAACTCATTGCCCATATAACTTTAGAAAAATCCACAGGATCCTTTTGTTAGGCTTGTACCTTTAACATAAATCAAAACAAACTTAGCCCTGGTTAATCCTTACTGGGACTCTGCAAGTGAAAACATTTTTCATCTAAACAGTTTATTAGCCTAGGTGCAGATATCTGAGCTTTATCCTTGTTCTATTTTCTGTGAAGATTCCCACCTCCTTCAGTCCAATGGAAATAATGAAAAAAATAAAAATTCTTGTCTGTATATCTCAGTATTTACGGTACCTCCATCTTGGTTGTCCTCACAGGGCTAGCTGACTGGAGTGTTGGATTTCATCTGGCTGTTTTGTCATAGGTATGTTGCTCTCTGCAGCAAATCTGCAGCATGCTTCAAGCAGCACTGTTGCTTGTGCTTCCTTGCTCAGCACTTTCTGCTCCCTCACTGTCGGGGTGAAGAAATTTTGGTTCTTGTCTCTGCCCCTGAGTCTGCTCCGAGTCCTTCTTTTTACTGGAGCTCACCTTCCTTTCCCCCCTCTCCCCCTCCCCAGAAGCACTGGGAGAAGAAAGATTCCTTTGTAGCCATATGCATCCTAGGTGATGGGACTGCTGCAGTGAAGCACCCTTCAAACCCTGGTTTCTTCTTCTCTGCCCCAGGTATTCCTGCTCTTCCCTCACACGATACAAACTCTTTTAAAACTCCCCAAACTTGCATACTTGTAACGAGTGACAACATTAAGCCACACAAAGGGAAATGTTCATCATGTATACATTATAACATTGTCACATGTACACATGCCCCTAAACATTAGTCTCTTCCAATGCTAAGCAGCAGATATGATGTCTCTCCAAATCACAGCCCCTTTGCAATGATCCTGGTCAAACAGCGTACTTCAAATAAGGACAATATTTAAAGTTTAAACTGGCTCAGCATCTACTGCTAAGTTATTGACATATTTTACTATAATGTACTTTGTGACTCTTCTGTAGGATCCTATATATACAATGTCTGCATGCACGTAATATTCATTCAATGGCAAAAATGTATAAGTATTAGCATTTTGACACAAAAGGATCTTGTTTTATCCCAGTGAATGAATGTTTATGTTTCCTGAACTTTTTATTTGTTTGCCTGTTTGTTTGTTTTTAGTATATTAAAAGCTTATTTACTTTTAATTGCTTTTTAAAATTCTCTATGTCTTTCCCTATGCCTTACTTCCTAAGCTTTTGTGAAGCATAAAGCTTAGGACTTTGAGACCAATAAGGACACTTTATAGCATGACATAATCCTTAATCACTCATTTAAATATGTATATAATACAGAAAAACCCTCTGAATAGCAGTAAATTTCTATACAAAAATATTTAACTCATATACTTACACATACAAGACTGTCCTGGTATCTCCAACTTTCCCAGCATCCCCTACAGTTAGGGTATCGTATCCTCTTTCTAACTCAAATTCTTCAAAAGCAAGCTTGATGACCTGTTTGAATAAAAAGGTATATATTAATTATTTTAAAATATTTTACAAATGATGTTATTTGTAATATGATTAGCAATTGATTCAGCTACTTTGCATCAGATAGTGAAACATTGGATTCACTAATTACTTAGTTGTAGCAAAATCTAAAGAAAAATAAATTCAGGGTAAAGGTTTCCATATTTTTTTCATACCAGAGAGAAATCTTTGCCATAATACAATAAGGATATTTATCACAAAAGGCACAGGCATCTCTGACAGTTTAAATAAAATAATACTTTAAAGAACACTTATCTTTTTGAGTTGTTATGGTTGCTTATTATTGATTATAATATAAATTAATTTGTGGCATTGAAAATATACAAGATAGCAAACAAAGGCAATCTACAGTACAGAGAGAAAAAAATATTACATTCTAATATGAAAATCTCAAAAATACTACATTTAATATTTTCCATTTGGGAGGAAATACACAATAAAAGATGAGGGTCTCAGAGCAGAACAGTTAAAGAGATGCCTCGGCACAGCCGTGTTAAGCACATTGTAAGCAAGGATGCAGGGATTTCCCTTGTAATGCGAGAAAAAAGTCTCGGTGCAAGATCAGAGCCCGCCAAAACCTTGCAGCTGCACCATCGAGTGCATGCTTATGGTTGGCTCACTGTAAATTATGCACATGTGTCGGTCAGCAATTGGCTTGCTGACCGCATAAAAAGCTTGGGTGGTACCTGCGCAAATCGGAGGAGAGCTCAGATGCGCATGAGGAAAGATCCATTTCCAAGCCACGAAGGAGGCCTGATCAACAGCCGCCGACTCCCCACCAGAATCATCTGACACCCCATACCCTGCATGAGTGTGAGCATCAGTGTGCCTGTTTCCTGTTTTGTTTGTAACTCCATGAAACATGCCTACAGTGTATACAGACTATAAGTAAAGCTTTTTTTTGTTGCAACTGCTGCGTCTCCAGCACCTCAATTCTGCTCCATTGGCGGTCCCATTCCGCCAGCATTTCTCGGCCCCCACAGAGGGTATGCACCGCATTAATATCCACTTGATGAGAAAAATGGAAGGAAGGAATAGCTCTTAATTACACATAAAACCAACTAAATAAATTGTAGTAACAGTCAGAATTCAATATGGAAATGTTGATAAACTACATCATAAAGAAAAAAGCAAAAATATGAAATTATTTCCTCTAGAAATGTTTGCATATTTTTTGTTCTCTATAGAAATTATAGCTCTTATGTGATCTGTCATATATCAGATATGGAATTTTTTTTTTCAGAAAGCAATACAAAACACCTCAAAATAACAAACAAAAAAAAGCCAAATGGGAATCCAAAATAGGGATTGGATTAAGTTTTGTGTCAGTCTTCAGTTGTTAATACAACTCCATTTTTTTCATATCAAGTTTTCTGCAGACAGTCTCCCTCAATAAAGGATTATTACTGATACTGATTAACTATACTAGAACAGTTCCTGATCCAATATTTTCACGAAAAAATGTTTTCTTTTTCCAACAGTGTTTTGATCAGATCCTGGCTGACAGCTGAAATGCTGGTCCACTTGATATCCTGAGGCTAGAGACAGAAATTGCCAAATGAGGATATGTGTCAGGATATGTCCCAGCACAGATAATTTACTTCATTAGGCAAAACACATGTCCCCTGTTATCCCACCATTGATCTTGTGGGACAACAGGCAGCATGTTCCCCATTTCCCGAGATGCACCCCTAGCAAACTCTGGGGTTCCAGGAGATTGTTGGAGATACATATCTACAAGTGGGGAAAGCAGGGACACACTGGTACAGTATGTAGTCCCACTGGTAACTGGCGGCCACAGCCCCAGGAACATGTATAACACTGGAGTGTTCTGCTTTCCCCACTTCCAGAAATGGAATATCTGAGATGAATCTCTGTAAGTGGGGAAAATTTTGGTTCTTCCTTTGCAATCATGCATCCTCAGCAATTTCCAGGGTGAATTTCTAGAAGGGAGAACCACAACTTTCTCCACTTATAGAGATGTGTACCAGACAGTCAGGTGCAGAAAGCTGGGCAGCACTCTCTGGGCTTGAGGGGCCTAATCCTATGCAGGAATTCCCAGAATGCACAGGACCAGGCCCTTAAGTACTTGAGTGCCATCCCTGGGCAGCAGGAGAGTGTGGGAAGTTCCAGGCTGCCTGCCCTTTCTCGTCATAAAGCAAACAGACATCTGCTACAACCAAGGCAACACAACCTTTTAATGGAGCTGCACTGAAATACAACAAAAGGCATGGGCACTCATTTGCTGTTGTTTTGTGCTGCCATAAACATTTTTATGGCATGAGGGTCTATTTACATATTTTTCCCTAAAGGGTGTTAGTTATGGGATTCTAGCCAGACAACAAATCCCTAACTACTAAAGGACCACACTATGCTTCTTCTCCTCATGTCTTCAGGATCACAGTCAGAGGTGACTGGAATGGAGCTGTGCACCTGCCTGAGAAGAGCACAACCTACTGCCTATTTCAGTAGCTGTGTCTGCATTACACATGGAATAGGATCCCTGACTGTATATAAATGCCAAAAATCACCATTACTATCCATTTAAATGGATAAAAAAGCTTAAATGTTTCTTTGTTTGAAATAAAACTTTTAAAATACAGAACAAAACAACAAAA
The DNA here is from genome assembly GCA_030014935.1 of Caiman crocodilus. Taxonomy (NCBI): domain Eukaryota; kingdom Metazoa; phylum Chordata; order Crocodylia; family Alligatoridae; genus Caiman; species Caiman crocodilus. Next base: position 37,432,666 of record JAGPOW010003642.1, read on the forward strand.
TCTAAATCCCTGACTAAATTAAAATGTTATGCTGATTTATCACTCAAAATGACTAATAGGATTTGTTCAAAACTGGGTTAAAAATATGCTCCAGGACTAAAACTTTACATATTGTTTTAACATGAAGTGAATATTTACTTAAAAATGAGAGAGTTTATTTGAAAAAAAAAATCATAACTTTAGGATGCATGGCTATTAAAAATAAATTATTATGGGACAAGAGCATATGCAAATTTATTTTGATAATATGCCAGGGCTCCAGTTCAGTGATCTCATGCACGTTATATGGGGCTTTTGTAGCCTGTATCTGTAAACCTGCTATATGCAAAGATAAATTGTACTTCACTAGTACTTCACAGTATTGTGTTTCAATAACTATTAGCATTACACCCAGTATGATGAATAATACATGTTCTCACCTGTTCTTTGCTGTACCCTGAAATATCCCTAGGTTATAACAATGATTAACATTCAAAAAATTCCTCTCTGAGTCGAGAACAATCAAGGCAAGGATCAACATGAAAAGTATGCAGAAGCATAAAAGTACAGCTGTTCTTCCTGACAATAAAAGACTAGCTTTTCATGTAAATCAATCGTTTCAAAGTGCCATAAAGGAAAATTGCATGTGTTTGTTTATGAAGAGAGAGGTTACTGAATATATACTTAGATAACTTTGAAATGAATAATTTAAATATGCTAAAATTTGTTACATTCATTGTTTTATTTACATCTAGTCTAAAAAAATATGAAAATTTGTTGAATAAAATGAATTACACAAAAGTAATGGAGTTTCATTCATAATGAAAAGCTTGACAGTTTGGCTGAGGTTAGCCATGTAAATTATAATCAGATGTATAGATTATCTTCAAGAAATTGGATAAAGTTTCCTCTAAGTTGATTAATGGGGAAAAGTATTTTGTACTTCATCCCTTTTTTTAGACTTTGATCAAATTTAAACAATCCATTTTTTTCTGAATATTATTTCTTCTATACTCATAACATTTATAATCATATCTGCAATCAGAAGATTACTGATTTAGTGGATGTAAAGCATAAGAAAATATTTTAGCTGTGACATATATGATGCACACAAGATTCCTCTCTCAGTCCATTTATTGTCAAGTGGCTAGCACATCACTGATCCTATAGCTGCTGGACTGATTTTATATTCAGAGATTCTGAATTGATTAGGAAAAGATTTAGAAAAGATTTGGTGCTTCAGAGATTTGAAGGGAAATCTTTATGGGGAAACAGAAACTTAGAAGAGGGAAAAGGAGTAGGTGGGGGGAGCAGGTGGGAAGGAAGAGATGGGGGAAGGACTGACATCTCTAGCTGGCCAGTGACTGTGACTTTTCTCTGGCTGTCCTTCCAATCACACTGTCTGCGGGGTGGGATATAGAAACAGCATAAAAGCCTTTGTCTTCAGGCTTGCTGTGCCTTTTGTGAGCTGGTTCTGAGTGAGCAACAGCATCAGAAGGGTACTGGACTTCCTGGCTTGCTTCCTAGTCAGTCAGTCACCTTTTTTGTTCTTAGAAAGGATTGAATAGGGTAAAGCTTAGCTTAGACGCTTTCTCCTTAATACTTATCTAATTAATTTCTTTCAATTTATATTTGTTCTCTCTCTTCTTGTTTTTGTTGTCATTGTTGTTGTTGTTTTTGTTTTGTTGCAATACTTTTAAAAAGAAAGCTCAGTGTTTTCCCTGGCAGTGTGATCCATCATTGCACAGGGAAGCACACATTCCACACACTCACACAGATCATAGAAAAAATCAGATATTCATAGAAGAAGAGATTCAGAATCAGATTATATATAGTTATTAGTTATTAATATTATTATAGTTAGTTTACATATAGACTACAGGCAACACAAAAGTCAGATAGAGATTCAGACTGAGACTAACACAGAACTCAGGGACTTAGAAGGAGATGTATTATTTTAAGTATACATTAAAACCCTCCCCCCCCCCCAAAAAAAAAACAAATCTCAACAGATTCAACAACCACTAGTACAAATTTCATCAATTACAATAGAAGAATCCCATGAACTACTTTAGTTTGGGGCATGACTGGC
>JAGPOW010003642.1:37434836-37460909 GCA_030014935.1 Caiman crocodilus
CAAAAAAAAAAAAAAATCTCAAGAGGTTCAACAAGGACAAGTACAAAGTTCAGCAATTAGAAGAGAAGAATCCCATGCACTACTGTAGTTTGGGGCCTGACTGGCTAAGCAGCAGCTCTGCAGAAAAAGACCTGAGGGTTACAGTGAACAATAAGATGGAAATGAGTTGGCAGTGTGCTCCTGTTGCTAAGATGGCTAACAGAAATGGTTCAGAGGCTGAGGCACATGACTTATAGTTTCATAGTTGGTAGGGTCAGAAGGGACCTGAGCAAATCATCAAGTCCGACCTCCTGCCATGGCAGGAAAAAGTACTGGGGTCAAATGACCCCAGCTAGGTATTTGTCTAACCTCCTCTTAAGACCCCCAGGGTAGGAGACAGCACCACTTCACTTGGAAGCTGATTCCAGATCTTAGCCACCCTGACTGTGAAATAGCGCCTCCTGATGTCTGGTCTGAATCTACCCTCTGCCAGCTTGTGACTATTATTTCTTGTCGTTCCTGGTAATGCTTGGGGGAACAGGGACTCCCACAATGCCTGTTGGTCCCCTCTGACTAGTTTGTAACAGGTCACTAGATCCCCCCTCAGCCTTCTCTTGTTGAGAATGAACAGGTTCATGTTCCTTAGCCTCTCCTCGTAGGGCCTCCCTGCTGGCCCCTGATCATGTGAGTGGCCCTCCTATGGACCCGCTCCAAGTTGTCCACATCCCTCCTGAAGTGCAGCACCCAGAACTGGATGCAGTACTCCAATTGAGGCCTGACCAGTGCTGCATAGAGGGGGAGGATTACCTCCTTGTACCTGCTCAAGATACATTTGTGGATGCATGACAAGGTGCAGTTGGCCTTCCTGACTGAATCCCCATACTGTCAGCCCATGTTCATTTTGGCATCAATTATGATTCCAAGATCCTTTTCTGTCTCTGCACTGACAATAAGGGAGTTGCCCAGCCTGCAAGTATGCTGCTGGTTCTTCCTCCCCAGGTGCAGCACCTTGCACTTGTCAGTGTTCAAACCCATCCTGTTCTCATCCGCCCACTCCTGTAAAATGTCTAGGTCCAATTGCAGCCTAATCCTCCCTCACAGTTTGCCCACATCCCCCCACATCGTAGTGTCTTTAGCAAATTTGAACAGGGTGCTCTTTACCCCCTTGTCCAAGTCACTGATGAAGTTGTTGAACAATGTGGGTCCAAGGATCGAGCCCTTGGGGACCCCACTGCCCACTTCCCTCCAGGTCAAAAATGACCCATCCACCACTACTCTCTGGGTGTGGCCCTCCAGCCAGTTAGTGACCCATTTGACTATGTAGGTGTCAACGCCATAGTCAAGACTACGTCCACTGCTACCCCTGTGTCTAAGGATTTTGTGACCTGGTCATAGAAGGCCACCAGGTTGGTCTGACAGGACCTGCCTCTAATGAACCCAAGTTGGTTGCCCTTAAGCATAACTTCCCCTGCTGAAGAGAGACTGAGGGAACTGGGTTTATATCGTCTGCAGAAGAGAAGACTGAGAGGGGATTTGGTAGCATCCTTTAACTAGCTGAAGAGTGGTTCCTAAGAGCTAAGCTGTTCTCAGTGGTGGCAGATAACAGAACAATGAGCATTGATCTCAAGTTACAGCAAGAGAGGTTTAAATTGGATATTAGGAATAACATTCTCACTAGGAGGGTGGTGAAGCACTGGAACAGGTTATCTAGAGAGGTGGTGGAAACTCCATCCTTGGAGGCTTTTAAACCCTGGCTTGACAAAGCCGGGGCTGGAATGAACTAGTTAGGGCTTTACCCGCTTTGAGCAAGGGGTTGGTCTACATGACATCCTGGGGTCTCTTCCAACCCTAATTTTCTCTTATTCTAAAGTTCTAGTACAGACACAGTTGTAGGGAAACACAACACTTTTCCTGAAATATCTTGTTTCCCTTATGACGTGTTATTTTTATAATGATGATATAAAGCAGTTTTGGCATTATGACTGTGTCTACACTGAACATGCTTTGTCAATACAGCATCATATTATTCCAGACTGTTAGAAGACTGCCTAAGTTTTCATCAGACAGACTCCTCATCACTGGAGGAATATCATGAATATCCAAAAGAAAAACAAGTCAGGTTGCAGACTGGAATTTTCAAAAGTGCCTTTCTATTGTCGTTAATGTTTTAAATGCTTAAAGCCATGTAGGTACTTTCAGGAGTTCTCACCCACATTACATAGCAATAGCAAATCTAAAGCTGAAAGTAAAGTTTCATTTGTTTTAGTAAGTGGAAAAGAGAACTATATCTGAAATGTCCAAGCAGATTTCTAAAAGGAATAATGCCCAAATCTTTAAATTTTCAATATGAGGCATTAGAAAAAAAGTCCTATAAAACAGTCCAAATTAGAATAGCATATATCCTAAAATGAATTGGAAGATTTTTGTCTTTGTGTATGAGACTGTGATAAGAGTACTGAAATGCAAAGAATCTCCATACAGTACTGTGTTATATACCACAGACATAATGTAAAATGTGAGAAAAATACTCCTTGGTATACCTTTTCATTCCACCTGCCCTCATTCCTCCTCACCACTTGAGGCTGAATATCCACAGAGTGAAGAGAAATATGCTTTAAAGGAACTGTTTGGGGTTTTTTGGGGGGTGGAGGGGGGGTTTGCCTTATTACCTCATGAATCTTCAAAGACTCATTCTTTATTTCAAATAAAAATTACGATAACTGGCTCTTGTATATTGTTTTACATTAGCATATTTAAAGAATATAAACATCATGATCCTTATTTACTACTTGGGGAAACATAGGCACAGAGAGGTGCAGTGACTTGATAAAGGTCCCTAGAAGTATATTAGCTGAGCTGGGAATAGAATCCAAAGCCCAAATTCAATGCCATTAATACTAGGCTGAAATGTCTGTCTTAGGTTGGAGCACAATCAACTGTGGAACTGTGTGGGTTTTTGTGAACCATTGCTACGGAAAAAAAGACCTTGGATGCAACACCCTGACTTAGGATGTACATTTGGAAATGGGGGAAACCCTCCCTTTCCCAGATGCACACCGTGTGTCAGCGAGCAGGGAATCCTCCTGCAAGCGATTCCTGTAACAGATTCAACTCTCATGCCACGACATGACAGGGTGATATGCACACTGGCCTATACAACTTGACATAACTGCTTTCAAAAATGTCTCATAGAATTCAATCACTTGTCAGCAGCTTCTCACTCAATAACCAGAACAAAAAATTAGATTCAAACAAAAAAATATATATTTTATAAATAGTTTAGTCTAGGCATGGTTGTTGTATTTGAATATAATCACAAAATAGTACTGTGATATGATACTGTTAATGATGCAAAGAAGCAGGAACAGAACATAGGAAAAATGGAAAATATACACAAAGTAAAATATCAGAATCTTACAGCAACAAAGGCCTTTATTTAACCTCACAAAGGTAACTCTGAAAAAATATATTTATAATTTCTACACATATTCACATATATGTGACAAGTTGTATAGGCTCAAAGTAACAAGCATCCACTTAGCATTAAGCTCTTTCCCCCCCTCACCTTAAATACAGTGCAAGTGAAAATGATCATGGGGGCCCACAAGGCCATCATCAAGGCTTTTTTCCCACCTTTTACACGCATTGGAAAATTTAAAAACTTCTTGCCCTGTTAAGAACTAGAATTCTTGTTTTGAAGAATTAGCAGCCTTGTAGCATGGATATCTACCCTGAGGCTTCAAAAAGATGTCCCTTTGTGACAACATGAACATTTTTTGATTCCTCCAAGGAATCCTCTGCAACTGATCCAGACCTGCAGGGAGTGAACCAGGAAACCCAAGGTTATGATGGAACTCCAACTGGTTACAAGTATCAAGGACAATAAAAAGTAATTTTTTACATATGTGGGGAGCCAGAGGAAAAGCAAGGACAACATTGGACCCCTGCTAAACCATAAGGGAGAACTGACGATCAATGCCCAGAAAAAAGCCAACTTACTAAATGGGTACTTTGCATCAGCCTTTCACAACTCCCATGGGATGCTCCTGCCCATTATGGGACAGGAACACCTAAGTGAGGGTGGTTCCTTGTCCTCCATCAATGCTGACCTCATGAAGGAATATTATGAGTGGCTGGATACCTTCAAGTCAGCTAGCCCTAACAGTTTACACCCCAGAGTACTCAAGGTGCTGGCCTACATCATAGCTCAGCCCCTGGCATGGATCTTCAAGAGCTCCTACTGTTCTGGGGAAGTACATGATGATTGGAAGAAGGCCAATGTGGTGCCTATCTTCAAGAAAGGGAGGAAAGTGGATCCAGCAAACTACAGGCCCATCAGACTGACCTCTATCCCAGGGAAAGTCTTAGAAAAGCTTATCAAAAAGACCATTCTTATCGGACTGGCTGATGGCAACACCCTGAGGGATAGTCAGCATGTGTTTGTTGCAAGTAGGTCGTGCTTGACCAGTCTCATTTCCTTTTATGACCAGATGACCTATCACCTGGACAAGGGAGAGGAGATTGATGTCATATATCCTGACTTTAAAAAAAACCTTCTATCTGGTATCCCATGATCACCTTTTGGCAAAATGACCAACTGTGGCCTCGGATCCACCATGATCTGCTGTCTGGGGAATTGGCTCCGTGGTTGGACCCAGAGGGTGGTGGTTGAAGGAAGTCAATCATCATAGTGCCCTGTGACCAGTGGGGTCCCTCAAGGCTCTGTCCTTGGACCTATTTTATTCAGCCTCTTCATTATTGATGTGGATATTGGAGTCAGAAGCGGACTGGCCAAGCTCACTGATGATACCAAACTCTGGGATAAAACATCCACACCTGAGGACTGGGGGGTAAATCCAGGTTGACCTTGACAGACTCATGAAATAGGCGGACGAGAACCTGATGGTGTTTAACATGGAAAAATGCAGGGTTCTCCACCCTGGGAAGAAAAACCTGCAGCCTACCTATAGGCTTGGCAGTACTACGCTGACTAGCACCATGGACGAGAGGGACTTGGGGGTCAGGATTGATCACAAGAGGAACATGAGCCATCAATGTGATGCTGCGGCTAGTAAAGCGAGCAAAACGCTGGTTTGCATCCATAGATGCTTCTCAAGCAAATCCCAGGACATCATTCTCCCGTTGTACTCAGCCTTGGAGAGGCTGCAGCTGGAGTACTGCATCCAGTTTTGGGCCCCGCAATTAAACAAGGATGTGAAGAAGCTTAAGAGAGGCCAGAGAAGAGTCATGCACATAATCAGAGTTCAGGAAAACAGACTTTATGATAAGAGGCTGAGAGCTATGGAACTCTTCAGCCTGAAAAAATGCAGGCTCAAGGGTGATCTGATGGCCACCTAGAAGTTTATAAGGGGTGTTCAGCAGGATCTGAGGGAATGTTTGCTTACCAAAGCTCCCCAAGGAATGATAAGGTCAAACAGTTATAAACTTGTGCAAGACCATTTCAGACTGGACACAAGGAAGAACTTCTTTACTGTCCAAGCCCCCAAGGTCTAGAATAGCCTGCCTCTGGAGGTGGTTCAAGCACCTACTTTGAATGCCTTCAAGAGAAACCTGGTTGTTTTTCTTGCTGGAATCCTATGATCCCAGCTGACTTCCTGCCCCTAGGGCAGGGGACTGGACTCAGTGATCTTCTGAGGTCCCTTCCAGCCCTAATGTCTATGAAAAAGTCTATGAAAATATATACAAGCATAGGTCATTTCTCATAAAAAATTATGAAAGAAGGGAATAAAAATGTTGGGCTAGTAAGAGCTTGCAAAGTTAGACATATGCTAGATGCTAATTCAGGAACATTTGATCTTTCCTAAACAATAAAAATAATTCAGTATAATTTTATCCTATTAAGGATAATGAAGATTAAGTCTATGTGCATTTTTGTCTTCAGAAGGAACTTGATTGATCTGCAAAAGAAACCCTGCAATCTCAAACATTAAAAAATAATTGATACTTATTTAAAATGAAAGGTTCATGATACAGGAGCCTTCATGACTTCTCATTATACTGATGTAGCACATATTCTAAGGGTAGACATTTTGTAAAGTAAAACAAAATGCAGAGAATTATTATTTTCCCATTTCGTTTCCCATAGGATTTCTCCTGGCTTGAGGCCAGTGCTGAGGATATTATGATAGTTATCATTATTGCTATTTATATGAATAATAATCTCTGTTTGAATGCCAGATCTGAGATGCACAACATAATGAATACATAGTATTTACAGCAAAGAACTTATAACTGATTAATAGAAAGACAAAATCAAATGTACCATTTGACCAAGAAGATAGTTCTGCCTTGGATATTATTATTTTCTTTTTAATACTTTCATTTTTACATATGAGTGAGAAATAGCATTCTTATTGATGTGAATTAGGGTTTCTGAGTTTCATGAAAGAAGTGAGTCTCCACAGCTATTTTAACAGCTGAGAAAATTGTATCTACTTTTAAAAAATCCTTAACTGTAAGCTGCATCTTGGGAATGAAATACATTATTTGAATAATTCAAAATCATCTCCAATGTCAAAGGTTCAAATGGCACAGATAGAAATTAAATCTACTGGAAGATGTAATTACAGTTCAGTGTTAATGTACAGTCACTTTAGAATATCACTGTGCATTAGTAACTACCAAGAAATACCTTAAAGCTATGCCTTATGATATGATTTACTAACTTTACATTTTCTAACTTATGGTTCTAAAGGTTTTTGGTTTTTTGTTTCTCCCTGTACCTGTAGCCAAATTCTAACCAAAGACAGGAATTTTCCTATCTCTGGTATCCTTGAACTCTCATTGATATTGCTACAACATCTGAACTTTGGCCACCTTCAGGTCCAGACTTACAGTTCTTCAGAAGAAATATTTTCCCTGAAGAGGACAATGACAAAAAATGTGTTGTGGGGGGGGGGAGCAGGGGGACAGGGTGTCAGCATAGTTATTTCTCTCAGTTAAACCTGACAGTTCTCCTATTCTGTGCCTTGGGATGGAGAACCCTTCTGGTACATTTTAGAAAGGAGACATTCATCCAGACATTACTCCAAACACCTTACCCAACAATAAACCATTAGTTTTACCAACAGGCACAAAGTCTTTCTAGGAGCCATTCATCAAGAAAGGTGTTTCTTCCTGGTCTCTAACAGAATGTAATCTGCAGTACAAATCAACAGAGACATACATAAGACCTATTCCCTAAGTCTTTGTATACTCAAAAATTTAATTTCATAGCCTGCCATTTCCCAGCTACTGTTGACATCACCATATATAGGTCTTCTTCTAATTGCAGGCAGCAGTAACTAGGAAAGAGATTTCTTCCCAGCTTCCTTGCCAATCAGATATTTGCAAGGCTGGAGGGTGTGGGGTGGTGGGAAGGGGACACTCCATTCATATGCATTAAAACTAATTTGCAGCGTTTTGCATATATCATCTTTGTAAATGAACACTACCACAGGTCTTAGCTTATAATGCTTCCGGGCATTCTAAAGATAAAGAGCAATAGACTGAATGGGTGTGGAGACTAAAATTGTCTCATCAGTCAGAGATAATCTCTCCAGAAAAAGACTGAAAATTGGCTGACTGCTTTTGGAGAGGTGCACAAGTATCATTGTGCACTTTGCAAAGATAATTACTAGGCAATCTCATGGCTGTCAACCTGGTCCAATTAGCAGATGGTAAGGATTCTCACATACAATAATTAATTGTGAAAAAGAAAATGTTTAGCCAGAAAAAATAACAGCGAGGCTCAAACAGCATTAACAAGTAGATATTTACTGTAGACACATATTACATTATTAAAAATAAATGAAGAAGAAAACCGGAAAATACATTCCGTTGTTTTGTTATACAAATATTTTTCTGTTACTTCCTCTTTTGGAGAGAGAGGTAGTTAGAAAAGTTAGTCTGAAGTTAGGTAGAAGACAGTGGCACCTTATGAACTAGCTCAGAGAGGCATAAGCATTGGTTAGGCTACAGCCTACTTCATCATATACTATGATACTGCAGCCTACAAAAGTTCATACCTTTTTGAACAAGGTAATTCATAAGGCGCTACCTTGCCCTTTCTTTATTTTTAATCTTAATATACTACCATTGAACAACAAAGACTGATACAAAACTGCATGGTTCCATATAAATGGCAAAGTGTGGATATTTAAGTTGGGATGAAAAAAAGAAAAGAAAACAAATCTTGGAAAGAAAGGAGCATGACATTAGAGATATGATAAAGCAAAGGTGCAAAAATAGTAATTCAATGCTATTCTCCTTTATGTGATTCATAGTAAACAGATCATTTCTCAGCATAAACATTACAATATGCATGCCTCATTTAAAAAAAAAAACAATTTCCTCTTACCATCTAATGATTTGAAATTGAGTGTGTTCAATAAGTTCACCTAAGTGAAGACAAATACTACTAATAAAAAAAAAAAAAAGATGAGGGGTATATTAAGACAGTTCCAAAATCATCATTTACCTGTGGATAAATTTTAAGATAAACAAAACATTTTGCTCACATTTTGATGGGTGAGGAAATGGGATTTGACAGGGCAACTAGACAGAGGTCTTCACAGAAAAGGGGATATTCAAAGAGGGCTGAACACAAAGAAGATATCTCCAAAGTGAGATGAAGAAGAGAGGTACAAATCTACTAATGTTATCACAAAGCTTGATAGGTTAATATATTCACTGAATCTGAGATCATGTCTTTACTCAAAGAAAAAGAAAAGGATTTACAAGTCACCCAAAGATAAAGCCTTTGAGGACCATAAACCAAAAGCCCAAATGCTGAAGTTGAAGGAATTCACAAATGAGCTCTAATGGCCAGAAGCTAAATTTTGAAAAATTGAACAGAAATTAAATTCATTTTTTTTTTAAGTGAGGGTAATTAACCACTAGAAGGACCTGTTTGAAACTATGGTGGATTCTCCCTGAACTGAAGGCTGTAAGTTAAGTATAGACATCTACTCACAATTATATTTGATCCTGAAGTTATAGGTTTAACATGGAAATTACTGAGTATGGTTCTTTGGCCTGTGTTAAGCTGGTCATTCACCATTTGGATCTTAAGATCTCTGAACAAGATTATTTGGATTTCTGAACACTATTGCAAGAGAACTATTAAAAACTTGACATGGGCAGGAGCTGGGGGGAGGAGAAGAATTTGCCTGGGAAAGAAATGGTAGGAAGAGTTATATGTTTCTATGGGAGTGATGGGGCACAACAAGAAGAGTTGCCTACTAAAGCAAACCCTGCAAGAAATGGGGACGGGGCATGGGTTGCAGGGAGCTCAGGTTTTGACAGAAGAAGGAACAGGGGTAAGGGACACAGGATCTGAGAGAAGGGGTAGTGGAGATGGGTTCAGAGTGTGGGGTTGGGGTTCTGAGAGCAGGCACAATGGGAGTGGGATCTAGGAGACTGGGTTGGAAAGGAGACACTCCAGATTTGGAGGTAGCACTTTTACCCATACCAGAACTCCACAATCTCAGCTGAGCTGCTGCTGTAGGCATATATGCTCTGCCCACCTGTGTGGTTGCTCTTAAAGCAGCAGCAGCTGGGGACTCTTTTGGAATTTCTAAAGGGAATGCTGGGTGGGGACTCTGCAGATGTGAGGGGTGATTCCGGCACCCCTCATAACTTGGTGCTCTAAGTGGATGACCCTTTTTTCCACCCTTAGTTATGCTCATAGGGAATGACAGGAAAGGAGAAGCTAATCCTTTCCTACCTCCAACAGCCCTATTGTTAATAATTCAAAAAACGACTTGCAAAAATAAATAAAACTTTGTAACCCATGGGTCAGAGTACTATGATACTATCAGTATAATCTTACTCTTAAGGATAACTCATAAAACACTGCTATGACAGAAAAAGATGGCCTGAATCCTAAAAAGGGCTATGGGAATATATAGACTATTAGTAATATACATTACCAGACGTAAGTAACAGTCTACAAGTCTACACACAGCCTTAGGTGTGGTTAAAATTGTGCTGTCAAGAGTAGGACAACAAAGCTACTGTTTCTGTGAAGGGGTTTCATTTCTATAGCCATCTATTCACTGTATAAATTGAAATCTATGATTCATAGAATCACAGAAAATAAGGGTGGGAAGGGACCTTAGGTGGTCATCTAAGTATAACCCACTGCTCAAAGCAGGACTATCTCAACTAGATCATGCCTTGCAGGGTTTGCTGAGCTGAGCCTTAAAACTTCCAAAGATGGAGATTCCACCACATTTCTAGGTAACCTGTTTCAGTACTTCATCACCCATCCATGAAAGTACTCCTTTCATGAGAGCTATCCCACCAAGTCTCTGTTATTCCATTCATGTCATAGCTCTATGACTGTGCAAGGACTTTCAATTCTTTCTGATAATTTCCAGGTCTTGGTGTGTTCACATACAAACACCTGAAGTAAATACCCGATTGCCCTACTTTTCCACTTACCTCAGTGCTTTGGTCTCCATCAAACTGATTTTAAAGCCCTTTTCACTAGATTAGTGAGCCTGTCCAAAAAGATGTTCTTTCCTCTCTTTGTCAAATGGATCCCACCTCTTCCCACTAGTCCTTTTCAGAACAACATCCCATGGCTAAAGAAGCTGAATCCCTGCTGGCAACACCATCTGAGCAGCCATGCATTGATCTATAGGATCTGTTCACTCCTGCCCGGGGCCTGCCCCTTGACCTGAAGGATCAAGGCTAGCACTACCTATTCCTCTATCCCCTTCACTCTTAATTGTACATTTAATAATTATGCATTTAACCAATATAAATGTAAACCTGTTTATTTTATGCCTGCTCTGTTACAGTTATGTTCTGTTATGGTAATTTTGTGTGTTTGTTCTTTGCATATACTCATTAGTATTCATGTTCCAAGGTCTGGGAGCTATTTACACCTGTTTTTTTACTGTCTGTAAGCCTGACTAACAATTTGGGGGATAAAATGCGCAGGGTGATTGGATCCATGTATCCATAGGCCTTACCTTCTAAAACTGAAGTGTGTAGGTGCATAAATATGGCTAATGAAAAGTTATACAAAGGTCACAAAAGGGTCAGGACTCACTGTTAGCACTACTGTGAGATTTGCAGTGGGGTAGCCCTCAGCTCCAGCATAAGAACAGTGTATATGTCATGAGCAAAAGAAACGCAAGATAAGAATCACTCCCTGATTGGCTTTGTGGTTCATCAACTTCTCAAACATAAAACGCTTGTGAGTGTAAATTTCTATAATGGGTTTAAGATAGAAGCCTAATATTCAGTATAGAGCTGATTTTTGTTTATTTTGCTGTTGAGTATGTCAAGGTTTAGAGAGCTAGAGTTACATAGGAAGGGTAAGTTACCCTTCCCAACTGAATGGGCTGGGTGGTAGATCCCCTGGGTTGATTTGCCAGTAACTGAGACTATAAGTGTTTTGGGTTTCAGCTAATGGTTAATAGTTAAGATTTTCTTTAAGGTTGTGTGTTTGTTTCCTTAGCCCCCCATAATAAATCTGTGTTAGTTTAACTAACACAGTTTAACTGGTTGGGATTGGGGTATTTTACATCACCTTGTTAAAATTTATTTTCCCAGGTTTTCACGTAGGCATTTTGAGGTATATTAAGGAAGTTTATGTTAAATGCCTAAATTTGAACCTGGTCCTTTTCATAGATTCATAGATTGTAAGGCCAGAAAGGACCTCAGAAGATCATTGGGTCCAACCCCCCGTCCTTGTTACTGCTGTACAGTGCGTGGGGTTACATAAATATAGCCTGACAAGTGACATTAGTTTAGGTAAATATACAGCTAGTTAAATAAACAAATATAAAGCAAATACATGTTTTATATTTTACTTTCTTGCTTACTAAAGTCTATATATTTAAAAGTGTTTTACCTTTTAGCAGTCATTCTTCCAGGGCTGCCCTCCATACTCAAACTAACCACAGGAAGATAAGTTTATGGTGAGGAACAACTATAACAATTCCTACATAATCTCTTTTATTGAAGTCAAAAAAAAGAAAGAAGAGCAAAGGTGACAACATGCCTGTTGTCTTGAAAGCTTCAAGCAGTACCTTTCAGCCATAGCTCACAGGCTAAGTAAATGTACTGTGTAAACATTGCCTTAACCTTTTTAAAGTGTCTTCTCTATAGAAAATAGATTTGAATTAACCTACTTGCATGCCTTTATGTGATATATGCTTCTGAAGTCCATTATGCTGGAAAACTTGCCAGTTAGCAAAATGTTAAACACAATTTTGATTTTTTGTGGACAGGACAATATTTAAAAACAAGAAACTATTACGTGACTGTGATAACAGGGTTTGTACAATTTGTTCAAGGTCACAAGAAGTTTACAGATGATTCTGTATCTAAAGTCAAGTCTCCAAAAACCCATTCTAGTATAGCTGTTAGTTCCATTTCCACTTTTCACTGTATAGTTAGTTACATGCTGAAATCTATTTCCATAAAGACAGCTATGGAAGCACTAGATGGCACAGTCAGAATAAACATAGTAACTATTTCATATGTGAAGTGTTTGTTTTCACAAATTCTCACCTTGATTAACTTGACCCAAATAAAATGGTTGGAAGGAAGAAATCCAGAAATTCCTGTCTTCACACCAGAAGTTGGAACATTCCTCACTGTTGGATTATTTTAAACAGTCATTTTGGGGCACGTTGGCTAGCCATTCCATTTCTCATTTTCTGCCTCAGGGCAAGTATCAAGTGTGCTGCTTTCATTTTTGCCTCCTGCTGCTGCACCAACTGTCAAAGTATCAGCAGGAAGCAAAAATCAAAAGATGAGGCATAAAGTAATACCATGCACATTTATGATTTTCAAATCGTTAATATTTTACAGGGCAGTATATGAGAAAGGAAAACACTACTTTCCTTGTTGCTTCTTGCTGGTGATAATAACAATTAATCATAACATTATGCTTATGTAGAAACAGCTTTCTTTGAAGCACATTACAAATAATTCATCTCAAATGATGAATAACATGTCATGATTGGTAGGGATTAGACAACATGAGAATAAGTTTTTGAGTTAATTATTTTGTAAAAAGGATTAGCTTGCAAGTCTTGTGTGGCTAATCTTAAACAAACAAAAAAAGACTAGTTTCTATGCTAACATGTATTAATAATAAATGAAGTAAAAATTAACAGAAAACAAAATAACAACAAATACTGTACCTTGTGATTATTTTGTTCTCAGACAGTGAGTTCATCAGTACTTTAATAGCAACAGCAACAACAGAAGTAGCATCAGCACCATAAAATAACTAGTGATTAAAGTACTAAAGGTTTGGTTGGGGCTCATTGAGACGTGATATGAAACTGGACCTTCCCTGCCTGAAATATCTCATATAATGCAATTGAGAGAGATATTACTGATAAAATGTGAAAGATGCAAACATAAAGAATAACTAAGAGCTTCCTTTGTTTCTCCTATCAAATTATTGCTGTTATTTTATTTCTTATAGTCAGCATAGAAAAAGTTAATTTTTATAAAGGATTAAAGGAAAGAACATGAGATGGCTTGACAGAGAACATCAGACTCACAGTATCAAGAGAACTAGATTCTGTCCTTTGACTTGCCATGGACTATTTTGGGCAAGTCACTTCACTCTCTGCAGACTGTGGAAAATTATATTTTTCCACTTGTTTATTGTGTAAAATGTTTTATCAAGGTGTTGAAGATATCATAGTCCTAAGTGACAGATCAACTAATATATAGGTAAAGACTGGAAGACTGGCTAGCAAGAAAGACCAGGATAGCAAAATAGACCCTTGTGGGCAGCACTGGAGATTTCTTCACACAAAGTTAAAAAAAAATACTCCAGAAAGCCTTTGATACTTATAAGTACTCACAGAAATGACTGACAGGCAACCTGTAATTACTATTTCAAGGTTTTAAGTACTGCCATGAACTTTTAATAAATATTTGTACTTTACATGCAAAAATGAATTATTAAAGATGGGCAACTAATATAATGTGTTGACTTGCATTCATTAACTACATTAATTCTAATACAATTAATGTTATAATTATTTTATAGTAAAATGCTTAAGCATTCAGATGATAACAAGCTTTTTGTAAACTCTATCTTCTGTAACGTGCTCTTAAATACTATTTAATTCCATGAAGGAATATTTTCCCCTATTTTGTATCTACACATGAGGGTTACTGGTTACTTGGGGAGCGTGTTTGTTTGTTTGTTTGTTCTGGAAGGGGAGAGAGTTTACCTTCCTCAGAAGCATTAGGTTTTAGCTGCAGCCAAGGGTAGGGATTTTGAGTGCTTCTTCTGGGACTAAATTCTCGAGGATTCTTCCTAGATGGTCATGCCCTTCTACACAGGGTCAGACTACTTACCAAATTTGGGATCAGGAAGGAATTTTACCCCATGGGTGTATTGGTATGGACTGTAGGGTTTCTTTACTTCCTTTCTAGCTGGAAGTGGAAGGAAATGGCCTTCTTGGATCTCAGGAAAATTTTAACAACCCTGGCAGTACTGAATCATTGACCACAATTGTGCACTTGTTTTGTGCATAGTAGGTTGGGTGCTATGCCTTGTAGTTGTGCAGCAGGATTGACAGCAGAATTTTAGTAAATCGGTTAGACAAAGATTTTTTATGGGATGGTTTGGATAGAGGTGATCCTGCTTCTGGCAGGGACTTGTACAAGGTGGCCTCCAGCGGTCCCTTCTAGCCCCGCTTTTCTATGATTCTATGAAATCATAATAATTGTTATTAAATATTAAAGGTAAATATTTGTGAGTTTACAATTAAAATGAATTGTGAATAGTGGAAAAATGTTAAACTGATGAAAAATTGTAACTATTCAAAACCAACAAGTGAATGGTCTGAGTGCAGTATCAATGACTTTTATGAAAAAAAATGTTTTTTAACTAGAGAAAATGTCCTGGGTTGAGAATGTAATGACTCATGAAGACTCAGAGTGATTCTTTTAAATATTTAGGTGATTTATTTGATCCTACTTACAGTAGATTATTACTTACTGGAAACAGTTACTTTGTGCTCTCTCTGCAATTAGTTGGTGATCTCTGTTAATTACCCCAACAAAAGCAAATTAATCATAATATACAGCATTCCATATTACAATTGAAAGACCAATAATGGCTAGTAAAAATTAAAGCTGATCTGCCCTACATATGTCCTATTATGCGCATCTACACATGCACTTATGTGCGACTAAATATAATGCACATTAAACTGAAGTGCAGTAAGCAATTTTTAGCAGGAGTCTACATGTGCAGAGACTTGGCACTAAAGGACATTTTACACATGCATGTGTTGCAGCACTGGGAGCTTTGCAAAGTGCCCAGTGCTGTGATTCATAGTTTTACAAGCAGCAAAATGTGCATCAGTGCTGAGAAAATGGTAGCTGTGCACATTTGAACTAAAACACCTTTAATCCAAAAGTGCGGTGCTGCCTTTTTCTGCATGCTAACACATAATTTGCCACTTATACAACTGCAAGCAATGCAATGAAGTTCACCTCAGGTCACATGCAGAACAGACTCAATTAATTGACTCTGCTCCAAAGTGGCAGATCTCTGGAACCTGGCTGGAAAAAAAAATGTATGTACATAAATGCCCTAAGTTAATGCATTTGGCACTAAAGTTGGTTCCAAGTCCCTGTAGCCCTACCATGTGCCCCTAGTGGCTGGGCAGACCCAATAAGTCAAGGACCTGAGGAAATATGCAAAACATCCACTACAATTACTAAGGCCTATCTTATGCTGCACTATAGCTTGTCTATGTTAGAAGACTTTTATCTCCAGATCTATGAACTGAGTACCTTTCACAACTGAGAGAGAAAAAAAGAAGAACTCATGAGGTGCAGATTAAGAATCCCAGTGGGAACAGAACTGGATGTTCAAAATAAATAAATGAATAAAGCAAACTAGTATGCTCCTTTTAAGAACCTTGAGTTTATGCTACCATGTTGAATAAGAAGTTTGTTCTCATTAAAAATGGTTTCATTTTCCTACAATCCTTTTTGATCAGCTTTTAATACTAAGATCACCAACAAAAAGCATAATTACAATGAAGTTGTTTATGAAATTATGTCAGTGAAACTGACATGATGATACATTTATGGATCTCCATATATAGTATTTCACTATATATGCACTGCAATTTCTTCATAATTTTCCTAGTATGAGTTATGAAAACAAATATTTCTTCCCATGAGGATCCCAAAAGGCTCAATAGATCATTTCAACACAGTACAACCTGGAGATGAATCAGTGATTATGACCTTAATCAGTTATTCTGAATTTTACCCATAATAATTTATACCTAATAATATACCAGTGACTTATTTTGGCCAGGTTACATGAAAACAAGAGAAGAGGGAAGAGGGGCCTAATTATGTTTTCATTTATACCACTGGGAGTTGTTCTGTAATAAAAAATTCATTTCAGGAACACATTTAAGTATGCACTTAACTTCAAGCATTTAATATTGTTCTGCATAGGGATGAATTCAAATGTGTCCTTAAGTATTTCCTGGGTCATTGCCAAAATTAGATGCAGCAGTTGTGAAGTCAGTAATCTTACATGTTCATGCTTTCATGGGATTCTCCACCCAGGCAGGGGCTTGCTGGTAGCTGCTACATCACTGGACCAGGACAGGAGGCTGGGACCTGCTCCTCCCCCAACACTCTTTCCAATCCCTATGCTTTGATCACCTTATCAGGGAACAGGGCTGAAAAAGAGGTGCACGGCTGGGACCTGTCTCAGTCTGGGACAGTTCCCAGCCAACCCCGGGCTGTATGGGGAAGTCTGCATGCACAGATTGGAGCTGTCTGGGACCTGCCCCAAAACTTGCAGGGGACCTGCAATCATGGAGCTAAGGCTGGGAGCTCCTTGCTGCCAGGACAGGACAGGACAGGACAGGACACTGCCCTGGCCCAAATTCTGTCCCAGCAGGCAAGCAGCTCCCAGGGGCAGAGAACAATCTCCCACCCCTGCTATCTGGCTGAATGGGAGCAAATTTCCTCCAGTCAGCCATCTACACATGCCTTATTGCACAGTAACTACTCCACAGTTAATTTGCTACCTGTGTTTGCAGGTAGAAAATTTACTGCTGGGCAGACTAATATACTGCACAGTGGGTGCAGCTGCACGTTCATTAAGGCACAGGAGTTACTGCACATTTAGTTTAGTACTTGCTTAATCAAGCAGTAACTAAATGTGTAGCACTTGCGCAGATATTTTTTGTGATAATTACTGCACAGTAGCCTAATAACACTGCACAGTATTAGTATGGTTTTTGATTGGCATGCTACTGCACAATGTTATTAAGCTACTGCACAGTACGGGTCTTGGGTAGATGTGCCCACTAAGTGTCTGCACATGTAGATGGTAATGCTTACTGCACAGTAAATTGATCTACTGCCAGTACTGGATTTCAGTTTCAGCTACAGTTTAGAGCCTCACAATATGAAAGGCCACTAAATAAGAAAAGAAAATCTGGCTCAATATCAATGTTTATAATAATCAGTTGGTAATAAAGGAGATCAAGGAGCTATGGGAAAATGATTCTCTAAATATGGACATTTCCATTCTATTAAGACAAATATATACATGTATTGAATTATTTTCATTGTATAGGGCCTCTTAAGAAGGACATAGCTCAGAACCTCAGCATACATGAAAATATCTCATGTAGACACACCCACTGAGTATTATAATTCCCATAGAAATAAAAATATTTTAATGTAAATTAAATAATTGTATCACTGTATACAATATGAAATATATATGTAACTACATTAAACATTAATTGATTATGTATGCTGAAAGTGGCAAAACAATATGGAAAAATAATTTTCCTAAAAAGACATAGCAAAAAGCTTCAGTATTGACAGTGTATTCATTTTACATATACTTCTACAAACCGGCACCTAATTTCTGAAAAGAAAAACCCACACATTTTAAACTAATATAACTAACTGCTTCCACCATAAAATGTCCTGCTTACTTTACCTTTAAACTACTTGCTGTTGTTTGAGTAGATAGACTAGGGGTGTCCTTCATAACTCCATTGTCAGTAAACTACTCTCCTTAAAAAAAACGCCTGTCTTTAAATAGCCATATTGCAAAAGGTTTCATGGTTCAGAGGTAATCACTCTCTCATATATCATGAAACACATAGCATTACAGAGAATGAAGGTTCCCTGGGCAAAATTCATGAGCAGCACAGCAGGACCATGCAGAAGAAATTGAAGAATAGGAAAGATAATTGGTGCCACATTACCTCCAAAAGAAGAAAGAAAAAAGTAAGTCACCAAAAGCAGATTTAAAGTACCTCAGCACAAGTACAACTGCTGAGAGAATGCTTTTGATGATTCCACAAATGGAAGAGATCAGAAGTAGATCTCACTGACAAAAAGGCAGGAGTCACACAGGCTTAGGAGTGAGGATCCTGTGCCCAGTATAGTAGTTGTAGTCCACTGTTATCCTCAGGAGGGAGTCAAGGAACTCATTTGTGGTCTAGATTAGTGTTTCTCAACCTGTGAGTCACAACAATATATGAAAAGGTCATGAACAAACTTTAAAAATGGATCAACAAAATGGATTCTCCTTTAAAGGAATAAAATGTGGGAAATGGTGGCTTTTCCCTTGTAAGCTGTCAGAGTTCCAGGCTGCAATGGGCTGCTTGGGATCCTCCATACCCTATACGTGCTCCCCGCCCCACACATTGTGGGGCTGGTGTCTGGGGACAGTGGTCAGGAGTGAGGGGCACTGGATCTGGACTTGTCATCGATGTTTACAAATGGGTCCTGGTACAAAAAAGTTTGAGAATCACTGCTCTAGACAACATTCCTGAGAGAGATGCTGCAAGCCTGGAGATGAATTCAGTATCAAGACATGGTGACGAGATTGTCAAAACTTATCAGACCCTCAGACCACTACCCTTTCATACTCATTCATGTGAGCATCAGTAATACTGCTATGAATGACACTGAAGATAGGAGACTGTAGGCTTTTCTAAACTGTGTTAACAGACATCTCCGGGGCTAAGCAGGCTCCCACACCCACCCATAAAAACCTAGTACTAAGCTACAGAGCCAAAAGTTTGTCCTTAGGTGGCTCCATGCTTGTCCTTACTGTCTGCCTTCAGGCTCTGAAGTGCATCAGTGTACTTGGGTAGGCAGACAGTCATGGTAACGATGAGCTATGCTGATGTAGCATCATGCAGTGGACACAAACTGTGATGCCAACACTACTACACAGTAGCTCATTGCTATTGTATAGTAGGGTTGAAAAAGACCAATGCAATGTCCAAATCTGCATAGTAACAGCAGTTATTGTGCAGTCATTAGTACTTGCTAAAGTACTAAAGCAAAACTAAAGCGAGTATTAAATGACTGTGAAGTAACAACTGCACAATCAGGTGCACATGTAGATGCACCCACTATTCCTGTAGCATAGGAGACCTGGAGAGGATCTGGCAAGAAGGTTAAAGGAATTTGTGGCAGAGGTGATATTTTTTGTCCATCTTCCCTTTTGAAGGCAAAGATTCAGATGGAGACTTCCACTTCATAAAAGTAAAAGCATGGCTGAGAAGGTGAAGTTAGGGAAGGGGTTTCAGATTTTGCATTGATTTTACACCTGTGGACACTCATTAACTTGACTGGCTTTGCTTTTGATTTATAGTGGTCCACATGAGAGATCAAAGAGATCTCAGTTCATTATTCTTAAAACTGTATGGTGATTCATATAAAATATACAGCTAACAGACCATGTAAGAGGAAACTGAGAGGGACTAATATTGAGATCTAATTCAAACCCTAGTCAGCCTGTATTGGTAAACAGAACAATTTCCATCAGCTTACTTAGACATCATCTGTAATGAATATACAATGAGGATGTTCTGTAAAAACTACATTAAAATGTAAAGAAAATTTTAGAAAAGAGTGGCTGCAGTTTTTCCCCTGCAGTACTCTGTGACTTACTTTTAAAACAGAGTACATGATTTATAAATGATTTACTCAAGGAAAATTGTTTGATTTTACTTAATAATGAAATGTATTGTCAATAAAAGCAGACTGCTATTTCATAGTGTCAAAGCAACTATATTTTTTCAAAGAACGTACACTTTAATCCCCAGTTGGATTAGATGATCTCCTGAAGTCCCTTCAAGTATTACTTCTCTATGATCTATGATTATATAAATAGTTTGATTGCCGTTATATATGTTCTTATTTTCTAATTTAGCCACTTTCTGACTTTGGCTAGGAAAATAAACACAGCTAGCCTTATTAGGTTTGGCTACATAGCCAAATATAATAGCTACTAGCATAAAAAAAATCCAGGAAATGTCAGCAGGAGCAACTTGGAAATACATGCTTGCTTATGCTAGCTACATTTTTGGCCTTGTGTTGTAATACTTGACTTGTATTCCTATATGTTCAGAGTGTTTTGCTTTTATGCAAATAAATATAAAACATAATAAAAATGCCATTGCTGAACATTTTAGGAGTGAAGAAGACACTGTTTTTTGGATTTTTAATATATCAATTTAATGGAAATATGTTACCATATTTTACTATTATAATTAGTATTTATTTACGTAAATAGATTTGAAGCCAAGGCATTAGAAGGATAATAAAATACTACAAAAAACACCAACTTTGTAAATACAGGATGAAAATATTAAATCCAATTCAAATTCTATCAGCTGTGTAACAGGGAGCCCTTCCCCTGTTACAGGGGGAGGGATCTCAAGTCAGCAGAACTGGAAAGGGCTTTTTCAGAGGGGTTTTTTCTGATATGGAGAAATGCAGTTGGCAGGGCTGAGATAAGGAGCAGCCCCTAAGCTCAGGTCATAGCTGAGACTGGCTCAATAGGCTGGACTGCCAGCAATCGGCAGGGATCAGAGGTTAAATAGGCTACCTTGCTGGCTGGAGGGGTAGTGAAGCCCTGACCTTGAAGGGTGTGTCCCCATATGCAGGGACCCTTGCAGCAAAAAAGTAGTGGCATAAATTTGTATCACTACTTTTTTCCGCTGTGTAAACCCCTGCACATGAGCTGTGGTATAGGGCAAAATGCTCCACTTTGGAGAACCTGTCATTTCCCTGCTTGTCCCAGCTCCTAGCATGCTGGAAAATCCAGGGCAGAACTAGAGGAGGGGAAATGCTTTGCGCAGTAGCAAGATCATCTCCTAGCAGGACTGAGCCTCTAGATCTGCTAGTGCAGACTTCTTTTCTCACCCTTTTAATTTTTTTTTTGCTAGTGGGATTTTCCTGGTAGCAAATGCTGTAAATTTGGAGTGCAGATTATGTTTTGATATGCTGGGCATGCTGTTTGTGACACTGAAAAGTGATCTGCAGTGCTACAACCTGCACGTGCCTGCATGTCTGGATCCAGCCTAAGAGGACAGGATGGTCTCTGCCACAAAGAGAGAAAAGGTCCAAATAGACACTGTAATTAGCTGTGGAAACAGAGTGAGTTTTTTTGTGGTTTTCACTTTTGTTTCTGGTTGGTTTACATAGCAGGCCAATGGGGCAAAGCCCCGAGTTGAGACTGCATCCCTTACCCCAAAGCAGGAGAAATTTTAGTTCAGATTTTTTCTTTTCTTTTGTAATGGACTTCTGGAAGATGAGGATTGTCTGTGAGGGGAGGTGAAGATCACTTTGCACATGTCTTAAACTACCCTGCATGTTTGAAGGGCAAGGGGTCATACCCGGGGGGGGGGGAGGGGGCGGGGGTGGGCATAGATTAAACTCCTTTTAGGCTGGGGAACCTGGAGGGCAGAGCCCTATTGTAGAACCTAATTTCCAGATGTGCCACTGCCATGGGAGATCCAGAACCAGAGCCAGACTAAGTTATCCCAGGGCTGAAAGCAGCAGCTAGAGCAAATTAGGCCCTGAACAGGAGGGTCAGGGCATGTATAAGTGTGAAAGGAGAGATCCAAGTGGCCCAGAGGAACCTCTCCCTCCACCTCAAAGACTCCAGATGTCACCTGTTTAATTGATTCTATCAAGGCATGGCAGGAGAGAGGGTGGCAACTTGGAGGAGCTAGAAAAGGAGATGGGGCAAACTAGCCATCCACCAGGGCACACAATCTGCCCCCTCTTCAAAGCTAAGCTTGCCACAGCTCCTTAGACTGTGTTAACATTTAATGTGAGCAGAGCTGTGAAATATATTGTTTGATGGTAGTTTTGGATAAAAACAAATTCAGTTTAGCGTATAATGAAGAATATTTGGCTCGAGGGCAAAAATAGCACTGGATTAAAGAAAAGGGCTTGAAGTGGGGGTTGAAAATGGTAGGCCCCAAAGTTAAATAACAGAAAGTAAATATATCTGTTAGCCAGATATACTTTTCTGACACTTCTTCAAGGGAAGTTTTATGTTTTTAGGTTACAATGAAAATGGAAAAATCTCTTTGATCAAGATGTTGGAAAAACAAAAAGCGCTTTCTTTTATAGGAGATGATTATACTCTGATGTTATGTCTACTCAATAATGTATTTTTGACTTCCTTTTTACATGCAGGAAAATAATTTCCAAAGTTCTGCACTTAAAAGTTCAGAACTTGGTTATCCAGTGCACCATATGGTGGATGACAAATTGGATGCAGAAAGATATACAATGCAAATGGTAGATTTCTGTGCAAGTCACACAAAAGGGAATTAGTAGAAGAAAATTTTTGTACATACAGTTAAGCTCATCTGGGGTAAATTTCCTCATAAGGACTTGTTACATGATGTACTTAGAACTTCTCAAATGTTAGTGCAAGCTTGAGCTACAGCTGTGAGTTGCTGCTACAGAGCTGGTGAGCCAGGATACGCCTCTATCCCTGCTCTAGGTGATGGTGTATAAGAGATAGGCTGGCGGTGGGAACAGGAATCTGGAAGGAAGAAAGTGAATGGGATGAGGGGTGGGTAATGAAATAGAAGGTGAAAGGAAATGAGGATGGGGGAAATGAAGGAAGTCAGCCACTGATGGATAAAATAAAAAAGTAAATGAAAAGAGGGCTCATGTTTTAATAAACTAGAATTGGAATTGGGGTATAGTCATTCTTCCTGGGGTGGCTGGGAAGTGAGGGAAAGAGTGGTGAGGAAAGAGTGGTGAGGGAAAGTGCTTTAAAACTACTTAGGCAGGCAAGATGTGATATCTTTCATTAGACCAGCTAAAAAGTTGAGGAAAAGTTCTTTGCAAGCTTTTATATATAAATGCCCTTCTTCAGACTTAAGGATACTCTGTTGGTGTTGAGTTCTCTAAGACAGAAAAGTAACAAATTTACAACAAGCATGTCTGTGAACATGTAAATGAGTGGAAGTTAGAAAGAGAATGGGTAGAGATTAGCAGGAAGGGAGGGAAATGTGTGAAGGAATGCATGTGGTCAATCGGAGGCAGGTTACCTGGGGTGTCAGATATCAGACAAGTTGTACTGCATCATAAATCCAAAATCTATATTAAGTCTGTGATTTTTTGCATCTAGCAGAGTTATGGACCCTGTCTATGTCCTTAGATCAACGTGGCTACAACCAACAATCTTAAAAACTACTTAGTATTTAACTAATTTTAGTGCAGCTTGTTTGCTTCCTTAATTATATTTTTCATGAAGTATCATCTACATTTTGTCAGGCAAAGCAGAATACAACAAACTAACATATATTTGATAATATTAAAGAGTGCTTAATAAAACACTACCTGGACAATTTTACATTGCTTTCTTCCACACCACAAAATCTCTCTGTTTTGCGAAGCCACCTTCCTTATTTATAAATGGCTTTTAGTCCATGGGGCCTTTCAAAATTGTGCAGTCAATGCTTTATAAGTCAGTCATGCCACAGCATGCTTAAAAAACCTAGCAAACTAATCAACTCCTCCTAATTAATTATCCCCAACCTCACAATTGTATAGCAGCCAAGTTAAGTAACTCCATGTATTACATTATGCAGATATTTTAACAAGCCAATTTGTATATTTATAAATAGGCAATCGGTCAGCACAACTAGTGCTGCTTCAACTAGTGGTAATTAAATTAAGACATAAAGCTTACAATGCCTAGTAATGGTGGTTGCCTGCTATGAAACTACAAAGGGCATCTGTATTTGGTGGAGGCTTGCAGTTGGTCCTATGTGACATGGCGATAAGATAGCGGAGGAGGTTGTCTGGGAGAAACTTGGTATTGTCATAAAAGGGCTAAAAAAGCTAATCTTAACACTGGGACACTAACTCTCTTCTGGTAATTGCTTCTTCCACTGCACTTCCCTAAGTGGAATCCAGCTGTCAAAGCAGAAGCAAGAGCTCAGCAAGTGCCACATCAGCTTTCTGAGGTCAAAAGATACAACCATGAAGGCTGAAATGCACAAGACTTGACAGGTCTGCTCAATACACCTCTGTCACTTGAGAGGTACAATTCTATCCAGTACTTCAACTATAAGCAATGATTTATATGATAAAAAGTACCTGATTGAACTTTACAGGTTGCTAAACTTGCTCTTCAACCCAAAAGTCTGTGAATAACAAAGCAAGCTTGAACATAAAGCCAAATTCTTCCTTCACTTAACTGCCTTCTACAGTAATCAGTGGAGTTAATTTTAATATACACTGGAACATAGCCCACACAGTCTAATTATTTTTCATACCAGTGTACATCACAACTTAACATTGCCAAAAGCAGTAAAATGATACTCAGGTAAACCAATTTGAAAGGAAAATCTACCCATAGTTTGTCCTTAGCCTTTGTATAGCTGATTCAAATATCAACAGATGATTTATTAGGACTATTTGTCACTTTTCTACTTTATAACACAATGCCATTTTCATTGAGTGATCGCAATAATAATTTGTATTGCTACTTAGTGCAAAGTGTGTTTAGAGTATATCAGTATAGAAGTTACAGTATAACAGTTGTATGCACCTGTTATCAGAAGCTACGAGATGCCAGCGGATACATCTACTTGTGCAATCAATGCAATGTGATAAACTCAGAGTACACTATTCCTGGGAGCAGCATCACTGGGTGCCTATACACATGCAGCACTGCTCTAATGCACTGTAGACTCAATTAATGTATCAGAGCAGACTCAATTAATCAAATCTGCTCGAGTGTGATAATTACCATACTCTAGCAGACTTCAGCATCACCTGTATCAGCATCCCCATGCTGAAAAATGGTGGCAGAGGCACTTTAACTAAAGCTCATTTGATGAGATTTAATTAAAGCACTTTGCCACCATTTTTCAGTGCAGGGATGCTAATACACTGATGCTTAAGGCACTTTAATTACAGCGGCTCTCAGAGTTGCTTTAAGTACCCCACATCCCACTCCTGAAGCATGTCTATACATACTATATATGTGTACCTAGGACAGTAGCACTTTGTGCCAGGGCAGAGCAGCAGGCTCATAACATCAATCCTGTACTGGCAGCAAGCTTAGGGATTCAATCCAGGGTTCCAGATGGCAGCATCAGGTGGCAGAGGGACTGCCTGGGGCATGAAAGTGCCAAAACTGCGAAGTCATGTGGCTTATTCCTTGAGCCTGCTACCAGTCTGGGGCTGTTCCATCCTGGCTCAAAGTACTGCTGTCCCACCACAAATTAATTGCAACACAGGAAATGACTCCACCACAATGACTCTACCACAAATGACTCCCCAACAGCAGTATCTTACAGAGAAGTTAGTTTATTTACCGCACTCTAATACCGGCATGTGTATGGATGGTGATGCCTTACTTCAGAGCTAATGAATCAATTTCACAGTAAAGCATGCATGTAGATGTACCCAGTATGTGGTTAACAAGTACAAGATGATAAAGTAGTAACTGGATATGATAAATAGAATATGTAATGTGAATAGACAACATACATAAAACTGAAAAAAGGAATTCCTCTAAACTAGTTAATTCAAGAATATGAGATGGCTTCACCAGCTCTGAGTATAATAGGTGTACTTTGGTGTCTCTCTGTCCATTGCATAACAAAGAAAAGGTCTCTCTAATGATCCTGCATGACAGGCAATAGAAGGAATGGTATCATAGTATCACAGTACCTAGGGTCAGAAGGGGCCTAGAGCAGGCCATCTAGTCTGACCCCCCGCCAATTGGCAGGAAACGAGTGCCAGGGTCACAGG
>JAGPOW010003642.1:37461009-37489328 GCA_030014935.1 Caiman crocodilus
ACCCCCGCCAGTTCCCTTAGCACCCTCGGGTGTAGGTCATCCGGGCCCGCCGACTTAAAGACGTCCAGCCCTTCCAGAAGCCCTTCCACTAGGTCAACCTTCCACTAGGTCAAACTATGGTTTAGCATCATAGTTTCATAGTTGGTAGGATCAGAAGGGACCTGTGCAGATCATCAAGTCTTTCCCCCCACCATGGGCAGATAAGAATGCTGGGGTCAAATGATTAGATGATTATCTAGCCTCCTTTTGAAAACCCCCAGGGAAGGAGTGAGCACCACTTGTCTTAGAAGTTGGTTCCAGCTCCTAGCCTGCCTGACTGTGAAATAGTGACTCCTGATATCTAGCATGAATCTACTCTCTGTCAACATATGGCTGTTATTCCTCATTACTCCTGGTAGCACTTTGGGGAACAGGGAGTCTCCCATTGCCTGCTGGTCCTCCTTGGCCAATTTATAGATGTCCACCAGAACCCCTCTCAGCCTTCTCTGGTGGAGGCTGAACAGGTCCCATAGCCTCCCCTCGTAGGGTCTGACTGCTACCCCCCTGATCATGTGAGTGGCCCTCTTCTGGACTCTCTTGATGCTGTGTCCGCCGTGACACCTGCATCCAAGGATTTTGTGACCTGGTTGAAGAAGGCCACCAGGTTGGTCTGACAGGACCTGCCTCTAATGAACCCATGTTGGTTGCCCTTAAGCATAATCTCTCTTGTTGGTCCCTCACAGATGTGCTCCTGGATAATTTTCTCAAAGAGCTTCCGCAGAACCAAGGTAAGACTAATGGGTCTATAGTTTCCTGGGTCTGCCTTCCTTCCTTTTTTGAAAATGGGGACCATATTGGCCCTTTTCCAGTCATCTGACACCTCGCCAGAGCACAATGACCTCTGCTAATTCCCTCAGCACTCTTGGTGGAGATCATCAGGATCTGCTGATTTGAACACATCTAGTTCCACCAAAAGTTCCCTATGTCCTCACTGACCCTGGGCCTGGATCCACCTCCCAAGATGAAAACATCATCTGCAAGAAGAAAACATAACCCCAAAATTCCACAGAAACAGCTATTTTCAGAATGTGTTTACAAATAGTGTAATAATTATAAGCAAACATATAAGTATATAAAATGCTTCTGAATATTTACAATATATGTATATTTAGTGTTTTTAGCCAGATATGGATATATAGAAAAGGAGGGAAGGGAGACATTTCACAATAAGAAGCAAATAGCTATATCCTGAAAAGCATATGTGTTCACAGAGCACAGTCTAGCAACAGCCCATCAACACTCTACACAAGTGGTACAAAGCAACCCCAAAATAGCCTAAGACCTAATAGAGACCTTCTTGTGCTTAAGGGAACTCTACAGGCAGAAGAACTCCAGAGAAGGAAGTTCTAGGTTTCTGGCACTACCTGCCCTGTTCAAATTGAGCACAGTTAGGTACATTACAGACACAAGGCTAGGGCGAGAAAGCTCTTGTTACTGTTTCTTTTTGCTACACTTAATTTTTTGTAAGTGTGCATTTTTACAAAGTAGAAATTGGAGCAGATATCCTGGCACTCCAGAAACCAGCAGCTGAAGGTCAAGAAGCCACTGGCATACTGTCCCCTGGCCACATACTCCTCACAAATACACATGCATGCAAGGACACATGTGCTTACACTCTCACTGTCTAAGCAAGCATTTCAGACCAGAAATCAGAACATAGAAATAATCCTTTAAGAATATTAAATATCAAACCCATTCAGAATATGTCTAATAAGTGATTTCAGGCGTAATTGCTTTATGCAAGTAGTATCATGTTTTCTTCGTTTACATTCAATTTGATATTGATTCCAAACATGCTGTGACCATTCCTAAATGTTTAATTGGCTAACACTGTGTTATTATTTGTAGAAGAATCACCTCTAAAATGATGTGGAAAAGAAATAAACATACTATTATCACTGTCTGCAGATTTATAAATGACTTCAGAGCCTTGAAATACTTCCCTCTTCATTTTTTGTGGTGTCATTTGTTTATTTACACACTGGTCGTACTTTATCTATACAATATGCATGAATCCTGTTTTCTTTTAATAAATGATGCCATTACCTTTAGTGAAATTAAATTGTGATGTTCCCCAGTATGAGCAATTAGACCATGCGGTCCAAATTCCAGCATGCATTCAGCTTAGGTCCAGTGACTTCAATAAAAGTAGAGCAACTGAATTCAGACACTACTGGAAACTCCAGCTTAGTCATCCTGACCAGCTGCTGGGAACAGCTGTCTTCACTGTTATCTGCTTAAGTCTGCCTGTCTGTTTAACCTTCCCCTATTGTTGAGTTATTGCTTTGGACTTAGAAGTCATAAAAACAGCCATAGAGTAAATCTCAGCAGATTAATTGCACTGCCCTCTGCTGACTCATTATTGCTCAACTAATTAATTACACATTTCTATAGCACCATTGATAGTTATGATGATGGCAATTTGCATTTGTATAGCATCTTCTGCTGAAGGCTTTATGCACAAGTGCTGCCAGTTGGACAGCCCTTGTCTTAAGTTATAGTCATATGCTTCTATGGGTCAAATATGACCCCAGCTATTTTTTTGTTAGAAGAGTTACAAAGGGTTGGCAAATGATTGCATGCTGGATACACACATCAACAAGGCTTAGTTTAATTGTTTTGTGTATGTATATTCTTAAAGTAATATGATATTAAAGACTTACAAATACACACATGATTTAACTCCCATAAAATGATGTGTTCATAATGGCATAGAGTGTAGTACACAGTGGCAGGAGGGAAAATTTTATCCAAGAATGAAGGGTCTAATTATTTTTTAAAATGTTTTGCAATCTTTAATGTCAATTCAGAACAACAATTAGCTCATTTTAAGGTCTCATTTTAAGTTTACAAACATGACTTTTAAATTATTTCACTATTGATTGATTTATCTACAATTGTGCACTACTTTATTTTCTCTCTGCGTGTACCTGTGCATCAAATTATGATCTTCCTTTTTCTCAGTATCACTATTGCTTGTATTTTAAAATTAATGAAATACATACATAACAGAATAAATGTATGTGTGATGTGTCTAGTTTAATTCGTGACCTTGATTATGAAGCTAGTTCGCCAATGGTGACAAACCATCTTAATATATAAACCTAGGCATGTCTCCCAGAGTTAATAAATGCCACATTTCCAGTGAAAACAGACTAGAATTTCTTGCCAGCTATTTTCTAGTGCTATCTACAGGGAGAGTTGGCTTATTCTAATAAGCTTGAGTTAATACTTTCCTGGATGTTGCAATGTAAATCAATAAAACGTCTGCTACATTAAAAACAAAATCGTAATTCACAAATTGCTTATTTTGTCTTTCTTTCCTTCAAACAATTCCTTTTCATTTAGTGAAGATATCCCCTCACCTTTTTCCCTCACCTAATTCTTATTGTGTTGCACTCTCATTTTATGCTTTGAGATACTGAATCCATTTGTTAATATCTGACCCATGAAAAAACTACTTTGCATGATATCATAAGGGCCAATTTAAAAAACTGAAAATCCTTTAATCACCATTACTCAAAGTTGTCTTGGATTATCTATTGTTTCATCACATATACAGGATCCGCTCTCTCTTCCTCCTATACACACACCAAACATATCCACCATTTATGACTATCTCTCTCTTTCTCTCTCAAACACACACACACACACACACACACACACACACACACACATATGTTTCATGCATGGCGAAGTGTAAAAGAACACAAATGATGACTAGTGAAAACATCCAGCTTTTAGATTTTGGGGTGTATCCAGCAAAGGAAAAGCTTGATGGATCATGGTTCATTTGTAACATTTGGGGATTTTAGTTTATCTGGAGATACAGTTACTGAATTTATATTTTGAATCTTAAGAAACAGTAATACTTATTAACTGCTGGTTAGTTTTTAAAAGTATACTATTTACTGCATAGGCAGGCATAATTGAAGCTTTCCTGTGCTATCCTAGTAATCTTTGATTAGATGAAAAGGTTGGAGGAATCCCTTGAGGTAGGAATGTTAAGGACATGTTCAATCCTTCGAATCTTTTTGTATTATCATACACACATCAATAATCACTGATGTGTGATTGTGATATGGAGAGCTTCTTAGTGAGAACAGAGACAGTGAAACCAAACTTAAATCAAAGGAAAACTTAGATCAAAGGAAAAAACAGTCATAACAGTAAGACAGTGGAAATGACAGCTCATGGAAATTTCAGAATTTCCTTCATTGGAGTTTTTCAAGGGAAAGATGGATACACATTTAATTGGAACTGTTTAAGAATACCACTCCAGCAACTGTTCAGAGGCTTAAACGACTCTTAAGGTCTCTTTTAACACAACGATTTTATCATGATGGTACATTTTTTGTGTTTTCTAGAACATATAACATGAAAATGAATAGCTAAAGATAAGCAGAAATGTATTAAAACAGTCTACCTTTTCAGAAAAGGTATGAAAGACTTACTTTCATGCCCACAACCTGAATAAAACATGATACAAAGAAAGCTGCTGGTATTTATATAATGCAGAAGTTGAAAGGAAGTGAGGACAAATGGAAAGACTGCTTCAGCAAGCTAGAAATAGTATTTACATTGCAAAGTGGGAGGCCCATGAGTTCTAAGTTATATGCTATGCAGTCAAGTAGAGGTTGGTTATACTGCAGATACAGCAAACAAACTTGGCAGTGGTGATAGGTATGTTCTGGTGCTTCTATTTTTGTTAAACAGAGTAGGAGTAACTGTTTATATTGGAAAAAAAGGCAACCAATGTGTGGCTTGGAGATGTGAGGTAAGAACTAAAATTTAAAATCTAAATCATTCACATAGCTTTGGTTTTGATATATTTGAATCTCTCAGTCTGTGGGTCAAGGTGGCATATGAACATAGTATAATATGAATCAGATTATCTTCCTCAGCTACCACTAGTACTGCAAAAACTATGTGAAATACAAATCGGCATCACTCCGATAATATGGACAATAGGAAACGCCCCAAGGATGATCTAGTAGCATTGCTAAAGACTGGGGTTTCTCTGATGCTAAGATGAGCAGAGGTGACAGCAACACGAACACATTTGCAATATGGGGCACATGGCATACCTTTTCCTCCCAGAGGAGGAATGAAGAGGTTAGGAGAAAGAAAAAACTAAAGAGCTAGTGTACAAGATGATAACTAGAGATGACTATAGTGGTGTGTGCAGGATTCTTTTTCAACCTGTTTGCCCAACCCCTTTAAGATGAATACAAAGTTCAGGCCATTAACACTTTTTACAAATCAGAACTCTGCAGACTTCATTATGTGTAAGTGTATGCACGTGTGGGAATTAAGCATGTCCAGGGAAAACAACAAACTTGTAGAGTTTTGCTTCCAGCCTCTAATCAACCTCTAATGAATGTGTAAAAATTCTAAATTTAGAGGTTTATTATTCAAACACATTTATGATGAATTTTAGAGCAAAAGTATCTTCATGGCCTTAGAATAATACCCTCTTGCAACTATCTAATCCCAGTTGTCATGTACTGAGATACTAGCTTCTGAACTAAACTTCTACAAAGTTTAAACATTGAGAAGACAATAAGATGTTCTTAAACTCTTTTTTTAGAAACAGTTGAATATTTTTTTGCAGAACCTTTCTGAAGAGCAGAGAAGAAGAGAGAAGAGGAGATGAGACTTCCTTTAAGTTCACTTTGTTTTTCAGGGAACTGGACCGTTTCTGTCTAGTTACCTGCACTGGCCTCACGTTAGTTATCTTTCCCTGAGCTGAGGACAGAGAAAAGACCAGTTTCTCCCCACACAATCTGGCAGTGAAGGGAGAAAAATATTTCTCAGATTGCCCAAAGATAGTATGTGCTTCTTTAATTTTTTTAGAGGGTGGAAGCCCGTAATGCAGGGGCCTCAGACCAGTACGGATGGGTTTTATATATTCCCCTTCTCCAGATGTACCCTTCATCGCCTTTGTCTTATTGAGCTATATCAGTCTTCTCACCAATTTAAGTGATGCCTTTCCTCCACAAAGGATAGGGAGTTCTTTGTCCTACCAGTGTGAAAGAAGCGCTTATCTCCCTGCCTCTAAAGTTGTGTCTACATTGTTTCAAAAAGATGAGAAAAAAGACCTGAAGTCTGTGATTTAAATGGGCAGACTTTACTCATTTCCTCCTGGTTCACAGCTTCCATTCCCCTGCTCTATCCTTGACACACACTTTCATAATCCCCAACCTAATGCTAGGACCTACCACCCTCTCCTCATACAGATTGGGAAAGACAGGTATCGTCTCATGGTTAGGAGCTCCAACCTCATTACCCAGTTCCTCTAAGAAATGCATCTGCTAAGGTCACTGTCAAATCTAGAAAATTAGGCCCCTCTACACATGTAGGTAAGGTGCAATTGGATCTAACACATGATTCACACAATTGTGTCTTCTGCCATGCCACACATGCATGGCAGGAGGTATGATTGTGAGATCATGCTTTCTATCTCATCATGCCTTATTGCTGGTGCAGGGGAAGCCTGGCCCTGGGTGCCTGTGGCACTGGCAAGAAGCAGGCTCCCATGGCATGGCTGGGAGTCCCATGCAACCCACAGCTGAAGGCTTCCCAGCTATAGGGGCACCCCACACACCCTAGGGCCTGATCTTCTTGCCCCAAGGGTAAGAAGAAACCCTGGGGTTAGATGATCATTACAAATGCAGGGATCCAGAAAAAAAGCTGCAGGGGTGGTCCCCCTATCCTGGAGTTATGGGAAAGCCATGAAAACACAGGATTGTGGCTGCTGCAATCCCTAGGGCTTGAAGAGTTTTCATGGAGCAGGGTGCACCCCTGTGGCCGGGAGACCCATCAGCTGATGGGGCTCTGACCAGTAGAGAAGACATGAAAAATAAAGCTTGATAGCAACCATCTATGAAGTTAGTACACATTTTTTAGGTCTAACTTTATAGCAGTTTAGAGCTTTTTATTGTGTGATAGTTACTTTGCACATGTAGCTGGTCTTCAGGTAATTCCAATATTAAACAGTTAATTGTGCAATCCATATAACATACAGAGGGGACCTAAGGGACCCACAACACTTATGGAACGAATGGCTGTAAATCTCACCCACCACAAGGAAGCACCCGCAATTAGCTTGGCTGTCTCTTTGTATAAACTGTATAAGATTATAAAAAATATACCTGTACCTTGAGAAACTTAGTTACCAGAAACAATATTATAAGTGAGACATTAAAAATCTACATACAATTCCAGACCTTATATACCGTAGCTCCCACCATACTTTCCACTATGGTATTCTATGTTGGTTTACAGTCACTACTGTAAAGAAAAAGAAAAAAAAGTGCCACAGGAACATCAATGCACCCTGTTCAAACACCTCTAACAGTAGCCATAGGCCAATGTTCTAATGCTTCACAGGAAAATGATCCTCCCACCCACAAGTCAGGAATTCATAAGTTCTTGCCAGACCATTCTCAATTAATAAAGTGGAGGCTAAATGTCTTACATTTTGTATTTCTTTCTGTGTATGCAGGGCAATACTTTTTATAAGGCAAGATCCATATCTGAGGCTCATAATAGTGGCTAGAGTGTTTTTTTCTTTCTTTCTACACATTTCAATTATACCAAATTACTTTACCTTCTTCTTGTAAACACCATCTGTACTTCTCATATAAATATGAGGAAGGGAAGAGCCAAAGAAATACAGACCCTGCAAGACTAATGTTGGCATTGTGTCACAGAGTGCATCTACATCATGTGCTTTACTTGAGATTAAAGCTAATTACTGCATAGTAAGCATCACCATCTACATATGCAGATATTTACTGCACAGTAATTTGATCTAATCTCTAGCAAATTTGCTACCTGTAAATACAAGTAACAAATTTACTCAGGACTAATTAATGTGCAGTATGGCACATGCAGACAGCTAACCAGAAGCAAAATTGCTCCTGGTCAGCTAGGCAGCAAGGGGTGGGATATTGCACCCTGCCCCTGGGAGCTGCCTGCTGCTAAGCTGGGCTCTGATGGTGGAGCCTGGACTGACAATGTCCCTCTGCCCCAGCAGCACAGAACTCCCATCTTCCATTCTACAGTTGTGGAGCAGGGGCTGGGAGATGATTGTTCCCAGACAAACCTCCGTGATCATGGGGAGAGTCCCTTGCCTAATGTGGAGCTGACTGAGACCTGCGCCTGACTGGACCATTTCCCAGCTAGCCCTGGGCTGCAGGTACATCTGCATGGGCAGTCTGGAGGTGGCTGGGAACTGTCCTGTTTCAGGCAGCCCCCAGCCAGCTCCTGGCTGCCCATGCAGACTTCTGTAAGTATCCCAGAGCTGGCCAGAAACTTTCCTGGTCAGAGACAGGTCCCCCATGCCACAATCAGGAAATTGAGGTGCGGGGCTTAGAAAGAGCTGCAGGAGAGGGGCAGGCTTGCTGCTATGTCACAGGTGGATCAGGACAGGGGGCTGGGACCTGCCCCTCCCCTGCAGCTCTTTTCAAACCCTGCCCTCAGTTGGGGAGCCGGGGCTGGTAGCTCCCTGCTGCCAAGGCAGGGAGACATTGTTGTTGCCTGGGCTCCTGTGGTGAAGCCTGCCATAGCAGCAGGCAGCTCCCAGGGGCAGGGAGCAATCTCCAAGCCCCAGCTAGCAGACAGCTCTCTCCTATCCCCAGACTCCCTTCCAGCTGCTTTGCTAGCACCCACGGAAAGCCTAGAGCTCCCCCAGCTACTGCAGGAAGTCAGTGCAGGGCTGGAGGGGGCAGAAGCAGACTGCTGCCAGGAGCAGAAAATCTGATCCTGTATCCCCACACATGTAGATTCCTGCCCAGAATGGGTTTACTCTAAAGCAATTTACCCTAAAGGAAACCCACCCCACAGCATTTGCACATGTAGACATGGCCACACTGCATAATTCCTTGATGATCTCTTCTGTGCACAAAGGAATCATGGCCTTATTACTCCTTAATTACAATTCCTTTCAGAATCAGTCAGTTCTGATGACCTGATTCAGGAGGAAGGTGAGGAACAGGGAATAAGGCTGTATCGATCAGAAGATCACAGACTGAAATCTCTGTATCTGGGCTAAATGAAAGGAAACTAGATTGACTCAATATCATTATTTTGCTGATGATCCATTTTTGACAGTGCACATGTCAACTAAAGGAAAATAAACCAGGAAGGATGCTCACATAATACTTCAATATATTCACAGATTCATAGATGTAAGGCTGGAAGGGATCTCAGAAGAGCACTGGGTCCATCCCCCTGCACCAGGCAGGAAAGACAGGTGGGGTCAGGTGACTCCAGCAAGATGACTATCCAATCCACTCTTGAAGATTTCCAGAGTAGGTAATTGCACCACCTCTGGAGGGAGCTTATTCCACAGACTGGACATCCTAACTATGAAAAAGGTTTTTTTTTTTTCTAAATGATGAGCCTGAAATTGTCTTCCAGGAATCTGTAGCCATTACTCCTGGTTATCCCCAGGGGCGCCCTGGTGAAAAGTTGGTCACTGAGCCCCTGATGTACTCCCCTGACATAGGAGTAAACTGCTACCAAGTCCCCTCTCAGCCTTCTCTTTTTCAGGCTGAAGAGTCCTCTCAGCCTTTCCTTGTATGACTTGCCATGCAAGCCTCTGATCATATGGGTGGCCCTTTTCTGGACTCTCTGTCACATCCTTGTTAAAGTGTGGTGCCCAGAACTGGACACAGTACTCCAGTTGGGGTTTCACCAGTGCTGAGTAGAGCAGAAGAATCACCTCCTCGGTCTTGCTGAAGATAGATTCATTGATAGATGCATGTCAGAGTATTATTTGCCCTGCTGGAAACAGTATCATGCTGCTAACTCTCATTCATGCTATGGTCTATTATTACCCCCAGGTCTCTTTCATTCATAGTGCTGATCAGTTTAGCATTGCCAAGCGTGTAGGTGTGCAGGGGATTGTTCATCCCCAGGTGGAGCGCTTTACATTTCTCAACATTGAATTTCATCTGGTTCTGACTTGTCCAACTTGCAAGGCTGTCTAGGTCCACCTGTATCTGTAGCCTATCTTCAAACATGACCAGGCTTCCCCATATCTTGGTATCATCTTTGAATTTGGCCAGTAAGATTTTCACCCCCTCATCCAAATCATTGATGAAGTTGTTGAAAAGTACAGGACCAAGCACCAACCCCTGTGGGACACAGCTGCCCACTTCTTGCCAAGGCGACACGGTTCCTCTTATTAGGACTCTCTGTGTCCCACCCCACAGCCAGCTTTATACGTACCTAACTGTCTCATGGTCAAGCCCACTATCTTCCAATTTTCTCATGAGAACATTGTGGGATACCAGATCAAAGGCTTTTTGGAAGTCAAGGTAACAACATCCACAACTTCTCCCTTATCCAAGTGGTGAGTCACCTGATCGTAGAAGGAGATGAGCTTGGTTATACTGTGTATGAGTTTGGTATATGATTGTGTATATACATTAGCCAAGGTCATATTGAGTATGAGTATAACATACATACTTAAACATTTACAGAAAAATAACACTAAATTGATATAGCTCCTTTTAAAAGCTAGGTTCTGTCATTGAAACATATCTTTGTTTTAGTTTAAAGGACACCATTGAGTATAGTATCTCTAAATTTATTTTGTTGTTCCTAATAGCTACTTATACTAAGTATGCAATTATTTCTTGCTCTTTTGCCCCTTTCCCCCAAAATGTGCTGGCAAAATATTTGCATTAAAGTCCATTTTAAGAAGTAAATTAAAAATGAAATGCTCCTAGCTGGTATATATGAGGTTACAATTAAAAAGCCATGTTTGCATGTCATGTTAAGTTTTAATGGGGAGGGCTATAAAGTACAGTGGAAAATCTCTTTTTGAACTAAATATAAACTGGGCTTTGTATTATTAAACAGAAGAGTTATTAGCCTAGAATGTTATAGAATGCTTTGAGTCATTCTGTATTTTGCAACAAAATCTCTTTCACTGTCTATGCTGTGAATATTTATTTTTAAAGACAAAGCCCTTTCTACCATATTACAACCAAATCTGCCTTACCAAATTGTACACCATAATCTCAGCTTGATTAAAAAAGTATAATTGGTCTAGACCTCAGATTTGCAACAGAAATCTTCCAAACTGGACCTCAGTGTAAACACAAGCAATAATGCTTTTGTGAGTCTCCAATAACTAATATATGATGTGAAATGGCTCAGTTCTTCATACGGTGTTAACTATTTAACAATGAACAAATTCACCACCAATTATTTTACCAGAAATACTCAGCTAATGGAAATCAATGAGATAGTTTGATTTTACATCATTTCATTGCTTTTAAAGATTCCACCAAAGTGCTTAACCCTAAGTACCAAGCTGCCTTTCATGATACCTTCATGTACCCAAACCTCTACATATTAGCCACCTCACCATGCATGAAAACATCTTACTTTTCTCTATGACAGCTTCCACGTGCAGAATATAGGATTAACTGAAGATAAAATTATTGAATTGAAAATCAAACTATGGAACTCAGGCAAACCAGCACTAATTTGACAGACCCTTTTACACTCAATTCAATAGAAATTTCATTTCTGTAACTGACGTTTCTTCAGAGGATTAAAGCAATTTCCTCTACTCAAATGCTAAAGAAAAGGAGCAGTCTTGAGGGAAAAAGGGTGAAACAGTATATACTCAGGGTCTGGTTATAGTATGAACTTTACATATTTAGGAAATCTATGACAGACTAAGTTTACATAATATTGGCAAAATAGTATTAAATATAATTTTCAAAATCTTCTAATTAATTCACTTGAAAAATATTTAAAATAACTGTGAACTAATTTAATTGAGCGTTATAAGTGGGAAAGGGAACAAAGAAGTAAAACAAAAACACATCCAAAAAACTTGGATAAGAAATCATGTAGAGTTATTCCATATGTCTATATCTAAAGCAGCATTTGTTAGCACAAATGGTGGAGATACTAATGTTTCCTCCTCCCTCCCAACCCGAACACGAGGTAGAATATGAGATTTGAAGCCAAAGAGGCAGTAGTGTTTTTAGTGGTAGCTGAAAGATATCCTTTGAAGAGTTTAGCACAAAATAATCTTGATTATATGTGGTGGTATTTAATTTCAAAATAATCATAGCATACCAAGAGCTGACTTCACAACATTTTACAAGAGTAAATATACTATTAGGGACAGCAGGACATGGAGAACCATCACCAGTAATAAGAAATATCACTAAAATAGTATTGATTTTGCTCTGAAAATCCTGGATCCAAGTTGCTGCATTTTTTGACAGTCAGCAAGTGGCTAAAACCTGTCACCAGGGTACTATTGTATCTTCAAAAACCAATTTAAAGGAATTATGGTCTATCTCATTTTACCAGAAATCAGTTGAACTAAATACAGTTTTATATGGTCAGCATCTCACATCTGTGTGTGATATAAGTTCCTTGTGTACTTTAATGAATACTTACTAAACTCTAGTGGAATGATGACTCCAGATATTGTCAGTGTGATGTGGTGCCATTTACCTCTAGCTTGATCTTTTGAAACTGGCTGAAGGACAATAGTGACTTAGAAGTCACTATTGTGGTGCCTATTGAAAAATGTGTGAGTGATTCTTGCTGAATTCCTTAAAAAGTCTACATCACCAAAAACAAAAAAGACCCCAGACAAACAAACAAAACAAGTGACACCTTTGTCAATTGCTGGCTAGCAGGGTCCTGACTAGGAGAGACAGCTGTGAGTTGCTACTAGAGGGTTGGTAGCACAAGACAAACATCTATTCCTGCTTTGCTGGGAATGGGTTGGAGAGATGGCTTGTGGGGGTAGGAGCATGAGGCTAGAAGCTGGAGAGTTTAATGATAGGGACTGGGTAGTGAAATGGGAGATAGATAGGCAATGGGTAGGAATGGCAGCTGGGAGGGTAGGTGGTGAAATGAAGGATGCCAGTCACTGAAGCCATTAAAGAATAAACTAAAAGGAAGGAAAAATAATGATGGATTAAAAAGAAATAAAGAGTAAGTGAATTAAAGAACGTCTCACATATTTTAACATAGTTTGGA
This sequence comes from Caiman crocodilus, assembly GCA_030014935.1. NCBI lineage: Eukaryota > Metazoa > Chordata > Crocodylia > Alligatoridae > Caiman > Caiman crocodilus. The sequence goes on from JAGPOW010003642.1 coordinate 37,474,081, forward strand.
TTGAGATTGAGATTTGTTCCCCAGGAGGGAAGCCCCACCTCAGGGTGGTCCCTGTTATGGCCCCCTGCCTTGCTTCCCCTCTCCACCCCACTGGCTCTCTTCCCTGGGCAGACCTGTGTCCCTGTGAGCTGCCTGGCCAGGTCACACTTCCAGGTAGGAGTAGGAATTGTCTTGATGCCAGTACATGATGCCCTGGATGGGAGAGTTCAGGGGGTGGAAAGTCTTTCCACATAGAACATGAGAGTGTTTTCATACTATATTGGAACCTCTTCTCCTTTAAGTCTCTCCTGCAAATGTAATATTAGAAACATAGAACAAATATTATCCCAAATGACTAGCAAGACTCAGAAGGACTTAAAACAAAGAAAAACAAACAAACCAATATAAGATCTCTTTGCTCATACTTAACCTATATAAATACTGAATAATATAAATAAGCTATGGATTATCCCAACACAAATATATAGCAATAATTTAGTGTTTCCTATAACCACTCTTGTGATCTGTAATCTTCCCAGAGTACCCTGAGTGAATTAAAGCCTTTTATGTATTCATTCTCAAGTCATATGTTATCTGTGCCTACTATAAGGGTTTCTCTAGTACCTAAGCATGCAGACAAATTTGACTTCGAACTCTGACTGAGGAAGAGAAAATAAAAGGTATATTAATTTAGTATTGGAAAAATGCATATGACTAAAGTCCTTCCTTTGAAAAACTGTAACTATACCTTACATTTGTCAGTCACCACAACCAGAGGCAGACGGATAAACTAAGGCAGGAGTGACCAACCTGTGTCACCACAAGGCAGGAGTGACCAAAAGTGCCATACATAGGTTGCATGAACAGCTTGTGTGTATGGCATGCAGAAGATCATGGAGGGGGCAGGCAGCACAGTAGCAGACAGGGCAGGAAGCAGAAGGCAGAGAAGAATATTGGACAGTGAGTACAGAATATGGAAAAGAAGGCAGAGCAGCAGATAGAACAGAGGAAGGGGATCAGAGTGACACTTGGGGAAGAAAAAGGTTAATTTGTGGTACACCTGACCCCCACCAAATTAAACATCTCACAGACTATATACAAAGCTATGTATCAAATTTTGATTGCTTTATTTAAAAAATGACACAGGACCCTTCTGCATAGCAGTAAACTTAAATATGTAGGCATAAATTATAGAATTAGAAGGTTTCTAATAATCTGAGAACTAATACGCAGGGAAAGCCTTCCAGCTGTAGAAGGAAGACATTTAACTGGTCTAAAGTGGGAATCTGTATGGCAGAGAGGCTCCATTTCCCTATCCCTTGCCTGAACATGTGGAGAGGAGACAGAGTCTTTTCTTTCTCTTCTCTGTATGGATGAGACTGGGATGATGTTCTCCCGCAGCAGATAAATACTGACTGTGGCTAACAAGCCACCCAGAAAGGGGCCCCTGGGATGGCAGCAGAATGTGACCTACATTCAATCATGACGGATGTGGTGCAGACAGTAAAAAAAAAGCGCTCTCATGCATAGTACTTTAGTCTAATGCTACATCCATCCAGGGTTATCTTAGAGTGGGATCCACCACTTTTAAAGTACTTTAAGTGCCATGAATGTCTGTTCTGTTATGATTTTAAAGCACTTTCTGCACATGTAACATATACTAAGTGTAACTTCTGTACCTGGTTTAAATGAGAAAATGTTGCATTTGAAACTTGATGTGGTTGTGGAAGAGTGAGGTGATTATTTATCTCATAGGCAGCATAGTTCAAGAGCTCCACATTTTGTAAATCAATATTTTGGTACCTTCCCTACAGAATTATGCTTTTATCTGATATGCTATTAGCTGTGGGAAATGCATGCATTACTCAGTGTATTAAAAAACTTTTTCATGACATTTTTAGTTGAAAAATTTAGTGAGCATGAAAAATAAAACACCTTTCTAAGTGCTATAAATCTTTTCTCCAGTATACCCACAGGGCCTACTCAACACTCAAACACTCTGCCTCTGTAAAGTGCCTTAGAGATAACTCTCCAGTTGGGGGTTGTGGGTGGGAAACAAGCTTCTATGAAATGACACCAGCCATTGTAACCAGTGAATTATATGACTGTGACTGATTTTATTCAATTAATTTAGATTACCTCTCTTAAAAAAAGATCAACCTTCTTCTTTGTGTTACACAAATGTAAACACAATGACCATGTTCATCAGTTAATACAGAAACCAGACATGTGAGTATGTGTGGATTAAAATAATGTCAAATTAAATAAAGTAAACGTAAAATATATTTCAATTCACCTAAATATTGTGCACTGTGGTAGCATACAAGAGTGTGTCAATTCCAGACCTGAGATCTCTCCACTATAATTTGCAAATTGTTTTCCAACTCAGAATTTGGACCACTGAGGCAGAGCAGGAAGAACTTTTATTTATCTGTGTTGCTTGATTTGCACATATGTACATAGTGGAAATGCCACAACAGAGCAAATTGGAAGATGTGATTTCTGTCTTACATTATTTAGGATTTTATAAATAATAAACACTTTGAAATGCACTAGAAGTTACTTGCTCAAGCCATTCTGCATTAACTTAAGCTTTCTATGGCCTCCAAAAGTAGCAATGAGTAAAGTGCATTGCATTAGTACAGTCTGCTAGACAAGTGATGCACAGGCAACTATGACTTAAATAAGTTTAAAGATGCAAGTTCTCCTTCATCCAACTATGGTAAAAAGACATTTTAAGGCTGCTATAATCACTTGAAAATCTAGGAGCAGAAAAGGATAAATGAAAATCCTTAAACATTGAGAGAGAGAGAGAGAGAGAGAGAGAGAGAGAGAGAGCGCGAGTGGGAGAAAAGCACTCTCTTATTAAAATTAAAATTAAAATTAAAATTAATGAATTGCTGCCAGTTTTTAAAGATATTTTCATTTTATTCAGTATGTTGTCCTGATTTAATTTATTGATAGCTACTTTTGATTCAGGACCCTTCCTCAGTTATCACCGAGACCTCAGAAACAGTGACACTTTATAAAAATATTTTTATAAAGGTCTTCATAACTCAATTAAGTATGCCCCTCCTAATATTCCTAATCATCAGCCATTTCCATGGTTGCATCAGCTTGGAAGCTCTGGGTCACCCTATCCTAAAACTGATCTATGTCCTTCTCTTGTTTTATTGCTTCCAGTCCACAAACGACAACAATTTTATAGCAAAACTTTCTGCCATTGGTCCTAAAGTATATGAGTTCACACTTCATACTATTAACCTCAATATCATCTAGTGTTCCACTCCATAAAATTCCCTAATTCTTTCCATATAATAATCTGGCACTCTTCCATATTGGCAATACCTCCCAGCTTTGTCATCTACAAATTTCATAAGCATACATCTAGTTCTTGTCCCATGTTTGGTAATTGAAATGTTAAACAGGATAGGATGGCTTCACAACCAAGTCATTAATAAACTTTTTTTTAATGTAATAATATCCCTTTCAGTGTAACGTTTTGTAGTTTCCATTTTAGGCAACTTACAATTATAGTATTAATAATCATCCTCATCTCCAGCTTATCTGATAATTTTCCATAACATGCAGTATCAAATAATTTGCTGAGATTTAGGCAGACTAGGTCCTTTGGATTATTGCTAACTAACAAGTTAGGTATCATATCATACAGGGATTTGAACTTTCATTTGTTATGATCTTTCCTGGATAAAATCTGGTTGCATATTGCCCATTTTCTGGGTTTTTTTTATATATTTCTCTCTCTCTCTTTCAATAACTGTTCTAAGACCTATATAAGGTTGAAATCAAAGTAATGCATTTTTAAATACCTGAATCACCTTTTTTTCCTGTTCTGAATATATGCACTACATTTGCTATTCTTCAATAATAAGTAATATCCCTGAATTGACAGATTCATTGAAGAGCCATGCCAAGAGAATCGCTATTTTACATTTCACATTTTCTGGGATAGTGATGATCTGGGTCACCCAATTTCATCACAGTAAGCAATCTCAGCTTTGCTTCTACTTAAGGTATAACGTCCATTTCTGTATCTTTATTCCCATTTGGTGCCCACATTTTATCCTCATTTAAATCTTCAACTTTACTGAAGACTGGAGCAAAGTATTTGTTCATATCTAGATTATCTTTAATGTCCATTTTTATCTTTTTAGTTCATTTTCAAAAGGCTAATTAGCACAGTTATGATAAAGGATTCTGTGCCCTATGGTTGCTTGTGGTTTAACCACAGATTATTATTTTAGTCTAAATAGTAAATCAGATTCTCACTGAGATGACTAAATAGAAAGAGTGGCTTTATATATCTTGTTTCAGACAGAAAGTTATTTTTTTCTGAAAAAGTAGTCTCTCACCATCTTTACTTGTCAATGCTTATGTGACAAGTACAGTAGTATACCAGAATTTCCATATGGATGTCTTTTGAAATGGTTGTTAACAAATTAGGATGTACACATAGCAATAAATATAAAACTGATACAACAGAAAACTAAACAAGAAGATTTTCAGTATTGCCTTTAATCAAAAATATTCAAAATTCTAATCAGCCCAGAGGGTTCCATTACAGAAATCAGAATTCATTTTCAAGGAATGAGTTGCATAAATTAAGATTCTTTCAGTTCCCCTCAGATACTACTTAAAAGCAAGTATTTTCAGTAATACACAAGTCAGGATTCTATTTAGGAAATCAAGAGTGATATTTATTTTTTAAAAGCGACAGCCAGAAGAATGCATTGTTAATCACTTTACTAGATTTGAAGTGCAGTAAGAAGTAACATTACTCTCATGATATTTTCATTTGTTCTTGATGCAAATAAATTGAGCATAATGGCCCAGTTGAAGTTAATGATACATTTCAATAGAATACAGTGTGTGGAATTTTTCAAAGACTTGTTAAAATATACCATGGAGTCAGTCACAGATGCATTGTTTTCACCATGTAAAAGAAGCTATTAGAATAATAGAATAAAAAAAAAATAGGATTAGAAGCGACTTGAGGAGGTCATCTCATCCAACCCCCTGCTCAAGGCAGAACCATCCCCAATTAGATCAACCAAGCCAAAGCTTTGTCTGGCCATGTCATAAAAACCTCCAAAGACGGAGATTCTACCACATCTCTGGGTAGTCAGTTCCAATGTTTTACTACCCTGCTAGTGAGAAAATTCTTCCTAATATCTAACCTAAACTTCCCTTGCTGCAACTTGTGACCATGGCTCCTTGTTCTGTCATCAACCACTACGAGAACAGTCTAGCTCCATTCTCTTTTGAACCCCTTCAGGTAGTTGAAGGCTGCTATTAAATCCTCTCTGTCTCCTATTCTACAGACTAAATAAGCCCAGTTCCTTCAGTCTTACCTCATAAGTTATGTGCCTGAGCCCCCTCACCATTTTTGTTGTCCTCTGGTTGACCTTCTCCAATTTTTCCACATCTTTTCTACAGTGGGGAGCCCAAAACTGGACACAGTACTCCAGATGTGGTCTCACCAGTTCTGAATAGAGGGGGATAATCACTTTCCTTGACCTGCTAGCAACATTCCCACTGATGTAGTTCTTCTTTGCAACAAGGGCACACTATTGGCTCATAATTCAGCTTATTGTCCACTGTACCCCCAGGTCCTATTCTGCAGAGCTGCTGCCCAGCCAGTCAGTCCTCAGCCTGCATTGGTGTATTGTTCTGCTCTATGTGCAGGACTTTGCACTTGTCCTTGTTGAACCTCATGAGCTCTCATTTCTTTTGGGTCAAACCTCCAATTTGTCTAGGTCATTTTGAATCCAACCCTACCCTCCGGCATATCTACTACTCCACTCAGTTTGGGATTATCTGTAAACTTGCTGAGTGTGCTCTTTATGCCATCTTCCAGGTTCTTGATGAAGACTTTGAACAAAATTTGCCTCAGGACTGTCCTGTGGGGCACTCTACTTGACACCGGCTGCCAACTAGACATTGAGCCATTGATTACAACTCTTTGAACCCAGTCCTCTAGCCAATTTCCTATCCGCCTTACAGTTCATTCATACTTCCTTAGCTTGCTTGAGAGAATGTTGTGGGAGACCGCATCAAAAGTCTTGCTAAAATCAATGTATATCACCTCCACCGGTCTTCCCACACCCACAAGGCCAGTCACTTCATCATAGAAGGCAATTAGGTTGGTCAAGCATGACTTACCCTTGGTGAATCCAGATTGACTGTTCCTAATCACTTTCTTCTCCTCCAAGTGCTTAAAAAAGGATTCTTTGATGATCTGCTCCATGATATTTTGGGGGGACTGCGGTGAGACTGACTGATATGTAGTTTCCTGAATTCTCTTTTTTCCCTTTCTTAAATATGGGCACTATGTTTGCCCTTTTCCAATCATCTGAGGCCTCTCTTGATTGCCATGAGTTTTCAAAGATGATGGCCAATGGCTCTGCAACCTCATCAGCCAACTCTGTCAGCACCCTTAGGTGCATCCCATCTGGCCCCATGGACTTGTATATGTCCAGCTTTTCTAAATAGTCCCTAACCTGTTCTTTTGTCACTGTTGGCTGCTTACCTCCCTGCAAAACTGTGCTGCACAGTGCAGTAGTCTGGAGGGTTGCCACTGAAGACTGAAGTGAAGAATGCATTGAGCACTTCAGCCTTTTCTACATCCTCTGTCACAAGGTTGCCTCCCCTATTCAGTAATGGACCCACACTTTCCCTGATCTTCTTAGTAAACTGGAACAACTTACCTTTGACAGTTTAATTAATTAAAATAGACAGTAACTGAATGCATAGCTAATACAGGATGTGTGAAAATCTATGCACTCCAATATTGTTTTTGTAGGTTGTGGGACACTTCCGAGAAAATAACAAGCTCCACAAGGTTAAGTGGAAATATGAATAATATCTAAGGCTAAGTACAGCTACACAAAAAGCCCAAGGCACAAACTCTCTAAGTACTTTACTCAAAGTGCTCTAGATTATGTTGGGAACAAGCAAACAGAACAGACATTTTCTGTTCAGTGCAGGGGACTCAGAGCCTGCCTTCACTGGCTGAGACTAGGAGACTCCCATGCGCCTCCCAGGAGGCTGCTGAGAATGTTGAGCCCTGCACTCCTAACTTATATGTTTATATATAATATTAAAAGATTAATTACAATATTATATATGCATAATAAACATAAACATATGTATAAACATGTAATTCCATTTTTATTTATAAAATTATGAATATACTACTATTTTTACTTCTACCTAAGATAATAGGAAAGCTTGTACAAAATGTAAGGAACATGGACTGATATGATTCAAATTAAAATGTGATTGATATCAGATCACATTGGTTTTATCAACTCTTCAAAGCTGAACCTCGAAAAAAGCTTTTGTTGTCATATTCTGATATGTGCCAATAGAAAATTTGTATCATATTTCCCCACCATGAATTTGGGTCATACAGAAAAACATATTTTAAAATTATATTAGAGATTTTTTTTTAAGTCAGTGGAAAAAAATAGTGCATTTACTAATTGAATTTATCTTCTTATATGGCCATCACAACAATTCCAAATCCTCAGGATTCAAAGATGAAAGACTAAAACATATGAACTTCTAAAAACATTTGAAAAAATCTATTCTATACCATCTCATGAAATTGAAAAATGATACGGCAGGATTAAAAGTTATTGTTGTGAGCTTTATTGCAAATGGAGAATATTTCTCTTTGGCAATAAAAATCACTTTTCTAGGCCCACAAGGTCAAGGGATAGAAGAACGTACACATGACTTCAGCACAAATTAAAATTTCACTATCTTCAGTTGTATTTTGAGTTATTGGCAGGGGAGAGGAGAGGGGGACTAGGTAAGCAGAAGGAGTAAATAGCTTTTTACCAGATTATTTTTTATTTGGCATTTTTTCATTGAAGCCTCTCAGAGTTTTGTTGAATAAATACAATCTATTATGTAGTTCTGAAATTTAGCATTTACTTTATCTAAAAGTGACAGTAAGAAAGGAGAGAAAAAGACCTTAGAACTAACATAGAATGTTTTAAAAGAAAGCTCCATGATAATAGGAAAAAATCAAATTATTGCATCTAATTAGAGTGAAGAGTAACTCTCAAATAAAAATGTTTTAAAATACCTAAGCTAGAATAAAAAAGAATGATCAAACAGGAAGCTGTTACATTGACAGTTTGATAACACAGAACAGGACTAAAAGAATTAGCTTAACCATATGAAAGGCCCTGAAATAAAATGAGAGAAAGAAAATCTGCCTAAGTGCAGAATAAAACTAAGTGACTGTAGTAACATACTCATTATAGGTAGTCTTCTGACTGATATACATTTTTTTTTAACAAATTGTACCTTTGGGTACACTGCTGCTTGCAGAGGTACCAAAAATATAGTATTTTCTCCCATACCACCCCTCCCCACTCCCCCAAGACGTGCACCTTGTTTTTGGAAAGGCAGAATAATGATTTTTTTTTTTCCCCTCCCAGGGTTATGGCCCTGTGGAGAAGGGATGGAGACTAATCTTCAGCTGTTTGTTCCCTCCTTTTCCTGCTTAGGCAAAACCTATTTTTTTAGGTTGCTGAAATTTCAGCAGCTCTTAGCTGCTCAACCAGTAGCTGAAAATATAGCTTCAGCTGGAGAATGTACTACATGGGCGGATACAGAATTTTGAAAAAAAGCTAAAAATGGCGTGCAGAGCTATGAAATAGGAGGAGACCAGAAATAGCTAATAGACAGCAGCATTGCCAAAGAAAGCATAATTGATTAGTGGAACATCAAGAACATCAAACAGGAGAGAGGGTTTTTAACACCTATGAAGCAAGAATCATGTAGGTTATAATGAGCTATTAAGACAATTGACTCCCTCAGAGCTGCCTGAATAGAACTATAACTGTAGCTGTCATCCAGTAGGTTTTAAACTTTAGGAACAGAAGCTGAGTGTAACTACACAACTGCACCCTCCTTTAACCTGCCCTTGCTGGACTCCATCTCTTCCTCCATTCAGCTGCTGGAAGGAAGAGAAGGGAAAGAAGCAGCAGTCATCTTAGAGTGTCTCCATGCTTGTTTCTGGGCAGAAAAATCATCTTTCATGATCAAGCAATGTACCTCAATTCTGAAAAGGTAATTTTGGAGGGGGAAGCTGACTGTGGAATGAGAGTAAACATGGCATAGAAACATTTTCTTGGACAAAGAAGAGGTTTTATTTGTATACATCCATTCTTGATTAAGTGCACTGTGTAACAAGGTCACACCTACGCTTGGGACAGAAATTACACATAAACCAGTATAAGGGATCCGAAACCGGCTCAAATCTGTAACACAATAGAAGTTCAGTGCACATAAACCACTCTCAAAATGGCTGAAAGCAGTTTGAGACGAACTTGGATGGGTGTAGTACCAAACTTAACTGATCTAGGCTAAATGGGTTTGTTGAAATTCTGTCCCAGATCCCCTCCAGATTCAAGGGTGCAGACAGAAGTGACAATGCTCACCCAATCAGGCCATAGAAAGCAGTTTATACCTGTGACCAAACACAAGTTCATGGATGCAGATAGCTTAAAAAAGGGCTGATCAGATGAAAATGTGACCCCTCACTGCATGAGGTATAAGATAAATATGTTGAAAAATGTAGCACCTTTTGTAACTTCCATCTGCGAAACTCTCAGCCTGTCACTGTTTCAGAATGAGGGAGAGAGAAAGGGAGCAGCTGGAGTTTAGTCTGAGGGTGTTTCAGATCCCCTCCCAACCCCAGGGGTGGGAGAGGTATATTGGAGCCCCTCCACTAAGTGAAGGAGATCCAGTTCATCCACGCCACCCCTAAACACCAGCTGGGGAGCTGCAAAAAACAGTTCCCTCCATTGCCTTTCCACCCTCTCATTTTGACAACAGTGAGCACTGGCAGAGAGCCCCAGCCATTGCTATGGGAAGCTGGCTGCAGGCTCCCAGTTACAGCTAGTTCTCCCTCCCCACTGGAACCAAAAGTGAACTTCTGTTTGGTCTGGGAAAACGTTGAAACTTAGGACGCTTTGCAAAAATCATTCTGAGTTACAGCTGGGAGCTCTACTTCTGTCTGCACCTCAAGTTAACTCAGAGTCCCCCAGAATCACAGGATGCCTGCTCCCTCTCACAGGTTGTGTGGGCTAACTTTGGCCCAAGCTGCCTGCTCTAATTGATCAGTGAAGCATGCTTTAGCATCCCCTGGCTTCAAGGCATGGCTGCTGCAGGCATGTGGCTGCACTTCCACAATCAAAAGTAAATCTATTCAATCTACACATCTTAGACTAACCTGTGAAGATCGAATCCTTTCAGCTTTGGGTTTTTCATAACCTGTACTTAGCCATAAAGGTCAATAGTACTAGCAGTTCTCTCTCATGGAGCTGTACCAGCATTACTTTCTCAGAGCCTAGGCCAGAAGCCATCAGGTATATGTATCTGAAGAAACTCCTGAATCTAAATAATGAATGCTACCTAGATGATATATCTTCACTACCAAACCTTATTAATTCAACATAGGAACTCCTGGACTTAGAGAGTAACATTGAATCAGACTCAACTGATCTGTATTTTGCAGTTCCTTTTTTAGGGAATTTGCCATTAAATTGTCAGAATATTGATATTATTGCTGTTGTTTTTGTGTTGCTGTTGTTCCAGTTAATAAACAAACAAACAAGGGGAATAATATTTATGAAAGTTATTGACAGAAACTCTCAAACCTACAATGCTCATAAAACTCCACAGGAATTTCTGAAACTGGAGTTACTACAATTCTGGAGCAGACAAAGCCTAAGCAGAGAAAATTTGACAGTAGCAATGTGGGCAGCTAATTTACATTACCTATGCACCCAATTTACCCAGTTTACCAAACAGAGGTTTCTCTGAATTATTTATTCCTTGCAGACCAAAACTGTTTATTCTTTGTGATCTTTTTTCAAGGATATTAACTGCACTCTTCAAAAGAATATGAGCTTTGAAATCTTTAAAAAGAGTCACAAATTACAGAGGAATCAGTTTATGTGATGCCATTACAAACAGCAAAGAGCACAGTGGGTGCATCTGAATGTTCATTTAATGTGCTGTGGTTACTGCACATTTGGTTTAGTATCTGTAATAATAGGTACTAACTGAATGTGCTGCAATCGGTGTTACTGCACAGTAGTGGCAGCACACTTTTTGTAATGCTAATGTGGAGTAGATTAATTCTACTTCTCATTAGCTTGGTTTTTGCTGTCATGCACTAATGTGCAGTATAATTATTCTACTTCACATTTAGAGTCTTGTGTAGAAGCGCCTACTGACAAAGTAAATCCTTTTCCTGGTTTATGCCAGCTGAATCCATTTACAAGCAAGGCAAACAACAAAAAAGACTTTGTTTATGAAGTAGAGGTGATCTAGCAATTGTTCCAGAACAAGCTTTTAAGATGCAATATCTTATTTGTGCTATTTGGTCCAATTCATACTTCCCTGGGATAATAATTTGATGAAGAACAATTTGGATTTCTCAATTACAAGCTGTTTGGTATGATAAAGATTTCTAGTAATTTGAAAAAAAAAATGTTTTCATGCACAAAAGATATTGATATTGATATTACTGTTCCATTACCTTAAAGGACTTTCAAAATTATTCTTATATCATTTCTTGAAACTTTGCACTCTGCATTCAAGTGGAAATACCATGAATTTCTGCTCAATATGTTATGTACCACTGGAAAAGCCTATCACTTCTACTGCAGTAGGAGCTTCAGAATAGCTAAGCTTTTCCAAACTGAAATTTTTAATATGAATGTGTTTACATTCAGCTATAAGCCTGAAGGCACTGTTGTTTCAGCTAACTGAATATAGCTGCTTCCATTGACATTCCTCTACATATTGCAGTGAACAAGTAGAAAGCAGTAATAATATTTGGTGAAAAATGCCCTTAGCAATCTCCAGTGATCAACTGCAAAATTGTAATTTCACTCTTTACATAAGTTAAAAGTATGAGACTCTTATAGCTTTCTTTTGCAAGTTGAGGCTACTTTCTCCCTAAAATATTGAAACAATTAAATTACAATAGTTTGTATCATCCACCTGCTATATCTTGTCCCTTAGATTGTACACTTTTTTGAGGTAAAAACTATTTACTATTTGTACAGTAATTAGGTCCCTTGCTTTGGTAGTCTATTAGATAGCACCACTAAGTGAAATATTAAGGAGAATAAAAAGAAGAGCAGGTCTCTGGAAATATTAATTATTTTTAGATAAGAACTTCATGTTTTCTATTCTTAAATCATTTCAGTTGAGATATTGGACTAATTGCTTGGAAAGATTTGATTACCTGGATAAAGGGGAAAATAAGTTTAATTAGGGAACCTGAATTTTGGCATACACATACGAATTGTAAAATTAGAATTTTACAATTAATAAGAAAATTCCCCCAAATAGCTGGGTTACACTATTAAACTTGGGATTGTTCCTTTTGAAACTTAGTATATTTTGATATAAATATCAACATTTCAGAGAACAGGAAAGGTGGAAGAAATTTGAAATATGGGAGAGAGACTTTTTATTTAAACAGTAAGTATTTGGGTAAAATACATGAGTATGGAAAAAATCTGACGTGACATGGTCACTAACACTAAAGTGTTTCATGAATTGCCTCCATACACAGACACAGACACATATTATATTGCTCACCTATGTATCCAGAATTAAATACCAATCAGTGCAGCCATGTTTCCAACAGGCTGTTATATATAGTGACTTTACAGGCTTTTGAAAAGGCTACTTCTTTGGAACATTAGAAAAGATTAATCAATACTGTTTAAGTAACAGAAGGATGTCACATTGCTTTTTATAGAAACAAGTATTTTTATGTAAGCATCTGACTTACATTTGGTACATTTAAATGTTTTTTTAATATCTGAAGAAACACCACATAATCTGTGGCATATGGTAGAAATCAAGGTATTTCACCATTTTTGCATTTTCTTTCACAGTCCAATTTTTATTTAAGAAAGGTTCCCCCCACCTCTTGCTTTGTTTTTGATGCATTTTACACTGTTTAAAACAAAACAAAAACTGCATTAAGCAGAACAGTGAGTAAATATAATGTATGAAAGAGAACACCAGAGGGAGCTTAAGGATGGTTGTCGGAAGAGAAGCAGCAAAGATGGTAACATATGCAAATTCTGTAAATTAACGTAAGAAGCAGTTTAGTTCAAATGCATAACAGACTCCTTTGTCACTTTCTCTCAGTCTTTTAAACTTTGATGTGCAACTGAAAACATATATAAATATTAGATTCCATGATTAATAAAGCTAGCAAACTCTACTGCAAGCACAGCAGTTAAAAAAAAAAAATAAAGGGAGAAGAAAACTCCCATTACCCTTGTCATCCTATAGCATTGTTTTCCAGATTTAGTTCTTTACCAAAGTGTGATTTATAATTTTTGTTGCATTTTGTTTAGTAACTCTCAGGTCACCCAAGCATTTAGCTTAGGCATAATAACAAATAATAAAGTGAATGGTATGATTGTTTTTTGTTTTTTTTTACTATGGCAAGGAAACTATGTGAATGGCTATGTATAAAATTATCTTCTAGTGTTTGGGCAGGTACAGACATTACACTTTTACAGGTATAAGTGATCTTAAACCAGTTTATGCTCATAACAGAACAGAAGTTTGGAACACATAGACTGGTTTACAAATAGCAGAACCCCGTCAAAGATTGCCACTCCCTTTCCCCCTCACTCCCTCCCCCATAAAAGGGTGTATGATCTGATCACTACCAATCAAAACTAGGCTGCTTATGGACAATTGCATAACTTAGATTGATTCCACCTTGGGTTTTTAGAATTTCTGTACCTAGCCTTTGTCTTCTTCCTTAAGGTTGTCTAATTCATAGTTATTATTTGTGGAGTACAGGGAGAGCTGGACCATCAGCGGTGACTAACAATCCACTTCCATAATATGGTATTCACTACAGCTTAAATATAATTCCCCCAGGAATATAAAAGGTAGGAAGTTGAAGGAATGGTTAGAATGCTAGTCAGGAAGGTATCAGTGTTAGCTGACAGTTGTGCATTAAGATAATCAAATGAGGCACAAAAACTGAAGCAAATGGTCTGCTTGTCCTGCCACAGAGGTGAAAATAGCTTGGATAGACCACAAACAAATATGCAAGGAAAGATTAGGATAGGTAAATGGAAATGTGTCCACAGACCTTTATAGTTTATCCCCTGCTCTGTATGTTTTATAATTTTAGGTAAATAAATATCTAATTCTTGGGGGTGGAGGGAGAAGATGGTTGTTGTAGTTGTTTTTTTTTTTTTTAATACACTGTTTTATGCCATTGCAAATGTATGCTGTTACAAACCCCTGGAGGAAAACTCTTACGCATGCCAAAACTAATTACACCTGTTGTGTTTCACCATAATTGGGTGCAGTCAAAAGGGACAACAAATGCTCTAAAACACAATGTGCCCAAGGTCCATCTACAATTAAAAGGAATATATAGGACTATAAACAATGTTTATAGTATTTTACTGGAAAATGAGGGGGAAAAGCAATACTAGAACAGCAATTGAATTTGGTCTTAATTTATTCTGCATCACTGAACTTACATTGTTTCTATTTGCATTCATTTTAACATTATTATATCATCAATGTAATAATTTACATTAAACTTTCCCATTGGCTATTTGATAATTAAGTCCTCTCTGAAACTAATTAAGTAGAAATACGGGGATCCTTTCAATGATTGCTCCAATTCATCATGAAGGCAATGTGATTAACAACAGAAAAATGTGAGGTTTTACCTGAATCACCTCTCCCTACTGGTCTGTTTACAAAGGAACATCTTCACTGTGTTGGACCCTTTTCACTTATACTCATGCCAGGAAGCCTGGAGCACTGATAACATTTACTTCTTAAATGAATGAGGAGTAAAATGTGGACATGATTACTGTGTGAAGAAGGGGTTGGCTAATTTGACAATCACATCTGATTTTTTTTTTTCCAATGGAGACAGTCGAATGAGAAAGAACATATGAAATGCTAAGTTAAATTTCATAGTCAATAAGAATGCTGGAAACAAAAGAAATAATAATAAAAAAGAAACAGAAAACCCTTTAAATAAGGTAAAAAGGTTTACTGTTAGTCACCTTCTAATAAAGATAATGTAAAATTTATGCCAAGTGATATACCAGAATTATATCAGAGAAGTAGCCAAATATGTGATCAGTTGGTGCTTCAGGGCTCCTACACATGTACAGAGAGGCTGCTCCAATGCACTGTAATTACAG
>JAGPOW010003642.1:37489428-37527401 GCA_030014935.1 Caiman crocodilus
ATGACCCTTAGTGGGTTGTGTTGGTTCTGCGGCCACACAAAAAACCGCCCTCGGCGGCGCACCCACGCGCCAGTATATCTGGCATTGGGCCCCCCCCCTATCTCCTATTTATTCGCACCCCCCACCAACCAACTGGTCACATAGTCCTTGAGTTTTGTGCATTAATGCAATGTCTGCCTTGCATTAGTATAGCCTCAGTCCTGCCTCACCCACTCAATGGAGTGGTTCACTGGTGCTCTGGCAAGATACCTGCTATTGCTCTCGAGAACTTGATTTCCTCAGTGTTTAGCAGACCTGATTAATTGAGTTGGCTGCAGTTTGCCTGCGCTTCAGCAATTCCAGAGTCACGTGCATGAGCTTCTGGAACCAGCTTTCATTCAAAGTGCCCTGCTGCTATTTTTCAGCATGGGGACACTGATATATGTGATGCTCCAGGTGCTTTAATTAGTGCGGCTCTTGGAGCTGTGCTAAGAGGCCCTCCCCATTTCCCCTTTGCCCACCTGCTCACCTCCTGGAGCATGTCTATAAACATCTTTAGGGACTATGTTTTATTTCAATGAACCACCAATTACTACAGCACAAAACATGTATGACCCAAATAAAAACTGGATTTTTTTCTGTGTATAAAATTAATAGGTAAAGACATGGACACCGAAATTAGAACTCAGGACTCCCCTATATCTGCTAAGTGTTTTAAGGCTCCTTCTGGCTCAGTGACTTCTGTATTCCTTTCTACAACAATTACACATCTTTAGGAAGGTTGGAGAGTGCCCCTATTCTTGTGGTTCAGATAATATCCAAAGACAGAGGTAACCAAGGGACAACCCACAGACAAATCCAGTCCACAGACCCATGTCATCCAGTCTCTGGGGCTGCTTGTACAATAAAGGTCTTCTAGAAGCTCTGGCAGATAAGTGGAGTGCCACTGAATAATTCATGATCGCGTTCTGGAAGACAGGCATCCAAGAAAAATGTAAGAAGTGTCATACTGCGTCAGATCAATGGTCCATTATGCCCAGTATTCTGTCATGAACAGTGAGTGGCAAGAGTGGATGTTTTAGAGGAAGAGTATTGAATGAGATCTATTTAGAGTGATCTATCCCCTATTCAATACCCTCCCTGCATGCACCATTATTGGTTTAGAGATGCTACAGGAAACATCTCCAACTGCTTTGTCCATAAGCTATTCACAAATCTATCATCTATGGAATTTTCTAGTCCCTTGTTGCACCTAGCTATGTTATCTGCCTCTACCATGTCTACGGGCAATGAATGTCACATGTTAGCAATTAAAATATTTTCTCTTGTTAATTTTGAAGTCATCACCCATTACTTTCAGTGGATGCCCTCTAATTCTAATATTCTGGGATTGGTGAATGATGGTTTCCTAGTCACTTAGTCAACACCCTTCATTATTTTATAGACCACTATCATATCCACACTCAATCTTTTTCTTTCCAAACTTTCTCCTGGGACGGCAACTGCTGTTTCACCAAAGATCATTTTGACTGCCTTTCCCTGTACCTTTTCCAATTTTACTATAGCTGTCTGGAGATCTTTTTGCAGGCTTCTCTCTGTCAGTTTGGGATTTGATAATTCTGTCTACATGTCACATTGTAAAGTGGCACTTAATTTTCTATATATTAAAAACCCAGCATTTTTTGTTTGGCAATTTCTTTTCCAAAATTCTTTGAAAGTCTGCACTGACATTGCTTATGCTATACTTTATTCTGTGGATACTCCATTCTTTAGTGATACATCTGGCAACCTTTCATGAACACTACATTTACTAAAGAAAAACAAAAACCCTAAAAAAATTAGTTGGACAGTTGATCCACTGTTTGAGATAAAATTGGAACTATGAGCTTCAATTTAAAATTGAAGTCTTTGAGTTTTGTGCATTAATGCAATGCCTGCCTTGCAAGTATGACTGATGTAGCCTCAGTCCTGCCTCACCTACTTAATGGATTGGTGCACTGGTGCATTCTGGCAAGACACCTGCTATTGCTTCTGAGAACTTGATTTCCTTAATGTTTAAGAAAGGTTGTCCCTGATGACTCTGAAATATCCTTACTAGTATATTTAAAGGTATGAAGTATGCAAGTGGGAATGGGTGGTAGAGTGTGCTCAGGGCTATCTCAGGTTAGAAAGTCAGTGTAAGTATTCCTTAATATTACCTTTTTCCAGGGGTGATTACTAGATTATTTATTTTAATAGTAGCAGTAAAGTATTTAATCAATTTTAATAGTACTATTTTACTATAGCATACTAGCAATGCACAGTTTTAAAGAGTATTTAAAATGTTCAGTATATGTAAGTCCAGGTACAGTGAACCTTGCATTTAGTTAGCAAAAAAACCCAAGTTCTAGACACAGTCTAATGAAGATTCCTTTGGAGATGTGTTGGTCTATCTATTATGTCACAGACTACTTGGAAAATATTTTGTTTACTGACCTAGCACATTCTAATGGCTTATCTATTTGGACTATATGTGTAATGAATATAAACCATCAGTAAGAAGTAAACTGTCAGCATGGTTTTTAAGACACCCGCATGAATCATTTGGATTGCATGAGAAGGCTAAAATTTCTCTTAGTGAACTGACTGGTCAGTCCCCAATGTTTATGAGTTAAGATCATCTTATTAAATTGCAAAGTCCATGTGCAGGAATTGATTCTGTAAATAAAAATATGTAGCTTATTTGGCTTCTGATTTTGCATGTCTGGAAATAGTTAGAGACAGACTGTGTCTATGGAGCTCAGTTACATCATTTGGTAAAGAAATGCAAGCACTGTACAAGTACCCCAATCCCCTGCCACCAGGTGACAGGTAGGAAGTCCTGGGTTCTAGTCTATTCTGCCAGGGTTACTTTTGTTTTGCAATCAATAACTATGGAACATAAAATGCATAAGCAGCATCAGAAGCAAGCAACGGGAACCTACCCATGTGGCCTACTGGTTAGGGCATTATATTAGCGTAGGGGAATCATAGGGTTCTTATCTGTGCTTTCTAGAACTCTCCCTCATTTGTTTTCCCTCTATCCCTACGACTCTTTCATTGATGTCTACGGAACAACCAAGCCAAGACATGTAGTGAGAACCCATCTAGTCTGCTTTATAGGTTGCTGGTTCAGGAACTCTATTTGCATTCTTAGGTCATGTTTTTCACACTTGTAAGATGGAATATGTATACTTTTATTGGTTTGTAAATCTATTCACAAAACATGCATCTTGTTTGCAATTTTCCTGTTGATTTGAATGACTTTTTTTGAGGAAGACTCCAAGTTTTGGAATCAGCTACAAAACACAATAAACTACACGTGGCTGTGCCAGCATTATCAGCCATAGGAGGAGGATATGGTGACATAAAGAAGCAAATGTTTTTTTTCTTCCTGTCCTAGAATATGTACTAGACCAAAAAAGGGCATGCCTGGCACTTGCCTGTCCCTTGCCACATCTCAGATATAAGCTCACCTGTAGAGTTTGGTGCTAATTGTATTTAAACCTGTAGTCTGCACACATTTGACTGCAAAGACCACCTGCAATCTTTAACCCCAGTTCTTCCAATCTTTGCAAGTTTCCTGGCTGAACTGATTATCTCATCCTATATTCACCAGTTTTCCCTAATGTCTCCTTACTTATAAAATGCCACTCTTGTTTAGCAATGCACCAAAGTATGTTAATTAAATTAGGTGCTGACACTAATTTTTGATGTAATACCTGAAGGGTTGTGTTTGCACTGGTGCCAAATACCAAATCTGCAACATTCTTGTGATGAACAGAAAAGAACCATAATGTTCTTTAGAAAGTACTGTTACCATTAGAATCGATTGATGTTTTCTCTCCAAATACTCACCATCCAGTCACATCTCTATTTTAGAATTCCCTACTGACCATTGCCCTATCCATTATCATCTGTCAATTTCTTATAGGTTTCTCAGTAAAAGTTGCTCTTAAGAATGTATTTGAAGGAGAAGATGGTGGGAGATCAGGAGTGCTTAAGAGGTTCCTTTTATGCTTTTAAAGCTTTAATGACTTTATTGACTAGTCCACAAGGAGGCTCCTTGCACAAGGGGCAAAACAGGAGACTGGAATCCTTGAGGGGGAAATGAAAAAGTATGTATTAAAATGTATATAACTGGCAGAACAGATGGATGAGAGCTCATGAAGAAAGAAACAGGAGTTAATTTAGCTAAAGGAGCAGAACTGAAATGTAGATGATTCATTACATTTTCACAGATTTCCATTTATGTTAGAGATATTTAACATTTCTCAGCCTTGTATTTGAACAGATCTTGATGTTGCTTACCATTATCATTTGTACTAGTAAAAACTAAACCAGATGTAATGTTAATAAGTATTTCTAAATAAAGATATTCGAACTGAGTTATCATCTTAGCAAATTATTTGCTTTAGATGTGAAAAGATTAGGGAAAATTTAACTCTAAGAACAAATTAGAAGTCCTTCTTAAATAAATTGCTGTTTTCAGTGTTTTAACATACAACACTATTAGGTGGGCCATAATATTGAAGGTTCCTCAGAATGCATTTTTGGTTGGGAGTCTTGGGAATACTCATTTTCTATATTCCATAGAGTATATAGGTACAGGCATTACACTTTTACCTGTATAAATTATCAGAAACTGGTCTATACCTGTGACAGAGCAAAAAGTTTGGCACATAAATCCAGTTTATACTCATAACAGAAAAAAAAGTTTGGCAAACACAGGCTGATTTAAAAATGGCACAGCCTGGTTTAAGATTTGCCCTCCCCACCAAAAGATTCATAGATTGTTAGGGGCTGGAAGGTAGCTTGTAGATCATTGGGTCCAGTCCCATGTGTTCTGTTTGCTACCAAACTAAACAATTCCACTTACAGAAAACCTTAGAAACTTAAATCAATTACACCTCAGGCTTTTTGAATATCTGTACCTAACTGAAAAAAGCAGCAAGTTATTGGTAGGACCTGATTTTGAAAAGTGCTGAAGAGACATGGAATTTTCCATACTATTAACATTTATATTATGGAAAAGAGGTTGATTTAGTTTAGAATCTGCTGCTACAGCACCTCACATATACTAGGTCTAAAATAAAATCTCCTACTGCTAAACCCTACAGCTAGGTCTGTCTCCCTGAATCTGATATGAAAGCCAATTAATTGACGGTTTCATTTCTATATCACAGATATTATGAGGGATCACAGATATTATGAGGGATCAGTAATCTTAAAAGTGCTGTGGCCTTTGTGAAAATCACATTGTAGACAGCTCTTCTTAGCACAGAAGATATCCATGGGCATGCATACACATATATAATACAGAACTTGCCATTTAAATTACATATATACATGATATATCAATATTTATAGATAGGTTGGTATAGGTATAAATAAAATAAGAAGTTAGGTTCTGTGTTCCATTAGAAGAGTTCAGCACTAATTTTGTGCTGAAAACTGTTGTAAAGCCAGTGGATTTGGGGAGTAAGGGAATAAAAAAAAAAAATTGCCACTCAGAAAAGTCTCTAACCTGTGTCAGTATAGAGCTGAATGATAACTGATAAGTCTACACAAGTGACTGAAGTCTGTTCCTGACACCCGCTCCTCCCAAGCTCTAATATGTAGCAGGTGCAACTCCAGCACACTAAAGAATATATCTCATACTATGCTGGAAGTTTGAAGCTCACACTGCTGTTAACATGGCTTTGCTTGTGACACTCATAAGAACAAGTAAGTGTTAAATATTTTACATTATTGGTAGTTCCATATATTTTCAAATCACTTGGTACAAACTCCTATATATAAGGCCTACACAGAGTTCTATACATAAGATTAAATATTCAACAATGTAAAGCCATTGAATGATCCTGATAATTAATAGTAAAAGAACTTGGAATATATTTATATAGTTTACTTAGAATTAACTTGCAAGACAAACAAAAAAATAATTATATGTGAATAATTCCAAACATTTTCTCATACACACAAAATGTGTACAAATCCAATATATATCTGCTATGAGCTTTTTTTGTGAGTAAATTGTTTATATAAATTCCCTAGATTCAGAATGACTACTAATGTGTTGGTATTTTTGTATTCATATGGTCTGAGTTGTTTTTTCAGACACAACATCATGTATGAAAAGAGTATGAAAAAGCTCTGAAACACCTGTTCAATAATTTGTAGAATGTGTGACTATATACCATATTTTTCTCACTTATAACCCATACCTCCCACTCAAATGTATTTGGGGAAAATTGGAGTGTGAACTACATTCAAGGAAAAGGGATCCAGAAATTTGGTGGGGATGACAAGGCAGAGTGGCAGCTGCATTCAATGCCATCACTCTGAGAGCCATAGCAATTAACACTGTGACTGCTACAGCCATTACCACCAAATGTCCACCTGTGAACCAGACTAGGCCTATGTGTGAGATTGGTCTACAGGTGGACACAGTGCACCAAGTCTGACCTAACACACCTGTACCTGGTGCTCCAGCTCCAATGCTGCATACTAGCTCTGGATCCACATACCAGGTTGGACCTAGTGGACGAGGTCCAAGACCCTGCACTGGCTCTGGAACCATGCACACAATTCCAGAGCCAGAGTATGGTCCCATAGTCAGCGCTCAGGGTCAAATCCACCATGTGACCCTGCAGCCAGTGTATAGGGTCAGAATCGATATGCAGCCCTGGACTCAGTATGTCAGGTCAGTCCACAGGCTCCATCCAGCATACAGGGCTGGGGGCAGGCTAGGTTCCCTAGCTGCTGCCACTTACTTAATTCAAGATTTTTTTTTTCTGGCTTCCTATCACAGTCAAGGTGTGCCCCATATACGGGTATGCTATATGCAAGAAAATATATACTAGGGGTGTGTGAATTGGGCCCTATTCAATTCAGATTCGGCCCAAATCAGGGATAGTGATTCAATTTGTTGATTTGGATCACTGTCCCAGATTCAATTTGGCTGAATCCAAATCTAAAGCAATGATGCTGATTTGGAGAATCAGCAATTCAGGCACAGACACAGCTTTAAAAGTTTTGTCTACACACCTTGAGATAGTACACATGGCTTGTGAATGCTGCAATAATGGGGCACATGGAGTGTCCCACAGGAGTGTGTGTGGGGGGAGGCGGGGTCCTGAACATGCTTGGCAGTGAAACCAGAAGAGGACCAGAAGTACTTTCAGTCCACTTCTGGGTCTGCCAGGGAGCATGTGGGGAACCTTCTTTACCCCCAGCTCAATGACCAGGCACAGGGGGACCCCAGGTTCCTCCCCCAGACCCAGGAAGCACTAGTCACTGATCCAGAGAGGTAAGGGAGGGACCCCCCAGCACATTACCCAGCAGAGCACAGTGTGAACCAGAAGTG
The DNA here is from genome assembly GCA_030014935.1 of Caiman crocodilus. Lineage (NCBI taxonomy): Eukaryota > Metazoa > Chordata > Crocodylia > Alligatoridae > Caiman > Caiman crocodilus. Next base: position 37,496,795 of record JAGPOW010003642.1, read on the forward strand.
CTTCTGGTCCACTTCTGCGTCTGCTGCCAAACTCCCTGGGGAGCCCCTGCACTTCTGTGGGACATTTCATGTGCCCCAGTGTAGAAGGGGACTTATGATCCTCTTCTACCTAGAAGTATGTAGAAAAAACATTTAAAGTTGTATTAATGTCCAAATCTCTGAATCTTTTTGAATCTCTCTGAATCAATTCAGAGGGTTCTGATTTGATTTGGAGAAATTAAAAGGTTATGTGATTTGATTTGGATTCAGAGATTTGGCCACCAAATCAAGCCGAAACTCCGCTAAATCGAATCAGGGACCAAAGCTTAGCAAGAACTTAGTAAGTACTTAAGAAATGGTATGATATTAGGAAATAATTAAAGTTAATAAATCTCTAAAGATAGCAAAGAACATAAAATTCTCTCAGTGAATAAAATAAACTTACACATTTTTTAGCTGTGAACATTTGGAGAAACAGTGATATTACCACTTAATAAATGCTTATACTGAATAATGTTCTATTGAAGAAAAGCCTTGTTTAATGGGATCCCTTTTATGAAAACAATTATATCTGCATATTTCACCTCACAATATACTTTGTAGACTTGAAGACTACTGAGTCTCCAGTAGCATACTGGGTTCTATTACCAGGACTGCCACTACCCAATCAAGGGAAATGATTCTTCTATTCTATTCAGCACTGGTGAGGCCTCACCTAGAGTATTGTATCAAGTTTTGAGCCACACATTTCTAGAAGAATGTGGACAAGCTGGAGAAAGCCCAGCATACACACACACACAAAAATATTAGGTGCCTAGGAGGCATGACTTATGGGAAAAGGCTGAAAGAAATCAGGTTATTTAGTCTGTAGAAATCTTGGGGGTGGAGGGAGGGATTTGATAACAGTCTTCAAATAGAATCATGGAAAATCAGGGTGTCATCTAGCCCAACCTGCTGCTCAAAGCAGAAACATCCCCAACTCGATCATTCCAGCTAGACCTTTGTTGAGCCAGGCCTTAAAAACCTCCAAGGATGGAAATTCCACCACCTCTCTAGGTAACCTGTTCCAGTGACTCACCATTCTCCTAGTGAGAAAGTGTTTTTTAATGTTTTCTAATGTCCAATCCAAACATCTCCTTGTTCTGTCACCTGCCACCACTAAAAACAGCCTATCTCCAACCTCTTTGGAACAACCCTTCAGATAGTTAAAAGTTGCTATCAAATCTCCCCTCAGTCTTCTCTTCTGCAGACTAATAAGTCCAGTTTCCACAGACTCTCCTCAGAAGTCATGTGCCCCAGTCACCTGACCATTTCCATTGCCCTCTGCTGGACTGTCTCCAACCTATCTACATCTTTTCTACAGTGAGGAGCCAAAAACTGGACACACTACTCCAGATGTGGCCTTATTAGCGCAGAATAGAGGGGAATAAAAATTTCCTTCAGTCTGTTGACAACACTCCTTCTAATGAAGCCCAGTATGCTGTTAGCCAAGGGCATGCTGTTAACTCTTATCTAGATTATTGTCCGCTGTATCCCCTAGGTCCTTTTCTGCAGAATTGCTATTTAGCAAGCTGGTCCCAATCATGGGATTACTCCATCCTAAGTGCAGGACTTTGTACAGGTCCTTGATGAACCTCCTGATATTTATTTTGGCCCAATCCTCCAATTTATCTTGGTCACTCTGGATCCTAGGCCTACCTTCCAGGATATCTACAACTCCACCCCAGTTTGGTGTCATCTTTGGACTTGCTTAGGGTGAAATCCATTCTATCTTTCAGATCATTAATTAAGACATTGAACAAAAGCAGCCCCAGGACTGACTCCTGAGGACCTCCACTTGATACCAGCTGCCAACTAAACATTGAGCCATTAATTACTCCCAGCCAGCCCAATGATCCAGTTAGCTTTCTATCCACTTTAGAGTCCATTCATCCAATCTGTAATTACTCAGCTTGCTTGCAAGAGTGCTGTGGGAGATGGTATCAAAATTATTGCTAAAGTCAAGGTGTATCATATCTACTGCTTTTCCCACATCCACAGAGCCAGTTATCTCATCAAAGAAGGCAATCAAGCTGGTCCATCATGACTTGCCCGTAGTGAATCCATGCTGACTATTCCTTATCACTTTCTTCTCCTCCAAATGCTTAGAAATAGATTCCTTGATGATCTGCTGCATGATTTTTCAAGGGATTGAGGTGAGGCTGACTGGTCTGTAGTTCCCTGGATCCTCCTTATTCCCTTTCTTAAAGATAGGCACTATATATATTTGCCCTTTTCCAGTTTTCCAACACAATCACTTCAGCCAGCTCCTTCAGCACCCTCAGATGCATTGCATATGACCCCATAGACTTGTGCATGTTCAGCTTTTCTAAATGGTCCCTAGTCTGTGCTTTCACCACTGAAGGTTGCTCACCTCCTCCCAAAATGATGCTGCCCAGTGCAGTAGTCTGGGACATGATCTTGCCTGTGAAGACCAAGGTAAAAATGGCAGTGAGTACTTCACCCTTTCCCTCCTCATCTGTCACTGGGATGCTTCCTCCAGTCAGTAAAGGACCCACACTTTCCCTGACCTTCCTCTTGTTGCTAACATATTTGTAAAAACAAAATGGAGTTAGGAATAACTTTCTGACTATGGGGATGATCGTTCATTAGGATAGGCTACCTAAACAAATTGTAGAATCTCCATCCTTGGAAATTAAGACCAAGTTAGACAGATGCTTGGGTGGTTTAGTCAGGGATGACCCTGCCTTAAACAGAGGATTGGAGCCCTACTTCCCTTTCTCTTACAGCTGCACTTTCATGAGATCCTATGATTCTTCCTAAAGATTAAACACAAGAGCTAAGGGGTGCTGTGGAATGAAGCAGGTATAAATCTAACAGGTTTATGCTATTTTGTAACACTTTGGCCCCTTATAATTTGCTTCCCAAGTAGAGGTCTCTGAAGTAACATTCAAGGGGCAGACAAAGGACTTGCCTTCTCTGATGCAGGTCATTAGTTACAGAGATATCAAACATTAAGTTACAGTGAACAAGACTCAGGAATTTATAATGAATCTTTTGGATTTTTTCAATGCTGGGTGAAGTGGTTTCAGGGGCTAGGGACACATAAACCCATATAAGTGACTGCTTTCAAAATATTCAAAAATGATATAAGATAAACCTGGATAGATGTAGGATCAGACTTAACTGATCTAGGTTAAGTCAGTTTATTGAACTTCTGTTTCAGATCCCCTCCAGATTTAAGTTAACTCACAGTCTCCCAGCATTCCAGAATGTTTTGAACCTTCCCCACAAACCCTCTCCACCACCCCCACCACCCCTTGCAGGGAGGGCAGCCTAGCCTTGGCCCAAGCAGTCTGCTCCAGTCAAGCAGGGAGGTGTGTTCATGCACCCCCAGCTTCTGACATGGCTCACTGAAGGCAAGTGGATGCATTTTTGGAATCAAAAGTAAATGTCTGTTCACTTGCTTATGGGCTCAATTTATGCAGCTTAGATTAACCTGCAAAGACTAAACTGGTTCATCTTTTTTTTTTTTTTTGACTGTCTGTACTTAGCTATGGAGTAGAGGACAGAGTTTCTGCCTGTACAGATTGAGCTGTGTAAATGACCAGGCAGATGGGCTGCCACAGCAAGAAGAAGGAGGTTCTGAGAGACCAAGTGCTAGACTTGTAAACCAGATCCAGGACATATAATATCCAAATTACTGGAGTGCCTTAGAGGTCACAAAAAGTTAATCCCACCAACTCTGTGAAAAACTTACTTTTCAGTATTGCAAATCTTCCTTCAGACACTGATTGAGGATAGAGAGAGCCCACAGGTCTCACTGGAGGAATTCTATTCTAGGAAAAAACCTACAACCTTTGTAGCCAAGTTCCTGCTAAGCCAAGTTTATAGCTAAGTTCCTTTAAGCATTCTATCAAAAAAGAGTGCTTAAAGCTGCCAGAGAACTTGGAAAGCTGACATAGGTGATCCTGACATTTGTATAATGTTATTTTCCGATTTTCTCAGTGAGGGAGTTGAAATATAGGGTTGGCAGGCTCTGCAAACCAGCAAAACTACAGACCAGATGGAAGTAGCTGAGATACTTCATGAGGTACCTTGCCATTCTGAATATGAATTGCCAAGGGAAAACCTATGCTTTCTCTGACCCTAAATAAGTAGAAACCTTTATTACACTGCTATCATCTGGAAAGAGCAAAATTATGAAATATTCTGAGCTGCAACCCCCCCCCCCTCCTCCCAAAGGATTAAAGTGAGTGTTTCTGGATTGTTACACACTGCTTTAATGAGTGGCATTCATATGATTTCTGTTAATTTCTTTGTCTATATTATTATAAAATGGTGGAGTGCTTTGGATTTCATTTTCTCTTACCTTCCTAGCGGACATAGTATGCCTATGTTAAATTTATTGATAGTATTTCCTATACTTTTTATTTATTTCATTTTTCCCTTCCTTTTACTCTTCCCCCATCAGGGAACAACTATAAGTTGTTATGAACTCTAAATATATGGGTAATATGGATATTATAAAATGGAAGTATACAGATAAACGCTGTACATTCAGTTTAAGGAAACTGGTAAATTCCCTGCTATATATGAAGTTGAACATAGAAGATTCATAGATTCATAGATTGTAGAGTCGGAAGGGACTACAATGGATCATTGTGTCTGACCCCCTGTCCCTGGCAGGAAAGAGGACCGAGGTCAGAGGACCCCAGCCAGGTGACTATCTAGCCTCCTCTTGAAGACCTCCAAGCTAGGTGATAGCACCACCTCTCTTGGAAGCCCATTCCAGATTCTGGCCACCCTTACTGTGAAAAATTTGTTCCTAATATCTAACCTAAATCCACTCTCAACTAGTTTACACCCATTATTCCTAGTCACTCCCTGGGGTGCCTTAGTAAACAGCGCTTCCCTTATTCCCCATTGACCTCCCCTAATAAATATATAGGTGGCCACAAGATCTCCCCTCAGCCATCTCTTGTGAAGGCTGAAGAGATTCAGCTCTCTCAACCTCCCTCCATAGGTTTGTCATGAAAGCCACTAATCATGTGAGTGGCCCTCCTCTGGACCCTCTCAAAACTGGACACAGTACTCCAACTGCAGCCTGACTAGTTCTGCATAGAGGGGAGCATCACCTCCTTTGTTCTATTAGTCATTCACCTGCTAATGCATGATGAGGAGCAATTGACCTTGTTGATGGCCATGTTACACTGCTGGCTCATGTTCATCTTGGAGTCTGAACTGCTGAGAAGGATACTCCCCAACCTATAGGTGTGCTGGGGGTTCCTCCTTCCCAGGTGGAGTACCTTACATTTATCTTTATTAAATTGCATCGTATTTCTCTCTGCCCACTGATCCAACCTGTCCAGGTCAGCCTGAATCTTCTCTCTGCCCTCCCATGTACTAACTTTGCCCCATAACTTGGTATCATCAGCGAACTTGGAGAGCATGCTCTCCACACCCTTGTCTAAATCGCTGATGAAAATATTGAATAATATCAGTCTGAGGACTGAACCCTGTGGGGCCCCACTGCCCACCTCTCTCCAGGCTGAGAAGGAGCCATCCACCACCACTCTCTGGGTGCAGTCCCTAAGCCAGTTGGCCACCCACCTGACCGTGTAGGCATCCACTCCACAGTCTGCTAGCTTCCCAATGAGGATAGGGTGTGAAACTGTGCTAAAGGCCTTCCTAAAGTCCAGGAAAATGACATCAGTCTTGGCTCCTGCATCCAGGTAGTATGTGACCTGGTCATTGAAGGCTACAAGGTTTGTCAGGCTACAAGGTTTGTCAAGATTTGCCTTTGTCATAGAAGACTATAAGGTTTGTCTGAGTGTTAAAATCACTCAGAATGACCAGTCCTATTAAATGTGTATCTTGGAATATAAAAGACCTTAATAAAACTATTAAAAAGAAAAAAATATATATTATCTTTTCTTAAGACAGGCCTAATATTGCTATGCTTATGCAAACTCATCTGGCAATAGAGGAATCTCAAATATTAAAGCATAGTTGGATACAGTTAGGAAGTTATGGTGAATTTCTATTTTAATGCATCAAAGATTATACTCCCATTTATTTGACATAGTCAGTGATCCAATGGGAAGGTTTTCCATTGCAAATGTTAAAATTATGATTTCCATGTTTTACTCACGGATATCTTATGGTCCCAATAAAACAATCCAATATTTTGCCATTCTTTGTTTTGTAAAGCTCTCTGAATTTGGGAAACACCTTTATATTTTGGAGAGAGATTGCAAGGAATGTTTGGATCTTGTCATGCCCCTCTAACCATGAAAATCTACTGCTATGGAAGTTATTAGAAGTTATATATCAGACCGGGGTTTCATAAATATTTAGCAAATAATTCAATAATGAGGGATTACAGTGCTTTCTTTTTTAAATGCTTTATACAATATATTCTAGAATGACTCCTTTTAATTTTTCAAACCTAATTAATTCTTTGGTCAATGTCTTTAGTGTCCCCATAGCTGTGTTGACCTATGCTGAGATAGAGCTTCAACTCTTCCTGGCAAATAGACTAGTTATAATGAATTAGTGGCAATCAACACCTCCCTGTCGAATTATTATATTCAATGTGAAGCACTCATTGTAGAGGAATTCAAAAATTTTATAGAGCTTAATCAACTGCTTCAATATAATGGGAAATTATTAAAGCCTTCTTATGAGGGTGTATAATACCATATACTTTTTCAAAAAAGGAAAAAAAAAAGGATACAGAAATAGATCATTTAATAGGAAAAAATAAGTCTTCAGATGAGGCTTATATCACAACTGATAAACTGTACAGTATTACCAATATGACATATAAATTGAATACATTACTGTCCCAGAAGATAATATAGATTGTGTCAAGACTACTGGGAACTGGGGGAAAGAGTAGAATAGTATATATACTAGTATACAGTCTAAGGAGTAAATAGCATATAAAGAGTAAATCCAGCCATAATATAAAATCAGCTATAAGAGCCTATTTTAGGAATATAAAGATGACAGAAACAAATTAGCCAATAGTTCAGTTAATTCTATTTTAATTTATACAGTGAAAATCTGATTGTTACTAGTAAGCAAAATAGATAGACTCCTGGAGCATGGCCAGACAAGCTCACATGTGCCTCTTGCCACATCTCAAAGCAGTTTGATATATGGCAAGAGGGATGCTGGGAACAAAAAAAAAAAGTTCCCCACCTTGCATACTTGCACCGTGGGCTCAAAATTCGATATCTGGATATCCAAGTAAAAAATAAATAAACACCCCAGAAAAAAAATGGGCCAGACCATGCCCTGGCAGCAACCAGAGGCTTGGGTCCACCAAAGAAATGCTCTGGTAGCAGGTTGCAGTGTCTCTATGCTTTCCCCTTGCCTTGATGCTGCAGCACGCTGCCTCCATGTGCAGGGCAAATAGTGATGCAGGCTGCATCAACCTGGACATGGGCTCCATTCCAGGTAAGTAGAGGGTGGGGGGGATCTGGGGAGGGGCTGTAAAACGTGGGAGACTGTGGGGGGCAGCTTGGGAGGGATGGGTTATCTGCCCACTTCTCGCAGGGCCCACATGCCCCATCCTCCCATGGCTCCATCCCCCCACAAGGTCCACATACTACCCTCAGCATTAGTAGCCATCAGGCCACTCAGAGTCTCCTGACACAGTCCCCCATCATGTGGTGCAGGGCAGTGCAACTTGGCCTCAGATGCCTGGCATCCAGCACTGCCTCCACCCCATTGGTTAGATCTAGCCTGTGCAGCTTTGGTGCCAATGAATGTAACCTATTCATTGTAATCCACCAATCCTATTTTGTTAAAGTTAATCAAATGTTCCACAGGTTTCTGACAGAAGAGGATAAAAGGGATCGACTTTCCTCAAAAACAATGCAACTATCAATTGAAATGGGTGGCTTTTGTCTCCTAAACTTTCAAGCAAGCAATACAGAAGTCCTTGACTTCAGGAAATCTGACTTTGACAAGCTCAGGAGGCTTATCAACAAGGCCCTAAGGGACCATGACCCGAAGGGGAGAGGAGTTCCGGATGAGTGATTGCTCCTCAAGAGAGTGATTCTAGATGCACAAGCAAAGTCTATTCCATCTTGGAGGAAAGGCAGCAAAAGGGCACAGCAGTCCTCTTGGCTCTGTAGGGAACTAGAAGACCTCCTGCATCTGAAAAGAAAGACCTACAAAGGATGGAGGACTGGATCCACCTCCAAGGAGGAATATTCTGCACTGGTCTGGACCTGCAGGGAGCGAACCAGAAAAATCAGGGCTGTGACTGAACTCCAACTAACTACAAGTATGAAAGACAGTAAAAAGTGATTTTTAGATATGTGGGGAGCCAGAGGAAAAACAGGGGTAACATTGGACTCCTGCTAAACTGACAACTGACAACTGAGCCCAGGAAAAAGCCAACTTGCTAAATGGGTACTTTGAGTCGGTCTTTCACCAGTCCCAAGGGATGTCCCTGCCTATTTCAGGATGGAAACACCTGGGTGAGGGTGATTTCTTACCCTACATCAATGCTGACCTTGTGAAGGAACACGTTGAGAGGCTGGACACCTTCAAGTCAGTTGTCCTTGACAGTTTACACTCCAAGGTACTCAAGAAGCTGGCAAGCATCATAGTTCAGCCCCTATCATGGATCTTTGAGATCTCCTGGCGCTCTGGTTAAGTGCCTGAAGATTGGAAGAAGGCCAATGCAGTGCCTATCTTCAAGAAAGGGATGAAAGTGTATCCAGCAAACTACAGGCCCATCAGCCTGACCTCTATCCCAGGGAAGGTCTTAGAAAAGCTTATCAAAGAGACCAATCTTAACAGACTATCCAATGGCAGCATCCTAAGGCATAGCCAGCATGCATTTGTTGTGGGTAGATGTTGCTTGACCAATCTTATTTCCTTTTATGACCAAGTGACTTATCACCTGGACAAGGGAGAAGAGTTTGATGTCATATATCTTGACTTTAAAAAACACTTTGCTCTGATATTCCATGATTACCTCTTAGCAAAACTGGTCAGTTGTGAGCTTGGCTTCACCACAATCCATTGGCTGGGGAATTGACTCCGTGGTTGGACCGAGAGGGTGGTGGTTGCCAGAAGTCAATCATTGTGGTGTACTGTGACCAGTGGGGTCCCTCAAGGCTCTGTCTTTGGGCCATCACTATTCAACATCTTCATTAATGATGTGGACATTGGTATCAGAAGCAGACTGGCCAAATTCACTGACGGCATCAAACTTTGGGGTAAAGCATCCACACCTGAGGACAGGAGGGTGATCCAGGCTGACCTTGACAGGCTCAGGAAATGGGTGGATGAGAATCTGATGGTGTTTAATGCCAAAAAATGCAAGGTTCTCCACCTTGGGAAGAAAAGCCCACAGCATGCTTATAGGCTCGACAGTGCTACGCTGGCTAGCACTATGGACAAAAAGGATTTGGGGGGTCATGACTGACCACAAGATGAACATAAGCCTTCAATGTGATGCTGAGGCTAGTAAAGCGAGCAAAACATAGATGCCTTTCAAGGAAATCCCAGGATGCCATTCTCCCATTGTACTCAGCTGTGGTGAGGCTACAGCTGGAGTACTGTGTCCAGTTTTGGGCTCCACAATTCAAAAAGGATGTGGAGAAGCTTGAGAGAATTCAGAGAAGAGCCACGTGCATGATAAGAGGTCAGGAAAACAGACCTCATGATGAGAAGCTAAGAGCCATGGGACTCTTCAGCCTGGAAAAGTGCAGGCTCAGGGGTGATCTAGTGGCTGCCTATAAGTTTGTAAGGGGTGCTCACCAGGATCTGGGGAAACATCTGTTCACCAGAGCAGCCCAAGGGATGACAAGGTCAAATGGTCACAAGGTTTTCCATGACCATTTCAGGCTGGACATAAGGAAGAACTTCTTTACTGTCCAAGCTCCCAAGGTCTAGAATAGACTGCTGCCATGCACCTACTTTGAATGCCTTTGAGAGAAATTTGGATGCATATATTGCTGAGATCTTATGATCCCTGCTGACTTCCTGCCCCTGGGGCAGGGGGCTGGACTCAATAATCTTCCGAGGTCCCTTCTAGCCCTAATGTCTACAAAATCTATGAAATCTATGAAGAGTATTATAATGTCTTCTTGGTAGGTTAGGCTAGGTACCGATGACTTATTTAATTAAAATCACTCGTGTATGGGTAGAAATGGAACAGGGACTTATGTTTTCTCTTCCCTTATAAACCATCATAACTTTTCCTTATTATTGTCTTCCTAACTCTCAAATCCCTACAGCCTGAAAATCTTGGAAAAATTTGGCACATTTACTTAAGTTTCGTCCTTTGTTATATTAGAAGGCCTCTATTTGTGTCAGTCCCTTTCAGAAGTATGTGTAGAAATTGATGTGTAGAAAGTAGGTGGATAAAGGTATTGGGCATGCAGATCAGCTTCTAGTGGGAAATAATATGAAATTCTTTTCTGAGTTATGTAATGATTTTGACCTTCTGGAAACATATGAATGTCAATATTGGACCTAACACCTTAGATATAGCAAATACTCCAGATATGATATATCTTGCCTTGAAATCTGCTTCTCTTTCCTGTGCTATTGCTTTATGAATATGTAATGTTACATAACAGACCTGATACAGACTATTTCAGACTGAAATGGAATAGAGACTTAGATATCCACACGACAAAATCCCAGCAATTTACAATATTCAAACATCAACAATTGATCTTACATTTGGCCCTCACAGTCTAAACTTCGTCTAAACTTAAACACGTAAAATACACTGCCTGCTGGAAATGATGCATTGCAGAAAACACTTGGTCGTACTTTTTGGTCATCCCCTATGATCAATTCTTATTGGAAAGTCATTATAGCTACAGTTAATGTAGTTGTGAACACATTGAATACCAGACCTTTGGCAAGGTTCTATTATGTGCATTCTTGGGTATGTCCCCAAAGAATTCAAATGGACTCCTTTCCAAAATATAAATCATATTAGTAGCATGTAGGATTATACTGTTCCAATGGAAAAACAGGACATCTTCAAAGCTTAAAATTTGTTACAATGAGATGGCACAGCTAGCAGATATGGAAAGAGTCATGTTTAGCAGGCATACCTGCTTTGAAAAAAAACTGGTGCAATTTAGAAGGAACCCTTGAAATATCTTGGTAGCTAGATTGTTGTTCATAGCATTCTTCTCTTTCTAAAGAAAGAAGTGAGGGAAGTAAAATTAATAGGTGAGAGAGTGGTAAGAAGAACCAAAGTACAGATGAACAAAGAAGAGGAAAATTGAAAGAAGAAAAGAATATGGGAGGAGAAAGGAGGGAATGGTAACAAAGAAGGAAACATATCCAGAGGCACCTAAAAAGTTCTCAATAAGAAAGCTAAGCAAATTACAGACCTCACAAATCATACTTTAGAAATACCTCAAGACTGAACTGCTTGAATTCAGAAAGTGGATCTTGAATCCAAGAAAATAATTGGGCAGTACACATCAAGTTCTTCACCTACGAAGAAGGTTACATCTAATGATCTAATGTATAATAACAAGAGAAGTACAGTATTTATATGACTGGCTGAATAAACTCCAGCAATGAAAGTACAGGCTTCTTTTGTCCCAAGATTCTCTCTAGCTAGGTAAAGGAGGAATATTAACAAATTAAAGTCTACCATTTTTGGATGTTGTGTGTATGTGAGTGTGTATTTGGAAAACTTAACTATCCAATAAATAACCTTGCTTAAAATAATTCTTTTTATCACCCAGAGACATAACTAGGTAAACAGGTGATAGGAACAAATGCACAATCCATTCAATCATGCCTCCTGCCATGCCATACCTGTTTGACAGGAGGCATCATCCTAGGATCACAGATCATATCCCATCATGCCTTATTTCTGATGCAGAGGAAACCCAATGCTAGGCTCTCCCTGCACCAACACAAAGCAAGTTCTTATGGCTGAGAGCCCCCTCAGCTGATGTGGCTTGCATCTGTGGGGGCACCTCATGCACCCCAGTAACTGGGAGACTGCAGCTGATACATTTTCCCATCATGGAAGTACATGGTGTGCAGCTGTGGTTTCCCAGCTGCATTGATGCATGAGACACCCTTGTAGCTGGGAGCCTTCTTGGCTGATAGGACTCCCAGTTCCAGTGGCATGTATTCTCACAACTTGGATCCAGCATGATCCAGGCTCAGAGGTGCACATTGCCCCCTACAGGTGGGAGCTCTGATCAACTGATGGTACTTCCAGCAACAGCTGAAACCAACAGTCTGTGGTTGTGAGTCCCATCAACTATGGAGTTTCCAGCCCCAGCATCAATGTTGCACTACCATGGCTGGGAGCCCCGTCAGCTGATGGGGCAACCACCCATGAGGGCACCGGCTACATGTGCAAATTAAACCTGGATAGAAACCACCTATAAACGTTATTACACATTCTCCAGCAATAACATTACAGCTGGCTGGACCTTTGGAAGGCACTACGATCAATTTGCAAATGTATCCAGCCTAAATGAATTGTGCAGCTAATCAGGTAATTACATAATACATTGTGACAGAGGGCATGCTCAGGGCTGAGCCTCATGCTGGCCCTCCCACCTGCCTCTGTGGGGCAGTTTGCCCCATCTCACCTGCTATGACTTTGTTATTCTCAAAAACTGGTGGTATAAGGCAGGTAGGTGCCCATCCCCAGCCCTAATGCCAGAGGGCATTGCCAAATACATGTAATGTATAGATAGGCCTTCAGATTATCTGACCAAGATGCTTTTGAAAAAATCAGCATAGATTCACAGTCATTGAAGCAATTCTGTGTGTGTGTGCACACGGTGGAAAATGGCATTAAAAGAAAGGGAGAGATTCCTTGTCTCACATTATTGCCCATGGTGGGCAAATTGACAGAATCAGTTATTTTTGGACTCATCCCTATTTTATTTTTGGCTTTTGTGAAATTGAAATACCAAGTTAATGCTGAATAATCAAGTTATTTTACTTATTCAATGTGATCCTAAGGTATTGAAGGGATGTGAGCGTGATTGATTTATTTAATAAAGCTGTTTCAGGCCACTCTGGATTGTTTTCTCTTCCACCTAGGATCTATAAAGGTGGGAACATGCCAATAAAACCTTTGGGCCACACCTCCCTGCATCAACTCCACCTGAAGATAGATTCCAAAGTCATAACCCTTTTGCAGTTTAATTTTCTTGGTAATTCAAAAATGTTCTCTCAACAATACGTAATAGGAAAGACCCTGAAAAGTGCCCTGACATTCAGTGTTAACCTGTATGTCTCTTCACATGTACATATCTATTTATTTAAATCTAATATTATATCATATAACATTTTAAAAGCTAATAATTATTTAGCTACCCAGTGCTTGAAATGCTAGTTCTGCATTCTCAGTTCTATCTCTATTGCTGTTATAGCTTCTTGTTCCCAGTAAACACAATAACAAAGCATTCAATTACATATTCATGCTGTACTAATGCTAAATCTTGCAAATACTGTTATTAAAATACAATATTTTACAGTAATTACACAAAAAAACTGAAGCAGTGCCATCACAAGATTATTTTAGATCATCAGTCTTTCTCCTTTTTTTGTATTTTTTTTTAAATATTGAAAAATATGTTGTGATTTTTTTTCTCTATATTCATATATTGCCCTTATTGCCCTCCAGACAAATAAGTAGAATTGTATATTATTGTCTATGCACTTAACTTCAATTATTCAATCCAAGACATCTGAGAGATTTAACTCGCATAATTATAATTTATGTTTAATTTGTGCTTTTTTCTGTTTGGTGCATTCATATGTTTCATACAGTATTATACAATATTATAAGAATTAAGGTCTGGAAGGGACCTCAAAAGATCACCAAGTCCAACCCCCCTGTTCTGGGCAGGAATAATGTCGAGAGCAAATGATCCTAGCAACGTGTTCATCCAGTCTCCTCTTGAAGATTTCCAGGGTTGGGGACTGCACCACGTCCATGGGAAATCTGTTCCAGACTCTGGTCAACCTTCTGGTAAAGAAGTACTTCCTTACATCCAACCTGAATTAACTATCTTGAAACTTGTGATGCATACATACAATAGGATGACTGAAGTTTATCTTGGGCACTTGCTACTAAACATGACTTTTATTAAATTAAAATCTCAATTTAAAGCTGCAGGGACAAATGCTAAGCATGGGCAGAGGGAGGGAGGCAGATTCTATTCCACCTACTAGGCATGGAAATTGAGTTAGATGTCCAAGTGTGACTCTCTTCCACCCTGCTCGAACCCTTGAAATACATTAATACAAAAGGTGGGGGAGTTCTACTTTCCTTGATGCCTTTTTGTAACTCAGTCTTTATGCTAAGATTATAGTTGTTGCAAAAGTAGATGAATTAATGGATTTTCAGAGACTCAAGCAAGGTGAAATCATAATTAGGTACCTAAGTCTCCTTAATAGATGTAATAAAATCTGGTAGGGTCTGAAATACATGCTGGGGCCCATGACCAGGGATGTCCTAAACCTATACTGCCTGGGGTTTTGGAATGAGGGTGAACTGGCAGGGCTTGGTTCTCAGCAAAGAAACAGTACTGATAAGGCCTTGAGTAGCAGGGCTCAACCTAGGATCTGCAAGACAGATCCGGCCCCCGAAGTGACTGGATCTGGCCTGTAGCACAGGTGATCAGAAGCAAGCAGCTTGGTGTAGAATGTCCCCTCTTCCTTGTGACATGTTGCTGACCCTTCCTGCAGCCACGGGTAAGCTCTGTTCCCTTTTTCCTCCCCTTCTGACATTAGCAGCCACCTCTTTTCCCACTCCCCTTCTGTAGGGGAGTGGTTTCCCAAGATGCAGCTGGGTCATAAATACTTGGCTTGCTCTTCTGAAAGAAAAGCTCAGCTATCTTGGCTTAAAGAGACTTGGGGAATATTCTATTTAACCATTGGATGTCCAAAGTACAGCTTTCAACCAACTATTATTTACCAAATTATTGTGTAGGAGCAATTCTATTATTGTCTGTGGCTATGTACCCCATTACAGGAATAGGGGTATTTTCTAGAGGTACTAGTGTTTCTCATAACAAGGGCACATACATGCCTAGAAGGTAAGAGAATTTCTCCTAGACATTAGTATAGATTAGAGCTGGTCACAAGTTTGGTCTTTTAGAAAGTGAAATGAACACTTATTTATACCACACATGAAAACACCTTACTTCAAGATGGCTGCTAGCTTCTCTCTCCCTGCCAGCAAGGAGGAGGGTTCACATCAGTGTTAATCTTTTTACAGACACACTCAAAGTGAAAACTGTCTTTGGCTCAGTCTTCAATAAAAAAACTAGCTCAAGGCCACAAGTGGAATATATATATATACACACACACACACACACACACACACACACATTTCTGCACTCTGCTTTCCAAAAAGTAGGTACATATCTTATTTGGAAAGCATGTGGTATGTGCAGAAGTGGTATAATTTTACCCTTTCTGTTCTGAATTTTTTTCTGTTTGACCATACATACAAAAAAATTCCACAAATAGAATTCAAACAAAGAAAGAAAGGAGCCGGTGTATAACACAGGAGTACCATTTATGAAGGAATCTGAGTGAGATGAAAAAACAAAGCAACTCAAGCTGAGCCATTACTACTCAGTCATAAACTATGCTCAGAAATGACATCATCTTATGTCATGATCTCATATTTCAGGCATTTTTTCTAGAAAGTGGAGGGGGAGGGGAACCCAACTACCTTGCATGTCTACTAACACCATGCATCCATTATAAAATATAAATCCAAGTTTAAGGAAAAGACTACAGTTAGTCAATTATTCATGCTATTTGTGAACCTCTGAGCAGAGTTTTCAAACTGTTAAGATTCCTGGTAGATCTTTACACAGCAGTGTATAATTAAAATGGAAATAAGCTCTTTTCAGGATAAAGATCTTTATCCTGAAAACAACAGATGTTCACTGTTGGTTCCAGGGGACAGGGGAATCTAGGGGTACACGTAAGTGAGCAGGGAGCCTTCTTTGATGCTCTGTAATTCCAGCATGTTGAAGAAGTCATTAATTAACTGAGTCTGCTGAGTGTGGTAATTACTGTGCTCCAGCAGCCTCCTGGGTCTCATATATCATGATCTCCATATTTCAAAATGGCAGTGAGGGCACATTTGATGAGCTTTAGATAAAGCACCCCGCCACCATTTAAAGTGTGGAAAAACTGATACATGAGATGCGCCAGGCACTTTAATTAGAGCAGCTCTCAAAGATGCTCTAATTAAAGTGCCTCACCTGTCCATTCCCAGAGCATGTGTATAAATGCCCTAGCTGCTGTCTGTGAGCCTGCAACCAGTTTCCCCTAGCAATGGCCCCTCCTTCCTGCCAGGCTGTAAAGCTTTCAGAATAGGAAGGGGGAAAGGGAGCAGAGGAAGCTCATTCTAGGGGTTCCCCAGCCAGTGCTGGAAGGTGGGGTGGATGAATTTGAGCCCCCCTACCTTGGCAACCTCCAGCAGAGGCTGAAAAAAATGTCAAACCAACACCCCCCCCCCCTCCGATTCTGAAAACAGTGACAGGCTGGGATCTATGCAGACAGCAGTTACAGAAGATGTTATATTTTGAAAAGTCTTCATTTGACTCCTCATGCAATGACGGTTCAGATTTTACTCAATCAGCTATTTTTAAGCTGTCTGAAGCTGTTGACCTGTGCTTGGAACCCTTGTGTCTGGTCACAGCTATAAACCCCAGGACTGAACTCCCTCTGCTCCCTTCTCCCCTCCCATTCTGAAAAGGGCAACAAGCTGGGAGATCCATAAACAGAAGTTACAGAAGGTGCTACATTTTTAAACATCTTTATCTTATGCACTGAAGGATCAGATTTTCATCTGATTGGCCATTTTTGAAGCCATGTACTTGTGTTTGGTCATGGCTATAAACTACTTTCTGTGGCCTGATTGGGTGAAAATTGTCACTTCTGTTTGTACCCTTTAAAACAGGAGAACACACCCATGCTCTTCAGCTACTTTAACTGGCACTTCCAAAACCCAATCCTGTGTAACCTGGAAACTTCCCTATAGGGCACCTAAAGCTTGAGGATTGCTTGCCCAAGTTTACCCATTTTCAGAGTCATGCCCCGAATCAAGATACCTGAGCATGCCTCTGCAAACTGGGAAACTCCAGGTTTCCCTCCCTGCAGAGTTATACACTTGCAGATTTCCTTGATGCAGCTCTGCAGGTGGAGAAACCCAGGGTTCCCCTGTCCACAGAGTTGCCTACCAAGTGTGCCACAGGATTAGAACCCTGAATCTTCAGAAATGGTAGGGGTTCAAACCTGCAGGACAATGGGTAACATCTGTTTTGCCCACTGAAGCAGATATGACATATCCCAACATAGCTACACAACTTCATTTGCTGATGTCTGCTTACAGCCAAAGTGGCGCTGAGCAAGAACTTTTTTGGACTAGACATCTTATGTTTTATTCTATCTATAAAGACACTGATTCACAATAATAAATACTACAATGCAACATAGAGCATTATACACAATTCATTTTTAGTTACTGTTAATACTGCTATTAGTGAAGTAAATGCATTGAAATTATACTGGGACACCACCGGTTGAAAAGAATTCAGCAGACAAACATTTAACAGTGTATTGTTATAATGAAGTTCTAGAGTTAATGCACTGCCATCTGTCTTCATTTTGATAACCCACTCGGATCAGTCACACCATGCAGTTCCTTCCTAAAAAAGATCCTATTCTGGTTTTAAAGCAGACAAGGGACTCTATCTATACTGAAAAGTTCACACAGAATTTAAGGTCCTGAGCCGTAGCTTCTTAAAATTGCTGGAAATCTCATTTAGCTTTATCTGAAGCAATTGGAAGAGAGAGTGCCAAGAAAGATAACTCTTGAAATAACTTTTTTCAATAAAAAAAATAAATTGAAGGACATTATTTTGACAAATAAAAACTGTAGTTTCTCTGTGTGTACATATATTCCACATAGATGATCCAACAACACATCAGCTTTTTAAAATGCCACACACACATTTTTAAGGCTGTGTTAGATGTTATCACATACAAAAAAAAGAACCCCAAACCAACAATATATAAGATAGAAAGGATAAAAAGGTCTGGTAGCACAAAGAAGAGTGGGTATTCCTAGGATAGACACTTTATGACTCTCTTTCCTTACAAGTTCACTTATTAATGAAAATTATAATATAGATAATTAACATGCATTACAACGTAAATAAAACTGATTCAGATGTATGTGCAGGTACACCTTCCACATACTCCTGTTTTCTAATTTACTTAGCAGTTTCTATTGTGCATGCCAGGGGCTCAGTGCCCTTTATTCCATCACCCTTGGAAACTGAGGAGTTTTATTCTATTTCCCCAATTAAAAAAAGGATTAAGAAAAATATTGAGCTTGTGTGGAGCTCTCCACATAATGAAACATGTAGGACTCCAGTTCAATAGATCTATAATCCCCAATCTGACAACTTCCTAATCATTTACGACACTCTCTTCACTTGTTTGTTAATGATCAGTGGCAGAATTGCTATGTTTGTACCATAAGAATTTAAGAAAAAGAAAATATTGAAAAAGGAATGTGAAGTATGAGTAGGATATTTGGATAAGAGAACAGAACCAGAACATAAATGACAAAATTGATGAATGAAGGTAAATGGAAGAACAAACAGCGGTATTCCTAAAGCTAGTACTACATACCTTAAGAATGATGGGAGTTTATACCAACCAGTTCAAATCAGCATTTGACCAATGAATTTAGAATTTGTATTTTAAACAGATAATATAATTTTTCGTGACTGATTGGACAGAGACAAGATTACCTGAACTATGAAGTGGAAACCAAAGAACCACTACTTCACTGTAATTTCTTCTGCTTTGTGTTGCTGGCAGCCTTTTTGTATCAATTAGAAGGTCTATATTCCTCATCTATCATGGGAGAGAGGCTCTTATGGGAAATAGATAATCCATCTCTATAGAACATTGATGGAGAAGATAGAGAAAAAGGAGATGGTATCGGAGGATCAGAGGCAGGACACCTTGGATCATTAATTATTTTTTATATAATATCTAGTCAATTCAATCTGTAGAAGGAAAGAAAGTCACTGCAAGGGCTTTTTTCATGACCTATCCCGTTAGTGTTCATAAATCCAATTCAGCTGAGTAATTATGACAGGAGACAGGGGGAATAGAGCTACAAAATGGAAGGGGTGAAAAAAACCCAGAACTGCCAAAGATATACAAGCATGACTAAATGTGTTGAGAAATTGTATTTCTCTAGGTCACTTTAGGAGTATCTTCCAGTTATTCTAATCTTTTCTCAAGCATCTTGCACTGGTTTCAAGTAAGGCTGGCTAAAATTCTTATTTTTTTCTGTGATATTAATTTTGAGCTCTCCTTCTATCATCACATAGTACAACTAACTTGTCATTGACTTCAGTGAAACTACTGTGTCAAAGACCAAGGTTACAACTAGGCTGCCACTCTATAGTTTTCTTCAAATGAAATTTATTTTTCACCTGTTCATTCTCACCTGTTAAGCAAAGTCTGTTATACAATACACTGTTTACAAGTAGAAGTAGAATTCTTCTGTTTCCTAATTTACAAATCAATTATGAAAAGTAATGAGCTATTTTCAGGAATGTAAATATTACTGGTTGCAATGATGAACACAATAGATCAAAAGAAAGACAGATTAGCACCGCTTCAGAATGCTCTGTGAAAAATCTATTCACTTGAAAACCTATGCAGACAAAACATAACGGGATGTGAAATACGTGGATGAAAAATTTAAAAAAAAAACTTTATGACTAACAGGAATTAGGGTAAGGAGCATTTCTAATCCATGTATAGATATGCAGATACTTAAGCATACCACAGTTTGGGGTTTTGCGACATTCATTTCAAATTCTGAATATAAACAGTATAGACTTTCAGGGTTAAAATAATTATGCTGTCCAATTGAAAAAAAAAGTATGCTAATGGAAAATTTAATAAAATGCTATTTTAAGAATACTGGACATGTCTATACAAGATGCTTAATGCGCAATAGCCTTATAATACTGCGTAGTAGCATTATAATACTGTGCAGTAGCATGCCAAGCAAAACCGGTGCTAATATGCTATTACATGGTAGCATTAGGTAATTGCACAGTGAGCATCACAAAAAAATCATCTGCCAGCACTAGTGTGAAGTAGCACAAGTTACCATGCAGTTACTTAGTACTTAATTAAGCAATAATTAAATTAAATGCACAGTAACTACTGAGCATTAACGAGCGTGAGGATGCATCCATTAGCAACAATTCCCTTTCTTTCATGTCAGCATGGAATGTGAATATCCAAATTGTAAATATCAAAACCCACAAATTGTTAATAATACTGGAATCAAAAGACTTGTTTTTTGTTTTGTTTTTGTTCTTCTGTGAACATTGATAACTCTGCCTTAGTTTCTTCTATGCTATATCACTGTTAAACAAAAAACAACTCTGTTCTTATACCTAAAATTATCTATCAGATGAATAGGGTGTATCCAGACAACCGTGCACATGCAGTTCACGGCTATGTAGACCCATCTGTGGCAACACAAACCACACATGCTGTACATTCAGACATTCACCGTGCTGCTAATTTGCAGCATGGTTTGGTTTTTTTGCCACTGTGAGAATCTGGTGTCAAAAGCACCTGCACCTGAATAAAATGGGGCAGCCATAGGTAGAAGCAGAAAAAAAAAAATGGGGGGGGGGTGCTAAGCATGTGGGCATACCCCAGGTGGGAAAGTCTGCAGGGGAGAGGTGGGGTGGAGGAGAGGGAATGGGGCTGGGGCTGGGGCTGGGACCAGGCAGGGATTAGGAGGCAGCTGAGCTGAGTTGATCCCAGAGTCATTGCCTGGCACTGGCACCAACAAACCCCATAGCCTGGCACCAGTCCCAGCCCCAGCCCCAGCTGCACACTGGCCCTGCACAACCCAAGGGGGGGACCAGAGTAGGGGGCCAGAGCAGATCCAGCCTCAGCTGCACTGCTGGGCTGGAGAAGACAGAGCCCCTGGGACCCCTGCACCCCCCTCCACCAGGCCCTGCATAGGGCAGGGCAGGGAGTGGGACAGAGCTGCAGCTCATCCAGGGGGGTGCAGGGAATGGGTAGTGGCTTCTGCCACTGCATGCATCCCAGAAGGTATGGGGGCACATGCCTCCAATCTGAGCAGGGTGGAGCAGGCAGCTGCTGCAGGCTGGGGGCTGAGGTAGTGCCAGTCTCTTCCCAGTGTGGGGGGCCATGCTACACTAGGGCAGGTGTTGGTGGTTCTGGAAGGGGTCTATGCTGAATCTTGGGGTGGCTGCAGCTTCCCTCCCACTTGTAGTCTCCCTCCCAACATCACTGTTACCTGCCTCCAGCATAGCACACTCCCCCCTCCCCTGCCAGGAAGAGCATGGCACAGCCTGAGCAACAGCCTGCAGTAGCAGCCCACCCCACCCAACCTCCACAGATTAGAGGCACATGCCCCCATTCCTCCTGTAAAGTAAAGCACAAATAAATGTTATGGGTTTCATCAACTGAAAAGTACATGTGATTAACACCCTCACACAACTAATCCCATTGTCTTCAATAGGACAAATCTAGTGAATAAATGTATGGAACATAGTACAATCAAAATTTTTTGTAAAGAGAAAAAAAAGGTTTGGGAAAGAACAGAATCACAGAATTCACTTGATACCCATACTTTGCAGTGTGCTGCAAGACTATTTCTAAGAAAAACCTGTAAATGGGACATATTTTATTTAACAGCTCATTAAGCCAAGAATTACTGAAGTCCATAGTGACAAACAATCACATAATCCCTAACCAGTCAGAAAAATAATGTGCTAGACTAGGAATCATTGCCAAAACTAACACAGTACCTGGCCCTCTTACAGATATTACTGTTGAAAACTAGAGCCCTAGTGTCAACTAATGTTAGCATGGAATAGAGAAAGCAGCTGGAACTCCAAAAGTCAGTAAGCCTTAGGAAAAAAAACTGCACAGCCAGGAGGAATGAACTGAAGCAGCAGGCAACAGGGTCATGTTTGGAACTTACCAGAAATACTGTATGAACAACAAGAAGTGGATAATAATAACAGATCAATAAGACTTCTGGAGAATATCCAAAGGTCACATATACTAAAAAGTGAGATAAAGCATGCTAGAGAAAAAAAAAACCCTCCCAAACACCTCAGGAATTACCAAGAATTAATATCAGCAAGCAGCAGTCTAGATGAAGAGGCAGAAGAACACTATAAAATGCCTATTTGCAAGCAGCAAAGTTCTAATAAATGACTCAGCAGGATAGCGATCAGCAGGTAAAAGGTAAAGAAGTGGGACCCACAGGAAACAAATCAATGGCAAGTGAAGAGAAACTAGTCTTTAAAATAAGCAGAGCATTAAGAGAAATACCTTCGAAGAGGGAGAAGAACAAGCTTAAGTTAGCATTTCTTGTTAAACAGGAAAAAGGACAATAAATATAAGATCTCTGACAATTATGTGAACAGAGTTGGCTGAAAATCACTGTTTAAAGGCAAATTTGCTATTTCAAAGTAAGTACTACATATTGTTTGGAATAGTAAGTTAAAATATCTTCTTTTTATAAAAATAGGAACATGGAAAACTCACTTTGTTCATAAATGTCAAAATGTTTCATTACAGCATATGAAAATGTTTCATTCAGTATTACTTTGTTTACACTGGGCAAGTCGACATGTGCATTAATGCACCTTCACTACTGCACATTAAGTTTAGTACCCGTGAGATATTACATAAATTCACAGTAGTCAGCACTACTGCACAGCAGGGCTGTATAAAGCTTCAGTTGATGATTTGATTCAGAGGAGATTTGGCACAATTCGACAGTCAAATCTCCAAATCTGAATTGAATCGAGGGACCAATAAAAAAGGTCTGAATAGATTCAAAGCCTCTGAATTGATTCAGAAAAGATTCAGAGAGATTCAGAGATTTGGGTAGTCCCTGCTCACTACCACAGTGAGTTGGACCCGGACTTCACACTGGTAAGTAAAGGGTGGGGGGAGGTAGAGGGACCATGGGGGCACCCCGCTAGGTCCCATTCCCTGCCTGCTCCTTCAACCCCCCTGAGTGCACCCCGACCCCCACTCACTCTCCCAGTCCCATCAATGGCTGCCCTGTCCAGCCCCAATGTCCCAGCACTTTAAAAAAAAAAAAAGCCTGACACTCACCAGCGGCTGCAGTGGGCATCAGGGTCTCTGCAGGCTTGTGGCAGAGTGCCCCCCCATGCAATACAGGGCAGTGGGAAGCAGTGGGGATTGGCCCCTTGCCTGGCAGGATCCAGTGAGTATAGGGATTTTTTTTTTTTTTTTTTAAGTGCCAGGACACTTTCTATGTAGACATTTTTGGGGCTAGGAGGTGTGTGTGGGGGGGTAATGGGGCCTGTTTGGTTTGAAGATTTGGCCAATTCAGTGGCAGCCAAATCTCTGAATCAGATTCAGCAGAATTAATTCGGGACAGTGATTCAAATCACCAAATCAAACCACTCTCCCCCGACTGGGCCAAATCCAAATCCAAAGTGAATACTAGCTTTGCACAGGCCTATGCACAGTACGCTAATTTTGCTTAATGCTTAATGCACAGTATGCTAATTTTACTACACATTAGTGCATTAAGCGTGGTTTTTGCCATGACACGCTACTGCATAGTAGAATTAGTCTACTGCGCAGTATGTGTCTCATGTAGACTTCCCCACTGGCATGTATCTTGTGCCTCCTAGGAACTGCAAATCAAGTTTCTCATGCCTGCATTCTGTTCTATGATGTACCATGACCATATAGTTTCCAGAGGTTCTTCTACTATTTGAACCAAGGGAAAGATTGTGGTGTATGATATGAAATGTAGTTCAACTGCCAAGGCTAGCCCATAGTGAGGAAGAGAGGAAGGAAAACCAAAACTACAGTTTCCAGGCAATATCCTGGCAACTAAAGCAAACAGTTTAATGTCAAATGACTAAAATAAAACATTTAGATTAGGTTCAACAAGACTTTTTTTCTTTTCTTTTTGTTTAACTGCACGTGGAGTAAGTCCATCTGGGAACAAAAGTTGATTTGATTTCCCTGATGGAAAAGGAGGGGTGGAGGTGTGTGTGTTGGGGGGGGAGGGGATGACACTACATCAAGTGTCTTGAAACTTCATTTTCCATTGATGGACAATTCCCAACAAGCTCAAACTGTTAACAAAGAAAAGGCTTTGGTTTAAATGGTAAATGAAATTATGAACATAAAATGAATACAACACGCTTAGGAAATTTTCAGTTCTCTCTCATTTAAATGTGCCTTTTTTTTTTTTCTTGTTTCTTCTGTATGAGCTGTCCATGGGAAATGTTTCCCAAGACAAAGGAATTAGGAATCAACAAAGGCTTAGTTTGTAAAAAGGGACACCTGAACTCTCTGAGCCAGCCAAACTGACCACATTTCAGAGGCTAATCATATTTCATTCACTGCCTATATTCCTTACCATGAAAAGAAAGCAAATAATATAGGTGGTCTGGGACAAAATTTTCAAACAGTGGCAGAAAAGGCTCTAAATCCATATTAAATCCATTATAAAACAGGCATCTCAATTTTCAGAGAAGTGGATAGTTTTCACTTCAATCTATGTTAGTGGGAGCACTAGGTATCTCCATACACCTACAATCAAATTCACATCTTTAGATTCCTAACAATAGAAGCATGATAGGTATTCAATCTGTAGAACTCCCCATTTTTAAATACACTTTTTAAAAAAAATCTAGGATGGCAGTAAAGAAGAAAAAGCCACATTTCTGTCAGATATCTTATTAAATGAAAATAATGGCTGATTGATATATCTAATTAAGGCATTTGGCAAACCAGATTCAGGAAGGCAAAAAGTATTTGTCAAACCAGATTTAGTAATTTTCAGATACAGGTGGCTATATATCCCATTATCAAATCTGTTTTGACTTTGGAGACACCCTGTGACATGTAATAGGAATATATGTCATTAAATGTTTGTCTTCTGATCAGGGCTTCACATGAATTCAAAGCCACTGCTATATTTCTAAAATGCATTTTTTTCAAGCCCACTGCTAAGAAAACTCATATGGAACAAACGTATCTTTTGTTTCTTCAATACTCAGCTCTTCTAGCAAGTGGCATCTGGAATAAGAAGAGACAAAATCCTTCTCATCTTATAAATTGCACACCACATATTAACACATTTATACATATCTATAAATAATGTGGCTGTAGGAAGCTCAGAATCCTGCCCTGGCACTGCTCTATTTAGAAAGTATCAGTAGTACCTTCAGCAGTACCTGTTTTACTTAAGTGCATAATTATGGTTAATGTTTTCTTGCAATTGATAACAATTAGGAGTCTACCTCTCTTTTTCTGTCATAGGGCTACTGGACACTATTTCTGAGAACCAAGAATAGTAAGTGGTAAAAGAAGACTGGCGATCCGACCTCAGCATTAGTAGGTGCATTTATCTTAGAAGCCAGGTATGCTACAGACTTTTTTTATGAGATATCTACTACAGACCCTATATCAGTGGCACTTAACCTACATCCCATGGACTGAATCTGGACTGTACAGCTGTGTCCTACAGCCCATGGGACTCCCCACAGGTCGAGAAATTTGGCAAGGCTGATACAGCAGTATTTACTGCCATGGCTCTGGGCAATTAAAGCTCCCAGAGCAATTAACACTGCCACTGCTCCCTTGCTGTCAAATTTCTAGACCTGTGGGGAGCCCGATAGGCTGGATTATGTGGCCCTGGGCATATCTACAAAAGAAATTTACTGTGGTGCTGACAAATTAGCTCTTCAGTAAAGCATCATCATCTACATTTCCGGTGCTATTAGGCTGGAGTACGTGAATTAACTGCACTATAGGATAGTACCACCCAACACAATTACTATCCTATGGTGCAATTTACTGTGCCATAATGCTAGTCTGCCCTGGCTCAACATGTTACAATCCCAGGTACATGTGTAAATGCTGTGCCCGGGAGCAATAAACTCTGGCAAGAACTGTCTTCAAGTTTAATATATCAAATTAATTTCACTTGTAGGCTCACCCTTTTGTGCACTGGATTGTGCTGATGTGTGGCATTGAACTAGCATGAAGGACTGGGTCACAGTCAGCTCCAGTCTTCAGAGCCAAGCCAACGTGATGGATCACATCAGCGGTACAACACTAATCATTCAGCACATGGAGCCAGACAGGTTTAGTATCACTTCCCTAAACCTATGGAAGAGTAAAGGTTGTACTATGTATAGTAAATCAATCTCTTTCAATTTCTGCAAATTAGTAACCTCTTGTTAGAAGAGTATATGAAGTCTTTGGGTTGTGAGAAAGAGTCTTTGCTTTTTATCACTGAACAGATCTGAATTGGTTACAGTGAACACAGCACACGCTGCATGGTTTAGTAAATAACATCCCAGTCAATACTATTCTACACTCCGGGCCCACCTACACATGCCCCTGACTGCACAGTTGATACTCTGCTCAGCTAAAGCAAGTACTAACTGACTGCACAGTATCCACTGGTACTGCACAGTCCCAATTGCGCACAGGTCATTTTCAACCCTACTGAACAGTAGCAATGAACTACTGAGCAGTAGTCCATTGCTGCTGAGCAGTAACGGCTACGACACTACATCGTGTCACCATAGACTCTCATGTAGATTCACCCTGTATTATGGTAGTTTGTTAGATTTAGCTTTAGTTGCACCTATTTGAGTGGTGAATTATACATATGTGTGTGTGTGTGTGTGTGTGTGTGTGTGTGTGTGTGTATAAAACTTTTCTTTATAGTCTGACTTATTTAACTATTGTTTAATTTTTTGTATAGCCTCATTATTTTTTAAACTTTTCTTCCTCCTGTATTTGCATGGTCAGCTATAGCCTTAAGTTCACTCTCATGTTGTTTATTTCCTATCTTATCAAAGTGAGAAAGGCAGCTTATGTTCAACGTATCAACACAGACATTTATAATGTAAGCCTTGTTACTAGGTCAGATTAACTGAATTTAGAATTAGCCAAGAAAGTCAGAGGGATGACATGACTGGATATGTTATGAAGATATCCAACAACATCCAGACTGAAACATCACCCAGAGGTGACCACTCTTTACTTTCAGGAACAGATTTGCCACCAATTCTGTAGTACAGTTACAGCTGGGATAGGATGAGACCATTGAACTAAGTGTTCTTTCACTCTCTCTATATAGAAGTTACTAAGATAACATTTAATGTATTAATTAAAGTTAGATTTTAGTTAAGCTGAACTGTATGAGGCATATTCCACATTCAACTCTGGGATGATTACGTTTTGCTAATCATTTAGCACCATTAGGCATAGCGGACATGCATCTACACATGACACTATTTTGTCTTGCTATACTGCTGTAACGTCCAGGCAAAAACTATAATCCCCAGCTATGTCGCCATAGAGACACATTATAATACTTTGCTACTGCAGTATAGTGCCTAAAAATAACCGTGCGCTGCACGCACATAACAGTATGGACATTACTGTTATGGACTGTTACTGTGCTGTCTTTTAGTACTTCCAAAAGAAAGTATTAACTGATGGTGCAGTTGTCAAAATTAGTGAGCACTATAAAGTGGTGTGCCACTATGGCAGGTAAAGAAAAAAAAAACAATATAACATGGCCTTACTAAAAACAGAACATAAACGGCAAAGCCTCACTGCAGAAGCCAAGACCTGTGATCACCAATCAACACCCGACCAGGGAAAAAGCCCGCGAAAGCTTTTCTCGCGAGCGCAAAAGAACTCCTCGCATTAATCCCTCGTATAAAAGAAAGCTCCCGCCCTGAAGGCAGGGAGTAACTCCAGGACCTTGCCGCTAGTCGGACGTGGGCTTGATCACCCCATGTGTCCCATACCCGTAAACCCGATATGTGTGAACCCGCTAACGACAACCCGCCGCTGAAGCATCTGCCCCCCCTCCTGCTTGAGCTCCTGCTTTCTTCCCTTGGCCGGCAACTCCACAAGACAGAGTCTGTAGAGAAGCGCAGCCCCAACCCGCCGCTAGAGCATCCACCCCCTCCTGCTTAAGCTTCTACTTCTCCACTCGGCCGGCACCTTGCTGGCCGAGTGTCTGTGAGTATATAACCAATAAAACACCTTAAGATCCATCACCTATCTCATTCTTGAGTCCCCAAGCATCCGAACCCAGTAATACCCCGTGCTGACAGCAGTAACAATGGTGCAAAAGCAGCAAATGTAGATGTGCCCAGTAAGTGTTAACCTTTCAAAGTAAAAAGGTTACCTCTCTATATATTTATATCTTGTTCATCACATTGGGTGATGAATTCAACAAAAAATAAAAAAAAGAATTGAGTATGCTACAGAAGAAGCCTGTCAAGACAAACAGTTCAAGGAGATATCATGTGAGAAGTACCTTCCATTCACTAGTAGTTTAACGTATTGTAATATGAATGTAATGTGTGTAAGAGTAGGAGGAACCAGGGAGTAGCCTGTAGAGCTGTGCTGACCATTAATTTGGACCATAACTCCCTGAAACACAGGGACTGGAGGGACAAGGAAAAAAGGAAAAGGAAGCTTGAGGCTGGAATAAGGCAAGAGAGAGCAGAGTGCAAGTAGAACCTAGCCAGTCTTACATAGAGCATACAGTGGAGCTGGAGATCTCACTGTCTTGGTCAGCCAGGACTGTGGACTTAAGAATCTGGACTCAGACTTAGGGGAAGCTCTAGGTAGCTGTTTCAGCACTCTAGGGATTAAAGGCTTGTTTGGAGACTCCTCCAGAGATATGGGGGAGGAAATCAAGGAGCTAAGTATATGTTATCACAGTATTGATATTTATCTTTTACCTGTTCCCTCCCATGATGCCCCTAGTGACCAGCGAGAGTCCAGTGTTGATCAAGCTTTAAGAGCCCTCCCTTATGTTTTCAGCTACCATGCCTTGAGGTACTGGGTTGACCTTAGAAAAGGAAGCTGCCAAAGGGTCCTAGAGTGAGCCTCAATTTATCTTTCTTTCAGCACATTCCAGTGATCTCAATAAATCCCCCATGTCATGTGGAGCTTTCTTTACTCATATTTACACCCAGGACATGCATTTCTTTGTGGGCTACTCATAACCACCATCCTCTCCTACAGCTGTGCCCATGCCTCGCAGCTAACCATGACATATCTCAGTGGGGCATTCAGCTGCAATGTTCTCATGTCTTCCAGACTTTCTACCTTTCCTAATGTCTGTCTTTCTTGGGTGATGGGCTCCTGGCCCTCATTTCTGTCCCTCTTGGGAGTCGTTCTTGGGGGTGGGCTCCTGGCCATCATCTCTGCTCCTCTCACAATTTGAGAAATGAAAGAAGCTAAAAGTGTCATTTCTTTCATTTTGTGGAGTCTCAGAACAGCAGAGACTCCCTGTGCCTGAAGAAGGGTGACTGCACCTGAAAACTTGCCAAGAATTTTTTTTTCCTAATTACTCAGTTGGTCTAATAAAAGATATGACATCTACTCAAAGAACTCTGTCTGCCTGCCTATGTCCTTAGACCAACATGGCTACAATCAAAAAACCCTGCAATCATGAAAGTGTTTTTATATATCACACACTCCTTACCTTACTTGAATTGAGATATTCAACATTTTAGTGCAACAAACATAAAATCAAATAATAATAAACAGCATATTCATATACTTTATATTCCTTCCCAGTTAGTGGTCTAATTCTGACTTATACTGAATTAGAAAAAATACTTTGCATAAGGTTACAGTGTAATAAGTGTGCCAGATTCTGTCTTTTGTTTGTGCTATAGTTATTCAGAATTATGCACCCTTAGGAAACAACACTATTTAAACCTGTGCAAGCCACGTTGCAAGCAGTGACCCATGACACCACCTAACAAGCCAAACCCCTCATAGCATCTCAAGCCAGCTCTATGCCAAAAAAAGAATGGAACGAGAAACTAGATCCCTATAGGTTAAAGACAGCTATAAAACCTCCCCCCGTGGTCAGCTCAGGTGGAGCTCCCCCTCTCACAGCCCGCGGACGGAGGTCATTTGTAGAGGCCAGACACAGGTGCCTGTTAAAGCTTGCTTGCTAAAGCCATAGTGAGAAGCTGCAGCAGAGCCCGAGACCCCCGGAATCCTCCCCTTCCCTTCGGTGATTAACTGTTTGCTGTAACACGATCTTCAATAAACAACCACTAACAACAAGCTGCGTAAGTACCCTCATTTCCAGCGATCTCACGAAATCTGTTCGGTCTAGCAGCCAAATAAGGGGAAACCAGAAGCTAGCACAGAATGAGCTAGAGTCCAACCTGATTCGCGTCCGGGGCCTGCCGGAAATTAGGCTCCGGTCCGCGGCAAAACCTACATTTATCACGTGTGGAAATAAAATTAAAGAAAGTGAAATAGTACAATAACAATATAAAAATTGAAAAAATGAAGTTTTCCTCTGTTTTTTTTTCTCTCTCTATTTTAAGTTTCCTAAACGATGAAAGTGTGCAATGTATATTTACAAAGTCATAATTCCAATAGATAATTTACAACAATCCATTATGATAATACCCTGCTCACGCACGCACACGCGCACGCGCACAGACACACACACACACAC
>JAGPOW010003642.1:37527501-37546363 GCA_030014935.1 Caiman crocodilus
ACACACACACACACACTTTACAGGCCAGAAAGAAGGTTTCTGTTTCTAAGGTGACAAAAGTATGAAATATTTTCAATGCCTTTCAGATCTTACCAATTCATGGTTTCTCTTATATTCTATATTTATCCTTAGAAGCTAAAATACCATGGCTTCCTTTTTCCAATATTCAGTTGTTTGAAAAGAGAGAGAGATTAAAAGGCATACCTTTTCTGGATCTATTGTTGTGATAACCCACACACAGTGTGCATTGTCTTCATACTGAACTGGGTAATTAGGTGATGTGATAATTCCACTTGGTCCACGCAGGTTGGAACCACATGTTCTAGCTAGAAGACCAACATAAAAAGTAAATTAGATTTTGCAGTGCAAAGTAATTTTGGAGAAATTATTTTCAAAATTGCTTTATTATTAATAACCTATTGTAAAATAATGAATGTTAATATATACTGTATAATAAGCTGCTTCTGAAAAAAAAATAGCTACAATCATGAAATTCCTTGAACATGACTTGAAGTAAAAAAGGTAAAAGTATTTATCTGTAAAAACACAACAAAAAACTTATCTTTTAACAGCAAGCACCAACAAATACATATCTTTATTCTTAGGTGAATTACTAGCATTGCATTATATTTTTGCAGACTTTTGTTCTGAGAAGGCCACATAGGAAAGGAAAATGCTATCATTGCCCACTGTGCAATACAGATGGCCCTTCATGATTGTTCTACTAGGTTCTGGGCAAGAGAGAAGAAAAGTTGGAATGTGAATGTACTGCTCCATGTAACTTAGATTTTCATGGTCTCCCAGCCTCTCCACCCCTACCCCGCCAATGATAGGGGAGTGAAAAAAAGACAGTGGCCTCAGATATAGGAGACTTGTATTTAATTCTGTGTTCCAACACAGACCTCCACTATTCTTGGGCAAACTCAAAAATCAATTAATGATTTTTTTCAAAATTTCCTAAATGACTTGGGCACAAATAAATCTAATTTTTGAGGGTGTCTATGATCAATTTTTTTAGAGACTCCTAAAACAGCTATGTACAGAATATTCAGTGAAACCAATGGAAGCTAGGTACCTAGGTTAAGTGGGTTTATTATACATGCCCAGGAATTTACCCTCCCAGAGAAGAGCCATAATCAGTATGCTACAGAAGCACTTTTCTCTTGCTTGTGCTTCTTCTGGCTTCATAACTCTTACTATCCTCCTGCCTCCACCCCACCTCTACCCACACAGCTCCTACTCCTGTTTCCAAAGTGCTTGACTTTAAGAGGAAGAGTAGAGAGTGCCCTCACATTAATTTGAGCAATAGATTAATTTATAGTGCACTTTTCTGGGAAGTGGAATGTAGATTTAAATCCTTGTCGGGCTGAGGAGGGCCTAAAATCTGTGTGCTCTATTTCCTGGGTAACTCCTCCAAATATAAGTTATTGGTCAAAAGTAGATGACACTTATATGTATAGGTCGTTTATAAAAATATGAATATTAGCAAGCTGTCTAAGCTTCCTGGGTTTAAAAACAGAAGTGGTCAGATTTAACTGTACCACAATAGGACTGCTATGAACAGTAATATGAAATAGAAAGAAAAACCACAGGTAGCAGTTTGGTATATGCCCACTGTACCATGAACTGTGGTTTCTTAATTACTAAAAATAATAAATGTAGAATCATCAAGTTTTAACTACCAAAAATTTGGTCCCAGAGTCTAGTAAACGTAGTCATACAAACTAATTGTGGCTCCATTGCCTTGAATAGCAAAAAATTAGCATTTGTTATAGCCTTGCTTACATTGTAGCATATCTTCTTCAGAATTCTAGCTACATTTTGGTTTTACCCCAAAGGGGATAAAGCTTGTCGTGCATGAAAAAATTCATTAACATAGCCAATAATTGCTTAATTGTCATATACATAGACATATACATATGACAAGCAATATTTTTGGCTAAGTTAATAGATTTTTTCATGTTTATGTATAACAAGCTTTATTCACAACAAATTTCAGCTAAGTTAATATATATATATATATATATATATAAAGGCCCAAAGTTATCTCATGTCTCTTTCAGCCTCTCTACCTTTTCAAATCTCTGCTCTTCTTGGCAGAGGTATATTTCTAAATTAAAATGTATATGCAAATTCTATATTTAAAATTCTAGATTTTTTTTCATGTGCCTCAAGCTTTAGAAATTTGTACCTTTAAAATCAAACTACCATGGTAATTAGAAAAGTTGTGAGTTACATTTAATTATAAAATATAATAATGAAATAAACTCAGGGGCAGATTGTATCTTTTAGTTGCTGATTATCATTTGAGGAAGTGATCATTTGTATCTGCAGTTTAGCTCCTGCAGCAGGCACCCAGGGGAAAGCATGTCATGCCCTTTCTCACAAGAGTGGAGTTGTATGTCTTGCCTTAGAGCCAAACAGTTCCACTATCTGATAAGGGGGGAAGAGTGGGCCAAGTGTCATGTCTTCTTGATCTTTCTGGGACAGCATACAATCTAGCTGCATATGAATTCATAAAAATAACAAAAGAGCACAGTCTGAAGTCAAAACTATGCCTGGAGGCCTGCTTAAAACCCAAGCCAATGCAAAATGCCACCACTTACATATTAAGCAGATTCTTGTCGCAGGTGCATTATTCCAATGGTATTAAACCTACAGAGAGTACCACTATAATCTGGGACAGAAGTTCAATAAACAAGTTTAACCTAAATCAGTTAAGTCTGATACTACATCCACCAAGGTCTATCTTAAACTGGGTTTGACCATTTTGAAAGCAGTCTATGTGCACTGAACTTCTTTTCTGTTACAAGTTTAAACTGGTTACAAAAAACTTATACCAGTGTATGTATAATTTCTGTCTTCAGCCTAGACTGGAACAGATAGTAGCCTAGATTCTTTACTATAAATAGGATTTAGCTGCAGACCAGATGTTCTTCATGACAGTTCATCAACTTTGAAAAATCACTAACTGCATTTGTCAGCCATAATTCACATTCATTCATGTCTCAGACTCAGGGCAAAACTCCATTGTTCTCTCACAGACTTTAGAGGATGGCATGGGCTGAGGATTGCAAACACTTATGTTTATCCTAGTTTTGTCCCAGGCAATGGACCTCTATGTGGCAAAGTGTGATGAGCAGTCCTTTTTATTGCATTTTTGTTGTGTAGTTTAATTTATATGATGGGCAGCCAAAATATTGGTCCTTTGAAAGGTCAAATGGTTTGCTCATCTTTGTCTGTATAAATAAATAGATTTGGAGACCATCAGGAAGCTGGAGCCATTTTTAAAGAAAGGTTGTTTGCATTCTACCTTTTTATCCTGTTTATTCACAAATACATGCCAGATGCACCTGGCTTCTTAACATTTTAATTTCAACTAAAATATCAGTAACCTCTATACAATCAAAATAACCATAACACAAACAAAAACATTCTACAGCTTCACAGACACTGTCTGTCACCTGACCCCCAAAAGTGCTGCTCTCTATTTGAGGCACCCACACAGCACATTGATCTTTATTTTTGGAAGCACATTTAAATAGATTATTTCCCCTTTCATTCTGAATTATGTTACTTTTAAAGGACTGCACTAGGTAAAATATTTTTGCTGCTGATGTAGTGGAAGTAAAGAAAGCATGATGGGGAAATTTACAGATCTGCATAAGCATGGAAAAAATACAGAGATCAAGTTAGATTTAAAATGTGTTTTAAAAACAAATGTTAAGAAAGCCCAAAGGGAACGTCTAACTTGTTTTAACAGAAAAAAAAAATCTGAAACTTCTATGTCCTATGGAAAACACTAATAAGAAGTGTGGAACTGATAAAAAATAGCAACATTGTCTGTAGTTTGAAATACAACAGAAATGTTGGATTTTGAGCACTTTGAACATCGATTTCACAGAGCAGAGTAATAAAGCACTTCCTTTGGAACATACGGACTACTTGATGAATTCATAAATGAGAACAACCTGAAAGATACTGGCAAACTGTGGTAAACCAATAAAAGTGCAACAAAGAAATCAAAGGCAATATGAACATATTATACAAAAGGAATTACTGAGATTTTTATTTCGAGACAGGATTAGAGTGCAACCTATACTACCCACTAGTAACCCAGCACTACCCTTATGAGTCACAATTCCCGCTCTTTTCTGCTGCACTGGCCAACAAGTTGGGCTTAGGAAAGGAGTGGAACCAAGACTTTGTCAACTTTCCAACAGTCTCCAGCCAAAATTACTTCAGAAGCCAAGATGTGGGTATCCCACACATGGGTATAATTAAATTCTTATTCCCTCTTCCTCTTCCACTCCCTCCACCCCCATGGCTGTTCCCACCCACCTAAGCTCATTACTTTAAAGAAAAGCCCTGGTGCTCACTGGGTGCTACCAGGCAGGGGGAGAACCCCACAGTACCCCACTGTCCCATGCTGCACGAGGTCTCTGCTTGAGCCCCTTCAATCCCCTCCTGCTCCCCCCTGCAGCTGCCCTGCCTGCTGGGGCTCTGGTCCTTTAAGGGGAAAAAAAAGCAGAGAAAAGCCCTGGGACTCCCCACTCCTGGTACAGCCTTGGGGCTTTGGGGGCTCGTGCAGAGCCCTCATGTAGCAGAGGGCAGTGGGGATTGACCCCACCAGCAGGAGCGATGAGTCTGGGGGCTTCTTCAGGGTTTTTTTTCTTAAAGGGCCAGAAATGGCCCATGCAGGGCACCTGTGGTGGGTCTTGGGGAGCAGGATGGGTTTTGAAGGCTCATGCAGAGCCCTCAAAGCAGTGTGGTGCAGTGGGGGGCAGCAGGGATTGTCCCCCATCCACCAGGACCTGCTTAGCCAGGGCTTTATTTTTTTTCCTAAACTGCCAGGAGCTGGGATGGGGAGAGGCAGCAATTGCTGAGCTGGGAGAGGAGTGAGGGATGGGCTGAATTGCTGAATCAATTCACTGTCCCCTGAATCGTCTGAATCCAAATCCAAATCCAAAGCGAATTACTAGCCACTTCACGCAAGCCTACTGGCCACTTCATGCCAAGATAACACAGATCCATTCATTAGATCAAGGTCTTCCTCACAGCCAGCTTCCTACCCATCAGACTGTCTTGCACTTAAGCCCACAGTCTTCCAATTTTGTCATGAGAACATTGTGAGATACCAAACTGAAAGCTTTTTGGAAGTCAAGGTATATATGGTCAACCTGCTCTCTCTTATCCAGATGGCGAGTCACCTGATCGTAAAAGGAGATGAGGTTGGTAAGACAAGACCTACCTGTAAAGAAGCCTTGCTAGGCTGTCTTTCAGAACCCTACCTTCTGCAAACCTACCACACATAGGCTCCTTAATGAATTTTTCCAGGATTTCCCCTGGGATAGAACTTAGGCTAATTGGCATATAGTGGCCCGGTCCTCCCCACTCCCGTTCTTAAAATGGGCACAGCATTGGCCCTCTTCCAGTCCTTGGGGACCTCCCAGAGTGCCAAAAGTTTTGGAAGAGATTTGCCAGGGGTTCTGTGATTACTTCAGCCAGCTCCTTCAGCACTCTCAGATTAAGTTTACCCAGTCCAGCTGACTTATATGCATCCAATTTCTTTAATTTATCACACACCAGTTCTATAGCAATAGTAGGAAGGTGGTCATTTGAACCCTGCTCAGTCTGTACCTTAGCTGGCTTGATTTCCCCCCTGGACCAGTGAAATACTAAAGCAAAGTAATCATTCAGGAGTCCAGTTTTCTCCTGAATGTTGGTAAGGGGCTATCCTGAATTGTTGAGCACTGGCCCACACGCCCATTCATTTTCCTCCTGTTGCCTACCTACCTAAAGAAGTACTTCTTGTTGTCCTTGATTCCCATTGCTTATTTTAATTCAGTCACCACCTTAGCTTTTCTAATCTAATCCCTACACGTGTGGGTCATTACTATATAGTCCTTCTTGGGGGCTGTCCCCAGCTTCCATTAACTATACACCTACACCTTTTTCTTCCTTTTTAAGAGTGCCACGATTTCCCTGTTTAGCTTCCCAGAATTTTTGGTAGATTTTCTCCACTTACTTTGTGCTCCAAGGATCATATCTTTTAGGAAGACCCACTCTTTATGCACTCCTTTCTCTTTCAGCCCCTGGTCTCACTGGTCATTCACTACTAGTGACCTCAGCTTGTTGAAGTTTGCATTTTTGAAATCCCAAACTTCAAGCCTTCTATCCAATTGGTCTACATTGTGATGGACCATGGACATAATGGTTTCATGGTCACTATTACCCAGGCTGCCCTCTATGTTTAAGTCAGTCACCAGGTCATCTCCTTTTGCCAGGACCAAGTCTAGAAGAGTTTTTACCTCTGGCTCAATTAGAAATGCAAAAGGCCCAATCAGATCATTCAGTAGATTTCAGTGAAGTGAATATACATATACACATACATAAACACCCCCTCCCCCCCACATGTATATAGAGAGAGAGCAAGAATGAGAGCGAGCAAGAACAAGAGTGGGTGTGTCTGTGTGTGCATGTGTGTGCACGCACATGTGTTTATACACACATATGTATGTGTGTGTGTGCATGCGCGCGCGCATATATATACAGAACAGGTAGAATAGGATCATTGTACCTAGTAGGATCATTAGGAGATTTCACTGGAAATGAAGTATTGCTCTTAACATGAAAGTTTATCTAGTTTAATTTTAAAAGTCTCAACCAACGGGACTTTCACCATTCAACTTGGGAATCATTGTATAGCATAATAGATTTCACTGTGGGAAATTCTAATATTATAAAAGTCTTAGTCTATCTGTCTATCTGTCCATAATACTCCAAGCCAACTTGTGCATGTACCACTGAGGTGGGGGATGATTGGGTGCCCTCCTGGGCTGTGTGGGCTGAAGCTTGTGCCACTGTTGGAGACTTCTTGTGGCAGGGAACATGCCCCAGATGCACAAGCAGAGGGCCTTGCCCCATGTCTCCCTACCTGAGAAAAAAGAAAAAAATCATGGTGGCAGTGCTTCCCACCACCCAGCCCTGACACCCCACAGAACAGCCTGCAGGGATGGAGTGGGGCTACAGTAGGAGCATAGGTTGGTGGGGGCATCTTGGAGCCAAGAGAGCAGGCTGAGTCCAGGCTGGCTGGGAGTCTGGGCTGGCCGGGGGGGGCAGGGGCGGGCCAAGAGTGCCACAATGTGCTATGCAGAAAGACTGGCAGTGAAGGGGGGGGCATAGACCCCCAAAATTCACTTTACTCCCCATAGACACCCCTCCCAGCACTGCCACCAACACAAGAGGCACAGTGTAATGCTCCCGGCCTGAGCTGGCCTGGCCCCATGTGTAGCCACAGGTACACAGCCCAGCAGCAACTCCCTGCCAGTCAGTGCAACAGGGCCAGGAGGAGTGAGATGGAGCTGCAAGTGGCTGGGAGGATGAAGGGGGAGGAGATGGGGGAGAGGACTGCCTCAGAGTGAGGCAGAGTGTGGGGGAGGTGATTCTGTGAGGAGAAGGTATGTGGCTAGGTGTGTGTATGTGCCTGTGTGCATCTCTGTGTGTGCACACGTCTGTGTGTATGCAAGTGCATGAGTGTGTATTTGCGTGTGCAGCACATCTGTGTGCATGTGCATGCATCTGTGTCTGCATCTGTGTCCACGTCTGTGGGTTCGCATCTGTGTGTACACATCTGTGTCTGCATGCATTTATGTGTCTGTACTCATGGCAGGTAGAGTGTATTTTTCTCTGTGTGTCCACATGCAGGCCATGAGTAATGTGTGCACCCACCTGTGTGCATGTGTTTTTGCATGTATGCATGTGTGCATGCATCTATGTTCATGGCAGGGAAAGTGTGTTAGTGTGTCCATGTGCAGAGAGTGAGTAGAATACATGCCTGTCTGTGTCTGTGTGTACATGTGTCTGTGTACATATGTCTGTGTGTGCATATATGCATGCACACATGTGTTTCTGTTCATGGCGGGAGGGAAAATGTGTCTGTCTCTGTGTGTCCATGAGCAGAAAGTGAGTAGCGCGTGTACCCATCTTCAGGTATGCATGTGTCTGTGTGTGTGTAGGTGTCTGTGCATGTGTCTGCATGTGTGTGTCTATGTGTGCATATGTGTGTGTGTGTCTGCATGTGTATGTCTGTATTCATGGCAGGAGGGAGAGTGTGTTTGTTTCTGTGTCCATGTGCAGAGAATGAGTGAGTAGACTGCATGTCCATCTGTATCTGCATGTGTGTCCACCCATGTGTCTGTGCATGTGTATGTCTGTACATTCATGCGTCTGTGAGTACATGCGTCTGTGTTCATGGCAGGGAAGGTATGTTAGTCTCTGAGTGTCCAGTGCAAGAGTGAGTGAATAGAGTGCACACCCATCTATGTGTGCATGTGTCTCTGTGTCCATACAAGTCTGTGTGTGCATGTCTGCCCATGCATGCATGTGTCTGTGTTTATAGCATGGAGAGTACATTTGTCTCTGTGTGTTCAAGCGTGTTCATGTGTCTATGTGTGTATCTGCATGTGTAGGTCTGCATGCATGCATCTGTGTGTGTGTGTGCATGTGTTCATGCGTCTGTGAGTACATGTGTCTGTGTTCATGGCAGGTAGAGTATGCTTGTGTCTGTGTGTCCATGTGCAGAGAGAGAGTGAGAGTAGACTGTGCACCCATCTGTGTGAACACCTGTGTGTGTATGTTTGACCATAGTGTGGATGGGGAGTTAAGTAGCTGGGAGAAGAAGCAGGCATGTACCCCCTCACCCCAAGCCCAGTAGGGTCCATATAGTCTCTCCTGCCGGCACCAGGAGGGGAAGGGGTCTCCCCCTGACCTCTCTGTAGCCCAGTTCCCATGGGGGCAGAGGGCCTCCAATTTTGTGTGTGCCCAGGGTACCCGTAGACATTAATCTACCTCTGACGAGGGTGAAATGGGGCTGTACCCAAAGCGGTGCGGTGGGGATGGGGGCATTGCATCGCCAAACACAGGGTTCTGTCCCCACCTGCCCCCATGGAAGCATTTCTTAGTATCTTTCCTAGTATATTCATTTCCTAGTAATCTTTATAAATGCGTAGCCCAAATGCCAGTTTTCACACTGTTTCCACTTCACTATTTATATTACATATTTCATAGACATTAGGGCTGGAAGGGACCTCAGAAGATCATTGAGTCTAGCCCCCTGTCACAGGGGCAAGAAGTCAGTTAAGGTTAAAGGATCCCAGCAAGATAAGCATCCAGATGTTTCTTAAAAGAGTCCAGAGTAGGTGCTTGCACCACCTCTGGAAGGAGTCTATTCCAGGCCTTGGGGGCTAAGACAGCAAAGAAGTTTTTTCCTTATGTCTAGCCTAAAAGAGTCTTGGAGGAGATTGTTACCATTGGACCTTTTCATCCCTTAGGGCTCTTTGGTGAACAGGTGTTCCTCCAGATCCTGATGCAAACCCCTTATATACTTATAGGCTACCACCAGGTCACCCTTGACACTGCACTTTTCCAGGCTGGAGTTCCATGGCTTCCAGCTTTTATTCATAATTGGAGTACAGCTTCACTTCAATTAGAGTATTGCATCCAGTACTGGGTGCCGCATTTTAAAAAGGATGTGGCCAGACTGGAAAGAGTTCAGAGGAAGACCACCCATTTGGTGGGAGGGCAGCAGGACAGGCCCTATGTTGAGAGACTGAGGGACCTGAACCTATTCAGCTTTGGCAAGAGGAATCTGGTGGCTGCCTACAAACTCATCAACGGAGATCATTAGCAAATAGGAAGAGCCCTATTCTCCCCAGCATCACCTGGGGTGACAAGAAACAATGGTAATAAGCTGATGGAGAACAGGTTTAGGTTAGAGATCAGGAGGCAATATTTTACAGTTAGGGTGGCCAGAATCTGGAACCGTATAGGGAAGTGGTCCTCACCCCTACCTTGGACAAATTCAAAAAAAGGTTAGATGATCACCTGTCTGGTGTCTTGTGATCCCAGCATTCATTCCTGCCTGTGGCAGGGGGTCAGGCTAGATGATCTGATCAGGTCCCTCCTGACCCTAGCTACTATGAAACTATAAAGTATGCTCTCTTGGCCTCTGTTCATGTGCGTGGCTTTCCTCTGGACTCTCTCAAGCTTCTCTACATCCTTCTTGAATTGTGGAGCCCAGAATTGGATGCAGTACTCCAGCGGCAGCCTCGCCAAGGCTGAGTACAGCAGAAAGATAACATCCTGAGATTCACTTGAGAAGATCTATGAATGCAAGCCAGAGTTTTGTTGACTTTATCAACTGTGATATCGCATTGGTGGCTCATGTTTATCTTGTGGTCCGTCATGACCCCCAAGTTCCTTTGGGCCATCGTGCTAGCAAACATAGCACTACTGAGCCTATAAGTGTGATGTGGATTTTTTTTTTCCCCTGAGGTGGAGTACCTTGCATTTTTCCACTTTGAATGTCATCACGCTTTTATCCACCCACTTTCTTAGCCTATCAAGATCAGCATGGATCACCAGCCTATATTTGTGTGTGGACGCTGTACCACAAACATGGCCGGTACACTTCTGACACCAGTGTCTACATCATTAATAAAGATGTTAAAGAGTATAGGTCCAAGTACAGGCCTTGGGAGACACCACTTGTCACAGAGCACCATGATGATGCACTTCTGTCGACTACCACTCTCTGGGTCTGATCTCAGAGCCAATTCTGCAGCCATCAGATTGTAATGTAGCCAAGGCTGCAGTTGGCCAATTTTTCCATGAGGTACCTACACCATGAGGCACCAGATTAAGGGCTTTTTTAAAGTCCAGATATACAACGTCAATCTCTTCTCCCCTGTCCAGGTGCTATGTTGTCTGGTCATAGAAGGAAACAAGATTGGTCAGGCAAGACATACCCACAACAAACCCATGCTGGCTGTCCCTCAGTATGTTGCCATCAGTCAGCTTGTCAAGAATGGTCTCTTTGAGAATTTTTTCCAAAATCTTTCCAGAGATTGAGGTCAAGCAGATTGGCTTGTAGTTCCTCAGATTTACTTTCCTCCCTTTCTTGAAGATAAGCACCACATTGGCCTTCTTCCAATTTTCAGGTATTTACCTGAGCACCATGAGTTCTCAAATACCCTTGCCAGTGGCTGGGCTACAATGCCTGCTGGCTCCTTAAGTACTCTA
Organism: Caiman crocodilus; assembly: GCA_030014935.1. Classification (NCBI taxonomy): domain Eukaryota; kingdom Metazoa; phylum Chordata; order Crocodylia; family Alligatoridae; genus Caiman; species Caiman crocodilus. The sequence goes on from JAGPOW010003642.1 coordinate 37,538,584, forward strand.
GGGTAGAATCTGTCAGGATCAGCTGACTTCAAGGTGTTTAGCTTCTCAAGGTGTTGTTTTACAAGGTCTACACTGATGTTGGGTATAAATTCACCCTCATCCTGGCCATCCCACATCATGTTAGTCAGAGCGGTCCCTTTGTGCTGGTGAAAAACCAACACAAAGAACCCATTAAGCAGGTTGGCTTTTTCCTAGATGCTAGTTATCAGTTGTCCCATATGGTTTAGCATGTAGGGGTCCAGTGTTAGCCTAGCTTTTCTTCTGAAAAAGGACTTTTTATTGTCCTTGATACGTGTAGCCAGTTGGCGTTCAGGTGCAGCCTTGGCTTTCCTGTTTTGCTCTCTACAGGTATGGACCAGTGCAGAATACTTCTCCTTGGTGGCAATTCCTGTCTCTATGCCTTATAAGCCTTGGTTTTTAGATGTAGGAGGTCCACAAGTTCCCTGCTGAGTCAAGGGGGTTGTTGTACCCTTCTGCTACCTTTTCTCTGAGATGGAATGAACATTGTTTGTGCTTTCAGGATTGCTCCTTTAAGGAGCAACTGCTCATATTGGACTCCCCTTCCTGTCAAGTCATGGCCCCTTAGGGCCTCAACAACAAGCTTCCTAAGCTTATCAAAGTCAGATTTCCTGAAGTCGAGGACTTCTGCATTGATGACTGACTTGCCAGCATTGTGATGGATAGTAAAAATGATCAGCTCATGGTCACTGTGTCCCAGCTTTCCTTTGATTTTCAGGTCACTGACTAGATCCTCCCATTTGGCCAGTACCAGGTCCAGTAATGCTTTACCTCTTGTTGGTCCATAGACTTCTTGAGTCAGGTAGAGCTCATCCATGCATGTGAGGAAGCTTTGTGGCTGTTTGTATTTGGCCAAGTGCTCTTCCTATGAGATGTTCGGGTAATTGAAGTCTCCCACGACAACCATGCAGTGAGAGCATGCAGCCTCAGCCAGTTCCCTGGAGAATTCCTGGCCACGCTCTTGTTTCTGATTAGGAGGTCTGTAGTAGTCTTCTACCATTATGTCCCATGTGCCATGTTTCCTACATGTTTTAACCCAGAGGGTATCCAGTCATCCTTCATGGGTGTCAATGTCAGCTTGCAGGAGCATGTAGCTTTCCTTGACACAAAGCTATACCCCCACCCATTTTTTCCACATGATCTCTCCTGTACAGGTTATAGCCATCTATACCTGTGGCCCAGTCATAGGTGGAATCCCACCAGGTCTCTGTTATCCTTATGAGATAGTAGTCATTCTTGTTTAGCAGGAGGACCAGTTCCTCCTGTTTGTTCCCCAAGCTCCTGACATTGGTGTAAAGACATGTAAGTGCCCCTTTGGAAGCCCTAGACTTCCTTGCATTTCCAGCAGGACACCATTCCAGGGCTGGGGTAGAAGTGGATTCTCTTGAGTGCCCTAAACTGCTGGTTTTGCATTAGATGCCTCGTGGACTTGCTTTGGTGTTCTCCACCCATCCCCACATTGGGCTTAGTTTAAAGCCTGGTGGAGCTAAAATGAGCTTCCTCCCCAGTGAGGTGAAGAGGAGGCCATCTCTTCCCAGAAAATCACTGCTTCTCTCACCATACAGTGGGTTGTGGTCATGGAAGCTGAAGCTTTCATAATGACACTAGCACCACAGTCTTTGGTTGAGTACCTCAATCCATCTCTCCCTCCTCAGCCCATGACCTGTAACTGCAGGGATTAAGGAAAAGACCACATGTTGCCCTTGGCTTACCCTATGTAGGGCTCTGCAGGGGAGGAAGAAGAATAAGAATTTTATTATACCCTTCTGTGGGATAGCTTCATTTTGTTCTCTGAATAACGTGTTGCAAACATGCTTTCTCTATGCAGTTTCGTGCACTTCCTCCCTGGTATATATACACACACTCTCCTAATACTTCAGAGTACTAGGATATATAAAGCTATTAGAGTACTAGTATTTATATAATATATAGTATTTATATAGCACAATCTATGTTTCAGTACTCACCAAATTGTTACGCTTATATTTGAATAAATATTGCAAGTAAAGAATCTGTTCACCTACTAATAATGGAGATGGGATGTAACTTCCTTAGAACAAAGTGGACTTAGATCTAGCTATCATCCTAATAGACTTCTGAAAGAGCAGACCCCCTAATAGCCAAATTGAAAGATGAAATAATAACATCCATTAGATAGTAGGATATTTCCTGAATGCAAACAAACATGAAAACAAACTCATTCATTTAATATGAATAAATTATAAATTTCCCATTGCCTGTATAAAATGAAGTTACATGGTTTTACAGCTTGTAACAATTTACCCTATGAAGAATCTTAATAGATGTTTTCATTTCCCGTAATGAAGTAAGCATAATTTGAAAGAACATCACTTGTGTAATTATGCCAGGTTATGACAACCATTCATATAACAGGAAAAAAAAAAGTAATATTGCTCCAGTACTCAAAAGTAATTAGCTAATGTAAGTGCTGGCCAACTTCACTAGAATCAACAGGCAAAAATGCAGGAATATGGAACGCAACCACAGCCAAGGATCAGTTTTCTTTTTTGCAATTTATCACATTTTAAAGGAGGAATCAAATGTGATTGAAAGTATGTTAATTACTTAAGAGTTAGAAACCCTTCAGTAAAGATCAAAGCAATGAAAGTCCATTCATATGCATTTTATAAGTATAAAATACTTTCATAAACTTTTTGAGCAAAAGCAGTCAGCCAGGATTAATCTTTAGTTTCAACACATTATATGCCTTCTAAATATCTCTAGGGCAGTGAAACTGTCCTTTATTTGCCTCTGAAGTCCTATGTACATGCATGCATGAAGCTGTTTAAATAATAATAGTATTACTTGTAAAGTGCTATACACATTTATGCTAATGTATAAACATGTATTATTTATTTAGAGCTGAAAGTATGTAGGCCCTTTCCAGCTATAAAAAAGAAACTTTTTTCTGTCTCAAAGGGCATAGGCTCTAAGAAGAATTGTGCCTTTTTACAGAATTTGCCATAAAATGAATACTCAATGTCAGCTCTCAAAATGGGTTTTATTCATGATTTAAGAGGAACATACATCTTTTTTTCCTGTCCTTCTTTTCAGAAATGAAATCCAACTTACATTAGGATGTCATATCAAGGGATAATAAAGTCAAAGGGACATAATAAGGTTAGAACACAGGGTTTCTGTTTTCATAGGAGTCGTCTTCTTCAGGGCCGTCCAACCTCTTGTCACTATTTCCCCAATTGACTGCATCACCCCATCACCACCTACTTTCACAGTGGATTATTTCAGTGAATTTGATCTCACCTTGTTATGTTAATAATACTTTACTTAGAAAAATATTAGTAAATATAGCATGAAAGAAAGATGCCAGATTGATAGCCTTGAGAATGAACTTCTATTTATCCATAATACAAAAGTAATGCAAGCTTCTTCATACTACTATGCAGAAACCACCTCTTGGTGACAGAGGTTGGTTTTACCTCATTATCCACTCAGGTTTGTTTTTTGGGGTTTTTGGGGTTGTTTTTTTCTTCTGTGCTAAGTCTAACAATAAAATGCTAATTATAGGGGATATTTTAAGATGTAAATCATTGTTCACCAGAAAATGAACTGGGATAGCCTGAGCACCCTCCATTTATTTCAGAGGTACAATTAATCTCCAATAAACCTTCAATTTACAGTTGATAATCTGAATCTCAATTTTCTGCAATATGGTCTCATATCTTGATATAGCTTAAAAGATGACCCAGTCTCAGATAAGAGGAGGTTAAAAAAAAATAGTAATTACATTACGATAATTGATGTTCTTGCCCATGTGTATTTAATTCAAGTAGCTACGTAACTATTCTGAAAATCAGAACTGTTTTAGGTATTAGCAATCCTTATCTTGACCCATTGCAAGGAAGACCAATCCTTCAATTCTTTCCCAGGTTGGGAGGGGAGGTTGAGTTGCATAATGACAGTTACTCTCAAAAGATATCAGAAGGGTAATTACTTCCAATTCTTTAAATATCTTTTTTATACATTTTCCACTGATAATAAATCTCAAGGGGCCTTAATAGTTAGGAGGTGGATATTGGAGTTCCAGGGTTTGTTAATACATGTGTATTTTGAGTTGCATCAAAAGGGAAACATTTTAAAAGGTAACAGATGTTATGTTCTAATTATTATATATGGATAAGACAAAGAAAATTTGCTCCAACTTTAACATGGCTTCATCCAGAGTTAAGGTTGGAGTGGCTCTGGTACATGTATATTGTTCTCATCTTGTATATATGTAACCACTAGAATATAGCAGCTTTTGAAACAGCTCCAAACATATCATACTGTCAGTAAATATTGACTAATATTGACTTTGTAAAGTAAGAGTCTGGTTTAGAAGCCTGAGTTACAGAATAACGTTTAGCCAATGTATGTTTTGAGGAGTGGATAATAGTTCTAAAATTTTTTGAAGCTGGTATATTTATGAAAGATGTTCATGAAACTGCCTCAGACTGAAGATTAGCACTAATTTGAACTAAACTGAATGTAATTAGATTTGATATAACATCATGTAACATGTTTGTTGCTGTTTAATGTTACATGGGTGACTCATGCATCTTGAGTCTGTGGGGGGCACCTGCAGAAGCCTGAACCAGCAGCAGCAGAGGCAGCAGGGATGGGGCTGGCAAGCACACACAGAAGCTGCCGCCAGCCGGGATGGCCGTGTCGCAGGGGGGTGGGGTGGGGGGGGCATGATCCTGAAAGTCCTATGTAACCCTGTGATTCAGCAATCCTTGATAATCTTTAAATGGGAAATTGCTTCCACTTAATTGTTTTGGCTTGGGATGCAAGTAATCCTAAAGAGTGCCAGAAAGATCTACTCCTGTACAAATGAAAAGATAATATTTTAGCCATATGTAAGGTGACAAGGTTCTTCCAATGTTACTTTTCTGTGCTATTGGGAACATAAACACTGGTAAATGCATTGTCTGATTAATGTAGAATTCTGACATCTGATATGTTCACAAAAGTAGTATGAAGCCTGAGAAACATGTTATGGAAAACTGTGAAAAAAGTTTTGATATGATAATAGTATTTTTGTTTTGTTTTGTGAAAAATTAGAAAGATGTTTCATAGAACACATAGCTTTGAGTATAAATAGTGATTTTTAGTTGAGCATCTAGCTCAACACCTTGGATACGTCTATTTTTTAAATGCTTAGTAGGTTCCTATACTCATGGTTGTAGTTGTGACTTGTAAAGTGTCCTTTACAGCCTCAGAAACTAAGAGATAAAAAGTTTAGAAGAACTAAAAGGATTTTCATAGAACACTACACACCAAAGCAAAGCAGAATTTAGAGCATTTCCAGTTTTATAGGAGATATGGTGAAATTATAAAAGTGAATTACAGAAGCAAAGCTAAAAGAACTCACAGAATAAAGTGCTCATCTGGAAATGTCTCAGATAGATTGATTTATGGTATTAATAATTAGGGTATTCAAAGACAATTGCTCACAAAGGAGAATTTAACCAGCTTGAAGCTGATAGAGCCAAGCAAGTGAAGCACTTACAAGGTTTGCACTTAGAATGCACAAACAATCAAATGCATTCAACAAACAAAATGAAAAACTGAAAGAGACTCAGTGCTCTACTAGTGTTTCTAACGTAGAGAAATTTAGTTTGGATCAATTTGCAAATTATAAATGTGGTGTGACAAATACTTTAAGATTGTATATTTAACTAGAAAATAAACAAAATGGCCATAAAAAGTATCTTAAAGTCAGAGAATTCAATCCCAGAGAGATCATGGCAACATGTGGGGACCATTTTTTTTTTTTATTACATTGAGTGAAGAAGGCACTGGTAAATGGCAGAGAAACTGAATTCAATTTACATATCAAAGTAGGAAAACAAAATTCAAAAGGAGTTTTCAAACATGATTTCATTGTCATCTCATGCAGACAAAACAGCATTAAGGAAGGTTTTGAAGAGAATACAAAGGTGTTGAAGAGAATATAGTATATATTAGAAAGAATTTGCAACTGAGTGGGCGCATTTACACATGATGCCATGTCGCCATAGCAACGCACTATGGCAACCTAGTGTCCACAGGCAAAAACTGTGATGCCACCACTATATCACCGTAGAAATTTGCTTCCCCAATAAAGTGTGTTGCTACAGTGATGTAGTAGCTAAAATTAAATGCACCACTTGTGCAGCACAGTACAGGCTGTTACTGTGCCATCATTTAGTACTTCCAAAGGGAAGTATTAAATGACAGCACAGTAACAGTGGCACCATAGGGTCATGTGTAGATTTGCCCAGAATCAAGAATTTGGCATAGCAGAAGAACAAGAAAGCAGGTGGCAAATTTGAGAATTGCAATGAAGAAAACAAAAGATTTCAACACACTTTATATGTCCATTTTGACAATCTACATTTCCCACAACATTTAGTTGACATGCTTCATAAGTTACTCAGGAGCACTTTTACACATGCTTTGGGGGTGTAGGGAGCAGTGCTTTAATTAGAGTGGCTCAGAGCTTTAATTAGAGCGACTCAACTTCTCATGTATCAGTGTCTCACACTTAACAATGGCAGCAGGGGCACTTGAACAAAAGCTCATTCAACACTACATGAACCTCGGACTGATACACCAAATGTGGGGGGATGCTGGAGTGCCAAAATTATCACAATCCAGCAGGCTCAATTAAGTGAGTCTCCTCTGATGTGTTGTAATTACAGAGCATCAGAGCAGCCTCCAAACTCATGTACTGGCACCCCTAAGGGCTGAAAACCCCGGTCAGGGTTTCTGGACTCATACCAAAAGATTCCAAATTTGGAAAATAATTCAGTAAGGTTGTATTTCATCCCTGACATACTAACATCCTCACAGAAAAGATCAAGAATAAAGTACTGGTAGGATTTGAAGGGTCAGAGAATTGGAGGCAGAATAAGTTGAAGTATGCAGATAATGGGATATTCCCTCCTCAGCCCCATTTGTCCCAGAGCTGATATCTCTTAATTGTTCATCCTTAAAGAGACAGTCCACTCTGTTACAGGTAAAACTTGTGAAATAATAAAGACTTTGAATTCAGTAGCAAAAAGGAAGATTACTGATAACTAAAAAAATGAGGACAAGTTTATTAAAGGCACTAATATGACTGACAGAAACATACATTTGTGAAAGTAGAACATATATGAAGAAGTTAGAAAGAAAATTATAAGCATTTGGGATAATTTGTCATAAAAAATTTTGAATTTGCAGTAAGATTGAAAGAAGGCAGGGTAGAGATGCACCTTACAGAGTAGCTAAATCAGATATACATATGTTTTCATGTACAAAACTCACTGTAAAAAGATATTATGAAATTACATGCACAGCGCAATCTATCTAATAGAGAGAGTGATTTGAATACAAAAGACAGGGAAGGAAGGAAAGAAAGAAAGATAGATAAACCCCATATTTGGAACCATTCTGATGCCTCTTTTGAGTACAAATACTGCAGCACTGGCTAGGTCACAGTGACCAGCTGCAGAACCCTTAGGATTTCTGGTTTTGGTGGATGGACCCAATTAAGAGACCGGGCATGCAAAAATTAAGGAACTGATAAATGAACAAATTAAGATGTGTGCATGTGATGGGCTTGGGAGACAAAGGAACATACTGACAGGACATCTGTCAGTCTCACCTCGGTTCCAGAGAAGATATTTGAGAAAATTCTCAAGGCTCATATCTGTGAGGGACCGGCAGGGGACTTTATGCTGAAGGGAAACCAGCACGGGTTTGTTAAGGGCAGGTC
>JAGPOW010003642.1:37546463-37615710 GCA_030014935.1 Caiman crocodilus
GGAAATAGGGCAGGCTCTTTTTTCCTGGGCACCACCAGGGGTAATTAGGACCAATGGTCACAAGTTACTGGAGAGCAGGTTTAGGTTGGACATTAGGAGACACTTCTTCGTTAGGGTGGCTAGGATGTGGAACCGGCTTCCTAGGGAAGTTGTTCTTGCTTCTACCTTGGGCGTCTTTAAGAGTAGATTGGATAGATACTTGGCTGGGGTCCTGTGACCCTGGCACTCGTTCCTGCCATTGGCGGGGGGTCCGACTAGATGGCCTGCTCTAGGACCCTTCTGATCCTATGAAACTATGAAGGACAGAATGTGGACAGTATGATGCCAACAAAGAAACCAAACAATGGTACCCAGAGATGAAGAGTCATCACAGGAGGAGAAGAGATACAAAAGGAGGCATTTCAGAGCAGTAAAGGGTCCTCAAGGCCACTGTGGACAAGGGGCACACCACCAGCCTGTCTCACCCAGCCCGCTCAGAAGGGTAGGCCTTAGCCCTTGACCTGCAAGGCTACTGACATTTGACATTCAACAAAGAGCCACAGAGTGAATCTTGAGTACTGGACAGACATACCTTCCATCTGTGACAGCCTTAGGACTGATAGATATAAAATTGGGGGGGGAGAGATGAGGCAGCATATTTTGCTTGCCTTGTCTGCATTATTCTTATCTTCTATGACTGTATCAATAACATGATATTGGATTTGGATATGCATCTAGCTGGGGTCATCTGCACTCTTTTCTGCCTATTCAGGTCGGACTCAATGATCTATTGAGGTCCCTTCCGACCCTAACATCTATGAATCTATGAACATCGGCCTATTACCAAATGGAAGAATTCACGGTCAATCTGAGGGTTTGGAACCACCTGGAATAAGGCATCTGGGTCATAAATCCCATGCTAACAGTGTCCCATGCTGTGAATTTGTAGCATGGGGGCAAAATTTGCTTCCAGAATTTTTTCATAGAAAAAAACAAAACAAAACAAACAAACAAACAAAAAAATCCTGAGAAAAAAAGTGGCCAGGGAGATGCTTTGGCTACTGGCCAGAGCATCTCTAGTATTTCATTTGTACCCCAGATGCTTCAGCATGCTGGGAGCCAGGAGGAGGAGGGAAAGGGCAGTTGTCTGAAATGGGACAATTTGTCCCTCACCGAAGTGCACATGCAGGAGTACAAATTTATTCTGCTACTATCCATGCCCCTGCATATCTGGATGCTGCCAAAGGGGTCACAAAAGCTAATCCAGGTAATGGGATACAAAACTGTAAACCTCAGTTTAGACCATACTTAACAAAATCTAATCTGTGAATGATTTCTAGCTCTGCAATTTCATTTTCAAGATTTTTTTTTACATTTTTTTTAAACCACTTACACTGAGATCAGTGATAGCCTGTGCAGAGAGATTAAACGTTTTACAACAGGCTTGAAACTCGGTGTTCTCTCATTCTTACTCATAAGCATTGCCCTGTCTGTTTACTATAGACAGCACAGGGGCACTGTAAGCAATTCATAGCATATATGACATTGGCAGAGATGCAGAGTTTTTGTAATCATATCACTCTCTCTATTTGATAAGCTTCTCTGAAAATGTCCGGTCACAGAATCTGATAAAGTAAGGAACTGCTTATGAAATCATCTGTTTTAGTTAGTGTATAGTGTAAATATACCCTGCTTTCAGCCTGACTTTGGACTAACACAGCTATCTCTCTGCAGTAAGATTGGAAGCAAACCTGAACTGATGCAAACAGAGAAGGGAAGTGAAAGGAAGAGAACAGAAAGGAAGGGAAGGGAAGGGAAGGGAAAGCCTAGAAAAAATATAATAGAATGTTAAATGCCAGGGAAAAGATAGTACAAAGACATTGAAGATTGGATTAGATAATGTATAAATACAATAGCAAAGCTACCAGAACCAAGTAGAGAAATTTTATTCACCACATTGTTAATCATTTTGATGAGAATGGTACCAGATTGACTGAGGAAGATTGACAGAGGAAGAGGTACATACTATGTACTGTTTAGCATGGAAGAAAGTGTGATCTTACCCTCTAGTTCTTCTATAACCTTTTTGAGGTGTCGGGGAGAGAAATGGGCACAGCGTTCAAGGTATGGATGCACTGTAGATTTATAAAGGGGCATTATAATACTTTCCCTTTTATTTATAATTTCATTTTTGATAATCCCTAAGATTTTGTTTGCCTTATTGATGGCTGCTGAGCACTGATGTTTTTAGTGAACTGTCTACAATGTCTCCCACATCTCTTTCCTGAGTGGTAACAGATAATGTAGACCCCAGCGTGTAGGTTATTTTTTCCCTTTAGCTGTTCCCATAGCTTGGGAACCTCCCATAGCTTGGGAACCTCCCAAAGCTTTTTTACTGAGGTATGCTGATTCTCAGTATTAAAACCCCAGAAATGTCTGGATATGGGATTTCACACTTCCACTGGAGTGATGAATGCCAAACCCAGGATCACAAAGGATATTTTTTTCTTTTTACCTACATCAGATTGACACAAACTGCATAGGTGTGTATTGTGCTGATGGGGTGGGTTGCTTTCCTCTGTCCTGTGTGACCTACGCCCTTTCCCTGGGATTTATGAGCATATATTAACTAATTATTTCCATGCTACTGCTCCCTGGCCTTTATCTGTGGCATATTATAGGGGTCCTTGACATTTCAGATATTGCTCCTTGTAGCTGTGGATGAGAGCTCCAAGTGGTGATTTTGGGAATTCCTTTTGCTAATGATAGTTTGTGAATGCAGAAACTTGGATTCAATTGCCAAAAAGGCCCTTCCAGGCCTATGTTTGTATGTCTAGGTATGTGCCCCAAAAGTATTAATGTCTCCTCACGTTCCATTCAGGGATATATGAAGTCCCCCATTTATCTTAAAGGGAAGCAACATTTCCATCATGTTAGCATCCAGCTTAATCTAATTTGCTTAAAGGGAGGTGTCCTATTGAGATCCTGTTCTTCCAGATGTCTCCTTAAATCAGTGCATCTCACTGACAGAGACAACACTGGTTTCACTATAAAGTAAACAGTGATAACAAATTATTCCACGTACCTCTTGCCAAACACTCTAGTGAGTATGGCACTTGATCAGGAAGTGGAAGACCTCCTTCTGGTATTCTTATTTCAGGGAGTAGCTATATTACAGCAGACATAAATATTCTAGATAGGTGCCTTGGATGCATACAAATGTTATATTTAGATCACCCTAATCAAGGTTAGAGAAATGTAGATGGCTGTGAAAATAGTCACAGGGCTTAGGTTGCCTTAAAAATGGCATGCCTGATCTAAAGTTTCATAGATTTCATAGACATTAGGGCTGGAAGGGACCTCGGAAGATCATTGAGTCCAGCCCCCTGCCCAAGGGGCAGGAAGTCAGCTGAGGTCATAGGATCCCAGCAAGATAAGCATCCAAATTTCTCTTGAAGGTGTTCAATGTAGGTACCTGAACAACCTCCGATGGCAGGCTATTCCAGACCTTGGGGGCTCAGACAGGAAAGAAATTCTTCCTTATGTCCAGCCTGAAATAGTCTTGCAGTAGTTTATAACTGTTCGACCTCGTCATCCCTTGGCGCGCTCTGGTGAACAAATGTTCCCCCAGAAACTGGTGGTCACCCGTTATAAACTTGTAGGTGGCCATCAGGTCACCCCTGAACCTGCGTTCAGTTAATTCATCTGAGAGGAAAACTAACTTTAGACTGATAAAGAGTTAACTCAACTTAGTGAATGCTTGCATGTGTTCACAGCACAGTCCCCGACCTGGACAACTGAAGAAAATGCCTAATGTTCAGTAAGAAATTTCTGGTCTGGATGCATTACTATCTATAAACTGAAAACACATAGAAAGCCATATGCTTATTCACAAATAAACTTAGTCATTCTGTTCTATGAATAGTTTAATATTAGAAAGTTTTATTAGATGCCCCAGAAATGTATCTTTTTATTGAAATATATTCTTACAATTTTCTCTTAAACTTTCTTAAGATTTTCTGTTTCCTCTCCTATCCTCCCCATCTCCCTACAAAAGCAATCTCCTGTCTACTAACTGTTCTCTATAAAATTATGAATTCAGATAACAGGTTTAGGATTGTGGGCATGCCTATTTGTACGGGATGTATAGTAACGTCTATTGACAAAATATTATTGTTATAGTCTGTAACATTAAGTTGTTATAAATATTACAGCCTGGTCTCAAAAAGTGTTATAATCTCACAATTCCCATTAGGGTATTTGATAACTGAAATCAATGGATATTGGGAGTTCAGCTCCTTCCATGATTTATTCCATGTGTCCAAAGGGAATGAAAGTCAGATTGAGGAAAAAGAGCAGGGTTTAGAGGTATCTTAGCTCTGATTATAAAGAAGGCATTTAAGTAATTCAAACTGTTCAAGTTCTGAATGACATTTCTTTGTCACTTTCAGTCTCCATACATACATAAAACCAAATGACATGGTTACACAGAATATAATAGCTATAACTATACTAACACATTTTTAAGCCAGGAACTTCAAAGAAAACTGCATTTGCAGAAAATGACTCAATTCACATAACAAATATTACAAAAAACATGAGAAATGGCTTTATCTGAACCTGTTCTCATTAATGAAAGGACAGTAAATTTATTGTCCCCTCAGGAAATGCAATGCTTTATTGACAATTTTCTAAGCTATTTTCTTTCGCCTTTAAAATCTACATCTAAAGAAGTTATACTTACAGTTATAGTCTTTAATTTGAATGCTCTTTATTTAAAGAAAAACAAACATTTCTGTTCTCCATCAGTTTGCATATCTATCTTTGACTCGGGAATATAGGTAATTTATTAATTATCACCAATAGAGATTTTAGGGACTGATACTGATAGGTGATTTTTAAGGAAGCATATCAGCGGATAATGATGCAATATCCAATACAGCTTCGTCCAGCTAGTCAGCCTGTTGTGGTGGAAGGGGAGGTGGGAGTAAAGGGGCATGGTGGGAGGGGCAGATCATGGCCCCTTTGGTAAGGGAGGAGTGCAGCTGGGGGTGGGGCTGAGGCAGGCACTGCTCAGCCAAGGTGAGGTGGGGCAGGGGACAGAGCCGTGACTTGTCCGGGGGTGCAGAGAAGGGGGGACAGCTCCCCATGCTGTGCGCACTTCAGGAGGGCATGGAGGGATGAGGCATGTGCCCCTGTATCTGAATGGGAGGGGCTACAGCTGTGTGTTGGGGCTGGGACCAGGGCTGCACTGGGTTCTTCCCAGTGCACGGGGACGGGGTGGGGTCAGGCTGTGCTTGGGGATGGTGGTGGTGGCACTGGAAAGGGGCTATAGGGGGGGCTGCAACCATCCCAAATTTTGCCAAAGCCCCCTTGTAATCTGCCTCCCAGTGCCACTGGTGCCTGCCCCTAGAGCAGCCCTGGCCCAACCCTTTCCCTCACATGCCAGGAAAAGCCTGGCACAGCCCCGGCCCCAACCAACAGCTGCAGCTCCCCCCATCCCCCACGCTCAGATCCAGGGGCAGACACCCCTGCCATGACCTTCCATGGTGCGCACAGTGACAGGAGCACCTCCCCTCCCCATGTCCCCTGGATGAGGGGGTCAGGGCTTTGTCCTGCCCCTCCCCAGCTAGGCAGTGCCAGCCCCAGCCCCACTCCCTCCCTCACCAAAGGGGGCATGATCTGCCCCTATGCTCCTTCCCTCCACCCTCCCCTTCCATCATAACAGATTTACCAGTTGCATGCATCTCTCCAAACTGTTGGGCTATGTTCCACACTGCCTGCATGCTGTGTGGCAGCTGTGCACATGGACAGGCATTTGTCAGCCAAATGATTGGCTACATCACACTGATTTCTGATACAAACAATTTTCTTTATATCAGTGCTTATCTGATATTGGACCGATGTATCAGTCCACCTCTATAATTTATCCTTGTCTGAAGTACAAAATAATCATACAGATATGTTGGAGTTGTCATTATTTCCTATTGTTTGTTTTATTTTTAATCCAATATTAGATTCCAGAAAGAAAACTATAATTTAAATTTTACTATAAGTGTTTTCTATGTAATGTTAATGACTTAATTTTAAGTTTCTAGATGCATCACACATTCACATACTGAAAATACAAATGAAATTTTCAACTTCAGTAAAAGGAACAATGGTCCAGTGTTTATGGTCTGAGACTCAGAGGAATCAGATACATCCCTGCTCTCCCAGAGTCTTCTTTTATGACCTTGGGCCAATAACTTCCTGTCCTAGACAGAGCTGTCTATCTGTATGGGGAATAACTACTCCCCTTTCTCTTGTGGCTGTTGTGTAGATAAACTCACTGATCAAACTGACTCACTGAAGATCTGAGAGACAATTATTTTGAGACTATATAGGTATCTAGGGCTGAAGAGAATTGGACAGTCAAATAGTATAACATTCATGTCTATGCCCAAATGATATTTACCATACCATCTTTTCTCAGATACAATATGAACCCTTCACCAAAAAACAGCTGCTGGAAAAATGAATTTTATTTATAAGTGAGGAATATGGTAAGAGCATATTCTGCTGCTTATTAGGTGCAAAAAAATATAAGTTATGGAGCAATCCACAGGGATCAGAAAATGAGCAGGCTCAGCTCCTTAGATCCTGCTACTCCATTACTTTCTACAAAGAAATATCTTTTTTTTTCATCTTGCTTTTCCAAAACAAGGTGCATATTATATGTCACTGTGTATGGGACAAAATACATAAATCTTCACAGCCACAAAATCTGCATTTTTACCATCCAATTATTAAAGCCAAAATGAAATGTTTCAAACAAATTCAGACTTACAAATGGAAATGCACTGCTGAATTTGAAGCAAAATATTACTTTGCCTTTTTGAAAATTTTGGAATTTTGTTCTGGAAAAAATTCTGCAGAACAAACTCAATGTGTAATGCTGTTATACTTGCAGTGTGGATGAACAGCATCCACATAACCAATGAAAACACACAGTTAGCTATGCACTGACCAAGCAGTTACATATACATGCACCTAAGTATAAGTCCTGAAAATAAAAGAACAGACAAGGAATCTCTCATGTTTTATCCCCAAAGGTCGAGTGATTCAGGCATTTACCCAGACAATGAGACACTCCAATTCTAAAACTCCTTCAACCAGTGAAATTAGCCAGTTCCCTGTAGGGGGTGGACAGACCCAGGCCAGAAAAGATCAACTGGCTCAGCGAGGCTGGGGCAGCACCACTCCCTGCATAACCTTTCATGCCAAAGCTGGGTCAGCACCTCTCCTCCCCCTGCTGCACTGGATCAGCACCACCCCTGCGTCCCCCAAGTTCTAGTCTGAAGCCTTGCTCCTAATGGGACAGAAATTTCTCATTCCTTTCCATCCATTTTATCTAATGAATATTATATGTAAGGAGCAGTAGGTCATCTTCAAAAGAAGGGTCCTTCCACAGAGATCCCACCTGCCCATCCCTGTGCTCCATCTGGTGCTTTGACAGTGGGGCCGCACCCAGAGGCAGTGATGGCACTGGCAGCAGCAGCTGGAAGGAACTGCCACACCCAAGGCTGCCATAAGCTGAGCCTAGATGCTGTGCTACCCCCCCACTCCACCTTCCTCATGCCATCATGGGATGCCCATTATACCTGGGCTGGATGAGACTTAAAGACCTACTGTAGACCAGAAAGAATTACTTGGTTGGCCAGATCTGGCCTGCAGCTCATATTTTGCCCACCCCTGCCATAATACCCCTGGAGTCAGCTAAGAACCAAATCCTAATTTGGCTGCCTGGCCCATCTTCTCACACTAATAGACAGTGCTAGCTTGGAAGGAGGGACCAGGCATCCAGACACTAGCAGTATTGGGCACTCAACTGACTCATCAGGCATGACAGGCTGCCTATCCAGCTGAGAGGCCAATCTTACCATAGCCAGGCTGCCTGACTACACTTCCCAAGCCAGACAAGTAGTGATACCAGCCATGGAGACCAAGAACCAAATCTGAATAATGCAAGGACCCAAGCCTGACTGTACCACCCTTTCTAAACTCATAGATCTGTTGTTAATACTAGAGGACAAAAAACTTTTAATACTTCGTATTGCTACAGTTATAACAAACTATAGTTTTGTGTTTTCTGGCAAGGATGGTCAAAAGCAAATGTTCCTGAGTGGTTGACAGATTTTGAACATCTACAGATACCTATAACTTGTTCTACCTTTACTACAATGTTCAATTACTTTTCCCGGAAGGAATTATGCCATACCCTTGTAGACATTAGTAAAAATTAGTACTTACCACGACAGATTGGTCTGTGGTCACTCCAAGCTGCCAGCGTATCTGTCACTCTCTGACAAGTGATGCTCTTAGAACCTTGGAGCACATAATTATCTTCACAGGAGAACTGTACATTAGCACCCACCCTAGAGAAGAGAGAGAATAGTGGAAATAAAGAAGTATAGTTTGTTGCAGGCAGACACCATCAAGAATTCTTCACCAAAGGGCAAATACAAAAATATGATTTCTAGACCCTCACCAAAGACAAAGGAAAATGATATCATGCACACTATCCAATATTTAACTGGAAAAGGGTTATATCTGGAGAAGAAACATACTTTATGTAATCCATCCACCATTAAAGGAAATGAAAATGTATAATTCATCAGACCATATGCTATTCCACTTTCTATCTGGAACAGGTTATCCAGACAGGTTGTGAACTCTCCAACCTTGGCAGTGTTTAGGACCTGGGAAGACAAAGCATTGTCTGGGATGGTATAGTTAAGTATGGTCCTGCTTTGAGCAGGGGGTTGGACTAGATGACTTCCTGAGGTCACTTCTAACCTTACTATTCTATGATTCTATGATAAGTGCCTAACTATCAGATCCTAGTCCACCTACCAGACATATAAATGGACATAGACACGTAAGTGTGTTCCTAATCCACCTTATTCAAAGTCTCAATAATCCATTGTGTGATTTATTTTGTGGTATGTTGTCTACATCATAAAAAGTCGTAAAATGGCTAAATCATAAAAAGCAATGAGAAGACTTCTGTATTAATAATTTCATTTTCCACCTTTTGTATTAAGGGGTTGACAGTGACCCAGGCAGGATGGAATGAGGCCCCATTTAAGCACTTAAATTCACTTAGGCACATAATAGGTGAAGTAGGATTTGGTCCACTGTGTCAAATTTAGCCCTTCTGAATATGACTTCAGTAAATTAATCCAAAGGTAAATTTGATCTTAAATATAGAGAAAGCTGAAACTTTCTCTATATTTAAGTGAAAACTTACCACATGAATAACTTCAAAACCCTATCTATACTCCAGAATCGTGGAATCATAGGGTTAGAAGGGACTTTAAGAATAATTCAATCCACTCCTTTGTATGAATGTAGAACTGCTCTTTCTAAAGCATGCCAGTCAAATGGTATCCAGTCTTCTCTTGAAAACCTCCAGTTAAGGATATCCTACAAACTCTGCTCAGCAGTTTATTTTACTCCCTTACTCTTCTAATAGTAAGGGGTTTTTTTTTACCAAGGTCTAATCTAAAAGTACTTAGCTACAATTTACAACTGTTGATCTGTTCCCTGCTGCCAATGACAAGTGAGAACAGTTTTTAATCCTCTTCTTTGGATTTCAAATATCTTGGCAACTGCTATAATATCAAGGACTACCCCTTGTTCTCCTGCCAATCTCCTCTTCTCCAAGCTAAATATATCTAGCTCTATCAACCTTTTAATTAATTTGGTTTGACTTCCAGCCCCTTTATTTATGGTGATATGACTGTAGACTCTCTGCAACTTCTCCACTCCTTTAAATGTGGAGCCTCAAACTGCACACAGTACTTTAAATGAGCCCTAATCAATAATGAGTAGCATGGTGCTATCACCTTCATCTCTTAAGGTGAAGTTGCACATTAGACTCTATTAAGAACACTTAAAACACGAGCCCATTAAAGCTTGTTAACTCATGCTAAGTGTCCTCTTAGTGTTTCAAAGCTACACCACTTCAGGAAAGGGTTAACTACAGGCCACGCCATGCACTTGTGTTACAGTAACTCTGGTCTGCTCCAGACAGAAAAATCAGCAATTATGAATCCTCCAGAAATCTAGGACACACCACTCACAGCCCCTCCCCTCTGCAGAGCAACGATAGAGCTCAGGTGTCCTGGTTCCCAGTCATGCCCCTGCTCATCAACCCATGAGTGGCAAATCAGAACTGTTCAGGCAAGAAACAGTAGAAACCCTTAACATGTAACTGCTCACAGTTGGTGCATCTACATGAGCCACTAAATATGCAGTAGACAAATTCTCCTGCACATATTAGCACATCATGGCAAAAACCATGCTATTGGCATCACTAAAATGCATGTGCCGGTGCAACTGTAGAATAGTACAGGTTACTGTGCATTGAGTTAGTGCCTGTTATTACAAGGTGCCTGTACAGGAGCCCAGTGGCTGCTCCAATGTGCTGTAATTAGAGAGCACTGGAGCAGGCTCAACTAACTGAATCTGCTGAAGCGTGGTAATTACCACGCTCCAGCCAGCTCTCGTTTCTTCTGTCAGGATCCCTGTGCTTCAAAATGGCAGTGGGGGCACTTTATATAAAGCTTGTTTGACTTATCTAAAGCTTGTTTGACAAGCTTTCAATAAAGCGCTCCCAGTGCCATTTTGAAGTTTGGGATTGCTGAAGCATGAGACACTCTTGTGCACTTTAATTAATTAGAGCAGCTCTCAGAGCTCCCAGAGCTGCTATACTTAAAGTGCCATACCTACCCCACCAATCCCAGTGTACATGTAAAAATGTTCACCAGTGCTAAACTTAATGTGCAGAAACTGCATGTGTAGATGTGCCCAGTGTGTTCTAACTTTACCACTGGGCACGTCTACAGTAGGAGCTGTAATTACAATGTAACACCATAGATTTAGTATGAGCTAAGTGTAACGTGTAATTTCACAATGTTGCATTTGCTTTTTCTGCAACTGTATAAAAATGCTGATTCAGGATCCACCAGAACTCCCAGATCCTTCTTATCAGTGTTCCTACCCGGTCAGTCATTTCCCATTCTGTACTTGCATGTTTGGCTGTTCTTCTCTATATGTAGTACTACATCTGCCTGTATTGCACATCGTTCTGTAGGTTCTACCTCAGCATTCTGAGATTATTCTGAGTTCGATTTCTGTGTTCCAGTGTTTGCAATCCTTCCAGAGTTTGTCATCTGAAAATCTGATCAGAGCTTATTATTCTGGCATCCAAATAATTAATAAATGTGTTTAACAGCACCAGACCTAGAACAGATCCCTGTGGAACCACACTTGCAACCTCCTGGCATTTATAATTACTATTTGCTTCAGGTCGTTGAGCCAATTATGTATTCATCTTACAGTAATTTTATCCAGCCCACATATCTCCAGTTTACTATGTTGAGTTGTAATGTTATACAACATCTATATATTTTTAAAGCCTGTTACTTGTTGGCATAGTACAGAAACAGAATATCCATGGCCCTATGAAGGGCAGTTAGGGAGTTACAAGTAAAAAAAATACATAACAGTAATATGGACCACTAGAGAACACTGGGACACTAGGGAAGACCAAGTTGATGGATTTTTTTCTAATGTAATGATTTTCCATTGGAAAATGCTGATTTGATTAAATTGGACGTTACAAAGGAAATGTATTGACTGTACTGTATGTTCAGTGAAAACTTATAAAAATGTGTTTTTAGTAATGCATTAAGAAAAAGTAATGCATTAAGAAAGTAAGTTGTATGCATTAATGCATTAAGAAAAATATAATCTTTTAGAGGATTACATTATATTTTTCTTAATGCGTTACTTCAACTTTTATTGTCGTAACATTGCATATTATATTATGCTTTAAATCCAGT
The DNA here is from genome assembly GCA_030014935.1 of Caiman crocodilus. Classification (NCBI taxonomy): domain Eukaryota; kingdom Metazoa; phylum Chordata; order Crocodylia; family Alligatoridae; genus Caiman; species Caiman crocodilus. The sequence goes on from JAGPOW010003642.1 coordinate 37,558,334, forward strand.
AAATGAAGCCTAAATTAAATGTTTCAAAATCAGTCCTACAAATGGAAATCTATTGCTGAATTTGAAGCAAAACATTACTTTGCCTTTTTGAAAATGTTAGAATTTTGTTCTGGAGAAAATTTCATTTTTCCTTTTAAATATTCAATTAAGACTAAAAAGGAAAAAAAAGTACCAGAATGCCCATACTACAAAAATACAAGTTATAAATAGTTCTTAGATTAAATATAGGAAACTACACAGTGAAAATATTTGCATACAAAATAACCTATAATTTTCTCTATGTCTAAACCTTCCAATCGCTTCTTGTATTCTTATTTCCAGTTCTAACACCTGTTTGTCTACTATTTGGTATTAAACAGCTTATGCATAGAAGTCTAGGGATAGCACTTTGTTAAAATAGATTTAACTTTGGGAATTTATTTAAATAATTTTCACCATCAGTGGGCCATTACCCTCTGGGGAAGGATCAGAAAAGATAACTGAGAAGGGACAAAACGATGAAAACTTTGGGAACTTGTGCATGTGACAAAAAATGTCTGTTTTTGCACTTTAATTGCATCATGCTGTACACATGCAGGGTTTTTAATGATTTAAATGAGTTTGCTATGTTGCAAACTAAACTACATTTGGATGTAGTTTCAAACTAAACCATATCCACTTGTAATTTAGTTTGCAATGTAACTATTTGTAATGTTGTGGCCTTTTACAGCTGACCCCCTTCCCACTGCAGGAGAGGTGGACTGAAGGCAAAAGTGGTGAGGGGCCCAAATGTTTTTTTTGTTTTTATTTGTGGAGCCTGCTCACATCTCCCATGGCTGTAGGATGAGCTGCTAGTGGGCCGAGTGGCCCCTGAGCTGCACAAGGCCCCAGTCCTTCCTCCCATGGTGGCAGTGCCCACTGGGGTTGCCAGTGCAGGCTGCTAGTGGGCAGATGATGTCCCAACTCAGACTCAGTGAACAGTTGGATTGGGTTGGGTTCAAGCTGGATCAGGGCCCACACACTAGCCACACACTCTGGTGGCCCCAGAGGGTGCCACCACCATGGAGGAAAGGTATGGGGTCCCCACAGCTCAGGGCCTGCAGACAGCTCAGCCCTGGCCATGGGAGAGATGGACAGGCTTCATGGGTAAAAAATAAGGATCAGGCCCATCACTGGTTTTATTTCTTTTCTCAGCAGAGACTACCTGTGTGAGCTGCCATCAAGCTTTGCAGCCCCTGAGCTTCAGGAGGCCTGTCCTTCTCTCTATGGTGGTAGCACCCTCCCCCCCCCCCCGAGTGCTGCCCAGACTGGGTGCTAGCTGCATGGGTGCTGCTCCAGCTCACAGGTAGCACCTACTAGATCCAAATCTTTCCCAAATTCGTGAACTGGTAGCCTGCCAGGTACTGGTCTCTCTGCAGGCTCAGGGAAGAGCTGGATCCAGCAGGTGCTGCCTGCATGTTGGGGTCAGCACCCAGGCAGCTTGCACTCCATCCAGGGGGTGCCACCACCACAGAGGGAAGGACCAGGCCCCCTTGCAGCTCAGGGGCTGCACAGCCCAGTAGCAGCTCATGCAGCGAGACTCCAGTTAGGAAAAAAAAAAAACCCAAGCAGCAAGGGGCCTAATCCTTTTTTTCCTCCCCCACGGAGCCTGACCACCTCTCCCATGACTAGGGGGGAGGGAGGAGGGGCAAGTTGCCAACAGGCCCTGAGCTGCAGGGGGCACCAGAACTTCCCTCCATGGCATTGGCACCCCTCAGATGGCATCTGCCTCCTAGCAGCCCATGGAAGTGGCCCCAGGGGGTGCTGCCACCATGGAGAGAAGGACTGCAGCCCTCCATAGCTAAGGGGCCACTGTCACTCAGGCTGCTGACAGCTTGCCCCCAGCTGTGAGAGATGTAGACAGGCTCCTCATGAAAAAAAACTAAAAAAACTAAAAAAAGAATCAGGCCCCTCACCACAACAGGAAGCAAACCCCTAAGTGGTTGGTTTTTAATTGTTGCAATTAAAAACACAACATTTCAATTTTAGGGACTTAACCTCCATTATGTGCATAAGCAGCCATTATCATCATTTAAGGAAAAGAAAGCCTTGGTATACCATAGTCTTAATATTCAACGACAAGAATTCTAAGCATCTCACAACCCACTTATAACTAAGTAAGAAAAACTTATCAGTGGTATATCCTTCTAGTAAATGTAACATGATGAAGAAAGTGAACAAACTTTGAGTGAAGAGCTGCCACTTTCAGCTCCAAATGACATTTAGACATGCTATTATTCACTCTGAATTGAAATGTAATTATGAGATTGACCTCATACTATAAAATTACTCAGAAAGAACACAAAGATCACAACATTTTTTTTTAAATCTGTATTTATTTTCTATTAATTCCCCAAAGAATCCAATGTATTATCTTTCAGCACAGTCGCAGTCTTATGGTTGGATACAGACAGAATGTTATTTGTTTCAAAATCAAGTGTGTACTCAAACAGAAACATGCACAAATCCTAAAAACAAGAATATGGCCTTTAGGCTCTTTTGCAGAAAATGGTGAAGCACATTTTAACTCATGTGGCTCACAAAAACAAACGTAAACTATAAAGTGAAATTATTAAAGATACATTAGATATTGCCCCATTACTACAATACAGATGTTATATTTATAGCACTATATATACCTTTATAGTGCCTCAAAAATAGAATGTTCATTATTGCCATGTGCAAAGTAATGCACATAGGGAAAAAAATAGCCTCAATATATACACAGTGCTGGATTCTGAACTAGCTGTTACAACTCAGAACAGAGATTTTCAAATCAGTGTAGATAGTTATCTAAAAACATTAGCTCAATGTACTATGGTGGCCAAAAATATAAATAAACAAACCCCCCAAAACTAATAAAATCTTGGGCCTCCTCAAGAAAGGGTTTTAAAATGAAATAGAGAGCATCAAAATGCCACTATGCAAATCTGTGGTATGCCCACATCTTGAATACTGTGTACAGTCCTCATTTCCACAACTGAAAAAGGGTGTAGTAGAATTGGAAAAGGCACAGGGAAGGGCAGCCAAAATGACCAGTGGTATGGAGCAGTTGCCATAACAGGAGAGACTCAGTAGGCTGGGATTCTTCATTTTGTCGAGGAAACAGCTGAGTGGGAGATATGATAGAAGTTTATAAAATCATGAAGGGTGTGGACAAGGTGAATAAGGAAATATTATTCACCGAGTCCCACAGTATTAGAACTATGAGGCACTTTGTGAAATTCATAGGAGACGGGTAAAAGAAAAAGTACTTTTTGATGCAGCATGTAGTTAATTTTGTAGATCTCATTACTAAAGGAGGCAGTAAAAGCAGGTAGTGCAGTCAGATTCAAAAGGGGACTAGACACATTTATTGATGATAAATGTATAGCTATTAAAAGTCAGAGTTGTATATTCTGACATATCTAAAAAAAAAAAAAACACTGGATGCAACTAGGGTAATGAACAGGATATAGATCATACGCTAGATATACTCACTTCAATGCTCTCCCTCAAAAATATCCACTTTTGCCACTGTTGGAAATGGCATATTGGACTAGGTGGATCCAATATGACATTGCCTACATTCAGGTGTGCAGCATGCCACCTATAGTGCTTTAAAAATTGTGGATTTTAACAAAAATGTTCCTGGAGCAAGAGGAACTTCTTTATAGATTTTTTTTTTTTTCAGTGTCACTTGCAATGCCTGAGTGGTGCATCATAGTATTGCATTACACTGTAGCATTACACTACAATGTTAAAATGGACTCAGTGACAGTGCACCAGTCCTGCAGGGGCAGTGAACAAGGACAACTGTTGCTCCCTGGTCTCCAGGGCCAGCAACAGGCTTTTTGAGAGCCTGCTACTCTCTGCTAGAAGATGGTGAAGAAAGTTACTACTCCCCAGAAATTAGAGGGCAATTAGTTATATGGCAGCTGTCTGTTAAAAAGCCCATTTCTGACCTCAGTCTCTGGAACACAGAAGCTCTTCTCACTGTCCTCTGGAGGTGGCTGTCTGTGAATGATGTGGCTCTCTGACAGGCTCCCCTCCCTCATTACAGCCTGCAAGTAGCAAGTCTACTATACAAAACTATGATGTGCTTGAGAAATTCCCAATCACCCAGTGGCTGAAGAGCATACTACTGAATGCTTTCACGACAAGTTTATAACACTCCAGAAAGCTATTCTTCATTTCTCTACATTCTTGGTAATGCTGTAAGTGCATGTCTGACATAGCCTAAGGCATTTTAAAGGAAAATACCAACACTTTAATATTCTAAATAACTCTTTTGTATGTACCCCTAGAGATTCAGAATATATCATCACTAAATAATTATTTGAATCACAGTGTCATAGTAGCCAAAAACAATAAAAATGAGTTGCCTGGTACTAGAGATAGAGTTTGTTGAAGCTCAAATGGAATTTTCAAAAGAACATCTCATACAGAGATTTTTCTCAAGCATGTATGAAGCAGCTTTCAATCTTAACACGCCTCTGAAAATTTAAACATTAATCAGGTGAAGTATTTTCTAGGAAATTGAGAGACGAGAGGGATGGACAAATGATTAGAAGCATTTCAGAGTTCCTAGTCTGATCTAGATAAAGATTCTCTTGGAATCTCTCTGGGATAAAATATGAAGATACATCCATTCCAACCCATAGTCACATATCACAACTGCAAAGTACCCATTATAAAGAAGAAGAAAGAAGAAAGACAATGGTACCATTCATGCCCCACCACTACAATAAAGCTATTGCAATACCAGCAGGTATACTCAGTGGATTGAAGATAAATGAATAAACAGAAAGTTGGAAAACATTTTATTCACTTTACTATTATTTTATACACTTCAGTATAGTATTTGTTCCCAAAGCTCTAAAGAGATTTTACATCAAATACGTGAGAACATTATGGGTCAGATCCTATTTTCCCTGCATGTCTCAGCTGCAGCATGTCTCAGATGCAGTTTTTGGTACTTATTCACAGTTTGAGATTATGCATAGTCCATGTGTGCGTACTGCACATGCTTCATGTGTTGAGCTCTGGCCAAGCATGTGCTTGGGGGAATAGAATTTCTCAGACAGGTATAATGCAAAGCACGTCCCAAAACTTTAGCCACTTGCCCTTTAGTAAGGCAAGGGCAGTTGAAAATACCTACCTTTACTCCTGTGGTGTGATCCTAATCCCTCAGGGTCGGGGGACGAGATATGCGTGTGACACAGACAAAATACCAGACTGTGCTGAAGTGCCCAAAACTTCAACCATATCCCTGTGTGTTCACTACTTAGGGGCAGAAGGGTAAATAGGTTCTGACATGAGTTTTGCACAGAGTGTGACATTTTATGAAAGGTGTTTACATGATATGCTATGTTACAATTGAAAATGAAGCTATGATGGCCTATAAAGACATCAATATAAGAAAGAGAAAATTGTAGTTAAGCACTGAAAAATTAGTAAATGCCTGGCTTAAGCATTCCTGTCTAACCATGCTCTGATTTATTTGTGTGTGTCCATTTTGATTCAGTTTTAGGGCTTTGCTACACTTTATGCTGTAAATCGTACAAATATTAACCACCTTAAGTGTTGTTTGGCTTAGTGAAGCAGTCGCACCTTATGGCAAAAAAAAAAAAAAATCTCTAGCTGTCCTTCACCTGCACAGCTATGACTTGCCATTAGTGGATTGGTGAGTAGGGGCAGGACTAGGACCTAGGGACAGGACTGGCTCACTGCTTGAGTTCTGAGGGGCCTGATCCTTTTTACCTATAGAGACTGCTCCCTCCTGTTGCCCCTACATGGGTTACTGGCTGGACAGCTCTCAGACTGTCAGCAGCCCAGCTGGTGGTGGTGCAGGGAGATAAGCTCTGGAGAAAAAAAGGATTGCCCCACTAGGACTCAATCACATATTCTGGTGGGGCAAGATAACTGAAGCAGAGTAGAACTTGGTGGCTGCAGCACAACAGCCCAGGGCCAGTTCCTGCTGTCCCCATGCTTTGCCAGGCTGTGCTCCAGCTGCCTAGCTCTACCAGGGCAAGTCTGAGTCCTGGGGGCATGTAGGCACCAGGTAGGGGATGACCTGCAGTCAACCAAAAGGCAGGGCACAGGTTCAACCGTGGATCAGCAGGGTGGTTGAGCACCAGTCTGCCATCCCCCATAGGCACTGTGGCCAGTCTGATCCAGGAATTCAGACCAGTGAGCTAATCTAGGAGGTGCCATGGCTGCTGGGCACTCCTGGGCAATAGCAGTGGCTCTACATAGAGGGAGCAGTGGGGCAGATGTGCCACGCCTAACCCCATTGCACCCCAGCATCACTGCCCTGACTCAGGAGTGACCATTGCATCCTGGGATTTTGGAGAACTTCCACTTGGGCTCAAGAGCTGTGGAGAGTGACCACACAATGGAACAGGAACAAAATTAAACAAACATGAGATAATCCTGCTCTGGAGTGGCATAACTGTAAGAAGAAGAATAAGTCCTTAAGCCACTTTAGACGTGTTCACATGCAGCCAAAAGAATTACAGGAACCACCTCGAATTACCACGTAACAAGGCTCTTACTTTCACAATCAAAGATTAATTTGACTGCTAGACCCATGTCAGGGGCAAAATTAAGAAATGGGTGGTCAGGGCTGAATACTAGGGAGTTACAAGCCCAAGATTCAAGGAATAGGAAAGGTCAAGAAGCAAAGAATCACCAACCAGGAGTCAGAGCCAGGGATTAGAAACTAGAAGTAAAGGTAGGGTTCAACAACTAGGAAATGGGAATAGGAAATCAATGGACATCAGCACCAATCTGGGAACAAGGAGGCAGAAACCAAAGAAACTAGGATCCAAACCAGACTAAGTGCAAGAAATACAGTCTTTTATCTCAGGCAATTATCCATATTGATAGAGAACAAATAATTATCCTATCTATATTAGGAGACATGTTTCTAAGAACATATGCGGATGAATCGGTGCTGAACACGTTGTTACACTACACATCATCAAGAACAAACTGTTTAAAACATATTGGAAATTGTGATGAAAAAATATTTGGTTGGCAGCAGAGTGAAAGATGTATAGGATTTAACCAAGATTCTCCAACAGTGTTGAACAAGTGACTACATTTCAATTGAACCATGTTTATTATTAGCTGAGCCAACTCATTTATGAAGGAATAAACTTTACCTTCGATTATGGCCATTTCTCCTTGATCAAAAGACAAAGCTCAAAACACATTTTCCAGATCTGAAAATCCAGTGTTGAAGGTGAGGGCTGGAAGTGTTTAAACTCTACTACTGTCTCATTTTTAATTGTCTAAAACCCAAAAAACATAGAGACTACGGAGGAAAGAAGATGTTTATGAGTGCAAAAGCAGAGTTTACAAGCCATATAGACATTATCTGAGTGAAGTTAAACCAGGCATGGATTTGTTCCCATTTCTATGACTTCCTGAGCTAAGTGTCAATAATATTTATTTTTGTTCATAAAAAATAATTTCCTACTTGCTTTACATGGTAGACAGATGTCTACCATTATCCCCACTATTTCTGCAAGAAAAATAATCCAATATACTTGATGGATGCAAGACATCACACCTATTTTTAAAAGTAGTTGGCCAGTTGAGATAATAAAACTTAGCCTATCATAACAAATGCTAACCTTATAGGTGGATATCAAATGCATCTAACACAAGAGATGGTTGTATAATTTTATGTTTGATTTTCATTAAGAGGTTATATTTTTGTGATATAGTTTAATATCATCCATATCAAGCATTAAGATTGAAGCATTAAAAGTGAAGAATTTAATATGTTTAAGTTATCCATTTTTATTTATTTCTATAGAGAAATCCTGGGCATTTATGCATATGCTTTTTTTTCCCATGATGCACCAGGGATCCATTGCTTCGGAGCAAACTTAATTAAGTCTGTTCTTCACAGAAGCTCAGGCAAACTGTGCTGCACTGTGTGCAGTTGTATAAGCGGCAAAATGTGTGTCAGCATACAGAAAATGGTAGCGATACACTATTGAGTACTAGCTGTGTGAAGCAGCTAGTATTCGCTTTGGATTTGGATTCAGCTGACTTGGGGGACAGTGATTTGATTCAGAGATTCAAATCACTGTCCTGAATCGATTCAGCCAAATCTGATTTGGAGATTCAGCTGAATCAGACAGGCCCATCCCCCGCCCACTCTTCCAGCCCTGTCAATGGCTGCCCCGCCCAGCCCCAGTGTCCCGATACTTGGAAAAAAAAAAAAGCCCTGCTCTCACAAGCTCCTGCCAGGTGACAAGGTAATATCTGTTGCCCCACACTGCCCTGCACTGCATGAGGGGGCTCTTCCATGAGCTCCCAGAAGTCTTGACAGCTGCTGTAGCATCTGGTGAGTGTGTTTTTGTTTTTTTTAAAGAGCCTGGACATTGGGGCCAGGTGGGGCAGCCATTGACAGAGCTGGGAGAGTGCGTGGGGGATGGGGGCTCATGGCAGATTCCCCTCACAGCATGGGGTAGTGGGGGCAGTCAGGGTAGCTCCACCACCACCTGGCAGGAGCTGGTAACTGTGGGGTTTTCTTTTTAAAGAGCTGGGTTGTTGGGGCTGGGTGGGGCAACCATTGACAAGACTGAGAGAGCCAGCAGGGGCTGGGGAGTGCTCAGGGGAGCTGGGGGAGCAAGCAGGGGATGGGGTGTGTTGCAGGGGCCCCACAGGGTCCCCTCTCCCTTCTTCCAGACCTCTCACACCTTACTTACCCGCACAGAGCCTGGGTCCAGCTCCCTGAAGCAGCAAGAGGGGACTATCTGAATCACTGAATTTCCAAATCTTTTCTGAATCAATTCAGAGGCTTCTAATCAATTTAGACTTTTTTATTGGTCTCATCCAATTTGGATTTGGAGGTTCAGCTGCTGAATCAGGCTGCATCTCCTCTGAACTGAATCAGCACCCAATGCTTCTCACAGCCCTACTTTTGACATACAGCTCCTCCAAGGTGTTTTAGTCCAAAAGTGCATCACTGCATTTTTTCACTGCAGTGCTTGCATGTGTAAAAGTGCTCCCGGAGTTTTAAAACAAACAAACTCACGGAAGAGCTAACATGAAGAAATAGTTTTCTGGAGCTCTTTTTTGAGCTCCTTTCATAAATTTAACATCTGATATGGATGTTAGGTCCATACACAGGCTTTGAACCTTTACTTCTTTCTGCAGAACTTTCATATAGAAGACTCTCACCACTGGAGCTGTTTAAAAAATTTCAACCATTTTATTGCTTCACCCAAAAAAAAGCATTTGTTGTTCAAAAAGTGGAAACTACAATTATATATAAAAGTGTGCGTGTGTGTGTGTGTAAACACATTAGGTAATTTCAAAACGCAAATAACAATGTATTTCAATTTATATTTTTATTTCATTTTTATTTTTGAAGTTTCTAAAAATTTGCAGTGTGCAATTTTTTTGTTTGTTTTTTTTGCATTTAATTTTTCTGCCTCTCCTTCCTTGCCCGGCCACTGATGGTAGGGAAAAAATGAATAATGACAATTGTTTTCCCTCACCTTTTCTCATTGTTAAATTGTATGAACAAGATCAAAATATAACCATTTTTTTTTATTTCTTGACGAAACCAATAATAAAAACCCACTGAATAAAGACGGATGTTTCATTTCTTTTTTTTTTAATGTTAATTAACATTTCTTATTATATGTTTTGACAATTTCTTGGCCTCCTCTATGTTTTTCATGAATCTTCAAACTTATTTAAGTACAGAGGGATTTTTTTTTATATATAGCTGTTATATGCATTATAAATTTTATCAGAAAAAATAAACTATGCTAGGATTTCCCAACAAAAAGGTGGTATTCATGCTAAATAGAATTGATTTCATTCTAATGAATCAATACTTAATTTTTTTAGAAAATAAGAGGAAGGAGAAGTTTCAACATTGATTTTGTTGACATTTCTTCCTCACACTGCATCTCAGCATTGCATTTGAAACCACAGGAAGCCACTTTCCCAAGCTCAAATAAAGTGATTAAATGCGTCAGAAAGGAGGGAACTAAAAAGTTAAAATCAGAAAGCAAACAAAAAAGCCATTGAAACAGTAGAATAAGTGACATTATTATGTTTAAAATATGAAGGCCTTTCCAATGGATTTATCACCTGTGAAAAAAGCAGTGTTAGGACTGACTTGAAAATAAGCCTGTCTTTCCATTAGTTTCATTCACTAAATGTCTTTCTATAGATTTGAGAACCTTTGGAATAATGTCCCTTTTCACATTTTGTGTCTCAGCCTTGTATTCACAAGCATTCTTCTCATGACAAGTGCAATAGATCCTTCTGGAGTTTTTACAAAATCTACAAAATCAAACACTTGCCTTTTGCTTGCTCTCTACAAAATATTTATTTTTTTCCTTTATCAGAGTAAGGCAAAGAACAGCATTATTTTTTTTTTCTTCAGGGTATGGAAAAATTTAATGTGTCCTTACACAGAGGGAAAAGATATTTTTAAATATTCAGCTCTTCAATGAAGAGATAGAAAAGTAATATACCACAACAGGTACCAAAAATTCTATTTCCTGCTCAGTTATTGTTTGGCAAGTTTAGTGGGCAAGGTTGTCTATCTGCCTGCCTGTCTGTCTGTCTGTCTTTTTGCTACCCTGAAAAGCCTGCAAATCAGAACTGAAGAAATAGAAAAATATTAGTGTATTTAAATTAGGTTTGCTGAGGGATGGAAGCCAGAGTCCTGAGTTAAGTGGGGAAGTAGGTGACTTAGAGGAAGAACAAGCAGGAGTGGGTAGCAGAGGAGGCCTTCTCACTCTTTTTGAGAAATCAGGGTGATTGCTTAGTTAGCTCAGGTGTCTGTGCTTGAATGCCCTGAGCCTAGGAAACAAATAGGAAGAACTGGAAGTCCTTGCACAGTCACAGATTTATGACAAGATTGGAATAACAGAGACTTAGTGGGAGTTTGCATGATTGCAGTACTGTCATGTATGGGTACAACTGTTTAGGAAGGACAGGCAGGGGAAAAGAGGAGGAGGAGTTGTGTTTTCTAAGCTTTCTAAGATGAGGAAGAGTGGTGCTTTATGTATGATTGCTCAGAGCTCCAATATGAAACTGGAGGTAGGCCTGTTGCAAGTCTCTGGGTTAGGCTCAGAAGAGAGAGCAACAAGCACCTGTGCTGTCCCCAGCAGTATAAAAAGCTGCCCTTTCCTACCCCAGTACTACAAATACCTGCCCTTGCCAGCAACTCAGGGTTACTTGACCTCAGGATCTTGTGAGGCCCAGGCAATTGATATCTAGGGACACTAGCCCCTTGTGTCAGCTAGACTGATGAAGCAGCATTCCAAATTTACTTTTTGAAATATCTGAAAATCCACATTCTTGTTTGTTCCACAATTAGAACAAAAGAGAGTGAGAAAGGGGGATTGATCTGATAGGCAATGCTTTATTGATATATTTACAATGTTAAATAAATTTGGAAGCCTACTAGTGTCTCTAGTATTATAATAAAATACATTTTAAATATCTATACGTTTTAATGTTTGCTTTGGGTTTCCTTATCACATGGGTGTGTGATGGAGGGATGTGGGGTTTGCAGGAGGGGGTGGGAAGGAGGGTGGGAGGATGTGGGTGGGTGTGGAGAGATGGGGAGGATGTGGGTCACTTTATGGGTAGGTGTGGGGGGACTGTGGGTGTGGGGCTGCTTAGGAGGGGTGGGTCCTCTGCATGAATGCCACATGCCCTAGTGGCTGGCAGGGCATGGTGGTGCTGGTGGTGGTGGGAGTGTGCTGGCAGTGGTAAGCAGGGAGCTCCTGCAGACACCACCAGCACTGTTGACAGCAGTGAGGCTAGAGACAGAACCAGAGACATTCCCCTGCTGTCCTATGCTCTCCAGAGGGTGAAGACACACAGTGGAAGGAGCAGGGGTCTGGAGACATCAAGAAAATGTCTCCAGGGCTGTCTCTGGCTTCCTGCTCATTTTCTGGTACTGCTGGTGAGTGTGGGGGACTGAGAGAATCAGCAGGGAGCTAGAGGAACAAATGCAGGCAGAGGAAACTAACCAGGAATGGGGGGAATGAACTGGGAGTGGTAGAGAAATGAATGGGGAGTTGGGGAAGGTCCCCTCCCCCACTCTTCCAGACCCTCAAACCCATGCTTACCTGGCAAAAACCAGGTCCAGGTCCCAGGAGCTTGTACCACTGCATGCCCAGCACAGGCAGGCAACATACTTCAGGACCAGGGAAAGGGCCAATAACAGAGATGCTCTGGCACTCTGACAGTGTCTCTGGAGGACTGAGCCTCTGATTGCCTCAGGGAATAGTCTGGGACTGTGCCCTGACCCACTTTTTTCTCCCAGGTTTTTGTTTGGTATCTAAGGGTCTAGTTTTGCTCCCTCGCTGTAAATTTGCAGTGGGGGAGGGCGGTTGACACTTTTTTTTTGTTTCCACATATGCCTCTTGTAGTGTCACAAAGGGATTTGAGATGCTGCAAAAGGCACATGCAGGCTTAACTGGATGAGCCCTGGGAGGACAATGTAGCAGCACATAGGCAATTCAGGAAGGTTTTGTAGAGTGTTAGGGACAACTTCCTAGTGCAAGTGCTGAAGACACCAACTAGGGGCTGTGCTCTTCTTGACCTGCTGCTCATAAATGAGGAAGAATTGGTGAGGGATATAGAAGTGGATGGCAGCTGGGGCAACAGTGACCATGCAACAACTGAGACAAGGATCATGAAGAATGGAAGGACGGAGAACAGCAGAGTAAGGACTCTGGACTTCAGAAAAGCACACTGACTCACTCAGGGCAATAATGGGCAGAATCCCCTGGAACCCAGTCTGAAGGAGAAAGGAATCCAGGAAAGCTGGCTGTATTTTAAAGAAACCTTAGTGAGGGCACAGGAATGAACCATTCTGATGCTCAGGAAGACTAACAAGTATGGCAGAAGAACAGCTTGGCTTAGCAGGGAACTCTTCTGCTAAAACACAAAAAGGAAGTTTACAAAGACTGGAAACTTGGACAAACAACTAGGGAGCGGTACAAAGATGAAGATCTCAAGGCCTTTTTCACCTCATTCTTCACAGCAAAGTCAGATCCCAGACTACTGCACTTGGCAGCAGAGTTTGGGCAGGAGATAAGCAGCCAACAGTTGCAAAACAACAGGTTAGGGACAGTTTAGAAAAGCTGTATGTGTACAAATCCATTGGGTGATGAGTTGCACCTGAAGGTGTCTGAGTGACTTGGTCAATATGATTCCAGATCTGTTAGGATGGTAAATCCATGCTTTTTTCTGCTCTTTTCCCTTTCTTTTTCCTTGCTTTTTTCCTGCCCTTTTCCTCTGCTGAATTATGGTGAACCTTAACACTGAAAAAATCGGTCTGAATGCACTGATGTTCTGGGCCACTCCTCAGCTGGGTGGTTACCTGCCCAAAGTTGCCTCCACTTCAGTAAAGTTGAATGCAGTATGTGTTTGTGTTTACTCCACAAGTGGCTGTGGCCTGGATCCCATGGGGAATTGATTCGTCGCTCCCTAGTCATTGGGCCTCATGTGGAGTTGAAGTTTAACATCTTGGTGTAGTCGGCAGGATCAACACACATTTGGAGAGACAGAACATCTTGTCCTATCAGGTTAAGATCTAGGAGGAATTTCTAGATTCTCTTGGGCTTTCCTCAGCTACCAAACCCAATCCATCTCCCTTTTCCCAATAGCATAGAAATGGGTACAGAGGCTTTTCCTCTGTTGGTATGGGGTCAGGGTGACCTCCGTGAGTTTGTGGAGTATTTAGTGAATCAGAATGGGGTCCATTGCAGGGGCCCCTAGAGTGTCCATCTAACCCATCTTGGGGGTGGGCTGAGGGTATTTTAAAGGAGAACTTGCAGAATCCAGTCTTTCATAAAGCTGCTGCCCTCCAGGCCTTGTCCTAGGGTGTTCAGTCTCTATGGCAAGAGTGCCAGGATAGGGAAACTCTTTGTCAGGAGAAAGATGATCCTATCTGTCAACTTAAGGATGTAATTGCCCAGCAGCAACAAATCGCCCATCCATCGGTGCTTACTGTTGAGACAGAGGAAAGGGATTCTGTGGATTTGTGTAGTGTCAGGAGGGAAATTGAGTCTCTCAAATCTCTAATTGATAAGTTTTATCAGGAGTGTGAGACCTTGGGGAAGGCAGCTGATTCTCTGGGTGTTGCCCTTTCAAGTGGTAAAGCGTTGCTGGCGGTAACTCCTTACTCACCCCTTCCTTATCCTGCTTTGATCCCTAAAACCCCACCTTCCCATCCTCCTGGGGAACTCCTGCCTATTCAACAGAAGTGCTCCCTGTTAAACGTGTCATAACCTTTGCCACCCCCCCGCTCCACCAGACAGGAGGCATTGCTGGTTCCCAAGTGACTCCCTGATGACCAGAGATTACTCTGTAGGATTAGTGTAGAGAGGCTGGAGGAAACCATCCAAATGCAGCAAGTTAGAAGCCCAACTGGGCCTCATGCCTTTGGAGTGAAATAACTGGACTCGCTGGTTGGCAGCAGCAGAGAAAGCTCTCTGTTTGTTATCGGAGAATGAACTGACCAATGTTTTGCTAGTATTGGCTAAAGGCGTTAGCCCTGCTATGTTGGAAGATGGTGAGTGGCAGGTTTGAATGTGAATGATCGCCCTCACCCTTTTTGGTATTTACACCCTAGATCAGGGCATTGGGCAAATGCAGCCACTTCCAGGGGAACAGCTCTGCACTGTCATTGAGAGGGTACAAGCATGGGGTTGAGTCTGGGAAGATCCTTTGCCAGCATAATGGTCTCTACCACTTGGTGCTGGAGCCAACTGGGCTACTCACCTTTTTGCTGCTTGGCTGCAGCTGGTCTCTCCTGAATTGTTCCTGATGTTAGAAATGCAGTCGGGAGCATTGCAGGTGGATAATCTGCATTGCTATCTTGAAAAGGCAGAGGCTTGGTGGCAATTGAAGGAGCCAGGCCAAAGCAGGCAGGTTCAAGGAGCAGCTGAGTCGAGACAACAGTTGAAATGTCTAGAGCAGATGGTGGCTGGCTTGGCTGCCAGATTTGCCAGTTCTCTAGCTAAGGGGTCTTCTGATCACTCCCAGTGCCAAAACGATGCAAAGGGAGGGGATCAAATCAAGAAGGGTCCTTGGCCACGCCTCCCTGGGGACTGGGATTGTCCCCAAAGGGTGTGCACAACTCTGAATTTTGCATGCCAAGAAACCTATTTCAAATGTGACACTCCCTGGCGTGCCCCAGAGATGCTTATCCTCACTTCCAAACCTATACACCCATCCCCATCCATTTTAGACTGAGGCTGTGCCTCCGGAAGTCTCAGCCACTATTTCCCATTTTTACTTAATTAGGATGGGAGACCATAGGTTGGGGCTGGGTAGAAGGAGGAGCGCCTCAAGTTTTGCTATTAGATACAGGATCTATGTTAAATTTTAGTTAGGTTATTTCACCCAAATATGAGGAAAAAAATTCCTTGTTTCCTTTTCGGGAGCCAAGGGGGGAGCTAGTCAGAGTTGGCAGGTGTCATGTTTGGTATCAATGAACAACTTGCAACAATGGGTGCCAAGGTTTCAATTAGACTGGACATGCCACCCCTACCTTAGTATTATTGGAATGCCCTTTTTAAAACATTGTTATATTGACCTGGCTAATCAATGTGTCTGGGTGGACAAAAACCCAGCTCAACAACTCATGGAACTGCCACTCCATCAAAACTTTAAAATCCACAACCATCCCCGCTCGTTGGGAAGAATTGGGTATAAGCATGAGGAGTCTAATCAGTCTGAAGAAAAGGACAATTTTTTTTTGCAGAATTTGCAGAAACATGGTCAGGGTGAAGAAGACAGTGACAACACTGGGCTTAAGTGTCTGCTGGATCATCAACTGGAACTTTCCACCAATTGAAGGGTGTTAGATTTGTATTTTTTCCAAATCTTTTTTTTGCAGGTGATGACACCAATCACCTGGAGTATGATATTGGCAAGCCCTTTTATCCCAATGGCCCTGAACCCACTATTGAACAGTGTAAATTGAGAACTGAACCACCTGCAGCCTCCCTTTCAAGTAGTCACAAGTTAATGGCTGTTCATGCTAATTCCCTCTCTTACAAGTGTTTTTTTGCGGGGGCTTATGGATGTCACCTCATGGAGTCTAATGCTAAATTCCTGGATTCCACAGGGCAATATCTAACAACAGATCAAACTGCAAATTGACCCTATTGGAAAAAGTGAACTATCCCTTGCAGGGAGATACTTGTAACTGAAAGGCTGGATCGGGATTTTATTGGGGATTCATTCCCTACACACAAGATGCCCCTTCTAGAGATGCAATGGGGTGCTCCAGAGTTTTGCCATTGGCACCCAAGGATTCCCCTCAACCAAACCACACACTTAATAAAGCCATACCTCCCAAGTTAACAACAATGCCATTTCTTGAATAGTCAACCACAATAGGCCTATTGTCTCCTGCCCTCAAAATGAATTTTTGAAAGGTTGGTGTGCCACATACCTGTATCAGCAAAGAGGTATAGTAAGATGGGAGTGGCAAATCATTTGGCATGCTAATGGCACTGATAAGAAGTCAGGATGGAAGTCTCCAATCTTGAAATGGAACATTAGTTGGTTGGCTGATGAAAAATGAGTTGTAGCAAGTCTGTTTCTGTTACATAGTTTCTGTTACATAGCTAAAAATCTTCTAACACCCAAAGCTGCTACACAATATTGTATAGCAACAACCACAGAGAAACACAGTGTGGATTCCTTTGGGTTTGCAACAATGCTATCATCCTCACCGGTGGTATTACATGTTCAGTACTCGCCCCATTGTCCTCTATCCCTCACACTGATGGGCATGTAAATTGGGAACACCACTTGCCTCGGTGGAATAGTAACATAGAAAGGCCAGTATCGCTCAACACCTCTATTCTTCACATGAGAATCACAATTGCTCCAGATGAATTGTTCATAAAGCATTATTTCTGGAATTGTAGTAAAGGATCTCAAAGCTAAATAAGCCTTCTTAAATGGGCCATACCAGACTTATTCCCAGACTCTTCAGCTAAGAAAAAGAGAGATGTCATTGACACTATTTGGGATGGAGCAAACTTGGTGATGGGAATCTGGAATTCCTATAAGGGAACTGATAATGCTACCCATTGAGACAGACTGGAACATGGCATTGCCTATATAGATCAAGGCAGGAGGCTGGAGAGCGGGGTATTGATGATTGCTATTCAATGGACCTCCCATGCGGAGGCAAGTGTAACCCATGTCTTAAGAAGTCTGCTGCAGGTTGTCTTTATGGGATTCAAGGATCTGACCTCAAATGAAAAGTGTGACAGCATACAACAGGTCTTAAGTGCTCAGCCAGTTGGTGCTATTAAGGACATTAAAAGAGGACTTTGGCCAAAAGATTTGGACAACAGTAGTCTCGGTATCACCTTGAAGTCCACGTGGAAGTTCCAACACTATTGGACATTGAATTTGGAAGGATGTCAAAGGGACCTTTGTTATTTCCCAGCCACTGGACCAGCAGGTGGACTTTGGACTAAGGGCCAACAATGGTCTCAAGTTGCAGCAAAGGAAATTTAGGTTATATATTAGGAAAAATAATTCTCACCAGGAAGGTAGTAAAGCCCTGGAGCAGGCTACTCAGAGAAGTTGTGGAATGTCCAACCTTGGATATTTTAAGACCTGGCTAGACAAATCCTGGCTGAAATGATACAGCTGGAGATGATCCTGCTTTGAGCAGGGGATTGGACTTAGATGACCTCCTGAGGCCTTTTCCAACACTCATTTTCTATGATTCCATAATTATCTACCCACAAAGGTTGCACTGTGGTAAATAGAGTATCATTCTTCCAAATTGTGCCCTCAAATATGAAAGACAATTGGAATATATTCCAAAGTGAGTTACTTTTGTGGTTCTTCCACTTTATAAAAAATAATTAAATATTCTTTGGTGCTAGGATTTTCTGGCCTTAATTATCAGACTGTAGAATTGCTTTCTCTCTCTTACTTATTTTCTGGAAAATGTATTAAGTACATGTTTTATACATATGGAACAACGTTATTAAAATAAGTGTGAAAGTGTTTTTTTGGGTTTGATTGTATTTGTTCTTTATTTTTAAAACAGTTATAAAAGGATCTCTAGTATAGCCTCTTTTAAAAATAAAGTTCTCATTACAGAACACAATGCAGCATTTTGGTGGCAGTTTTCAGGCATTGTTACTTTGTTTGCTTCCATCAGTGTGATCTATTAAATGCATTTTGCAAATGATGAACAGACAGGTTTACTAACTTGCCCATCATTACACAGGAAATATGTGGATGAGTCAGAAAATGGATCTATATGTATATGTCCTGAATCCAAAGACAGTATATAAAAAGCAAAATTATCTTTCCCCCTTAATGTGGGCAAGTTCCGTTATTTTGGTTAATGTATGTAGTACAAAATAATCCCCAAGTAGTTAGTTTTAGTTTTTCAAAATTTTCAAATACCAAGGGTAAAATGTCCCTCATGTGAGGCAGTGGACAGAAGAGCACATGAGCACATATATTTTTCCACACACAGACACACAAAGACACACAGCTTTGAGGCATCTAAGTCAGATAAAGGAATCCTATTTTGCATTATATTTATTTATTTATTTATTTGATTTTTATACTGCCCTCCCCAACAACAACTCAGGGTAGAGTCGTTCTTCTTACAGAAGAACAAACAAAGAAGAAAGCAAAAGAAGTCTATGATCCATTTTTCAGTTTTGGATCTGGTCAGCATCAGTCTTGCTTTCATAACTAAAGTATAAACATAGAACAGAAACCCCAAACATATCTCAGCCTAGTTCTGTTTGCTGGACTAAATAGGAAGGTCTTACAGCACTACCTAAGGAGGTTTTACTTAATCTGTGGCAGGCCTCAAGAGGAAGGGAGTTCCAGAGCTGAAATTTAATTAGAGAGAACAAATTCCCATGAGTTTTCACCAAGCAGACATAGTATATCGATGGTATTCGAGGATGTTACTCTTAGCTGACATTCAGGATTGGGATGTAACAGGCAGTCCCTTTGGTACATAGGACCCAGATTGTATAGGGTTTAAAAAGTAAAAACCGGCATCTTGAAGTTTACCTGAAAAGCTTTTTGGACTCAGTGAAGACTCTGGAACACACAGCATATGTATTCCTGGTAACACATCACTGTCAGAAGGTAGAACAATGTGTTCTGCATCAGCTGCAGGTTTGGGACAGTCTTCAAGGGCAAGACACTTGGGGCACATTGTAATATTCTAGTCTTGAAGTTACAAAGGTATGGATGATGGTGGCTAGATATGAATCTGAAAGAAGGGTCATAGCTTTCTCACCAGGAACATCCCAGGATGTAAACCTAATTCTCCCCAAGACCATAATTCTGGGTGTCAACACCACCTTGAAGACCAGCTTGGTTAATTCAACCTGGGAACCTATTGTGAAGCATGGTGATCAGTCCATGAATAGCATACTCAATTCATCCTTGGCCTAAAGCATAGGAATAGACACAGTCCATGTTGCACAGCCTGATAATGGATACCTTCTGTTCACCATACTTTTATTGAAGACTACCACCACTCTATCTCCTCTCCCCAGTCTTTAACCCTAGGCTTAGGCTGCAATAAATATCCAGCCAGAATGATCTAGACAAAGATCAGCCCAGAAGCCTCAGTAATGCATGCAAAGAAACATAACAGCTCAAAGACTACAGTTCTGTCCTAAACTTTACTTATTATACATGTTGGGAAGAGATTTAGCCATAGTCTCAAGGCACCTAAATCCATTTATTCTGTTATGATTACACAAAATCTCCAAAATTACAATCTGCAAAAGCAATGATTAGTAATTGTTTGACACTGATGTGTGTTGAATGTGTTAATGTTCATCTCAACTTCTGTTCAGTCTAGTAGTTGAAGTACCTGTGGAGGCCATGGGACATAACAGATTCAGGCTCTTCCTGAGGTGAGATGAAGATTAATCTCCCACTTTATGGGACAGCAACCTAATCGCCACACCACAGGTCATCCAGGACTGCAAACACTTTCCTATTGAGACTAGACCACTAGGCAGCTAAGCAGAAAAAAAATCCCGATAAAAAGAAGGAAATAGGAAGGGAGACTGATTCTGCAACTCACAGAGATGGATGCTGCCCTAGTTGTGGGAAGGAAAAGGAATAAGGCCTTTTTTCCAATGTTGTTTGTGCATTTCAAATAACATATATTGGGAAAACTCCACTGAAGGCAAAGAACATGCTTCTTCAAATGGGGCTCCACCTGTTGGAAATTTCCTCCCTATAAGACTGGAACAGATTGCACTATTTGAAAAGCCTTTGAGTCACAGTCCTCATGGATAAGTCAAAAAGCCTGAGGTTGAATTGATTCAGTCTTTACAGGTTAGTCTAAGATTGAAACAATAAGCAAATGAACACACATTCAATTTGAGTCAAGAAATGCAGCCACTTCCTTGTAGTGGCTCAAGCCAGAAGCCAGGGGGTACTAAAGTATGGCTCTCTGGCACATAGCCAACATGCATTATGTGTCTGCGTCCTCTTTCTGCTGCCCCCGAGGTCCCTGGGATTTGCAGTCCACAAACATAGCAGCAGGACTCTGCAAGGTTGCTCATCACTTCCTCTTCCTGCTTCTAGGTCCCTCTGGGATATATAGTCCACAGTCACAGGCAGCAGTAAGCAAGTCATCAGGGCAGGACTGCTCTGTACTTGGGGAAAGGGGAATTTAACCCCTCTCCATGGCTCCAGCCCCCAGCCAGGGTTTGCCTGGCAGGGGGCCGGGGGCCAGCTCTTACTGCTCCAGCTAGGGAGCAGAGGAGCAGGACCAGCCCTGCTCTCTGGAGCAGATAGCACAGCACTGCCCAAGGCTGCAAAGCATGCTGGGATGCTTAGGGACTATGATTTAACTTAAACCAGGAAGGGGTCTGGGGCAGACATTCCATAAACTGGTTTGATCTAAATCAGTCAAGTCTACTCAAACTAGTCAAACTGGTTTGACCTCACTCACTTAAGCCTACATTCAACCAGGTTTATCTTAAACTAGTTCTGGCCATATTTAAATTGGTTTTGTGTGCACTGAACTTCTGTTTTGTTACAGGTTCAAACCACTTTCTAATCACTTAAACTGGTTTATGTATAACTTCTGTCCCTAGCCCATTACAATAACATTTTTTTTTTTGCAAGAGAAGCCTCTTGGAAGATACCATCCATAATCTTTAGCAGGAAATAGTGCTTGGAGAAAGAAAAAGAAAGCCTGACAGAGTTGTAAGAGTGAAACACAAAGTATCAGATTTTCCTTTTTAAAAAAGGAAAGCTCATTAGTGTTCACTATTCATCCTTCTCACTTGCTCACCTATTTTGTGGGGCAAAAGCTACTTCTCTCTTTTGTCAAATTGCTCCTGAAATCACACTTCCCTTGTGGCACCTTTTGACACACAGAAGAAGCAGACATATGAATGATTGACTATCATTTTTTTTAGCTCACCTATCTACTCAGATCAGCCCTTCTACTTACATTGGTGCTATTCTGTTGGGCTAGACCTTACCTCTGTTATTAAAATGAAATCTAAAATACTATGGCTTGAAATGGAATAAATCCATTGTGAAAATGCTTTTGGTAAAAGTGCTTGCATTGAATTAATCTATTTAACTTATTTAGCTAGTTACATTTCTTAAAAACAAGAACAAATTCACTTTGCATATTTTATGTAAAATATAATGGTACATGTAAAGGTAGTAGGTGCATTCTAACTGTAATACATGTTTATAGCATTTGGATAGCTGAGTATTTATGGCTCAACCAAAAGAGTAAATTATGTGAAATGAAAAAAAAAAAAGACAATTTAAGACAAAGATCATTTATAACAACAACAACAAAAGATAATTTGGAGCATCTTTACAAGTGCTCTGGAGTGGTGAAAGCTGTCTTTGGGGCATCTTTACGAATACTCTCAGGAGCCACTCTAATTAAAGTGCTTGCAGCATCTTGTGTATTCAGCATCCCATGCTTCAAAATGGTGGCAGGGGTGCTTTAACTAAACTCATTCAATGAGCTTTAGTTAAAATGTCCCCCAACAGTATTTTGAAACACAGATATGCTGAATAGATGTTATGCTGAGGCTGCTGGAATGCTGCAGACTTGATTAAGTAGCATGCATAGGAGCAGACATCAGACACGTGTATAGGTGTCATTATATTTTAAATGATGAAAAAAGTGAGGAACCCAACAGTCACTTCCAGAGCATACTGTCAACATATTTAGTGTAAATAAAGGGTAATGCGTTATGACTGACATTCAATTTGACTGACAGAAGATGATTTGGGAGGTCTTGAGACTTAGATGTATGAGTAAGTTGATATTTCAACACTGATTAGTAACAAAATCGTTGTTTTTCCAACATTCTTCAACACTTTTTTTTAAAACAATGGATATATTTCAAGAAGCATCTATCACTGTATTTGTCATGTACCAGACTCTAGCTTATTACTTATATCATATGTTAGTAGTAGACCACTCAGAGTGATTGCATGGCTGGCTAAAAACACTGTACTGGTTACAGTGGTAATAAGAGTTTTATGAATAGTTCAGTTAGAGGGAATATTATTTATTCTTTGGAAAATGCTGATTTAAACTTATTTGAAATAATGTAAAAACTGCCAACACAATCCTTTATTCCCTGGCTTTTCTCTGTTATTGATTCCCTCCATACGTAAAAGAAGTATTTGTTCAGACCTTGTCCCTTCCTAATTGGTTTGCAAGGAAATACATGTTTCTTTCAGTCTGTGTCCCTAACTAACTTTCAAATAAAGGTTCAGCATCCAAAGGAACAGTTAACAGACACTTTCATTAAAAAACAGGAAATTATAAGTCCCCTGGCAGATGTTAAATTTATTTCTTGATTAATGTACTAATTTGCCGTTCACTTGTATTATGTGGTAGCATGATACACACAGGGAGATAGTGTTTGACCAAGCTCTCCAGCATTCTTGGATGAATTTCTCTTTCCTGAGAAGTGACTCTGAGGACTCTCATGCTGAACTCTGCTGCCTCAGAGCGCCTCAACAGATGTCATGAATCACTGCTCCTCTTCCCTTCCCCTAGGCAACCTTTAAGGCTACTCCTTTTAGGGTATGTGTAGATGAAACAGGGACCCTAAATTGAAGTGGTGCGTTTAAAAAAATACCACTTCAATTTCGGGCTGATAAAACCCGTGCCATGCACACACCCCACCTGCCTCTCTGGCAGAGGAGGGGAGGGGAGGACAAGCTGCCAGCAGGCAGAGCAGTCCCTGGGCTGAGGTGCAGGGGCAGGGGCTGGTGTTTCCCTCTGTGGCAACAGCACACCCTCAGGCAGCACCCACCCACATGCACCTGGCTTAGGTAGTCCCAGGGGCAACCACAGCCATGGAGGGAAGCACTGGGTCCCCGCACAGCTCAGAGCTCATGAAGACAGGCAGGCTCTAGAGGCAGGGTGGGGAAATCAAGCTCACTGTTTTTCTTGGGCAAAGCCTGCTTTGCTGCACTGCTACCAGGCTGCCTGCAAGGCTTCCTGCAGGGCTTCCTGAAGAGCTGTGGAGCTGCATGGGGCCCAGTGCTTTGCTCCACAGCTGTAGGGAAAGCAAACTAAAACTCCTAAAAGGAGTTTAGTTTGTTGTGCCCCAATTCATTTAAGGTGCATTATACCGTCAAATTTCCTACAGCACCTGGAATTAATGTGTAATACACCACTGCAGTGTGCAAACACCAACACTATTAAAACAGTGAAAAAACATTTAGCCCACTTTAAAGTGTCATGAACACAGACCTTTCATTTTGTCTACACACAGCCTTAGGAACCATTTATCACATCTTCCCCATGATAGCCAGAGAGGAAACAAACACCTAGTATAACATGCCTTAGTTGTACAGGAATCTGAGAGGGGGAGGGAAATTTGTCTGGAAACCTGCTAATGGGACAAAATGGGGAATAAGGAAAATCACATACACAAAAGCTCCTCATAAACCTGTTCCAGGAACATTCAAGAATCATAATTCCTTCCCCACACCCAGGGGAAATGCATAGGGGGTGTACATGGATGCCCGTGCACTCCCTGAGTGTGGTGGTGCACCCCCTACAAAAAAGCAGGCAGTCGCCATTTACCAATGTGCTGCCAATACCACCAGCGGCATCTGTGGGCAGTCTGTGATCTCCACTGGATGCCGCTGATGCTGATACTGCTGGTGACATCTGCAGGAGCTCCTCCACATATCACCACCATGCTCCCACTGCCGCCATAATGCTCCCACCACTGCCATGCTCTTCCACCTTCTGGGGGCATGCATCATTCATGCTCCCACCTCCTTCACATGGGTCTCCCCTGCTCTGGGCAAGGGCCAGGAGACCATTTCCTTCATCCACAGGGAATTCATCTTACAAGGTGCTTAATCTCCCTTCTTATTCCCAGGAAAGGGGGAAGGGATGGGGGGAGGGGAGGAAAGAAAATCAGCCTCTGCCAGCAGCTCTCCTTCTTCCCTCACTGGGAAATATTGGCAGAGCAAGTTTCCAGAACTCTTTTTTTCTCCTTTCTGGATAGCTTGCCCATTGAATATAAAACAGGTCACATCGTTTAATGTTTCCATGAAACAACATTACCTATCCCTTGATGGTAATTGACTGTACTTAAAGTCAGCACCTATTTTACTATAAAGTGATGACTATTATATATAATTGAATCTTTTCCTATACCACTTACTTGCAAATCCTTTAAGTAGAACTTGTAAACATTCAGCCACAATGTTTGACTCTTTTAACAAGCTTATCATGCAGGCCCCACTACAGTTATTCCCTCCCCCAATTTCCTTTCTCCCCATTCATATGTGCTTCAGTGCATCTTTAACAACTTCTATCTTTCTTCCATATCTAATTAAAGACAGAATGTTCCCCAATTATTTAAAAAGAACATTATAAAAAGCTATTCCTTTGGTCTACATGTTACTGAGATGCACACAGAAAATGGTGTCACTCAAAGTTGCTTTAAGTCCTTTTTAGAGGCTGTAAAAATAGAAGTAAGGGGAAGATAAACAGAAAATGCAACTAAAGTCAGCCTTTCAATATTTACAAAATAAAAATAATGAGCAGATTTTATACAAAAAATGTGATTTTTTTTTTTTTACCTTAAGTACAGAGTATATTGTTTTTCCCTGTGTTTAAGGGTTCTTTGCTTACTTTGGTCTATCAACTTCATTACTTTTAATTAAATTAAATAATTTCTCAGCAGTGGACTGAAAGATTGTGTCTTCATAGTTTAATTAGTTACCTAATTAATTAATTACTTCATAGTTAGTAATTAGAACCTGAAGGACATTCTCCTCCTCGTGTTATGTATTATAACACAGTGCTCAGTGAAAATTATCTGGTATATTTGAATAACCTGTGTTAAAATCTCTACTGTCAAGCAGCATATTCTCTATGGCCTAAAACTTCATGTCTGAATCTACAAGAATTGAAACTGTTTTATAGCATTCAAAATAAAGTTGTTTATAACTTTTATTCAAAATCTATTATCTGTAGGTCAGCACCACACTTGCTGGACCTCTCTACTAAGTTTAGATCTAGATAGATAGATTGATTGATCCATCAAGGTGGATCTATCTATTTATAGATGCACACACACACACATGCATGCATGCATGCATGCATACATACACACAGTTCCTACCTGAAATCAGAGCCTGCCCTTTTTCCATTCTCAGGAATTCCAGGATCAGGACACATGTCAGATGCAACTGCATCCCCACCTTGACTTACTGAAACAGAAAGAAAGAAAAAAAAATGATGAGCAACAATTAATTGTAAAATGAAGTAAATGATTCTTCAAGCCAACCACAATTCAAACCAGCCATAAATCTCATGATGGTAGTATAAAGAAAGTTGGTAAACTGTTGCCTTACGTATATATTTGTTTGCTAGGGAGTAATGTCTTCTTTCACTGTTGTGGTCATATGAATAAATCCTTTTATTTACATGGGAAAGCAACAGATGGAGTCTTCTAATCCCCAACTCTCTCTGTTTACCATTAACACCCATGTTTCATCACTAGCACAGAAAAATAACTTTTGTGGAAGCACTAGTGGGAATATTTCCAACAGATCACTCTGAGAATATAAAAGTCAGTTACTAGATTTTGCCTTAGATGAAGTATACAATGAGGCACTATTGAAATTAGTAGGCCTGTGCGAATAAGGAAGTATTCAATTCAAATTTGGATTCATCCTATTTGGAGGACAGTGATTCACATAAGAGATTCAGATCGCTGTCCCAAGTTGATCTGGCTAAATAAGCTTTGGAAGATGATTTGGAGAGGTTCAGTGTTTTGACCATGGACTATAATGGGGAATCACTGAAATACCTAACAACTTTGTCATTTTTTGGCAGATTTGGATTAAAAAAGCAAGGATGGTAGCACCTTTTGAAGGCACAAAGCCTGCCAAGTTTTGAGGAAATAGGTGCATGGTTGAGGTGCAGTTTCTGGGAAACTGCACCTCAAATTGTTCAAAACAAAACTCATGACATGCATGACTTTGTGTATATGTTTAAGTGCAGTGGAACAAAAACAGCAGGCATGGTAGCCCCTTCTGAGTCCATAAAACCTGCTCTTCAAAGATTTCAAAGAGATAGGTGCAGGAGGTTCTGGAAAACTGCACCTCAAGCTTCTGAAAGCAAAGCTCATGACATGTGTGAATTTGTGTGTGTGTTATGACAGACAGGGAGGAAACCAGAGGGGATGGTAGCCTGTAACAGGGGGCCTTCCCAGTGTTGGTTAGATCTCTACCTGCCCTCCTGTTTTTAGGCTAACCACTGACCCTCTTTTGCTCAGGCAGTAACAGCTCACAAAGGGGACAGAAATGCTTCAGACAGAAGCTTATATGTTATATCTACGTCCTTCCCCCAGAGCTGTGATTAGAAGGGGACTCAGCGAAACATCACCATAACTGATCAGCTACCAAAGTTAGTCTTTCCCCGCCAATCTCTCTCCCTCTTCTTAGTATCTGTTCCCCTGCAAGACTGCCTTCCAAATTGCTGAATCTCCAAATCTTTTTCTGAATTTTTCTCTGAATCAATTCAAAAGTTCTGAGTTGGTTCAGACTTTTTTTGTCTCCCAATTTGATTTGGATATGGTGATTTGGCCTCCAAATTGGGCCAAATCATCTCTGAATTGAATTGTTGACCGAAGTTTTGTGCATCCCTAGGAATTAACCCCATCCAAAATAATCTGTCATGAATACAGAATTACTTGTATAAAAAATTCTCTCATAACTATGTCTTGACCAACAAATATGTACAGACATTACAAGACAATAGTATATCTATTTACATTAACTAAACTCAAGAATACAAGAAGATAGTAAGGAGGTTTAAAGTCTTATCTTGATGCCTTCCCTCAAACTGGACAGAATAAGACTTGCGCCCCTTCCCAAGCCACATATTCAGATCAAGGGGAAAAAAAACCCCAAAACTTTAAAATCATTATTTTTACAAAATATGTGCTCAACATTTACTTATAATGTGCAAAACATTTCATCTCTAGCCTGGTATGAGCTCATTCTTAGTTATTGATCCAGTATGCTTACTTAACCATAACATTGATCACAAATCTCAAAATAATGTATATAAACAAGAACAAAAATCTATGTCCACTACAAAACTGTGAATATAAACACAAACTTATGTGTGGACTAAGATACTGATACAGTTATCTGTGTAAAAAGTCCCACTAATGAAAATATGATTCTTTTGGTGAAATATGGCTGTTCTACGTGAGACTATTTGGAGTAGTAAATGAGCAATGGTTTATATTTTAGAAGTTCATATTTGCTGACTGACATCTTAACAGTTTGTAATAAGTTTGTGGCTTCTCATTTTCCACCAGGAAGCCAGATTCTAATGGACTACTGGAGAGGATGTTGTATAAACCTTAGGCCTGTGCAACTAGGCAACTATTTGATTCAGATTCAGCCATTTTGGATTCAACTGATTTGATTTGGAGACCCAAATCATACTTCTGAATTGATTCGGCTGAATTGATTCAGTAAAGATTTGGAAAAGATCGGGCAATTCAGAGATTCAGCCATAGGGTATAATGGGCAATCAATGACATTTCTATAACTTTTTTGTTTTTTCCTGATTTAGATGAAACTTGCAGGGATGGTAGCCACTGCTGAGGGGATGAAGTCTGCTAAGTTTTAAGGTGATAGGTCCAGGGATTACTGGGAAAATGCACCTTAAAATCCTGATGTCACATATGTGTGTGTTAAGCTACAGTATGGTGAAAACTGCTGGGACGGTAGCACTTGATAAGGCCACAAAGCCTGCCAAGTTTCAAGAAGATATGTGCAGGGGTTTCTGGGAAACTGCACCTCAAATTGCTGACAAGCAATATTCATGACATACAGGACACTTTGTGTGTGTTAAGGCACGGGGTGGGGGGGACTGCAGAGAGAGTCTATGTTCTGGGGCCCTGCATCTCTGGCCACAGGCAGGTGAAACTCAAGACATCTGACTCCCCAGGTACTTCTGCACTTTTACTTGCACTACTACATCCCCCTTCCCACCATACCCCACCCCACCCAGCCTGTCCCTCACCCCATGATTCCTCCATTTCCATTTTCACTGACTGGCTTTCTTGCCTGCATTGCATGCCAAGCCAGCCTCTGGTTTCTTTCATATTCCTTCCATCAAGGATCAAGAGACACACCAACTGCAGGTACAAAGGGTTTTGCAACCCAAAAGCTTCCTAAGATGTATTTTTTCTATTTCAGTTTTTTTTCATAATAAACATATAAACATAAAAACACAAGATAAGTCATCACACACCATAAGTAACATATATCTAACACAACATCTTTACTTCTTGCTGTCAATTCCTTTATAAAAAGAAAGGCTCTGTGACAGTTCCATCTAGTTACCATTGATACTGGTGGTGCTATTGGTGTTAAGCCAGCTAATGTATTTTGACTTGCCATCGTTTACAGTGATGAACCAAATCAAGGCTGTAGGGGAGGAGGAAGCCTCATGGGGGCACACTGCCATGTTGTGCAGAGACCCCAGCACCAGGAAAGTTGCACCTGAACACACCCATAGTCCCACAAGCATCAATGTCATGAGTTTTGCCAGAGATGCAGGGCCCCAAAACCTAGACTCCACCCCCTGCACCCATCTCCTTGACAGCTGGCAGGCTTTGTGGCCACAGCAGGAGCTACCGCTCCTGCAGTTTTCACCCCCCATGCCTTAACAGACACAGTGTTACCTATGTCATGACTTTTGCTTGTCAGCAGTTTAAGGTGCAGTTTCCCAGAAATCCCTCCACCTATCTCCTTGAAATTTGGCAGGCTTTGTGGCCTCCATAAGAGCTACCATCCCGGCAGTTTTCACCCCACTGTGGCTTAATACACGTGACATGAATTTTGCTTTTCAGCAGCTTGAAGTGCAGTTTCCCAGAAACCCCTATTCCTATGTCCTTGAAACTTGGCAGGATTTGTGGCCACAGCAAGTCCTATCATCCCTGACATTTTTACCCCACTATAACTTAACATACACATGTGACATGAGTTTTGCTTTTAGGATTTCAGGTGCAGTTTCCCAGAAACCTCTGCACGTATCACCTTGAAGCTTAGTAGACTTCATGCCCTTAGCAGTGGCTACCATTTCAGCAAGTTTCATCTGAATCCACCAAAAATCAACAAAGTTGATTATACCCTATGACCAAATCTCCAAATTGTCAAGTCTTTTCCGAATTGTTTCAGAAGCTCCGAATCGATTGGAAAACCTAAAGCTTCTAGTGATTTGGTTTGGATTTATAGATTCAGCCTCCAAATTGTCTGAATCATCTCCAAATCTGAATCATGATCTGAAGCTTTGCACAGCCCTAATGAACCCTAATCTGTGCAATATGATTGGAAGAGAGAGAAACTTGTTTCATCCCCATTCAATTCCTTACTGAATAGCCTTATCTATTCAGGTAGGACTAGAACACAAGAAGGGTCACATTCATTAGTCATAGATTTTTTTCCTGACTACATTGTCATGACTTACAAATATCTGTGCATCCATAATGAACACATATATGTACGTGTGTTGCTGTTTAGTTTATATGTAACATAGGCCATGTGTAGATGAAATGGGGGGGGGTGCACGTCCACGCCCTTTAAAGTGGGCTAAATACTTGTGCATTGCTTTAATGATATCAGCGTTTGCATGCCCCAGCAGTGTATTGTGCATGAATTCCAGCCACTGTAGGAAATTTGGGGACATAATGCACCTTAAATGACTTGGGGCACAGCAAACTAAAACTCCTCTGAGCTGTGCCTACAGCTGTGGAGCCAAGCACTGGGCTTCATGCAGCTTTGTGGCTCTGCGGAAAGCCCTGCACACAGCCTGGCAACAGCCCAGGAAAACAGGCTCCACCCAAGAAAAGCAGGAAGTCTGATATTTTTTTCCTCCCTGCAGCCTGCCTGAGCTGTGCAGGGGGGCCCAGTGCTTCTCTCCTCAGCTGCAGTGCCCCTCAGGACTACCCGGGCTGGGTGCCAGCAGGTGGGTGGCATGTGAGGGGAGGGGGCTCACTGCTGCTACAGAGGGAAGCACCAGCCCCCTTGCAGCCCAGGTACCAGTCCACCTGCTGGCAGCTCACTCTCCCCTGACTGCTGCTGGAGAAGCAGGTAAGTTAGCAGGGTGTTTGCATGACACAGGGGTTTAATCAGCCCTAAATTGAAGTGGTGTTTTTCAAAACCCTCTACTTCAGTTTAGGGCCCCTGTTGCATCTACACATGTCCCACTGAAAATGCTCAGACTGACCATATACACACATACCTAGTGCAAAGGTAAAAGAATTGCCATTTGTGTGCAAGTGTCTAAAACACCACTTACTTGCCAAAAGTGTTGTGTTTAGGCATACAAATCATAATAGAATACTGTCCAGTGTGTATATATTTGTATAAATATTTGTGTATGCATATGTGACAGTAATGTTTCACTATAAAAATCCAGATATTCCTGCACTGAAAATGTATAATCTAGAAATTAATATACATAAAAGGCAATAAAATTACAAGTTATAAATAAAATGATAATAATATTTATAAATACAGTATAACTTACATACACATCACAGATTGTTTCAGCTCTTAGATACCCTTCTCACCACACACACACACACACACACACACACCCCGCTAAGGGTCCAATACATATACTGTTGCCTTTTTTATTTTATTGTTCTGTCACAGAAAAATACTGTACTTATTTGCAGACCACACGCACTTGCACTCCAAGATATCAGCTCTCCAAAACTGGAGTACATGTCTCAAGTGAGAAAGCTGATATTCTGTACCAGAACTGAAACAGGTAATGCCTTCCACATAGTGGCTCCCTGTAATGGCTGCATCCTTCAGGTTCACAGTTAGTTTTAACCCTGTTATGGCCACTGCAAAGTAGAATTGTAGTTCTGAAGTTGCAGTTAGAAGTTAATGCTAAGGAGTCAGCTATTAAGGCTGTGTGAAATTCAACAGGTGTTTCATTTCAAAGCTGTTTTGATATGTTTTGAGTTCAAAAGGAAACAAAAGTCTTGAAACAGCTTCAAAATGAAATAAGCATACTCAAAAAGTTTCAAAAGTTTCAAAACATTTCAAGTTTCAAAGCCGAGCTTACTTGGCTTCAGCGCAAATCCCAGCTGGCAGTGACAGCCTCCTGTCATCTAGCACCCAGATCTGGGGACTACACCAATCCTGTCTGGCACAGCCCTGCATCCCTTCTGGGAGAGCGGGCCCCCAGATCTGCATGCAGGATGACAGCATAATATTTCTGCCAGCTGGGGCCAGCAGCAGCAGCAGCAGTCTTCCTGATGCATGGCTACACCCAGTGCCAGTCCCAGATGGCAGCCGAAGCCTCCTGTCATTTGGCAGACAGATCAGGGAACTGTCTGCACCCCCAGGAGGGCTGCCGGGCTGTGCCAGACTTCTCCCAGGGGCGTGGGCCCCAGATCTGCATGCTGGATGGGACCAGCACTGGGCACCACCTACACTCAGCACCAGGAAGATGGGTGCTGACATTGCCCTCAGGCAGCAGCAGCAGCCTCCTGTCATCTGGTGCACAGATCCAGGGTCCTGCATCTCTGGGAGTATTCCAGCATAACCCTGCAGCCACCCAGGGGGAAGGGCCCCCAGATGTGTGGGCCAGATAACAGGAGGCTGCCACTGCTGGCAAATGACATGAGATTTGTTTGTCAACACCTTGAGGTACAGTTTCCCAGAAGCCCCTTCACCTATCTCCTTGAAACTAGTCAGGCTTCATGACCTCAGAAGGGGCTACTATCTCTGCTAGTTTCATCTGAATCAGGGAAGAAATGTCAATGACTTAGGCATTTTCATGATTCCCCATTATAGCCTATGGGTGAAATGTTGGAACAGCATTGAAACAGTGAAACAGTTTCAATTAAACAAAATAGAACACTGCTTTCAAAATGAAATAAAACTCAAAATGAAACACTGTCCCACTGAAATGGTGAAACACACGTAAAAAATAAAAGGTGCTGTTTTGCATAGCCCTATCAGCTACAGCCCTCCTGCCTGTGGCCAGCATTTGGCCATACTGAGTCAATGCTGTGGCAGTTAATCTTTTTTTCTTCATTCTTGTTTCCCAAAATAAGATGCATGGAAACCTGTGGTAAGCAAGTAAATATGATCTATCCATCAAAAGTTTATTCTGCATATGCTTTCTGTCATTTTGAGGCACTTTTGGCATGGCTTTAAGAATTTGGGCTGTATTCTTTTCCTGAATAAATAAATGTGCTTTGTGTAATGCTTTAGGAGCACAGAATAAATTAGGCTTGAGTGGATTACAGATGACAGACGATAGTGTTACAATTGAGAGGTGATAGGAGATTAGATATAAAACATGGTTGATTTTCTCAAGCAATGATAAGATTTTGAATGGAATGAGGTGACATAGCAGAAGCACTGTGACAAACAGGTTACATACAATCAAAGAAGAGCTATAAATCTGATCAGCATGTTTCAGCAGCAACACAGGCAATTAATTTATCTTTAAGTTAAAGCATTACCAAAAGAGAAATATTCATAGAAATCAATTTATTTTTTAACAGGCATTGCAATGCTGCAAAATACACAACCAGGTAAAAGGATTTTGCAAGTACAAAATCATTTGCCCTATGGATAACTTTCCTCCTAAAATTGAAAAAAATTGCAATGGCTATGGTACATTTCAACATAGGACTCTCCTCCCTTCTCCTCTAAGATACACAATGGTTTAAAAAATGTAGACAACAGCAATAATCACCAGCATATCACAGTCCAAAAATATCTATCTACTTTATGATTTGTCTTTGATATGATGTTATTTCTTTTTCAAAAAAATTTTTTTTTTTCAAAATTATACATAAAGGGCTATATGACAGTGTGAGGATATATTTCCAGGCATAGATAAAATTAATATTTTATTTGTTAACGATAACATTTTATCTAAAATAACTCTTTCCTCACACTTTGTAACATACAGTTTTGGTGCATTAGACTTAAGATATTTCCATACCATTGCACATATTATGAACAGTATCTAAATCTTAACACAAAATATGTATGTGTTTCTAGCTTCTCTCATTCCTTGGAGTCTCAGACCAGGAGAGACACCTTATACCTAACAAAGGGTGACTGCACCTGAAAGCTTGCTAAGAACCAGCTTAAACATAGAGGGTATCCTAGGTGACAGTGACCATGAAATCATTATGTTCATAGTCCAACGCAAGGCCAACAAAACATATACCACGCTTGAAGTCTTAGACTTCAAAAATTCAAATTTTAATAAGCTTAGGTCACTAGTAGAGGATGCCCTGAGAGACCTAGGACCACAGGTAAAGGGAGCACAAGAAGAATAGCTGTTCCTTAAGGGCACAATCCTTAAGGCTTAGAGAAAATCCATTCCCTTGTGAAGAAAAAGTAGCAGAAGGATCAAAATCCCTCTTGTCTTAGCAGGAAAGTTGCAGCCCTCCTACAGAAAAAAAAAAAGTGTACAAACAATGGAAGTTTGGGACAACCTCTAAGGAAAACTAATTAACACAGGCCCACACTTTAAGTAACTAGATTAGTCAGGCTAAGGCAGAAACTGAACTAAAACTAGCTGCAAGAATCAAGGACAAGAAGTCCTTCTTTAGCTACATCGGGAGTAAAAGGAAAAACTAATGAGAGTGTGGGGTCACTGCTCAATGCCTCAAGATACCTGATACCTCGGTTTCTCGCAAAACCAAGGGGAACAACATGCCAGGTAGGGCACAGAACCAGCAGGGCAGGACTGACACCATTCTCATCTTTGCCGTAGAACTGGTGTACAATCAATTAAAGTAATTAGACATATATACATAAGTAATCACAGAGCCCCTGGCAAGCATCTTTCAAAAACCATGGGCCTCTAGAGAAATCCCAGAGGACTGGAACAGGGTCAATGTTGTGCCCATCTTCAAGAAGTGCAAGCATGAGGACCCAGGGAACTACAGGCCAATTAGCTTAACTTCTATTCCAGGGAAAATCCTAGAAACATTCATCAAAGAGACTATATGTGACAAACTTGCAGAAGGCATGATACTGAATGACAGCCAGCATGGCTTCGTTGCAGGCAGGTCTTATCTGATGAACGTCATTTCTTTCTATGATCAGGTGATTCATCACCTGGACAAGAGAACAGCAGTTGACATTATATACCTCAACTTCCAGAAAGCCTTTGACCTGGTATCCCATGAGGTACTGATCAGAAAACTGGAAGATATCGGGCTCAACTGTGAGACCATCAAGGGGGTGCAAAACTGGTTGTGGGGTAGGATGCAGAGAGTCTAAATAAATGGATCGGTGTCATCCTGGTGAGATGCGTGCAGTGGTGTAACCCAGGGATCGGTACTTGGCCCAGTGCTGTTCAATATCTTCATCAATGGCCTGGATAAGGGGATAAAAAGCCCATTGACTAATGTTCATGGATGACACGAAGATATGGGGTTGTGCGGACACACCTGCAAATAGGCTACAGATACAAGCAGAGCTAGACAAGCTGGCATGTTGAGCAGAACAGAACCAGATGAAGTTCAACATAGAGAAATGCAAAGTGCTGCATCTGGGAAGGAAAAACCCCCAGCACAACTACAGGCTGGGCAATGCTAAACCTGACCAGCACTACAAATGAAAAGGGTCTGGGGGTAATTCTAGACCCCAGCATGAGTATGAGCCAGCAATGTGATGCAGTAGCTGGTAGGGTCAATAGAACTCTAGCATGCATCAATTGATGAATCTTCAATAAAACCAAAGAAGAGATTCTTCTGCTTTACTCAACACTGGCACTGTCACAACTGGAGTACTGCATTCAGTTCTGGGTACCACACTTTGATAAGGACATGCTAAAGCTCAAGAGGGTCCAGAGAAGGGCCACCTATATGATCAGAAACTTGCATGGCAATCCATACGAGGAGA
Source organism: Caiman crocodilus (assembly GCA_030014935.1). Classification (NCBI taxonomy): domain Eukaryota; kingdom Metazoa; phylum Chordata; order Crocodylia; family Alligatoridae; genus Caiman; species Caiman crocodilus. The sequence goes on from JAGPOW010003642.1 coordinate 37,593,824, forward strand.
GGCTGAGGGATCTCAGACTGTTCAGCCTAAAGAAAAGAAGGCTGAGAGGGGACCTGATTGTGGCTTACTGCTATATCAGAGGTGTATATCAGGGACTTGGTGAATGACTGTTCATTAGGGCACTCTGGGGGAAAACTAGAAACAACAGCCACAAACTCCTGAAAGATAGTTGTAGGCTGAACTTTAGGAAAAACTTCTTCATGACGAGGGTGTCCAGACTATAAAACAAGCTCCCCACAGAGGTGATGCAATCACCTACCCTAGAGGTCTTCAAGGGAAGATTGGGTGGTCACCTGGCTGAGGTCACCTGACCACAGATGTCTTTACTGCTCATGCAGGGGGCTGGACCTGATCATCCTTTGGGGTCCCTTCCAGCCCTATGATTCTATGATTTTTTCCATCTACTCAGTTGGTCTAATAAAAGATATCACATCTAACCAAGAACCTTGCCTGCCTTAGAAGTGGACTAGGATTTCAGCACAAGTGTTCAAGCTGTCTCACTGTGTTTATTTCAAAAAAAATTTACCAAGAAATATAAGTAAATATTACTTATCACGATGATCTACTGTAAAGTTGCATTATATTGATTATAGTCAGAAAAATGATCTCACAAATCTAAACCTGCTCCTTTTGTATATATGGTCCTTCAGGTAACTAATCTTCCAAGTTATATTTCCTCAATTTTCTGGCATAATCAAGTATTTACTTCTGTCAAGACAGAAGACTCATTAGAAGTATGGAAGAGTGAGTAGGATTTAATTCTGCCTCTTGCTTCATTGTAGAACAGGACACCAAATTCTGATTCCATAGTATTTATAGTAAAAACAGAACACTTTTTTCTTCTTCCTTCCTAGATATCATTCAGAGAGGGTACAAAAAATAAACATACAAAAATGCTTTTAATTGAACAGTCTGCAAATCTCATATCCATGTCATTCAAAAGGAAGAATGCTGGAATATCAGTAAAGGATTGACAATAAATTTAAAGCTTTACAATAATAATACCTACTATAAATTGGGGATAATATCCCTTTACTTATTGTGCTTTAAATACACCATACATTTGAAAGCTGCACACCATTTATTTTATATACTTTCATATTATATTTGAAAGAGAGAAAGTGTGTATGTGTGCATGTGAATGACTGTGTGTATACAATTCATATTGTATGCATTATATATACAAATAGGGGCCATGCTTGGATGGTTGTCCTGGAGGGTGGGGAAAGGGACTCTGCTCCATACGGGGGGGGGACTTATCCCCCACCTCCTTCTCCCTCTAGGGTTGGGAAGAGGGGCTCTGTGTGGTGCTGGAAGGGGACTCCTCCTCCCAGCTCTGCCCCCACCCCTACTATGGGGCTGGGATGAGGGCTCTATGTGAGGCTGCCCAGCCTGGCCCCATCCCCAGAGGGGACTCTTCCCTCTGCTCTTCACCCCCTGTGGCTGCAGCTGTTACAGGCATTCCCTGCACCCCAGTTGGGCACACAGTCCCACAGAGTTCTGTGGAGGGAGAGGAAGTGGGGGGAAAGAGTCCCCCTCTGGGACTGGGCAGCATCGCATGGAGCCCCTGCTCCCCACCCCATGGCAGTGGGAGAGAAGCAAGGGGAAGAGATTGTGCTGGGGCAAGGAAGCCTCATAGAGCTTCCCTCCCCACCCTATAGCAGGGATGGGGGGAAAAGGAAAAGGAGGGAGAAGAGCCCCCCAGCACTGAACAGAGCCCCCATCCCCACCCTATGGCGGTGGGAGAGAGGGAGGAGGGGGGAAGAGTTATATATTATGCAATATTATTTATCTTTTATTATTTATTATTATGTGTTATTATTTATTATTATTATTATTTACAGATTGTAGTTGCATGACATGTTGTCATAACAAAATAAATCCAGCTTTCTGCAAAACAAGACTTCTTAGCTGATCTATTTTTCCAGATTGGGAGAAGTGGGGTGGAAGGCATGGAAGCAAATCGTTCTAAACTGATGAACAATTTAATTTGAGCTATTTGCTTCCATGACTCCTGCGGAAAGAACAAGTTAGGAACTATTTGAAAAAGCTAGATATGTACAAGTCCATGGGACCAGACAGGAAGCACCCAAGGGTGCTCAGGTAGTTGACCAATGTGATTACAGAGCCACTGACCATCATCTTTGAAAACTAATGGCAATCAGGAGAGGTCCTGGATGATTGAAAAAGGGCAAACATGGTGTCCATATTTAAGAAAGGGAAAAAGGGGGATCTAGAGAACTGCAGACCAGTTAGCTTCACCTCAGTTCCTGGAAAAATCATGGAGCAGATCCTCAAGGAATCCATTTCTAAGCACTCGGAGGAGAAAAAGGTGATTAGTAACAGTCAGTCTGGATTCACCGGGGAAAGTCATGCCTAACCAACCTGACTGCTTTCTATGACAAGGTGACTGGCTCTGTGTGAATGTGGGGAGACTGGTGGATTTTGTGTGCCTTGATTTTGGCAAGGCTCTTAATACTCTCATAGCATTCTCACAGGTAACCTAATGAAGTATGGGCTAGATGAATGAACTGTAAGGTGGATAGAAAACTATCTGGAATATTAGGCTCAAAGAGTAGTAAGCAATGACTCAATGTGTAGTTGGAAGCTGGTATCAAGTGGAGTGCCCTAGGTGTTGGTCCTGGAACTGGTTTTGCTCAATGTCTTCGTCAATGATCTAGAAGATGGCATAGAGTACCCTCAGCAAGTTTGCAGATGACACCAAGCTGGGGGGAGTAGTAAGTATGATGAATGCTAGCAATCAGTGTGACTTAGACAAATTGGAGGTTTGAGCCAAATCAAATCTCATGAGGTTCAACAAGGACAAGTGCAAAGTCCTGCGGTTAGGATGGAACAATCCCATGCACCAGTAGAGGCTGGGGGCTGACTGGCTGGGCTGCAGCTGTGCAGAAAAGTACCTGCAGGTTACAGTGGACAATAAGCTGAATATAAGCCAACAGTTTGCCCTTGTTGCCAAGAAGGCTAACAGCATACTGGGCAGCACTGATTAGGGTATTGCCAAAAGGTCAAGGGAAGTGATTATTCCCTTCTATTCAGCACTGCTGAGGCCACATCTGGAGTAGTGTATCCAGGTTTGGGCACCCCACTACAAAAAGGATGTGGACAAATTGGAGAGACTCCAGAGGAGGACACTAAAACTGGTGAGGGGGCTGGGGAACATGACTTATGAGGAGAGGCTCAGAGAACTAGGCTTATTTAGTCTAGAAAAGAGAAGACTGAGGAGGGATTCAATAGAAGCCTTCAACTACCTGAATCAGGGTTCAGAAAAGGATAGAACAAACTGTCCTCAGTGGTGACAGATGACAGAATAAGGAGCAACAGGTCTCAAGTTGCAGCAGGGGAAGTTTAGGTTAGATATTAGGAAGAACTTTTTTTTCCACTAGAAGGGTACTAAAACACTGGAACAGGTTACCCAGAGAGGTGGTGGAAGCTTCGTTCTTGGAGGTTTTAGAAACCTGGCTAGACAAGGCTTTGGCTGGGATGGTCTAGTTAGGTCTGGTCCTGCTTTGAGCAGGAGGTTGGACTAGATGACCTCCTGAGGTCCCCTCCAACCCTAACTTTCTATGATTCTATGATTAGTACTACTTTTTTCACTGACCTTGAAAAATTCAGGTTTTTATTGCTTGTAACAACCCTGCAGCAAACCATTTTTCCAGCCCGCAAGCCTGAGAAAGTCATCCCTCTTTCCACATGTCTCCAGTCACCACCCCCTCTCTATTATATCAAACATAAGCTGCTTGTCTTCACTTTCAAAGCCATTCACAGATCATTCCCACACTACTTTTCATCTCTCCTTCATTATGGACCTGTCAGTTCTCACCTCTAATCCCACGACATCAACCCCTACTAAGCACATGTATCTTCAATAAGCACCCCGAGTTTTCTCTCATTCTCTCCCTTTTACCTGGGAGAAACTTGTAAACAGTCAAAAACAATCTGTTTGTTGTTCTTCAAACCTTTTACCAAAACTTTCCCTTTCTGTGATGCCTACAACAAACTTATCAAAAGTTAGGTTATGTATCATGCTGATTAATATTATTTCACTATTTCTTTGTACTTCCTTATCTGTCTGTCTACATCCATCTGTTGTCTCATACAAATGACTGAAGTACATCATAAAGTTACCCATGATAGCTTTAATTTTGGAACCAAAAGCAAACTAGCAGTGGCAGCATACAGCTAAGTTGCCCTGCAGTACAGGCATATCTTTAGATTGTAAAACTTTTTAGACAAGAACCACCTTTTTGCTCTGACTTTGAGGTGTTTGGCATTTTTAGTGAACACCAGGAACATCACAGCCTCTGGTTTCCTTTTTGTTGTTCTTCATTTTTTTCTGTGATAATATAATAAAAATTCCATTTTGTGATTAGGTTTTAAAACTGCAGGTTTTCATACATATTTCTTGTGGTTAATCCTGGTCTGATGGGAAGGGAGAGTCAGTAGAATCCTTCCCACTATGTGCAATGAACCTGAGGTTTGCCATGTATATCACTTGTATGTAATCGCTGTTGTTTTGACTATACTCTTCCACCTATCTTTGTCCAAACCAACTTCAATTTTCCCATAATAATAGAAACTAGAAAAACTAGAAACAGATTTCAAACTCTGTTCTGTGGAACCTTGGAGTTCTGTGACTGGTCATCAAGAGTTCTGCAGAGAAATTGTGGGTAATGGCTGAGTGGGCTAGGAGGCAGTGCACCTCCATTACCAGGCTGGGTTGCCTAGCTTGATGTCAGCTCCCACAGCCCATGGAGACAGGAGTAAGTGTTCCCTGGCAGAAGTGTATGAAAGAGTTCTGTGACTGTAGGAAGTTTGAAAACCATAGCTTTAAGTCATACCACATGCTTTGCCTACAGCATAAGCAGCCTGAGATGAACAGACAGAGGGCATATGGTAGGCTAACACTCTTTAAAAAGTTTTAATTGCAATTCCGAGCACTACGGCACAGATCCCATTTCATTTCTAAGGTCCTAAATGCAGAAGTGTAACAAAACACTTTAGTGCCCAGGGCAGTAAGTTGTATGGGGCAATGGCAACTTCCAGCTGCTAGCTCTCTACTCAAGCTTGAATTAAATACCTGATTAAAAAGTTTGACAGCTTGGAATTTAGAATGCATGTAAACCAATTGTTTCATACTGCATCATGCCCAGTCATAGAGTTAAGTTCTGTCTTGCTCTCCTGGCCCCATGCTTTTTCCCTTTGATATGATTACTAACCCAATTTCAACAGGAAGGGTGAGAGGATAAAGTTATCTCTGTCTAGGCCATGACATGGTTACATAAGGGAACTTTTCTAGGAAATGGAAGATGTGATTTTCAAGCCCTTCTGACCAAGGAGTGACTTGAATCAAAGGCCTTCATCATTAGGATCGTCTTTCTCCTCTTCTTCTATCTCAGTCTGGTAATGTAGGACAGAAAATAAGTGCTACATAGACATCTAGAAGATCTGGGTGTTATGTGTTAAAATAGCACTTAAATGCTTAACCAGTAAAACAGAACTTTGGCCTAATTGTGATCCTATTCCACCCTAGTGGAATCTTGCAAATAATCAAAATGCAAATTAATGCAAAAGGTAGATTGCTCTTTTCTCCTTTGCCATCTTTTGTGGCTTAGTCTTAAGTCCAAGATGAAGGTTTGCTACAAAAGTTTATGTATTTATGCTTTGTTTTGTTTTGAAGGGGTTCTAGCAGAATGGAATGCAATAGTGAGTGTCAATTAGATCAGTGTTTCCCACACAAAGGTAAACTAACATTAATAAAAATTTTCCATGGCACACCTGCTAAGGCATTCTCCAGCCCCATACTTATAAGCTCACTCTAGTTCATTGCCTCAGCAAAATTCAGCAGCACAGCTGTTCAGAGGCTCACAAACTACGCATCTCCCACAGCCAACACATGTGCAGTAGATGATTTTCCTTCTGCGTGGCTGGTTCTCTCTCTCCCCCACAGCTGGCACATGCATGAGTCTTCTGTGAATATCAGATCATCATGGCTTATTCGTTAGCACTCCACAGCTGGAGAACTTATTATTATTCCAAAATTCTCACGGCATGCCAGGGAGCTCTTCACAGTACACTGGTGTCCCTCAGCAAACTAGCTGAAAAGCACTGATGCGAGCACAGCAGCACTGGGAGTGGGGGCTCTGCCCTGTTGCTGCTTGCCCCGCTGGGGCAGGGTGGGCATGGCTTACTCCAGACAGAAGGGGGCAAGTGGCAGCAGGGCATAGCACCCACTCCCAGCACTGCTGTGCCTGCATCCTGTGCCATGCTGACAGCACACTACACCCTGATGCTGTCTGGAGAAAGCCACACCTGCAACGCGCCCTCTGCTATACTGGCTGGGCAAGTGGTAGTAGGACATAGCCCGCATGGCTCCCCCTACCAGGGCAGAGGCAGGCACACCAGTGGAAGTCATGGGAGAAGCCCCCATGGATACCCTGCCTGGCTCCAGCCTCCTGGCACTTAAAAAATAAAAGTCCTATACTCAATGGCTGTAGGAGCAGCAATTGGAGCCTCTGGGCACTTGGGGAACAGCCCCTGCCCCCTCTCCATGCAGTTGGCATCACCCCCCTCCACCTGGCACCCACACAGTAATTGTCACATCATGCGAGTGCAGTGCATCTTGGCCAGGTGGCAGGGTGCTACATGCTGTCTGGGTGCTGGAGCATCTCCATGTGTTAGTCAGAGTCCAGCAACACTCAGCCCCAGCGGCCCCAGCTCCCAGGTGGTATGCATCACCCTGCTGAACTGCACTGCATCCATAGGGCAACTGCTGTGCAGATGCCAAGCAGGGAGGGTAATCTCCAGTGCCTCCAACTGCCCTGCACTGCATAGGGAGGCTCTACCATGAGCCCCCAGATGCCCCAATCACTGCTCCTGCAACCAGTGAGTATGGGGCTTTTTTTGTTTTGTTTTTAAGTGCCAGGACTAGGCTGGGGCTGGGCAGGGGATGGTGCTGGGCAAGGAAGCCTCACCCAGGGAGAGGCAGGCACAGATGAAGGAGCCACAGCAGAACCTGCAGCCTCCGGCTGTGCCTGACTCTCCCTGGCTGATCCGAATCACTGAATCTCTCCGAATCAGCACTGAATCTTCCAAAGCTGATTCAACTAAATTGATTTAGGACAGTGATCTGAATCTCTGAATCAAATCACTATCCTCTGAATCAGCCAAATCCAAATCCAAATTGAATACTTCCCTATTAGCACAGACCTAGTATGTAACCCAAGTTTTTGTAATACTACATTCATATACTATTATACTGCTATACTTACTTCTCTAGCCTGCCTCAGATAGAAATAAAATTTATAATATAAATGTAATAGCTTTGGCTCCTTGTTTTAAAACTCCATAAGGTCTCTCATGGATCTTATTCAACCAAGATTTTCATAGAAAATTAGATGAACTCAACCACATACAGTTTTTACAAGAATCACTTTGATTGTTTACCAAAATTAAACTGAAAATATCAAGAAACACCTTTAAAATGCCCTTGTCAGATGATGCCTGGAGGTCAACAAAAAGGAAAGACCCATAATTTCATTGTGTAGAAAGGTGTCATGAAAAGTGGCAGATTTTCTAGTTCAGATTGACAAGTTAGTAAACTAGGTAAGACTTGACAATGAATGAATACTATATTTCTCTGTGATGATGCAAATAAAATCTGACATATGTAAATACCAGTCTCTTTCTAACAAAGAAGTCAAAGATAAATGCAATGAAAACGAACTAATCAAAATCCATGAAACAACCATACACTTAACAGCCTGATATAGTATAGTCACATATCTTGATAATTCTTAAATTACCTAAATAGAAATCAAGGTGCATTTTAATTCTGAAAAGGTTGATTAATGTTTTAGAAACAAAAGAATGTTTAGATGTATAAATGTTGGTGAACAGAAAGTTTAAATATTACTTGAAAATACTTCTAATTACCCCTTATATCACCACAGGTGATGGGTGATTTACTAAGACAAGGCAAAGAGTGATTTTTCAAGCATTTTTATTTGTATGTCCTCTTAAAAGCCATGTAAAAATTCTTGCAAAAAGTGCCATCTGTAAAATCTTCACCATTACCTAGTATAAATTTATTTTATCACTCAACATGCTTCATAAGTAAAGTCTATTTTAACAAAATACATCCTAGACAGAAGCCATAATTCCCAGAAAAAAAGTGCTTAAAAACTCATATAAAATAGTTTAAAATTAAGTGCTACCTTTACTGTGGTGCAATTTGCATTAAAAATGAGTAAAGTTTAAGTACTGAATTCCCCTCCATTCATTGTGACAAGAAACAATTGAAAATTGAAAACAATTGAAAATTACAGTTGAAATTAACAGACGGGCTTTTTTTCTGTATGATAGCTGGATGAGCAGTTCAGATGAATGAATTTGTGTTTGGGTTTTTAGTTAGTGAAAGGAAACAATATATGTGAAAAGTATAAGGCCAGAACACTGATGATCTGGTATGAGAACATCACCATATATCATTGTATGACAGTACACTAGAGCATTGCTTAGTAAGGAATGACTCCTTACAGCTAAATGATCTCACAAATTCAAGCACAAAATAATTAAATGAAAACAAAAGCTACTATCAAAACAGCTAGGCAAAGAAGTAGGTTTTATCACTGACAACAAAGGAAAACAATGGCACTAAGCAATATAATTTTCTATCTGAAAATTCAATTTGATTTATAAAAAGTAAGAATATTAATATCTCTTTCATTAACCAGGGACAGTTGGGTAGGTTCCAAACAAAAATAATATGAACCTTCAATTGAGTTTATTTAATGGTAATATAGAACTAAACTTGGATTCTCAATTGAAAAAAAATAGCATAAAACACACTATAATCAAAAGTAATTTAGAATGCTAAAACACAAAGAAATGTAAAATTGAAAGAATTCAAGAGGGAAAGAGAAGCAGTATTTATAGTACATGGTTCTGAGCAGAGAATTCTGAGTTAAAAATCAGCTACATCACAGACTATTTTTAACCTTGGTGAAACACCATTTTTGAATCTGCTCGTGTTCACTCATCCATGCTATAGTTTTATATATATATATATATATATATATATATATATATATTCTATTACACCTCTTATTTACAATACTGCACCTTTCCTCACTGTCGAGCAAGTTGCTTTTAAAGTGCTTCCTTAGATTCCAAAATAATGACTTGTATGAAATGGTTTGGTGGAAGACAACCCTGTCTCAGAACTTTCATACACTGAGAACTTCATATACCACCCTATAGAAAATGTCAATACTAGAACAACAATTTTCTCCCAAATCAAGACAATAATAGAAATATAAACCTGTGAACAGAAATAACATTTCTGAAAATGTTTATTTGGAATTGTAAAACACTTCATTTCATAGAACCATACAAAAGTAGGCCTGGAAAGGACCTGTAGGTCATCTACCCCTGCTCGAGACAGGATCGTCCCCCACCAAACCATTTCATACAAGTCATTATTTTGGAATGTTAGTCTTTATTTAGTTGGAATAAAAGATAGTGATATTCCTAAAGTATCATAAAACTTCATTTCAATTCACTGAATTAACTTGAGAAGTATTGTTTCTAGCCAGTACTACATTAAACTGTGCTTTGGCAAGACAAAGATGTAATAGGCCAGGTCTGCACTGTGGGCAGCTTCAGCACAAGGAAAAACAACTATTTGAAGCAACTATTTTGGGCTCCTATACACATGTGCGAAGCATACCTGAGTACACTGAAAACCCAACACAGCAGAGAAGACTTAATTAATCAAGTAGACAACTGGAGACCCTCTGAGTTAAAATCCATGGGAAACACAGCACAGGACACAATGGTGGGAGTTTATTACAGACCTCCTACACAGGTTCAAGAGCTTGACCAGGAGTTCACCAGGGAATCAGCTGAAGCTGCATGCTCCCAGTGCATAACTGTCATGAGAGACTTCAACTACCCAGACATCTCATGAGAAGAGAGCTCGGCCAAATCCAAATGGTCGCAAAGCTTTGGTTGCAAAGCATCTGAATGGTACGTGGATGAGCTCTAGCTGACACAAGAAGTCTATCGGCCAATGAGAGGTAAAGCACTGCTTAACCTAGTACTGGCAATGGCGGGCAACCTAATCAGCAACCTAATGATTGAAGGGAAGCTGGGTGTTAGTGCCCACAAGCTGATAGCCTTCACCATCCACCATAAAGCTGGCAAGTCAGTCAGCAATGCAGAAGTCCTCAACTTCAGAAAAGCTGACTTTGACAAGCTGAGGAGGCTTATCATTGAGGCCTTAGGGACCATGACCCAATGGGGTGGGGAATTCAGGATGAGTGGTTGCTCCTCAAGGTAGTGATCCTGGATGCACAAGCACAGTCTATCCCATCTTGGAGGAAAGGCAGAAAAAGGGAACAACAGCTCCCTTGGCTCTGCAGGGAAATAGTGGACCTCCTGCATCTAAAAAGAAAGACCTACAAAGGATGGAGGAAGGGATCCACCTCCAAGGAGGAATATTCTGCACTGGTGCAGACCTACATGGAACAAACCAGGAAAGCCAAGGCTGCAACTGGACAGCTAGCTACAAGTATCAAGGACAATAAAAAGTCCTTTTTTTAGATATGTGGGGAGCCGGAGAAAAAGCAAGAGTAACATTGATTCCCTGCTAAACCAGATGGAACAACTGAAAACCGAAACCCAGGAAAAAGCCAACTTGCTAAATGGGTACTTTGCCTCAGTTTTTCACCAGTCCCAAGGGATGCCCCTCCCCATTAGGGGTTGGGAATACCTGGGTGTGGGAGATTCCTTACCCTCCATCAATGCTGACCTTGTAAAGGAACACCTTGGGAGGATGGACACTTTCAAGTCAGCCAGTCCTGACAGCTTACAACCCAGGGTACTCGAGGAGTACTTTGAAATAAAACACATTCAATGAGCTTTAGTTCTAAGTGCCCTGCCATCATTTGTTCAGCATGGCAACACTGATGCATGTAACACATAGGCATTTTTAATTAGCACTACTCGCTAAATAAAGCACCTGAAACCACTTCCCACAGCACATGTAAAAATGCACTTTATGCCCAATTTTGTGCCTCCCCCACAAAAGGCAGCACCTGAGCCTGCTGCCTTAGTCACCTGTTCAGTTACACTACTGTGCTATGGGTTCATATTGCCACATTCTCCAATGTATTCTGGGTTCTTTGGCAGAGCTAAGTATGCATCTGCAGTTATTTAAGGTAGGATTAGATTCAACCAAAAGTACATCACTGCCTAGTAGCCTGGATCATAAGTCATTAGAGAACCAACTATGTCTATGATATATACTTGGAGTCCTTTTTGGGGGAGGATAGCATATAAATAAAAAGCATATATAGTAAATGCAGGCCCATAGGAAAAGGTAGTTTCAAATGATACTTGTGTTATTCAATAAATGGATATGTTGACCTAAAAAAAAATATACTTCCTACAGAAGACTGAAAAAAATCACCATAATGAAACTTGTTCTTTAGTGAAAATTTTCATTTTTTTGCTGAAACTGCACCATTGAAAAATAGTTTCAACAGAAAAATCCAGATCTCTAGTCATATACCACCAAGAGAGAAAGAGAGAAGGAGAATGAATGAGAGAATGAATGAGAGAAAGCAAATCAGTTTACATGTGTTCAATAGATCTTTGCTAGAACTTTGCAGACAAATTCTCTGGAGATTCCAGCAGCACAGAGCAGGCCTCAACCAAGGACTTCCCCAGCAACTAAAACACTTAATAGTGGCTGTTTCTGCTCTAGGCACTGTAACAAACTCATCTGTGCTCTCATTATCATTATCCTGTCTGAAGGAGTTCTAGCTACATAGTGGAGAAGAAAAAATTATCATAATTGAAATGCAGGGGGTTGAGTATTCTGGTGTGGGGAACTGCAGAATGTAGAAGTGTTTTGTTTGGGAGGGTTTTGGGTGGGGAGTGGGGAGCTTGTGGAGAACCTTCAAAACACTAGCTGCTTCACCAACCCCAGATCCAAGGAGGTGCAGTGGGGTGTCACAACATCACCAGCAATGCTAAACACCCTCTCACTTGGAACATTGGTCAGTGGACAGGACAGGTGTTCCTGGGCAATTGTGGCTAGATCCTGCCACACCTGGCTATGGGTTACCCAGTAGGCCAAGGGCTCACAGTGCAATGGCTCCACATCCTTGGTGAGACAGGTAGTCACTGAGGCCTCCACACTACCTGCCTAATGATGGGGTCTGGTGCCTCTGGACCCCAACATTGAAGGCATGCCCTTAGCCCACATTGGCAGCAGCTGTGGTGGAGGAGATTGGCTTGTGGCTGGAGTGCTGGCATGGGAAAGTGGATCTCCCTTTTCCACATCCCCCTGCTCCTGCCATTCTGCCTCCCTAACTCTTTTCACCAGCACCTCCATTCAGTGGTCAAGGGTTTTGCTGCTGCAGATGCTTTCCTTCACCCTCAGGTCACACATACTCACCAGCATGTGGACTGTACTGGACTACAATGAATCCAGCCATTTTTTGATGCCCTCTTTCAGCTGCTATACCAATGCCTACACCTCTGGTGAAAGCAGCTTGTCCCAGCCAGGAACATGGATCCCCTGGAACTTCTTCATTTCATTCTCAAGCTCCTTCACTATGAAGATCACCTGGCTAAGCAGGGCACTGACAGTGCTGAGGCTCTTGGTGGCCTCAAGGAGCAGCTTGAGGACTACCAAGGTCTGGGAGATGGTGGTATCCCACTCAGCTCTGTTAAGGAGGCTGCTGATCCCAATCTCCCTGACCGATGCCATCTCATGGATGACCTTCTGTTGCTCAACCCACCTTTCCATTATCAGGTATGTGGAGTTCCACCATGTCTCCACATCCTGCATGATTTTGTGGTGTGAGATACTCAGCTCTTCTTATTCCTCCTGTAGCATCTTGCTCACCTTGACGATCCAGTGGAAGTAGCCTGCCAGCTTCCTGCATTTTGAGATGAGCTTGCTGGCAGTGATAACACCATCGCTGGGAGCCTTGTCCCTCTCCAAAGAATCTCTGACTATGAGGTGGAACTTGTGTGCCACTGCCTTACCATATTGGCCCTGTTTTTGGTGACTGTGAACCCATAGGTAAGCTCAACCTGCACAATGAGCCATCCCTACGTTATGTGGTTCATGGCCTTTGCTGTGTGGGACTTATCCATCACACCCGCTTGAAGGAAAGCCCACCAGTGCCCTGTGAGGAATAGGCAGGCAAGCTCCAGATGTCTGAGGTGATGTGCAAGGCTACCTGTGGACCTGCCTTCCACAGCTCCTCCCTCAAGTACTCCCTGCCTGCCTCATACAGGGAGGGTACCACTGTCCTGTGAAAGGTGGTACATGTGGACACTTAATACGATGGGGCCATGAGCATCATGATCCACCTGAACCCTGGACACTCAACAAAGGAAAAGGGCTGGCCATCCAGAGCAAGCATCTCCACAATGGCCTGGGTGACCTCACTCACCTTTGGAATGTGCCTTTCCCCCACTGATCCAGGATGGCTTCTTGGAGATGAGGGCTTTGGAGTGAGAGGGGAACTTCTTTTGGGGCACACTTCCACTGGTGCCAGGCTAAGGAGGAACAAAGGTAAGAGGATGCTGCCTTCTGAGATGCAGCAGCATTGCCTGGTGGTGAAGTGTTTTATATCCTTGCCTTGGCTGATCTGCCTTTGGCAGTGCTGGCAAGTAGCATAATTGGGATCATTTGCCATCTCAGAATGATCCCACACTATGCTACCCACCCACTTCTGGGTTGAGGGTAAGGATCCTGCCTTATCCCCATCCTCACCAGGCAGAGCTGAATCACCTGCCACCACAACCTCCTCCAAAGTGCCTTCCAGAGGGGAAAGTGCCACTAGGGGAACTTTGATGGGTGTGAAGCACAAACTTAGATCCTCTCTCCTTCCCCAGATCCTTCCTTTCTTCTCCTTTGCTATGGCCCTCAACTCCTCTGCTTCTAGATTCAGGTCCTCCTCTGGCACTTCAAGGCTTATGCTGGGAACTGAAATTGGGATGAAGAATATCATGCTGTTGCTGGTTAGTGGTGGTAGTAGAGGTGCAGGCATTTCTAGCACCTCCTTTTTCCCACTAGCAGCAGAGGACTCATTGCTGCCAGGAAAGAGGGTGTGTCTATGTTTGGGTAGGGGGGAACTTGCAGCTCAACCTCTGCCCCCTCTCCCTCCACTGCCAGAGAACCTTCCACCTGCCTTTCCAGCACACTTTATAATGTTTTGTGTGCTGCAAAATGTATGTGTGTGTGTAATATATGTTGTGCTTACCTGCACAGTGATGACACATTGTCAGGAAAAACAGATTTCTTTTCATGGAAGAAAAGAATCAAGACAGACTGACCCAGAATAACTAAGAGGATTTGGCAGGGGGGAAGAATAAGTTAAAAAGAATGGATAGGGATAACAATAGGGATTGTAAGCAAGGGTAAGTAGGAAAGGATTGGATACAACGTACAAGAAGAGAGACTGGCTAGCAAGAGTCAGAGCCTTTCAGATGCTGCTGCTCCAAGACAGAGATGGCTCACAAAAGGCACAAATCACTTCAGATGCAGTTTTATATGTTGTTTCTACATCCCTCCCCCTCCGCCCCCCCGAGCACTGTGATTGGAAAGAAACTCATAGAATGATCATAGTCACTGGCCAGCTACAGATGTCAATATCAGATCAGCCTTCCCTCCCCAGCTTTTTCTATATATGGAAGCTCACCACATTCCCCTCCCTCTTCTTAGTTTCTGTTTTCTGCAAACCTTCCAAATCTCTGAATCTCTCCAAACTGATTCAGAGGATTCTGATTCAATGTGCATCTTTTAATGGGTCTTCTGATTTGATTCAGATTTGGAGATTCAGCTGCCAAATTGGGCCGACTCTCCTCCAAATTGAATCATCTACTGAAGCTGAGCACAGCCCTAATAGCTACAGAGAGGAGAATAGGAGCCAAGGAACAAAATGGGGTGCATAGAGGCAGAGGGGAGTTATCACGGTAGGAAAGTAGTATGTAGGAGCACAGAAAGACAAGGACAGGCTGGGATTGCAGGAAAGCAGGATATCTAACCCCTGGAGAAGATTCCCATATACAACCTGGTACAAAACCCAAGATTACTGCTTCTCATCATTATACTGTTGCCAGCAAATATCTGTGAAACCTGCTAATAAACAATCTGTGCCTCTCATCCTACTTCAGTAGGTTATCTACATAAGAGATAAATGTCTACTACTTTTAACAGTAATGTTCAAGTGTGTGCTCAAGTGGCAGAAATCTGTGCTGTGGTTCTAAAAGGCCTAAACCTGCCTGATGACCCTTGTTGTATTCATTTTGGTGCCACATGATAGAATATTTTCATTTTGCTTACTTTAATTTAGGATCCTGTACCAAAAAGACAGGAAAAGAACATGACTTTTGTAACATCAGGCACTCAAAAACAAATTTAGTTCCACCCCTGTAAGCATAATGTAATTTGATTGTGTGATCATTTATTGTTTTCCACAGGACTGCTAGCTCATTCAAACTCCAGAGTGTACTACTGTATAATAAGTTGAAGCTTAACATTTTGCAGAGTATGAAGCAAGGAGCTGCTGAAAGATAAAAGTTGCTCTTGTTAGGAAATCAGCAATAAGAATTTGAATCTACCCTGGACCATGTTCAGGAGTTATGTGCTTTGAGAGGGACTGGAGAAGCATGGCAAAGCATGCTAACCACTCTGCAGGCTGGGGTGCCCAGTCTGAGGAGCAAATGGAGTAGTTGCTATGCTGCTCCCTCTGCCAACACAAGGCACCTACTGGAGAAGCAGTCACTCTTTCCTTTTTGCCTGCTCATCAGACTGAGGTCTCTGGTCTGAGAAGCACACAAGCAGCTTTTTCCCGCTGCTCCAGACTTCTCCCAGACCCATTGAAGAATAGGGTGTAGAGTGTGCATTCCCCAGACCGAGGTTTCCCAGCCTCGGGAAAAAGGGAGAGTCTTTTTCACATTCCCAGCTCTCCAAATCCAGGTATCTCAAGTTAGAAGTCAGCTTTGATCTTTGCTTTGATCTGCTATGTGCCTCAGCAGTTCTGCAACTATAAAATGGGGCTAATAATAACTCCACATAAATCACAGTTCTTGATATTATAAATCTATTAGACTCTGATACATTGCTAAAAATACAATATGCATGCTTATGAAAGAAGTAACAATGTTATATTCAGTGCAAATTTTAGATGCTGTGCATTAGATGAGACCTAAAGCTACACACTAAATGAGGATAAAAAGAAATATTGATTAGCTACTATTCACTGAATGAATCATTGAACATATGCTATAGTATCATGTAATTACATTCTAGTATCTAATGCCCACACACAAGGGAGACAAATTACGTGTACAGAGAACTTTAATTATGGCATTTCCTAATTCCTATGTGCTTGACTTGACATTACTATTGTTTCAGTACATATTTTTGAATGATACATTATGGAGAGTTCTGAAATATTAAGAAAAAAATTAGGATACATATTTGCATTATGCTAATAGAAGAGAAGACTGAGGAGGCATTTAATAACAGCCTTCAACTACCTGAAGGGTAGTTATAAAGAGGATGGAGCTAAATTGTTCTCAGTGGTGGCAGATGACAGAACAAGTAAGGAACAATAGTCTCAAGTTGTAGCAAGGGATGTTTAAGTTAGATATTAGGAAAATTTTCTCATGAGGATAATAGCAAAGCACTGGAACAGGCTATCTAGAGAGGTTGTAGAATCTCCATCTGTGGTGGTTTTTAAGATCCAGGTAGAGTTCACCGGGGGTGGAGAGATGACTGAGGCCATCCCCCTGCATGCCAAGTTGTAGGTGGAGGGTGTTAAAAGTGCCCACATATGCCTCTGCCTCATAGGAAACTGAATATTTGATTGGAGGGCCAGATCATGATTTCTCACCTGCTCAGATGCACCAGGGTGGCAGGTGACAAAAAAGTGTACCCCAGATAGCCTCTAATTTCCATGAGACTCCCCTGATTCTCCATTACAGTGGAGAATTTCAGTTCTTTTCCAGTCTATAAATCTGTCTTTTGTATAAAACATTAACTCAGGCTATGAAGAGTCCAGGATCTGGTACTATGACATTTCCCTCCAACGCTGCATGGGTGTTCTAGCTATAACAAGTATCCAATACCATCACTTTGGACATACAATGTCCTGGCCCCACCAAAGTCAATAGAAACATTGTCATTGGATACAAAATGGCCAGGATTTATGCAAGATATCTCAGTGAACTAAAAGAATCATGCCCCTTCTAAAAATATAATTTTCCATTTATTTGCCAGCCTACATAACATAAGAAAACGGGCATGGCGATGAAAATGCCGTCATTTACTGACTCCGTAAAGACAAGATGTTCAGCAATGTGCAAAATACAGAATGAAGACAACCTTTTGTCCAGTGCTACTTCATTTAGAAGCGAGGGAAATTCTATCACTTTCTGATGCCAGAGATGATGAAGAGTCAGTATTAACATTCAGTTTTATGGAATATCCAGGAACAATCTTCTAAAAGAAATAAGCCCAATCTATGGTTTTTGTCTCTGTGGCTTAGAAATTTGGCTGTTTGTGCCTGCTACTTTAAGGGCCAGAAGACAGCAGGTGTCTGATGAGGGCAGCCATTTTATTCAGGGCCGCCCATATAAACAGGGCATTTTGCTGCCTGCAAGGCCAGGCAACAACATTGCCTGGCTTCAGGATTGATGGTATCAACTGGAGGTAGGGGAGGAGCTGTAGGGGATGGTCAGGAGGCTCCTGGTCCTGAGTACAACCTAAAACTGCACCCTGCTGGGGCATGGTGGGGCTCTCAGTGGTGCAGGAGCCCCCAGGAAATGCCAGGCTAGTGAAAGGTGAAAGGTGGGTTGGGATACCTTAACCCCTAGCCCCCACAACTGGGTGGATTACCCCTCTGTAGGGTCTGGAGGGTGGACCCCAGAGAAAGTGAGGCCATAGATTCATGCCTGTCTGGACTTCCCCCTGATTGGTGAATGCTGGGGCTGGGACTGGAAGGGTTAAAGGGCCAAGGGTCAACTGTGAGGAACACTCAAGACCTGAGGGCCTGGGGTTCTGGCTGGCTTGGAGGTGGGCCAGGGCTAGTAAGCCAAAGGTCCTAGGGGGACCACACCCCAGAAGGGAAAGCAGTTCAGGGAGCTAGTGCCCCCTGGCATTAGGGCAGGAAATGGGCAGCCTCCTGATTAATTTTCATCTATTAATTAATTACCAACAAGGTGTGGTAGGGGAGAAGGCAGGTGGTTAGCCCACCTGCCTAGAAACAGGTGGGTGGGCCACTGGGAAATCAGCCTGTAGAATTACTTGTTACATTCATCAATGTCAGTTTATAAAGCCACACTACAGAGTTATTTACTTGTAAATATAGCTCCACTTGACATCACATTTTATTGATTCAGAAGGAAGTCATTTTTCCTTTCTTTAAAAATCTTAAGAATACTAACACCACTTCAAGCCTTAAGGTGAGCATAAATTTAAACTTCAGAAGGCAATAAGGGTTACAATTACCTTGTTAAAATAAAACTTTCATCATCTCAATTAGTTTTTTTTAATATACATTTTTAATTCAGTGTATTACTGTGCCTGGTAACTGATATTAAATTCTTGGCTGGCTTTTCAGAGTAAGTGTTGAGCGTTGTGTAACAAATACCAAGAAGTTTAAAGAATAATTAGCCTGGGGCACACAACACTGAAAAATTCAGTTATCAATCTAGCATTTAGGATTTTGTATCCAAGCAACACATCTCAGAAGGTTTTATTGTTTATTGGACATCAGTGTCCAAGAAGCTTAATCAGACAGGTTTTTACTATGCTTAGGAACTTACCCTTGCACACTTTTTTCCTTAAGTTTGGAAGAAGTTAACAGATGATGCAAGGAGTGGCATGGATTTTTATATTACATATCATATAAAACTCAGTACCCTGTTGTGCCACAGAATTCCATTTTTACCTTGAGCAAGTCACCAAGGTCAAGATTCAAAATACAATATAGAAATGGGACAGACGGGTTCAACTCACTTCTTTATTTCAGGGGGTTCAAACTAATTCCTCATCTTGTGGGAGAGTCCTAGGCACAAAGATAATGGCACTTAACAGTGGACAGGGGACATTTTCCACCTCCCTGTTGAAACTAGAAATTGTGTCACTGCATAGAAATGAATTCAAGGCTCATTGGGTCAGAAATAGAGCATGGCACTACAGCCTTGTGATTAGGGCACACATCTGGGAGGTGGGAAAGTTGGGCTCCATTCCCTGCCCCAAAGGAAGTTTGTGTTTTAAGTTAAAAAGCCAGTCTATAAAAATAAGTAATGAAAGCTTGGAACAGAAATTAGAACTTTATCTTCCCCTCCAAGATGATTCCCTAGCCAGAAAAGCAAGTCCATTACACTCACTATATTTCCTTCTCTATGGACAAGGCCAGGACCTTCAAATCACTTTGTGGAAAATGGAACAGAGCTAATATGAGTATCAAGCTTATTTCCACTTCAGTAAAGCTCTTAGCCTGAGAGTAACACATTATCATTGGATGTGGAAAGATGTGGGTGTAAATTCCTTTAAATTTCTTCTACAAGGCTAGAAATGAACAAAAGTCTCCTTCTTTCTGGGCAATTGCTCCATCAATTGGGCTACTGCAGAAGAGGAAGGCAGCTACCACATTATTCCCTTCTCCTGCCATGTTCTCAAAGAAAGAAGGATTTGTGCTTGGCTTCTCAAGAAATGAAGAATGTTCCTACCCTCAAGAAAAGGTTCCAGACTGTAGAATTTTCCTGCCAAGTAGAAGGAAGTGTCTCCTTATTGATAAGTATGGTATTTAAAACAAATCCATGTGCACAGAATTCTTTTGGCTACCTCTAGATGTCTGTATACAGAGCAGGCTGACTTTGGGTAGCTGCTCACTTAGTAAGGTGTTTGGGCCCCCATCTAACACAAACCATGCACAGTGCAGTGACCTTTAACCAGGGTTCTGAATTCAATTACTTTCCTTTGGTACTCATTCAAACTGACCATTGTGGGCAATTCTGGGTTTCTGTACAACTAATGTTGGATTCTGCTTGAAGAAGATGTTGGTTCTTTACAGAACACAGAAGTACATAAGTAGAAGATGTTTACATTGTGACTAATTGCTAAGCAATTAGCAATGGTTGCCGTTTGCTTGGCCATTAGCAGAATAAGCCATTCAAGAGAAAGTGAACAAAGAACTATGAAGTATACTAAATTTAGTATCTTTTGTGCTTAATCACTATTTTGTTTCCCTATTATTGTTCTCCATTATTGTATCATTCTACCAGAGTGCTGATAAGAGAATGCTTGATCAAATCTTTACAAACACTGCACTTTGCAGAAACTCCGAGGGACAAGATTAGAGAGGAAATGTGCCGACAACTCAACTGATTCTGAAGAAATTAAGGATTAAGATCTCTTTCTCCTTGAAACACAACTTAAAATATCTGGACTGTCTGGTATACAGCAGCTGCCTGAACAGCTTTACTAAACATGATTCCTCTGGCCCATAAACAATAAGTGGGCAGGCACACTAATTTTGATGGACTGGACTGAATTCAATTTTATTTCTTAAATTGGTTCATCATTAGTGTTTCCAGATCCCTCTATTGACCATAATTAGAGATGAAACTTAACCAATCCATTATAGCTAAGCCATTAGAACCTGGTATACATGCTCTAATTATATGGCATCCATCTTTAAATCATTTCAGGGAACTGGTCAGCAATAGATTGCATCCATTATGAAATATCTACATTTTATCTCCAGTCTAAAATTATTGCAGGAGGAGGAAAGTGAAAGTAGTGACCCATAACTGGGTGGGCTGAAGACACAGAACCAAGAGGCCTGATATCTCATCCCACTTCTGCTGCTGACTGGCCTTCATAAAGCATTCCCTAACATACTGCTAGTAATACATTTTACTCATTATCATTATACTATAATGTAGACCTAACAAAGGTAGGTTTAAACTATCAATCTAGCACAGTATTATAGAGCTCAGATAGACTACAACGTTTATCCAAAAAGCAAAGATAATACTTGGGTGTCTATCGCAAGGTTAAATTTTTGCTGCCACAACAACACTGCTTTTAATAGTCAAGCTAAATAGTTTGAAGCTAAATCAAATAAGTCTATTAGACTAGTCACAACATTGTACACACTCAGAGAAATTAAGTAACTTTGCCATATTTACATAGCAACTTGTGTAGCAAAATCCTGTTTTTCTTTTTTTTAATTTATTTTAAAATGCATTCTCTCCCCTTCCCCAACCATTTCTGACTTTTTCTCTCCCTCTCTATTCCCTATAGAAAAGTATAAGTGAGCTCAGACTTAGAATAAGCTTTAACATTTTTATTTTAGTAGCAAGTTTTTGGTTTTGGATATCCACTGTTTTATATTGTATTATTATTAGGTTCGTATTGATTCTTACTCTTGTATATTGTATTATTATCATTTTTGTATTGATTTTTATTGTTTCATATGGATAGTGTATGGTTTAGGCCTGTGTTTGAAAGTGAACCAAAGTCATGTCAAGTTTTCATTTTATATGTCAAGTCTCCATCTTGTGTCCTCTGCCTGGGCATCCCATGTTGCAACTGTATGAGTCACGTACCCCTCCCATGTAAATTGGTTCACGTATGAATGAGAATGATTGGGAATGATTGAAATACAACGGTAACAGGCCTCTACTGAATGGCCTGTAATGACTGCGCCATCACCTCACATTGCTTTATCCAGGAACCACAGACCTCACCCAGGAACAGAGACAAGAACCCAGCATTTGAAAGACAAAAGACCCTGCAGAACCAGCAACTCTACCATTGTACCCCA
>JAGPOW010003642.1:37620988-37638631 GCA_030014935.1 Caiman crocodilus
CTCTGGACCCTCTCGAGGCCGTCCACATCCCTCTTGAAGTGCGGCGCCCAGAACTGGACACAGTACTCCATCTGTGGCCTGACCAATGCCGCATAAAGGTGTCCCCCACTGAACTCTGGATAAACTGGAGAAAGATATTGCACGCAAGAATCACAAAACTGCAGGTTTTTACTGAGTCATAGAATGGGACATAAACACCTCCCCAGGGTGCAGGAGTCTGTCAGCAAGCTGCACAGTGCTTGCTAGAGACCTTGATGAGGGGAATGAGCTGGGTTCTGGTCAAAGGAGGTTGGTTCCACCCATTCCCTGGGTAAGAGACTAATCTAGGGAGGATCTATGACTGCTACACTATAGAGCACAAGACCCTGAAGGGGTTTACACATGTGAGCAAGTAAGAACTTTGCTTCCTTTCCTGTGGGGGTGGACAGTGGTTGTAAAAGACTGGGTTGTTACTTGCATTCAAGGTCAGTGTGACATTCATTGCTGGGAGTTATACAACTCACTTAGGAACTGACCTGAGGGTCAATTATAAGTTGTTCTTACTGCCCCCCCCCCCCGAGACTGCTCCCAACTTTCCAGAAGAGGCTGTATGAGGTTTCACACTCTTGTAGTATATGTATAATAGTTATTAATATATACAGTAAAAGCTCTGTTATCCAACATCCATGGGGAATGGGGGGTGCCAGTTAATCAAATATGCTGGTTATCTGAGAGTTATGCTTATCGCCAGCCTGGCAGGTTGGAGGCATCTTTGCCTGTTCAAGCCGCTGCCCCTCCAGCCACATCCAGTGCACCAAGGCTTTCACTCCCTGGCATCAGTGTTCTGGGGGACAGGGAGGGGGGCCCTACGTAGGCTGCTTTGCCCCGGGCTATGGTCCATGAGGAAGAAGTAGGACTTGGCTGCCACTTCCAGTTTCACTTCTGTCATGTTGATCGGTGGGTGGTTTAGCTTTTGCCACGTCGATTGGCGTGCCATTTTGGATGGTAAAGTGCTGGATAACACAGTTTTTACTGTAATAGTTATCACTATCTTTGCTGATGTATAAATTGATCCTTAGGGTTTTTTCTACTTCCCTTTTTCTCCCCATGTCAATAAATTGTACGCAGTTAAATATTGAGTGTTGTCCGATTGAAGGTTTTGAGACTCCAGGTGTCCTTCTGTAGGGAGATTCTCCACACTCTAGGAAGGGGGCTCCAAGGCAAAGACTCCAGGGATCCATAATTGGCCACAGCTGGTGGGTAGCTCTACCACCCAGGTTAACCTTGAAAAAACAGAACTCTCCCTGTCAAGTTCATGTGTAAGAAGCAGTATGTAATAACAGTTGTACATAATTTCTCCTGCTATTCTAGTTAAGTAGTACAGAGTCCTGTTGAAATAAAATTAGTTAATCACAGTACCCAATGCCCATGTTGTATATAACCCTTGTTGTTAGACATAGTATTGCAGTGGAAAAATCTATGTGTAAGTGAAGTGGTTCAGAGCAAGACTTTTCTCAATACCCTCATGAACTAATTTTTTGTCCAGCTACTGTAAAGTTAGGTTTCATCATATTTAGTTTGGAGATAAAGTTAATACATGCCATTAAACAAGGGGACCCTTCTTTCTGTCTGTGACACAGCTGTGCGCACCCACTCTCAGATTTCAGTTTATATTATACACAGTTTGAAAGGTATATTTATACACTTACTCTACTTGGTTTTTCTTTTCATCCACTGGGAATCATATTTTTTTTATCTGTCAGTTATCTGGGTGCTGCAAGGTCTGCTTTCACTTTTTGCTTCCACTCTTCCCATAATGACAATACTAAAAAAAAACTTAAGTGATTTATCACAATTTTCTTCTGCATCAATATGTCACACTCAAACCTCTATCTTGAATGTAGGAACTTCAATCATTCTGGCAGGTTTGTTTATTCAGGTTAAATGCCAAACTGATAACTCATGGTTCCCTTTTGCTTTCCCCAACAGAAAGCTGTAGGCTATTAATTCTCTGGCCCTTTTTTTTTCTCTTTTCCCTCTTCTCCCATTTTGTCTCTTCTGCTTTCTCCCTGCAAATTAGAGCTAATTCCTTTACGTTTAAGTTTCCAAACTGAGAATAAAGTCTTTCTTAAACCTCTGTTTTTCTGTTTTGCCTATTAGCTACTTGTGAGTAGTCACTACACCACCTAAATAGCTGTATTTGAGTGTACAAAGTCAAAGGATTCTATTAGTAGTTACAGTTCAAGCAGAACTGATAAGGATATGTTTCCTAGCCTAATTCTACAATATGACACTCATGAGTAGATCTATACAATTAATGAATTATGTATGTTTAAGGGCATGAACTAATAAACTGTGGGTGCATCTACACAAGATACTGACTGCATAGTATCTGAAAAAATACTGCACAGTAGAACATCACCACACAGACAGTGATAATGCGCTACTACACAGTATTAGGCTACTTCACAGTAGCATCGCTTAAAAGATGTTCACTGATGCTATTATGCAGTAACTCCTGATACTGTGCATTTATTTAGTACTTACTAATACAAGTACTAAATAAATGCACGGTAATGACTGTGCAGTAGCATCTCATGTAGACGCGCCCTATGAACAAGTGATATCCTCTGCCCACATCATTAAGAGAGTATATTATTGAAAATTTAATAATTCAACTATTAGTTCAACCAACTTTGACAAAAAATGTCTAATTTTCCTCTGACTCTAGAACCAGATTCTGTTCCACCTGTTTGTGAATAAGTGAACTTACTAAGAGAAATTCTATACCACTATATTGAAATACCTGAATTAATTACCATACCTTTATAATAACTACCATCATAACTATCATGCTCAGGACTGAATCGCAAGAATGCAGTGAGGAGACAGATATTTTGTAAAACAGTTTTTCAGAGACTCAGGCAGTGTGGAACAGAATTACACTTAGGTACCTAAATCAACGTACACACTTGTACCTAAATCAACGTATGCACTTACCCTATTATCTAGCCCTATGGTTCATTATACTGGGATGAAAGACAGCCACTAAGATCTGCAATGTCAGGTTTCTTTCCTGAAGATGCTCTTCCATCCCTTATTAGCAAGATGATGACTTCTTCAGTAACTCTTTTAAGTTCAATATTAAAATACTTCTGCAAGTTGGTACATGTATGAAACATGCATGCAACAGCTTTTTTAGTAACTAATTGAAGTAACTGGTCAAAGTAAGGATTCCTACAAAGTAAGCTGTTTGAAATCAATTTAGTGCTGGAATTTAATAATATCTGATTGTATGTTGCCCTTGATAACCTCAACCAGATATTTTAAGTTGCTGTTGCAACTCCAGAGGTTTTTTAAAGATGACAATTTCAATTTTGGACCAGCTCAGAGATGAGTATTTGCTCCTGTTTCTGAGACTAACAAGTTTCATTTCAGCCATGACAGTCAACAGCTGTTACATAACAATATGATTGGAACATGGATCACTGATATGAAAAGCCAATCCTGTTGTGTGGACAAATGAAATAAATATGCTCTAATTAAGCACTGACTGTTATGATCATATTTTATTACTGCTGTGTGATTTGGATTTATGGGAAAATAGCTTCTTTTCCAATCGTGAGTAAAAATATTTGTTAATTGAATTTATAGTACTTAACATCTCTTTGAATAAAATGCCAACCATACCCAAAAACAACTATATTAATTAGATTTAAGCCATACAAGGCAATACATGATTTTTAGCTGTAACCAAATGAAGATACATGGTACATTACTGCTCTGTTTCTTTATATTCTTTATATTCTAACTTACGGGCAAAAGGACAACTATTAAAAAAAAACTTAGACCCTTACCCTGTATTTCATTTGCATGGTTCAAAAGCAGAACTCTTGAAGGTTTGTCTTCTAATGGAAGATGTGTTTCATAGGATAGATATCAGAAGCTGAATAACACAACCAGTTCCCATTCCACAGTAAGCAGTCAGTTCTTATGCCTCTTGCCATGCTGTCTTGAAACTACTGAGGTGGGGAAAATAATTTCTTGGGGCAGGAAGCTCACTATCACATATTCTGGATTTCTCTAGCTTGTGTAAATTTACCAAGGAGCGTAAAGTTACTGCCAGCTAGTCCAAATTAGAGCGAACTCACAGACTTTACTGATTTACATTGGGGCAGAGAATACATTGGTTGTAACTAGCCATCAGCTCTCAATTTTTTTCTGGTCTCCCTTGGGTGGGTGTGCAGAGGGAAAGAGCTATTCTTTGGTAGGAGATCTCATGGGTTCATGGGATCTCTAGAGAATCAGGAAATGAAGTAGTAAGTGCCACACTCTTCCCTTTACTCTTATATAAATGAAAGCAAAGCAAAGAAGCTCAAAAGAACTTAAGAACTGCCATTTACTGGGTCAGACCATTGACCCATCTTGTCCAGTATCCTACATCACACAGTGTCCAAGAGCGAATGCAAAAAGGGAGAGTGAACAGGGTATGACAAGGGTTGTTTTAAACAGTGTTTCTCTCTCACTTGCAGCCTCCAGCATGCAAGGTCTAAGAAGTTCTGGATCAGAGGTCATTCCCCTAACTCCCATACTCAATAGCTATTGATGTACCTTCCTTCCAATATGCCCAATCCCTTTTTGAATCTGGCTAAATGGTCAGTTTCTACAACATGTGGTAGCAATTCAGACTGTGTGAAAAAGGCCCAATTCCATTTGGATTTGGCCTGAATCAGGGACAGTGATTCTATCCATTGATTTAGATCACTGCCCTTATTCAATTCAGCCAGATCCGAATCAGAAGATTCAATGCTGATTTGGTGAATCAGCAATTTGGACACAGGCATAGCTTTAAAAGTATTTTTCTACATACCTTGAGGTAGCAGGCGCAGCTCGTGCTTGCTGTGGTGCTGGGGCACAGGGAGTGTCCCACAGGAGCACAGAGGACTCTCCAGCATGCTCAGAAGTGAATCTGGAAGTGGATCAGACCCAGAAGGCACCAGATGCCGACCCAGGCGGGTGTGGAGAGGGCCCACCCCATGTGCTCCCCAGTGGACCAGGAAGTGGACCAGAATTGTTTCTGGTCCACTTCCAGGTATGCTGCTGAGTGTGCTGGGGAGCCCACCCCCATGCTCCTGTGGGATGCTGCATCTGCCCCAGCACTGTGGGGTTCAGAGCCCCTGCTACCTAGAGGTAGGTATGTAGAAAAAACATTTAAAGTTGTCTCTACGTCCAAATCGCTGAATCTGTCCAAATCTCTCTGAATCAATTTGGAGGGTTCTAAATTGATTCAGAGAGATTAAAGGGTCCTCTGATTTGATATGGATTCAGAGATTTGGCCACTAAATCAGTTAATTAGTTTTAAATTTAGTACCTACTAGGGGACGCCCTAGTTATTGTATGGAGAGAGTGAATAATACATCCCTAAATTTACTTTCTCTTCACCGTTTAGTATTTTGTAAACCCTTATCATGTCACCTTTTAAGTGCCTTTTTTCTAAACTGAATAGACCTAACCTCTTTATTATCTCCTCAAATGTAAGTCTCTCCATACCACTAATCATGCTGGTTGCCTTTCTCTTTGACTCGTCTAGATCATCTGTGTGCTTTTCGAGGTGTGAGGAGCAGAATTGGGCAAGCTCCTGAACAATGGCAATAGTAGAGGTGCTCCCAGATTCCATCAAAGGTGCTACTGTAGTTGTAGGGAACATACAGTTAAGGAACGTTCTTCCTACTTCCTCTTTCCTGTATTGATAAGAGTGATTCAAAACTTCAATATAAAAATCATAGGGAAAGAATAATGATACAATATTCATGTCATGATCAAATAGTATTTTTCTTTATAAGCTATTGCCCACCAGGGTCACCAGTAGGTTTATAAACAACAGATCGACTCCCCCAATATACAGATAATGCTTGTTTCTAAGTCTTTTCAATAAAAAGAACACATATACACTATGACTTCAAATTTTAAAAAGCCATAGTTACAAGACAAACAACAACATTCAGGCAAGTTAAAATAATATAATTGGCATTTCATGGCTCTTCATTTAAATTTGCAAATTTCCATTAATGTACCCTGGCTGCTGCTCATTTTGTTCTGCACTTAATGTACAGAGAGAGAGTAGACAATTATGAAATCGTTCTCCTTTATAGGTTATTTTGCAGCCGCTATCCTGCTTGGAACTCCAACTAAAGTTAATCATTGTTTAGTGAAGTCGCTGTCCAAACTTCTACAGACTTTAATAGGAATATGATTATACACTTGGGGAAGCTACAAAATTAGCTTCCAATTCTGCTTCACACTCCAGGATCCCAGACTGTTCAATTTTGCTGATGAATTTCTATGAAACAAAGGGCACAACTGGAATTTCTGCCGCAGCCAGAACTCCCCTCATCCCAATCCAACACCTCACAAAAGTACTTTCGATGTAACAATAATTCAGAAGCAACTAAATCTCTTTCCATACACATTCAGTGAGATCAATGACAGGTCTCTCTTCCATTTGTCAGTCTTAGGTTTCAAGCACGTAACTCTTCACACTGTTAGAGCGCATTTTATTTGAAGTGTTACATTAGGACTGCATCTACACATGTACTTTACTGCAGAGTAGACTAATTAGTTCCACAGTAAAGCATCACACTCTACATGTTAACTGTGATTAGGGCACAGTAAACTTATTAAGTCCATCATAAGATAGTACTAGGAGGGATAGGACCATCTTACGATGAAGTACTTTACTGAGCAGAAAAGCACATGCAGATACTGACTGGGGGTCTAAGTTGTGGCCAGTTAGCCCAGCCAGATAACTGTCTTAAGCTGCTGCTGTCTTGGGCACATGTATAGATACTGTGCCCAGAAGCAGTCAACTCCAGTGTAAAATGCTCCTGAGTTTACTATGTCACATTAATTTCTCATATAGTTGAACCCTAGGCAAAGTTAAAATAGTTGATTTTTTTTCCTAATCTCATTATATTCATAAGATAGAGTGGTTAAGATTTTGGCTTAGTAAAAATGTCTTTCCACTGAGATTTAGATGAAAAAATGCCTGACAGCCTCTGTTGGCAGCCTCAAAACAAAACTGAAGAGTGAGGTTCTACCAACATAAATTATTCCTAATCCTAATAATTTATTACTAAATGAAAGATTCTGGCTCAATGGTATCTTAAATATATAACAACAATGAAGGAGAACAATAATAATACCATACTAAAAAAAGAATCATGCTGGCACTAGCTCAAGATATTGTTAAATTTATGGTCTATAGTTTCTTGTTTAAAAATGTTATGATTTTAAGTAAATTATATACATATGCATGTATGTATCTATATGATTTCATTTTAGATATCTAGATAGATAATACCCTTAAACTGTTATTACATGTATTAAATATGCATGCATTTCATACAAATGATCTATCTTATAATTTCACACATAAGGTATCTATCTAAGATAATACCATTTATCATATAAGTCAGACAAATCCCTTAAAATATGTAATGCATTATACATACATGTGCATGTGTGTGCATGTGTGTATGTAGAGTCTCCCCACCTCCATGAATATATCAAGATAGAGTTTAAAGTTTACAAAAAAAATCATAGTTATCTTGCCTTCTCAGGATTTTTAATTCAAGCAACTTTTCAAATATAAAATTGAATAGGTATTGGAACTTTTTCTTGGTTTTTAGCTGTTTTGCTTTTTAACAGCATATCTACAATAACTCCAACTTATTAAATTTCAAAGTGAGCAAGTATAAGTAATATTTACATATTATCTTTTATGTTTAATATCAATATTTTCTAAAAATGACCATTGAAACAATTACAAAAAAAGAAAAATTGCCAAAAAAATCCTTATGGATAAGATTACTCCTGCTCACACCCTAATGGTTCAGAAATCCAGAGGATAGGATAAAGATGCTATCTAGAAAGGTTATATGCATACATATATACATACATGCCAGAGCTGAGCTGCTGCCTGCACAGGGCTCATACTTGAATTCAAGATGAGATTTTTTTCATTATTTATATATAAGACTGTATTTACTCCAGAATGAAGTATTTTTTCCCTAATCAGCAGTGTTGTGCATGGGGGGGAGGGGGTTTCATCTTGAATTCAAGTGTGAGCCCTGTGCAGGCAGCAGATCATCTCTGATGTTATCCCTGGACCTGATCTCAGACTGAGGCTGGAGATGAAATGACACCTGCCCTGAGATGAGATAGCTTGTTTAGTGGGGGAGGGAGCACATACTCTGGGAAAGCACAGGGAAGAATGTAGGGTGGAGTGAGTGGGGGGAATATGCATCCCATTAGCCACCCTTACCCATCACTGTGCCTGCCCCCGAGTCCCTCCTCCACTCCCTGCCCCTGCCAGTTGCTCCCTTCCCCCCTTACATTTTGCTCCAGCTCTGGTCCATCTAGCTCCAATACAGCCTGACTAAGAGCTGCTGTCACTTCTTGCTGGCCAGGCTGGCCTGGGGCTGCCACTGATACTGTGAACTGCCTCAGAGCCAGAACAGAAGTGCAGGAAAAGGTCAGGTCAGGGAGTGGGGTGAACAGGTGAGACGCCAGGCACTGGGTGGCAAGGAGCAAGGAGGGTAGGGGTAGGGCAACAGTCACAGGCAGTAGGGGAGGCAGGGTACAGGGATAAGGTACAGGCAATGAAGGGCTAACAGCTGGCACACATATGGGGAGCAGGCTCAGGCATGGGGGGACAAGGAATAGTGGAGACAGGCAAGGAGGGCAGGGGAGCAAAGGACAGGGGCCTGCCCCTCACCTCCTGCCCCTACTCTGCCTGCCATTGCAGTTGGAAGTGAGGAGAGAGGGGGATTTGAATTGAACTTTCACTATTTAGATTTTATACAAAGAAATTATAACAAATGTATAATTGTTCATCTATTAGACTCTAATTATTGGTGTGTGTGGGTGGGTGGGTGGAGGGAGGGGGGTTCTTTAATTCAAAGCTGCCTTGGAGCTCGATAAATATGGTATTCAATCCCCAACAGGTTTTTTATTGATCTAAAAGCAGGAGAGATACATTTACCACCCTTGGATGTTATGCAGCCTATGAAATTTAAAGAAAATTACTAGCTAGCTGTTTTAAATTGGAATTTTGTTTCTGTTAAAGAAAGAACAGAGGCAAAGCTAAGTTAGGTAAGGGTGTGTGCAGTCTTGTCTGACTTAGCTAGGTGTGGATGGAAAAGAACTGTAAAATGGGCAACTAAGACTCTAATAAAGAGTCTTATATAGCTCTCTTCTAGTAGCCACCACACTGTTCTGTCAGCACAAAACATCTGATGCTGAACACCAGATGGCTCTGGAATACCACCAGTCAACCACACACTAGTACAGATAGTGCCCTCTGAAATTGCAAGTTTGGAAGCATTCATAGTACCAAGTTTGTATGCCGTACCTGCAAGCATAAAGCAATATAAATTTGTATGCCTTTTCTCTTCCTCTACTTAGATCAGTTACCTGTTTCAGTTGCCTGCAGTCCACAGAGATGCAATATTAAAGGAAGTACATAGTTGTGTGGACAAAATATGTGAAAGAACTAACTTATCACATCAGATACATAAAATACAAAGTCATGAAACTTACGCTCAGGTATAGGTAGCAAAACTCCAATAGACTGTATTAGTTAAAAAAACAATGCTGGAATTTGGTTTGTAATTAGAGTGTGTCAGTTTTCAGATGGGAAAGATATGCATGATGTCAACTATCATCTGAGAACTACTGAAGCTTGATGGGTTGCATCATTATAACATTTGCACTACAGGAAAGTCAAACATGTTCTTTTTACCCTATCTTTAAAATAAAAAAATAAAATCCTATTAAATTTGTAAAATGTATACAGTAATAGTTTGATATGAGATAAAAATGAATTTAAAAAGGTTGAAATTCTGTTGACCCGCTTTGTAACACCAAAGAATGTTATAATCACTACATTAAGCAACATGTCCTTCTATACAGCAATATTAAACAAAATAGGAACCAAACTGTTTGTGACAATATATTAAAAACACTAAAGAAAGATTATCCATCAATAAAGAGGACCTGGGAAAACTAGATTCAATTCTCTTCTCCACTGCAGGACTCCTGAGTGACCTTGCAGAATTTACTTCATCTCCCTATCCCTTAGTTTCCAATCTCTAAAATCACAATAACATCCTTGCCATTCAGAGATGTTACCAAGGTAAGTACATAAATATATGAAGCACTCAAACACTTGGAAAATGTGGCCCATGTAAATAATTTAGTTAAGTAGGTCTTCAACATCTATTGTATCCTAATCCATATAAATTCTTATGCTTCACTGAGTGCCAACTGTATCCTTAATAAAAATGTTAATTATCCACTTTGTAGTTCTTTTTTTTCAGTTTTGGACAGAACCTGAATGTAATGGACTTCGTTGAAAGAGGGATGCATTTATCTTCAAGATCAAAATGGTACTAAAAATGGTTCCAGGCTTTGTACTGTTACTAAGGAGCAATTTTTATTATTATTGTGCGTCTTTAAAGCTATTAGAGTTCAGAGTCTCTTAGAACCGAGTATTCATTATAAAATAAACTCTTATTTTCATGGATTGGTAATTCACATGCTAAATTCTCTCTAGTGTGAAACAGGGCATCCAAAATTTAATCCTAAAAGCAATTTTTAATTTCTTGAATATGTTAACTTAATAGAAAATAGAAAAATTATACACAAATGTATGCACATGCACAGAAGTCTCAGGTATAAAGCCCTTTCACAGATTTTAAAATTGCTTTGTACCTGTTTCTATTGCATATTTATAAATGAATAGATCAGAAATAGTCTAGGTGTTATCTAAAGTAAAAAAAAGAAACAGACATATACTATATAGCTCTCTTGGTCCCTGAGACTATTAATGTACCTCTGCATGATCAACATATGGATAGGTTTCTGCTTGGTAAACAGAATGTGTTGCAAACTGAATTATTATTTTAATTCTGTTTAACTCTGGTATTAACCAGTCATACCTATCTGTTTTAACCAAAGGAACTATGAGGCTTTTTTTCTGTTCACACTGGCCATGTCCAGGCAAGCATGGATGTGAGGTATGTGGCACTGCAGACCTGTCTGCAGTGCATGTGTGTGGCAGAGGATGGGGGGCAGTATTGATCCCAGGAGATCCCAGTCAAAAATTCCATGCCAAAAAAAAAAGTGGGGTGGTGACTGTGGCAGCAGCAGGAACCACTCAAAACCAGAGCCTGGCAGCTAGAACCAGACTCCCAGCTGCAGGAGCACCAGAGGTGTAGCTCCCTGAGGCCCCCAGGATCTCAGGTAAGGCTTCTGGGACCAGCACAGTTGCTAGCCCCAGCCTCCCCTGCCATGTGTGCCAGAGCACACATGGCAGGGGCATTCCCTGGCAGCTATACATGGTGCACCACTGCTACTTGTCCCCAAGGAAACAAACGTCTGTGCTTGTCTGGATGCAGCCGCTACGTGTACATCTCTAGTAAAAGCAGCAACTGCAGGTTTTGTGCCCTGGCTGGCAGTGATGGTCACTGTTGCCAGTCTTGTGCCTCCTTTAAATTAGCACTCGTACCCCACTTGTCCACCCCTAGTTATACTATTAGCCAAGCTACATCGCTTAGGTGTACAGGTGCTGCTGTCTCATCTTCACCAATTTTCCTTTATTGCATGATGACTGATGATAATGATGCTTGATGATGATGATGATGATTGATGAGGAAGAAACCTGTTCAAGATATTTGTACTAAAATAAAACAGGTAAACAAAAACCCTACAAGAAGTTGTGTGAAAATATTTAATTTATCTGTGATCACATCCGCACAGTGTTTGAATATGTATATATTTTAAGGAGGTTTCACTAACATCATACTACTATGTCCTACTCCTCCCTACATTTATCATAACTGTTCTGCTGTTGCTCCTTCAGACCTGTCAGATATCCTATAGTGTCAGACACTCATGCATTTGGAAGCCAGTTTCTCATGGCTGCCACACATCAGATTAGCTCTCATACGAGACAAAATAGGAAGGGAAAAACCTGAAAAAGCATGTTGGGCTAGAAGGAAGGAAATGATGTATTCAGATCTGATTTCCATTCAGTACTATTAATCATTCACAACTGTTATTAATGATTATGTAGTAACATAATGGGGGGTGCACGAGCAGGACACATGCCCTAGGGGCCACCTAAGGAGATGGGTAACAGAAGGACAGGGGCACTACACCCAAGACTACTGCCTGCCTCGTTCTGCTGGCACTTTCAGCTACAGGAAGCAACTGGCACACAGGCAATGTTTGTCATAGAGCACAAGGTGTTCTAGAAATTGCAGTTTTATAGAACAGCAATGGAGTTTAGGGGATGAGCTGACCCTGTTTTTTACCACTGAAATAAGGATTTTTTTGCTCTCTCAAAATGGGTTTTTGCAGGAAAAAAATGGGGTGAAAATTTACCCCCCGAAGCAGCAGCAAACTCTACTTCCTCTAGAGAATTATAGCTCGTAGAATGCCTTGCACTCCATGAAACTGCCCAGGTCTCTGCTTGCTGCTGTTCCTACAGCTGCAGGCCAGAAAGTAGGAGAAATGGGGTGGGGGAAATGGTGAAAGATGACTCCTTGAGGCATATGTTTTTGCCTAAGTTATACCTCTGTGACCACGGGCTTATACTTCTACCTCACCTTGTACAAGTAACTGAAAAAGTGTAGAGGCCTACCTCAAGAGCTGACAAAACTTAATTAAAATTTCTAAGGAGGCAGATCCAACCCTCTCTTACTCTGTTCTCTCTCATCCTATAAGTGTGAGATGTATTTCTTGGTTGTCTTGTCTGTAAACCAGTGTATTAAACACTAGATCACACTCTGGTCCTCGAACTAGAAATTCAAGAATGCTGATAACCAATATTGCACTTCAATTTAAAAAATAACTGAATAACCCACTGGCAGTATTGTTCTCTCTTTAGGCGGTATGTAGTATAACAGTTGCCACCTTGTGAGTACTCCTTGAGGCCAACTGGAAATTCTTGTGGACACCTAGGACTTTGGTTAAATACTACTAATGATCCAATTAGCAAAAAAAATAATATGTAATTATGATTGTAAAGGTTACTGTATTAAACCCATGTAAGGAGATATACTTAAGATTGCACAAGTGCCTTTCATTTTCTCTTTTCCTTACTGCTGAATACTTGATTTCACAATCTACAGATGCTTATGATATTATTTTTTTACACACATCTATTTTGCCCATAGTAAAGAATGGTTTGGTAAAATAAAAGGTTGAAACATCAAACCATCATGTTAGATTTTAAGTTTAAAAAGCTTAAAGCAGCAAGGGATGTTAGTAAAATCCGAGTTAAGTGTAAAGTTTCCTTTCTGATTGAAAGTTTCAAATTGATGCAAGAACTTGGCATCCCAGATCCAGTGCAAGACAAATATATTTACATAACAGGTTGGGAAAACTAATTTAGTGTGAAAATTGCTTGTGATTTTACTCCTACTCAGAATACTCTTGATAGTACTGCTAGTATACTAAGTAGATGTGGTCTATGTAGCTGAAACCTTACTAGAATCATGTGACTGGCCAAACGAAATATGAGTGAACTAGTCAAAGGTAGCGGAAGTAATTACATTGGACTCTAGATTTGAGGAGAAAGTTATTATCTCACACCCAGGTATAATAGTTGTTTGTGCTTCCCTCTGCCTGCATCTAATGCATGTGGATGGCGTGCATACTGATGGATGCCATAGGACTCTGGCAATCCATAAGGAAACATGTACAACTACACCAACAAATCTCCAACAAATATTTTCTCTCTCCCCTCTCCTCCCACCCCCAGGTTTTTTTTGTACTAAACAATGAACCGGTATCAGCATGGTGAACAATTACTTTACTCTATATGAAAGACTTTAATTTCAGTCCTACACAACAAAAGGTGCTAATGAATTAGACTTTATAGATCACGTGGCCAGTAAGTTCTCAGGATGAGATACTAGAAAGAAAGAAATACTGATGAAAGACGGTAGCCACTCATGGAAAGACATTAGAGGTATTGTGTAGATTAAAACACTTTTCTTTCCTAAGGCATTTAAATATGTTCTAGCTTTCCAGAGCAGTTGTGGGAAAGTAAATGTTAGAGAGGTGGTGGAATCTTCAACCTTGAAAGATTTTAAGACCCGTAAGTTTTTAGACAAAGCTTTGGCTGGGATGATCCAGTTGTGGGCAGTTCTTCCTTTAGCACAGGGCTTCATAGATTCATAGATGGTAAGGCCAGAAGGGACTTCAGATAATCATTGGGTCCAGCTCCCTGCACCAAGCAGAAAGATAACTGTGAGTCAGGTGACCCCAGTAAGGTGACTGTCAAGTCTCCTCTTGAAGATTTCCAGGGTAGGTGATTACACCACCTCTAGAGGGAGCTTATTCCACAGTCTGGACACCCTGACTGTGAAGAACTTGTTTTTCCTAACGTTGAGCCTGAATTGATCCTCCAGGAGTTTGTGGCCATTACTCCTGGTTTTCTCTTTGGATGTCCTGGTGAACAGTTGTTCACCGAGCCCTTGATGTACTCGCCTAGTTAGGAGTAAGCTGCTACCAGGTTCCTCTTAGCCTTCTTTTCTCAGGTTGAAGAGTCCCAGCCCCTCAGTCTTTCCTCATATAGCTTGCCTTTGAAGACTCTGATCATACAGGTAGCTCTTTTTTGGATGCTTTCAAGTGTGTCCACATCCTTGTCAAAGTGTGGTGCCCAGAACTGGATGCAGTACTCCAGCTGTGGTCTCATGATGCCGAGTAGAATGAAAGAATCATCTCCTTGGTTTTCCTGGAGATGAATCATTACAGTATTATTTGTCTTACTGGCTACAGCATTGCACTGCCAGCTCATATTCATATTGTGGTCTATTATTACCCCCAGGTCCCTTTCATTCGTGGTGCTAGCCAGTTTGGTACTGCCAAGCCTGTAGGTGTGTTGGGCGTTGCTTGTCCCCAGGTGAAGTACTTTACAGTTCTCGACTTTGAACTTCATCAGATTCTGATTTGCCCAACTTGCTATCCCATCTAGGCTTGCCTTTAACTGTAGTCTGTCTTCAAACATGATCACACTCCCCCGTAACTTGGTGTTGTCTGTGAACTTGGTCAGTGATCTCTTCACCCTGACATCCAACTGGACTAGACCTCCTGAGAGGAACCAAACATAATATTCTATGATTCTATGTATACCTGCTTTGGTTGGTCTAAAAGATACAAATCTACCCAGCCCTAAAAAAGCTAAAAGCAGGACAGCAATACCTAAAATGCAGCAGGGCAGCAATACGTTAAATGTCTGAAACAAGGAGAAGCTAATATGTAGTTCAGTCTCAGCTCTGCTCATTGTAACAGGATTTATTTATATTTTATAAACAAATGACACTAATAACATGCCTGACCCTACATAATCAATTTCCTCTCAAAATGGAAAACTGATGTACAAGGCCCTGAAATCTGTTACCACATTATATTGGAAATTCGTCTCTTGCAACAATGAGAATCACTAGCAATATTATATCAGCTCACAGAGTTAAAAGAATTAAATTTAACTTCTGGAGGGCAAGACAAAACTCAGTCATCCAACACAGAATGGGGCTTTTCTGGAAATGAGCCTAATTTCCCATTTCAAGAATTGTTAGTTCCACTGGGTGAAGTGATAAGCCCTGATCCTTAGTATCTGCAGGTTATCATCATCTAATGATCTCTTATGCCACCCCAGGGTAACAAGCTTTAGGATAGCCTTTTTAGTTGACCAGAATGAGGATAGGGGTGGATCTGTAAGGGCAATGTGTTGATGTGATTAGCCATGATTAATTAATATATTTTAATTTTCTTTCTGATATTCTTTGTTCTTGTGTGTTTTTGTCAAATCACAAGCAAATGAGATGAATTTGAAGTACAAAGAGAATTTACAGAGCTTTTAGTGGCATAAAATGATCAAATAAATGTAAATATTATAATTAATATATTCACTTTTGCTACAAAACTCATTTACAAGCCTGCACTACTTTTTATGTATTTCAGATTAAAGTATTCAAAACCCATACAACATTTTTTACTTTTCTCACGCTAACAGATAAAATATATTAAGAGGGAAAATGAATTTCTGTTATTTCTCTTGGAAATGATCAATGGGTTTAAAAGTAATGTATTGGAGTCATACTTGAATTAGGACTAATTTCTAGAATACCACTCTAATGATATTAATACAATTTGCATTACTAACACAATCAATCTTTAAAATATAACATTATTTGCTGTAGATCCAGGGAGTACTGCTAAGGATCCAAAACTGCTTGCTGTTTCTCAGCAGGAAAATTTAACTGAATGACATTAAAATAATTTATACCATCTTTTTTGTTTTCTTTTTGAGAAAGTAATGATAAAAAATAGTCAAAGTGATGATCATATTGCATGTCAATAAGCTAAGCAAAAGGGAAGAGTAGTCAAAGTCTTCCAACCCATATTGCATTCTTACACAAAAGCTGACACAGGCTCTCAACAGAGGGGACAGAAATTTGATGGAGTGAGATAGGAAAAGGAAAGAGTTTGCCTTCTCCCTGCTATTCCAGGCTAGAAAACATAAGCAAAAATATAGATTAGGGGAATATACTTTCCATACTTAAAGGGGGGCAGAATTATCATTTTGGAATGCATTCCAGGAATCCTCAGACAAAAAAAACTGTATACAAAGAGAAAAAATGTTATTTGTTCTTGACATATTCTTAGTCCACTTGAAATTAGATAATTTAAGACAGAGTAATTAAATTCCCAGTTTATCACTTGAGAATACTTTCCCCCCACCGCTTTGAACTTAATAAGAGAATGTTTTTCTCCAGGGGCTTACATAATTTGGGTACACCTTTAGCTGGAAAGCTCACTGATTCTGTGTACAGGGTTGCATTCTCTCTCATACACAGCTGTACTCACTAATCCCCAGTTTCAGAAGTACTCCTTTTTGGATGCAGTTCTTTCAAATCATATCTTTCAGCATGGTAGTCTTCAAGACCTAACACTGCAGGTAGAGAAGATTTTAAAACTCAAAGGTCTCCATTTTATTTTTGTTTTTCTTCATTAATTGTAAATACACAGGGGAAGCAATATTCCTAAATAGAAATGCATGAAGCCTCCTACTGAGTACTAGGATTCAATAGAATTTTAAAATTATAGCTCTAGTTCTTCATAATTTTTCTCTAATGGGTGAATTAGTTGTTCATAAAGATAGGAGAAGAGTATTACCAACTAATGCCAGATCTAATATCTAAAAGCATAAGAATGAAAAATGCCCCCTTGTATCATCAGGGCAAAAGCAGTTAATTTATTGTATTTGTCTAAACTGATCAGAGATGGCTGCCACAGTGCTCCCTGAGTATTGTTGCCCAATTCATGCTATGAATTACTCAATTCATTTTCAAAAAAGAAAATTCTTTTGGTATCTTCCAAACTGTATTTGGACCCACCCACTCTGAAGGGTTCAAGAAATTCAATTTACTTGGAGGATGAAAAAGAAGAGGTGTTTCTTCTTCTCTCACTCCCTCCAAACACCCAATTGAGCCAGCCTCCCTGCTGGGCCCCCCTCGGGCCCCGGGAGAGGCATGTCTGGGCCAGGGGTTAGCGAGGAGCTAGTTAGGGAACTACTGGAGAGGCTGGACG
>JAGPOW010003642.1:37638731-37811065 GCA_030014935.1 Caiman crocodilus
GGCTCCTAGCCTGGGGATTTTTAAGAGGAAGTTAGATGAGCACCTTGCTGGGGTCATCTGACCCCGGTGCTCTTTCCTGCCAAGGCAGGGGGTCGGACTCTAGCTACTATGATACTATGATAATTTACAAACCTTTCCCCATATTTAGCTCTAGATATGAACGGTGGCAGAAGTGCCAAAATACAGAAAAGTCTTGTTTTATTTCCAAAGCCTTGTTTCATTTCTAGACTATCTAGAAGCAGGAAGTGTTAGGATTTCAACAAAAAAGATAATTTCAAGAGTTTCATGCAAAATATCTAGATCTGTGGTTCTCTTGATTTTTAGATTCAAGGACTCTCTCATTAGCGGGCTAATTTTGACACTATAGATTCTTATTTGAAATCTCTGCATTTATCTTGTGAATCATGTAAAAGTCTTCAGAAACCTAACAGTGCTAATATTGTGCAGCAATCCTTTAAAGAACCTAACAGCACCCCACAGTTTCAGGACACCCTTGTTGGAAGTCACTGATCAAACTCCAAAACATTTAGCATGTGCCTATCAATAATCCAAACCTACTATCCTAAAATCATGCATCATAATACATACAATAATCATACCATGCTCATATTGGATGCTTGGAAACTTGAATTCTACATTTAAGTCATATTCTTTCAGGGCCTGATCCTAGCTCAAACTCGATGGATAAAGGGCATGAACTTGGAGGAACTTTGGATTATAGGTTAAGTACAACATAATTTTTAAAAATGTTTCACACTGTCAACTGTAATAATGATTAATACTTTCTTTTCATCATTCCAGTGTAATACACCCTGAACTCTGAAATACATGTACAGCATTCTGGCTTATTAGATGAAGACTTGATACATGAACAAAACCCACAAATTAACATCTACAAAGGCACTGATGTGGAATGAATAGCTTTTTGGGGGTGGAGGGTAGGGGAAACTGTACTGATCCCCTTTATGCCTTTAGATTGTCTCCGTGTGCTCAAAATGTTTAAATCAGACATAAAAAGACTACTTCACTACAGTGTACCTTACTTTTGAATTTGCCTAGCTTAAAGAGTCTCAAAAGTGATCCAATTTAATTTTTTTTTTCTGGAGAATTAAATACTAATTCAAAGACTTAGAAAGTCCCCAAAAATACTCCATATAGAATAGAAAAGAAACAAATGTTTTAAGTTCTTCACCAGGACTACATAAAACTTTTAGTAATATGTGCTGTTAGGTAATACAACAATCAAGAATTATGCCTTGCTTCTATCTACTACCATCTTTTTTTCAATATCCTTTCAGCCATTAATCAATACATGATATTTATATCAAATATATTGATATAAATATATAATTTGATATAAAAAGTATCATTTAAAATACTCCCTTAGAGATGTGCTGGCATCCAGCAATTAACTCAATTAACTCAATTTCCCCATTTATAGTTTATCTGTTAAAACAGAAAATGCAATTGCACAAACTTTTTTTTAGGAAGAAAGTTTTGTTTAAATTACACAT
Organism: Caiman crocodilus; assembly: GCA_030014935.1. Lineage (NCBI taxonomy): Eukaryota > Metazoa > Chordata > Crocodylia > Alligatoridae > Caiman > Caiman crocodilus. Next base: position 37,640,246 of record JAGPOW010003642.1, read on the forward strand.
ATACTCTTGATACTTTTCATACTTTCCCTTAAAGAACTCTGTTTTCAATTCTTATTAATTTATAATGGCACTGTTATAGGTTCAGGAGTTCTACAACTAATTATGAATTCTGTTCCAACCCACCTCCACTGCAACAAAACACCCCTCCAACCAAAAAGAACCACAACCACCATCTAAAAGGATTACACACTACAAAACAGAGACATGACAGAAACAAAACACTTTAAGAAGGCACATCAGTAGAAAGTCTAGGTCCATCAAATATGTTTGGGTACCATATCTGTGGTGACTCTGAGACAGCAAGCTCCACCTACTAATTCCTGCTTTGCATGCATTCCAAGGTGGAAAGGAATTTCTTGGGGGGCGACTTACTTTTGTCAAAAATTCTAGCATTATAAGATGCAAGTCTTATGGCTTATGAAGTTCATAAGGATAAGAGTCCCTGAGAAAGAGTAATACAGTTCTGCTCCTTCAACTTGATGGTTCAGTGAGTGGGATAAGATGTCAGTTCTTAAGACGGCACCTTTGCCTGTTTGAGCAGCAATAGCACTTGGATGCCTTTGTGATAGGCTGACTATCTTTCTCAAGAAACAGAAGATGGGTAATTGTCATAATGAACTCATGGCTGATTCCAAGAGACAGCATCTATGTGTGTCATGGTTACATTAGAATAACTAACCAAAAAAAAAAAAAAGCCCATTAATATCTATGGATCTTAAGCAATCTTGAGAGGCTATTGCTTGAATCAAAGACACTAAGATGGGTTTTATGTATTAAGAGGCTTAGGATGAACATACACAGAATAGGAAATAGGTCCCTGAAATTTTTTTGTTTTGTTTTTAATATGAATAAGTGTAGGCTTATGAAAGCATATATAAGCATATTCATCGATGCCTATTATATATAAATGTGTCTATATATAATAGGTATAGACACATATACTATAAATAAAATTAATTAATTAATAAATTAATAATAATTAATTAATTAAAGGGAGGCCAGCAAAGGATAACAAAAATGGTCAGGGGGCTGGGGCACATTACTTCTGAGAAGAGACTGAGGAAACTGGATTTATTTAATCTGGAGAAGAGAAGACTGAGGTGGGATTTAATAGCAGCCTTCAACTACCTGAAGTGGGGTTTGGAAGAGGACGGAGCTAGACAGTTCTCAGTGGTAGCAGATGACAGAACAAGGAGCAATGGTCTCAAGTTGCAACAAGGGAAGTTTCAGCTGGATATTAGGAATAACTCTATCATTAGGAGGATGGTGAATCACTGGAATGGGTTACGTAACGTGGTAGTGGAATCTCCATCCTTAGAGATTTTTAAGGCCTGGCTCGACAAAGCCCTGGTTGGAATAATTTAGTTGGGGATGATCCTGTTTTGAGCAGGGGGTTGAACTAGATGACTTCCTGAGGTCCCTTCCAGCGCTAAATTTCTACGAATCTATGAAAGAAATGTATATACACACATATACAGACACAAGCTACACATGCTATATAAATATAAATATAAATGCTTGTCTATACCAGGAAAGTAGATTCACAACATTTTAAGAGTGGAAAAAATGAAAGGTGTAAGAACTGTTCTTGAACATCTCTTAGAAAATTAAAACACTTAAAAATTCCATCTATTGGGTGATAGCCCATACAGGACATACTAGAACCTGAGGGGCTGCCCATAGAAAAATGGGAGCCCTTGGATTTTATGTATGACTTCACCTTAGTTATAAAGCATTTGGGTCAACTTTCTAAACATTTTCATACAACAATAATTTTCTTCTGATGGACTGGGACTGTACTGCAGTGGTATAAAGATGATACCCAGTTCTTTGAAAGAATATATTAAAGAGAAGATACATTCTACCTACACTATACATACATGAATCTGAGGGGCATGCTTACATATATTCAGTGTAAACATATGTAGAGAAGGCTAATGGCAGATCACATAGCCATAGTCTCTCATACCAGTCTGCTCTTTCTTCATTTTAATATCAGAAAAAATATCCAAGACACTCAAACTCAAAAAAGGGTGCGAGTCCTATGGTAAAATCCGCTGGTTTCTACCAGTATTCTTTACCTTCTTACAGTATGTTGTCTTTGACATGGGTAAAAAAGAATTGTATTCCTTTAAAGAGAAAAGAAATCATGTTTCGAGAATAATATTATGAAAAAGCCACTAAAATCAGTATTTAAATTTCAGCAGGAAAATACTTCAAAACAGTCTATGTGGAATCATCTACATCATGAAATTAACTCACTCTCCTTCTTGCAGCTCAAAAAGCTCTTCCAAGGTCACAACCAGGAAGATGCATAAAGTGCTTTGCAATTAACCTTTAAATTCACTTCAACCCTTTAACTTTTGGAAAAGGAGAGAGGAAAAAACATCATCATCATAGCAATTTTTCAGTTATTAACCTTTCTGAGAGATGAATTCTCGCCACCTGTAGGAAGTTAAAAATAAGAGGTTTTGGTTCTCTTATCTGGGGACAGATACGTGCTTTATGTAGTTGTTTGATATGGAGCTTAATCTTGGCCTTGATAGTCAGTCTGAGTGGCCTGGAGGGCATGGTAAACTTAGACACAAGGGTTTTATGATCTGAGTTATCTTTGATCTGAATGCAGAGCCAGCTTGTGTTTGTTATAAAATATTTGTTACTAGATTTTAGCATAGAATGAGATAACAGGGTTATACCCAAGAGAATGCTGAAAAATGTATTATATAACTTAATTGTCATTTAATGTATTTATAGGGTAATCCTCTATGCATAATTTTTTTAACTGGGCAAAAAAGACATTATAACAAATTAAATGTGAATTAAGTAGGGTAAAGGAAAGCACCTTTTGTAACTAACTTTTCTTTCTTCTTTAAATAATTTAAATGTCCATTTTAATGGATGCAGTTATTATATCATCTATTTTGATATAAAAAATATTTATTATAAATCCTCAAGCAATGTTTAAATATTTAGTATGCAAGTCCATACATAGGCATAGTTACTCTTAAATATCTGAATTACATTTATGCTAGAAATACCTGTATTTTGAAATAATTCAAATGATGTACCTTCCCAGCCCTTCAGAGTATCAATCACTTCCTGGAAGCCATAGTCTCAGTACAACTTTGACTTTTGCTTTTACTAAGTATTCCACAGCATCTTGCAGATTGGTGCCCATACGCTTCCCAAAGCTTCTTTTATGCTTCAATAAAACTATTTAGATTGATCACTGAGGCTGCATCCACGCGAGCAGGGGCATGCATTTGCAGTAGCACAAATAGTAATAGCACAAATTTGTGCTGCAGTTCACATCCCTGCCCATGCACTTTCCAGTGAGACGCATTGTCCTACTGCTCCATGTGCTATTGCGGGGAGGGCTGGCTGGGGCACTGGGTGCTTCAATGCATGGTTAGCTGGCAGGCAGCCCCTGTGCTGAGACACCCTATGCCCCAACCAGCCAGAAAGAAATACATGGAGATAGATGAGCAGGTTCTGTGGAGCCCCTGCCCTGTGGCACTGTAGACCCCAGCCAGCTAGGGCACAGCTGATTCGCATCTGTATCACTGGGGTGCAGTGATTCTCAAGATGGGGAGCAGGCAGCCCAGGGCTGCCTGATTCCCCTACTCCAAGTGCCCCAGTGCAGGGGCCCTGCAGTGCAGCCCCCATTCTGAGGCGTATGAAGAAAAGGGAGCAGCCAGCCCAGATTGCACTTCAGCTCTCTGAAGCTGAGGCACACTGAACTCTCTAAGCTTGAGGCACACTGAACCCAGCCGTCTGGGAAGCGGCTGGTTGGGGCACAGGGTGGCTCAGGGTGGGGGCTCCACAACGCAATTGTCCTAGTGCATGTCACTTTGATGTGCTTTACACCACTTTTCTTCTTCCTTTTTTTTTTTTTTGCTTTTTTTGGAGGTTTTTTTGGTTTTGTTACTGGGAAATAATGGTAGCAAACTTTGCCCTGGCACTGCAAATTAGCAGACCTTCAAACATTTAACACGTAATGTGTTTGGTTTGTGGCACCACAAACTACACATGCCTGCACATTTGGATCCAGCTAAGCACAAGAATGTTTCAACAGAAGGGACTGTGACTCCATCTTCAGCATCTATGTATTACATACCCAAGCGGAAACAGAGATAATTCTTTAGAGGAGGCCATGTATTTGCCACTCTCAAGCTCACAGTTTCCACTGAGGAAGAAAGGACTGGGATGAGACTCTGCATGGGAGCAGATGCAGCCATAGTACACACAAGGTTTGTGCAAGTAACTGTTCAGGTTTTTGGATTCTTAAGCATGCTGACTAACTGAAACATTGCAAAAATAATGTTTTTAGGGGAATTTTAAGAGAAAGAAAGAAATTATGGATATGGATTCACAAGGGTACTTGACTGCCATTCATAAAACATAGAAGATGCTCTATTTGGTATATCATTTGCCTGGAAATGTGAGAGACTTTCAAGAGTTTTCAAGAGGAAACTAGTCAGTCACCCTGAGCTGACTTCCTGCCTCGAGCTGGAGGGCTGGACCCAATGATCTGTGCGGTCCTTTCCAGCCCCTAACAATCTATGAATCTGTGAAAATTTGAAAATGTATGTACACAAACACCAGCCCCCACCCACAACACACACACCCACACAAAACAGAAAAAAAACCTTCTGCCCATGCCTTAGAACAGATTCCTAGAGCTGCTGTCACTTGCAAAAGTGGAGATTCAATTGGCTTAGCCAATTTTGGATGTTTCTTGGAGTGGAAACTGCAGATGAATGAACTAGATGGTAAATGCCTCAGAGATCAGGAGTAGGGTTGGTACAGATGCTCGAATCTGTATTTACCAAGAAGCCACAGCTAAATGAATAAGCACAATCCTTTTATATTTTCATCTGTTAACTGTTCTTTACCACTTACTGGGGGAAAAAAAAAAAATATACCCTTTATTTTGCCATCTTTCCTTTTCTGAAATACTTTACCTTGTAAGGAACAGTGATAAATCTATTTTAAGAAAAAGACAAAGACATGACTTCTTGGTGTGGGGCTGATCACTTACAATGGCAACTTTTATCTTCTTCCATTTCTTCTCTAATCATGCTTTGAACCTCAGATCCCACTGGCAAAGGATGAAGGATTTTTCTCCATTTTGAGGCAGAAACGAGGATGAATGGTAAGAAGAGGAGATCCATCTTTTTGTTCTAATAATCACATGCCTTTCTTTTTCATGAGGTCTAAAATGCTGTGTTTCTATTGGATATACAATTGTTACATTTCCTCAGCTAAAGTAGTTGCAAGTAATGGTGTGAATCTATTTGTCCAGAGGGGATTCTAAATTGAAAACCAGCAAGTCTTTATAGTTATGTTATTTGTTGTTTGTTTTTTGTTTGTTTGCTTTTGTGCCAGTGTTTTGAGGTTTTACAGCTCACCCATAACAGTTCGCAGTTCTGTTGAACCAACATTATATGGAAATTTAGACACATATTTCTTTTTCAACCACTGTTTTAAAACAAATCCTTAGTAAATGTTTTTCTGTTATTTATTAAATGAATCTAGAAAGCAGGATAAAATGGAACCAACAAAAGATAGCTTGTAGTCTTGGCTCTGCTGCAGACTCTTTGGCAGGACTGTCATTAAGGATAAGCAGAAGGGAACCAAACCTCAGATTCATTCTAACATTTCTTAGGGGTTAATTTGAAATACTATTTCATGTTATCAATTGTAATATCACATAAAACTATGTTATGGGCTCACTCGAATTGGGTTGCTTTTGGTATTCACTGTGTGGCATGCATGGATATTTCCTGATTTACTCCAATGTTAGATTTACTCCAATGTTTTTTAATCTTTATTTGTAGCTGGTGTGAATCTGCTTCAGTTTTGTCATGTTCATATCTGTATTTATTATAGTATTTGATATGTTTATTTTGTAATTTCATGAATTAACTGGAAGATAATCAAGTGAGGTATTTAATATATACCCAAGGTTTTGCCTATCTGAAATGAGGAAAACAAACTACTCCCTGGCTTGGGGAAAAAATACTGAGAGTAGTGTGAAGGAGTCTGTTCTTCTCTCCTCCCCAACCCCATTTCCCAGACCAAGGTTTGGAGAGGGTGTGGGAAATCTTCCTTGCCACTTCACTCACCCTGGGCACTGGAAGGAGTGGAGCAGCCATTTCCCCCCATGACTTCCCAGACCAAAAATCACCCCAGGTAGGTGAAGCATAGCTGGGGAAAGGGCGCAGCTGCAGTCTCTATGCCTACACATTCCCTCTCCTGGAAAGGTTTTCTGGTAGATTTCCACCAGTAGCAATGAACCTCTATTTGTTGCCTTTGTCACAAAAACTGTGCATCTAACATTACAATAACTGTTGAAAGTGCATTACCTAGTATGTATACTGACATCAGGGGTTGGAGGGTGGGAGAACAAACAAAAAAAACCCAAAATGAAACACACATTTGCTTTTTTATATCTTCCTACTATTTAAACTTATTTTTGTTTTTATTTAATAAAATCTAACATTTATATTTGAACAATCAAGGTTTGAACAAAAGGGTGCTGTATCTGGCACAAATACAGGATTTCAGTTGTCAAATGATGAGCATAAATGATTCCTTCTTCTTGCATCAATAATTGATTTTTTCTTTTTTCTTTTTTTCTTTTTATGTCAATGCAATTAAATAAATCCATTCACTTAGGTCATGTGGCATCCACCAATGTGACCTCCATCTTTATTTCTTGCTAGTACAATAGGCAAGAAGTATTGAAGCCAGATTCACCATCCCTTTTAGTACCCAAAATTCCATGAAATCAAGGTTGTATAAAATAATTCCCTTCCCTCCCTGCCATATTCTGAGATTCATATATGCATGCTATGTTAAAGACACATAATAACGTAGGGGTACATAAACTTCAGACTATTCTAGGAATTTAGATTAAATGTAATTTGTGAACCCTTAAGGCACATGAAACCCTTGGTTTTTTCTTCACCTCCTCTTACTATTCTGTCCATGCCTCTACATTCCCTACAACTTTCCTCACTGCTTGTTCCTTGCGAACTTTTCCAGTTTTGCTTTTTTGTTAATTTTTCACTCTTCTTCCATAGATCTTCCCCCTCCATCAAAGGCTTACCTCAATTCTGTTTCCCCACACACTCCTTTCATCAAAGATGTACCTCAACTCTGTTTTCCCATTTCCACTAAAGTCTACTTTCCCTTCATAAATGTAAGACTCTATCCGTTTCTCCTAAACAAAGCCGAATGTTTGTCCACCCAATTTTTCTTTCCACCTTACTCCCTTCCTATATCCAAGATATTTTATGAAGTAGTCAGAAATTTCTTTCATGTGTCCTATTAAAGAAATAGTTACCAACTTCTATATTGTTCAAAGTATAGGTGACCTTTTGAGTCCTTCTTTCTGGGTACAGGAGAAAGAACGTAGCTGAGTCAACTAGGAATCAGTTGTCACTCATTAAGTACCTCACAAGTAATCTTGCCTTTCTCCTGCACCAGGCACTTAGGGTAATATTAAAATAAACCCATATGATTAAAACATATTTTGGACACTTAAACACACACAGACACAGATATGCACATATATATGCATGCACACATTTAGCAGAAGCTTATTTCTGAACTCACCTAGAACTCACGGGTACCTGCCTGTTTGGCCTGGAAATTTGCTAATTCTCTGCAACTGCAAATACAGAAAACTATCCAAAAGTTCTTTAAATTACATGCATCTTGAAATGATCCACAAGGCACCAGTCAGACACTGTCCCTGCAATGTGCAGGGTTTCAGGTCGGCATGTGCTGAATCATTCTGAGTTGCTGCTCGAAGAACAGGTGCTGAAGCATCCCATCACACAGAAAGAGACCCAGCCAGGTGGCCAGTATGTGGTGAGTTGGTCTGGCACCTGCTGTTAGGGCATCAGTTCAGAGCAACTCAGCACATGCTAGCCAGAAACTCTGCATGCTTTGGGAATGGTGCCTGGCCAGCACCTGTCAGGTGATTTTGAGCTGCTTGTGGGGTTTCCAGCCAGAGGACACACACTGGCAGGCAGCAGCTTGGAGTGGCCCTGCATGGAGCCTAGAATGACCTGGCAGCTACCAGCCAGGCACCATCCCTCCAACATGCAGGATTTCTGCCTAGCATGTGCTGAATCTCTCTGAGCTGCTGGCCCAGTGATAGGATGCTGAAGCAACTCATCCCACACTGGCAGGCTGGCTGGATCCCTTGCTGGGTACCAGGTTCCTCTAGCACCTATGGCTGGGTCAGCAGCTCAGAGCAACTCAGCACATGCTATCTAGAGACCTCACCTTCTGTGGGGATGATGCTTGTCCAGCACCTGCCAGGTCATTTCAAGCTATGTGCAAGCCTGGCCAGCACATGAAGAATTGCCTCAGCATCCACCAGCCAGGCAGCTAGGAACAACCTGAGTACTTGCCTGCTAAGCACCCATCCTGCTGCGGAGAGAGGCTGGCCAGGCATGCAGCAGAGAGGGATGCCACCAGGGTCACCCAGAACACAGGGAGAAGGGACCCCCAGGGGCTGAATGCTTCAAGGAAAGATCTGACTGCAGTGACAAGGGACCCCCACGCCCATGAGGCAAGGGACCCAACGCGTGGTGAGACTCCAGGCAGCAGTAGGGAGGGTGAGACTCATAGTAGTGGCAGCAAAGAATCCAGCCCACAGCAAGAACCCCAGCAGTAGAGGCAAAGGATCCAGCATGAGGGGGAGCATCAACCATGTGGCGGCAAGGGACTTGACAGTAGTGATGAGGGACCCAGAATGTGCATGCTAAGGAACCAGCATGTGACAGGGACCCAGCATGATCATGCCAGTGAGGGATCTAGCTAGGGTGACCAGCTGTCCCAGTTTAGCCAGCACAGTCCGGATTTCAGAGGCTGATCCTGCCTGGCTCGTCTGGGCATCCTGGAAATGTAGGGGCACAGGGTACAGTCTGGCTGGGAGTCAGAGTGGTGTGGAACGACTTGTAAGAGTGCCGGAGGTGGTGGGAGTAGCTAATTCCTAGATTTCCTGGATGATTCTGGATTTCTGGGATTTCCATAAAGTCAGATTAGATATAGCACAGGATAAGACTCCAGCCAGCAGTGGAAAGGAAAACAGCATAAAATGAGGCCCCCAACAGCAGCTAGGCAAGTGGCAGCAAGGCACCCAGTGAAGAGGCAGGTGGCAGGGGAGAACCCAGAAGATTAGCAAAGAAAGTAGCACATAACAGGGCCTGAGCACCACTGACTGGCCAAAATTTAAAACAATAAAAGCTTATGGTAAATTCTGTGGGGTGAGTAGCAGTAGGGAAATTCCCATGACAAACTATGTAAAAAAAAGAGGAAGTTGTAGTACAAATATGAAGATACCAAAAGGAATGAGCCACAACTATGATACAAACTTTAAAGTAAAAGTGATGAATTATGTTGAAAAAAAAATAATTGTGAAGCAAGAAGGAAATATAAAGTTACTGAAGCAAATATTATTCAATGGAGACAATTAAAAGGAACACTCGCGCATGCTAAGTCCCCAGGGAAAACATTTAGGGGTCTAAAACAATGCCACTTTCCTGAAATTGATAAGCAATTTCTTAAATATGTTCAAGAAAAGAGAAATGAGGGAATGGCAATGACCTGCAAAGTGCTTCAACTCAAGGCAATAGAAATAATAAAGAAATTGAACATTCCCCTTCAAAAATTCATAGCAAGTAGTAGAAAGTATATCTGAATGATGCAATCTAGTGACTTAGCCCTGAAGCAAAGAACATAATTTGCACAGAAGTTACTATCAGGCTGCAGCAAAAAAAAAACAAAACCAAAAACTTGTTGAATATCAGCAGCTCATTATTGGACTATTCAAAGCTCATGATTACCTGCTGGTCCAGATAGGTAATGCTGATGAGACTCTAGTCTGTTTTGACATGCTGAACAATGTCACCATCCATGAGAAAGGCATCAAATTTATAAATATTAGAAATACAGGAAATGAAAAAATGTGAATTACAGTGATTTTAACAGTATTGGAAGACAGGAAAAATTGCCACTCCAGGTGATTTTGAAATGCAATATTTTCCCAAAAGAAAATCTGCCACCAGAAATAGTGGTTAGGTGCCAGGAACAAGGATGGAAATCATATGAACTGATGAATGACTGGTTAGATGTTGAGTGGAAATGGAGAGCTGGGACACTACTTAAAAAAGAAAAAGAGGAATCAGAGTGTTAAATGCCATCTGAATGAAGCTATCACCAGACATGAAAGCAAGAATTCACTTAATAAATTGTGATCTTGCAGTCATACCTGCTGGCATGACAGTTCAACTGCAAGTACTGGATGTCATAGTGAATAAGCTCTTTAAGGATCATTTACAGTGTCATTATTCAAACTGGCTCTTGGCAGGGAACCATGTGCTTTCAACTGGTTGGAAGATTAAGAAACCAAACATAGCACTGCTTTGCCAATGAATTCTTACTTTTGGGGGCAATATATCTTCACAATCCATTATTAAAGTCTTCAGGAAGTGCTGTATATCCAATGCTATGAATGGAATGGAAGATAATGTGTTGTGGGAAGATGAGTAAGAGCATAAGAACAGTGAAAAGAGTGAAGAGTGTGAAAGTGAGGATGCATATGAAAGTGACCAGTCCAAAACTGTAGGCTCTAAGAAAGAAGTGGTACTCACCAGGTTCTGGACAGAACCTAATATAGATTTTTTTTTTTTGGGGGGGGGGTGGAATCCAATTATTGGGGGATCATCTTAGATTCAAGTAAATACAGTAGATGGACAGCCTCCTAAATCTCTAAAGCAGCTTGATCCAATAATAGTCAGGAGATCTCTCTCACAGGGCACATCTATATGTGCATATTTATTGCACAGCAACCAAAAATTACTGCACAGCACAGGCATGTGTCTACATATGCATACCTATACTGCAAAGTAAATATTTGTGCCACCTTGGGCATAAATTTGATACCTGTATCATTTGGGTCCCAAATCAGTCCACACACACAGTGTTACTGCACTTTAATGCCTGCACGTGTAGATGCCAGCCTAAAAAACACTTATTGAGCAGTAACTTATTGTGCAGTAAATTTAACATGCAGTAAATGCAGCTGTAGATACACCCTGAAAGTAGTAGACTAAGTGGATTCAAAGATTTCTACATGGTGCCACAGTTTCAACCTAGTGAGTTTAAATGTTTCAAGAAAGAGCTGAAATACTCTTCCACTTTAGGCTATACATCCGATGGTCAGGGCATTCTCTGGGAATGCAAGAAAGCATGGTTTTAAATCCTTTTGACTGAGGGAATTGTACCAAAATCATGTACATCTGTGCAATCACATAGCACATTATGCCTCTTCCTCCAGTGCCCACCTTTTAAAGAAAAAAACACCAAACCCTGTTCCATTCTGTAAAAGAACACTTGTTGGCATATAAACCATGGATCTCAAATGCAAAATGGCACCAGCTTTCATTTAGATAGCTAAACTCCTGATGTAGATGTGAGTTCATACACATATTTGTACTTAATGTTTCCTATGGTTTAGATTTAAGTAATTCTTCTTAATCTGCAGGTTTCTAATCATTTAAGTCTTGCATGTCATAGGGAATCTTCAAGTCTAACTCTGGCCTTGCCCAGGCAAGTTGGGCCTAGGCAACTGGAAATCAGGCACTGTTGCACCTCTTCTGGAACATGCACATTTTTTTATTGTATCTTGAATGTATATTGCATCTGAATTTATATTGTATATGATATCTCCCTTAAGTAGTCTTCACACATACTATTCTTAACATAGCATATATATATAAGGCAGTGGATTATATAAAATCATTAAAAAATAATCTGTAGTAGTCCATTAAGTGCCTCATCATATCTTGGCTCTTTTATAATGCAAAAATTAAGACATTGTATTAATTTATTTCATGGACAGTTAGGAAATATTTTGCCCTTTGCCTTACCTCTTACCTTTGGAATCACCTCTAATGGGGTGATTCCAAACAAAGAAAAAGAAAAAAGAAATTATACATCATCCATGAACACATACACTTTATTTTCCAGGAAAGCTCATGAAAACCAAGATACAGTATTAAATTAGAAAACTCTGGCATATTGCTTTTCATAGTGATAGAAATTAGAATTGGCTTCTGGATGACAAGTTTTCACTGCAGTGAAACAAAAAATGCTGGGTGCCTTTTGTGTGCAAGACACAATACAATAAAAAGCAGTTCCTTACACCCACATTCTTGGGTTTTCTTTCTGTGGCTTCCTCTGCTATATTTTTAGTAACCCTGGTTTGCAAGCTATAGTCTCATCTGGGACTCTAAAAGGATAATAAACTAATAACAGACCTCACCTTAGTAATTCTGTATATTGAACAGTCTCATTCTAAATGGTAGCAAGCTCATCATCTATTATAGATTACAGTGGGGGCAGTTAAAGGAAACAAAGTAACATGACCATCTAATTTGGTCTGAAGCTAGAGACGGAGTCAGTATTACTTATCAGTTAGTGCTATTTGAAGATTTACCATCTGGAGATCTAAAAACGGTATGTTCTTCATTGAATGAAATGTATTATAAAAAGTCTCTCTCGAATGAGAGTTTAAGTTCAGGTGCATTGTACCCCAATGGACAAGGTTCCTCAGGTAGATTTATTCTTCCTCGATCAATACAGTAATGAGACTCATGGGTGCACTGTATAACAGGGAGGACCAGGCTGCCCACATGGCAGGCATGACTGGGAAAGAGGTAGGCAGGATTCCCATGCTGTGCGCATGGTAGTGGCAGGCAGCATGCTGGGCTACCCACGTGACAAGCAGCTCTTGGTCTGTTGCCCATACCTCATGTGCCTCTGCGACTGCAGCTTGTGTGTCATGTGGCCCCTTACTGCCTGGAAGTCGAACAACCTGGTATAAATGATAGAGAAGAATGGGGTTTGTGGCATGAGAACAGCAACTGCCAATAGAGGAATTTCTGCTAAAGGAGAATTTCTGATGGGGTTTGTTTTTTTTTTTTTTGGTTTGTTTCACTTAATTTTTCAGCTGAAAGTTTTGCTTAGTAGCAACAATAGTATAATGATGATAATGAGTTTCATTTTTTTGCTAAAAAGCCAGCATTTCTGGTGGGGAAAAATATTCTTACTAGCACTGCAAACAGCTATTCAAAGGAAAATTCTGCCAAAAGCCCATCAGGACAAACAGGATCAGACTTCAATTCATCACAGCTGGCATTCCAACTGAATTTTATTATGTCCTTGGCTTTTCTATAAAGACAACAAGGATTAGCATCTGTAGCAGTTAGTTAAGCAGGGCCATGTAGAAGAGACTTTACCCAAACAGTATGTTCACCCTGCAGTAGGACTGGTATATTGTCAAGTGCCATAGCTCAGCATGACCTCTCAAACATTTTTTTCCTAGAAACATTTAGTCCTAGAAATCAATCACCTATGCTGACTAAAATATTTTTTTTCTGAAAAGCATAAGCCTAAAAGAATGCATCTGTTAATATATTTGCTTTACTTTACACCTTTAAGGACTTAATTTTGAAAATTAGAGAAAACTATATGAAAAGTAAAATTTCTTGCATCACTATATGTCATCAGTGAGGTGACAGGGGTAGTTAGCCAATAAATGGAATTTTAAAGAATTTTATTTAAAAATTTATATAAATAGCGTATAGTTCAGCTAAACAACAGGTTGTGAATCACTGTGGTTTTGATGTTCAAAATAAAGAATTAATTTCAATTTAGTCTACAAAGGAGATGCTCAATTTAGATAATTAATAATGCTCCATAACTGTGTATGAAAACTATTTAATAGAAATTTCAACACCCTGTCTGAATTACTATTCATCCTATCCATCTATAATTCAGATTACATCTCATTTTACATATTTTAATAAGTAATTTCTTCTGGTTATTTTAGAAATTATATATGCAAATGACATATTATATCATTAATGAAGCACCTTGTTTTGCTTCTAGTTATACTTGATTTTTTCCCCACAAATATACTCAGACAACCGTTCTCTTCTCAGCAAGATTTTTACATAGCATTTTAAGAGATATTTCAGTTCCTGCCGTGATGGAAGCTTATTTAGAAACAGCAAGTATAATTTACTAACCTGATTTATGAAGCAATTTATATAATCTAGTAAAATAGCTTTGTATAATATTATTACACAGGGACATGTATCTTTGTTGAAAAAACTAAAATCTTTAACACTTGGGCAACTCTGTATTATTACATTTTATGAGTGAACAAAGTAGATAAGGATAATTATCCTTCTTGCTTTATTAAAGCTTTATGCAACTGTTAGAGGTTAATGCTTTAGTTATTTCCCCCACTGTCAAATATTACTCTATAGTAAAATCAATGCCACACAGAAAAATGAGGAATGGAGACATTAATCCTTCATTAGACAAACAGTTAAGTGATATAATAGAACATTACATTATGTGCATCTCAGCATCTGAATACATATAACAAAAATGTTCCTAGGTTAAGGTTCTGGTCCCAGAAACAATTATTCATGTAGGTAAACTTTACTCATATAAGTGATTCAATTAATTTCTTAAATTAATAATAGACATGTTTTCAGGATCAGCTCCTTTTTCTGTAGCTCATGAACGCTAGTGATACATTAATATTGCTCTAGATTTCTTTCATGGGAAATGATCTCAGCAACTGAGTGCACAGCATAAGTACAGTATTAAGGGAAAAAGGGCATTCTGAAATAAAATGAGATGTTTACAGACTCGCTATGCTTAGAATCTTAATTATTTAAACCTATTGTTTTCCTGACATTGTAATTAATCCATCAATAAGTCATGGGGTGTTTCTATTCTCATTTACAGAAAAACCTGATTTAAACATCAGTTTGAAGAATGTTTTCCTTCAAAAGCTTTCAGTTTTGAAACTATGGAAAACATCTTTCATGACAGCCTGGAGAGTTTAGGATTATGTATGGTCATTTGGAGCTTTAGGATTGTGTGTACCCAGACCCAAATTGAGAAATTGAGTTCCTTTGGGTTATGATTTAGCTAAGTACAATACAGTGTCACTGTGAACATGCTCCCCACCCCCTCAATTACACCCGAATTTTTAAACATATTGACAACTCATTCCCACTGACTCAATACATTTAAGGGTCTGGGCCTCAATTTCATACCTTGTATTTCCGAAAAGGTATTAGACAAGGACTCTATTGTACTTCTGAGAATCTATACTTCATACGACCTATCAAGAAACGAGCACACTAGACTCACTGATACAATAAATGTCCAGGATATGTTAGTAGTGAACCACAAAAGAACTGTCACTACTTGTTTTCCTCCATAATATTGCAATGCATTATGAAGACTGAAAGAGCTGACAGTTTTCAAAATAAGATAGAACTTTTTGCCATAGGAGATCCTTGGGTTTGGACTTATGCACACACACATTTATAAATGGTATGAGGAAGCAGAACTACATTACATTGGTGGCTTTTTGTTCCAAACAGGTAAGTGCATCTGATGACTGAGATAGTGCCCTCCAGGGCAACAGCAAACTGATCACTAGAGCATCAGACTTCAGCAAACAAGCCCCTTAGGCTTTTACAAGATCTCAGAAACACTACTGTTTAACTCAAGATGAAAATCAAGCCAGAGACCTGTCAACATTTTTTAGATTTTGCTTCATTTGGCTTAGTTGAAAGTGAGACCAGTCAAGGAAACAGGTAGACTTATGTTATTTTTGTTTCTCTATTGCTTTTAACTTAGCACTTGCTCAGAAAGACAGAGAAAGAGAGCTTTACAAAAAGAAAATCACTTGCTAGGTAAGAAGGTATTTCATAGCTGTAGGATCACTTAATTTCATCTTTATATTGCTTCCTTTTATTTATTTGTAGTGACAGGGCTGTCACTATAACTCTCTTTTAAACATTGTTTCATGTACTTCATCTTTTAAAACATTAATAGTATTTTTCTACCACACTTTATCCAACAATCCCAAACCACATTATAAATACTGGGAAGGATATATTTTTCCAGTTCAATCACAGTCTAGATCACCTCTGTATACAGCAAAAGCAAATAATTTAATGTATTTATTTATTATTTTTGTAAGGAAAATTCAGCAACCATTCCTTACAAGATTTTCCTGCATGGTTCTATTACAGATTGGTATTTATTTTGCTGCAGGAAAAAAAAAACCTGCCCTTATGCCTAGTGGATCTTAAAAGACCCATGCAATAACTTTGTAGTCCACTTTCTGAGTACCCTTCAATTACCTCAGCTTCCAACACACGGGGAAAATTAAGTAAAACATTAATATAGCTGGAAAATTACTAACTTACTAAAGTTATTAAAGTCAGAAAAAAAGATCCATTCCTTCCTCCCCCGATTTGTCCAATTCCACTCCCTATTCTGAGCACGGACTATAGAACATGTACAGAGTATAGTCCTCTATTGTCCCCACAAATACTAAACATGTATTAGTTGCAAAATAAGACATCTCAAACATAGGGTATTTCTACACTACAGGTTCCAATACAGCATTATAGATATTTGAGCTAGCTTGGGTATTCTGTAAATTTAGGGACTTGTTGCACCTTACACTGTGAACCACATAGATGTTGATCAGTGTTAGTGCTAGTTTGGGTTAGGGACAAACATTACACATAAACCAATTTAAGTGATCAGAAATTGGTTTAAACCTGTAACAGAACATAATTTCAGCGCACATAAACCAGTTTCAAAATGGCTAAAACTGGTTTAAGATAAACCTGGTTGAATGTAGTACCTGACTTAACTAATTTGGGTCAAGACAGCTTATGCAATGTCTGTCCCATAACCCTTCCTGGTTTGTTAAACCAGAGTCCCTCAACATCTCAGATGCACTGCAGTCCTGGTCTGGGCTTGGCTGGGCTGGGGTCTCTGCTCCAGAGAACAGGGCTGGCCTAGCTCCTCTGCTCCCTAGCTGGAGCTCCAGTGGAGACTATAAGGACAGCAAGGTTTGCCTGGCTTCCCCCTGCCCCACCCCGCCATCGCTGCTCAAACAGGGATCCCCACTTCCTCCCATCTCCCACAACATGGAATTTAGCCCTACGGACCCTTGGCATGTGGTATTCTAGCAAATGCTGAGAGGTGTCTGTGTGTGTGTGTGTCTAATTTCACTGGGCTTCCTTGCCTGTCACATTTGCAGACAGTAGGAGGAAGCAGGGAGGGGGAACTAAGATTGAAAAGCTCAGTATCAGCAACAAATGCATGCACTGCATACCTCCACTCTGCCTCAGAATCCTAGCTGGGGCCTGGCAACAGTCCCATGCATTAAGCAGTGAGTGGGGAAAAGCCTGGAGTGGTGCAGGCAGGGAAGGGATTAAACCCTTCACTAATCAGAGCCTTCTGTCAGAACCTGGCCATGCCCCTGCCCCAGCTCAGCAGTGTGGAATGGAAGGGAGGGCTGCTCTAGTGCCTCCCAGCTTCTAGCCTGAGCCACTGCAGGCATGTAGCTGCATTTCCTCAGTCCAGATGGAATGCCTGAGCAGTTGCAAACTGATTCAACCTAGGCAGGTTAGACTAACCTGAAAAGATTGAATCTATTTCGTGTCAGGCTTTTTGAATGTCTGTCCCTAGCCCTGGTGCTTCAAGCAGTTACACCCTTAGTCTAGAAACCTTCTCTACCTGTCCCCTGCCTGCACAGCTGTCATTTGCCACAGAGAGGCCTATGTGAGCAGATGCAAGACTAGGAGCTGTGTCTATGAGTTACCACTAGAGGGCTGATGAACCAGGACAGGGTTCTATCCTAGCACTATGGGTTGGGGTGTGAGAGATCCTGGGATACTGGAGGACTTCAGCTTGGACAGCATATCTGTGGTGAGTGGGAATACCTTAATGGAACAGGATCTGGGTAGTGCAGATCAGAGATAATTCTGCCCTGGAGTAGCATAACTTTGAGCTGCATAAAAAGTGTTTAAAATGACTTTAAGGTGTTAATGTGCAGATAATTCAGGGGCTAAGAGCTACAGGAGCCACCCCAAATTACCATGTAATAAGGTCCTCATACTGTAATTTTGGGTGTATCCTAGAGCTCTTAACACCTAGACTATCCTCACATTAACACCCAAAACTTGTCTTACGCACTCATTATACAGCTCAGTTATACCACTCCGGGGCAGGATCCTCTCTGATGCATGTTATCCAGCTCATGTTGTACCACTCTACGCTGCGCTTTAGTGTAAACATCCCACCCTCCACCTCCATTTCCTGGATGGCCTAGATTAGGCCCAATACCTTCCTCCTCCCACTTGCCTCACTATCCCAGATCCCTACCACTGTCCTCCATTTACTTGTAGCTTCTTGGCTGTCTGTCAGAGGAGCAGACAGGGAAGAGTTAATTATGTTCCTAGCTGCTGCTGCTGCTTTCTGGGTGGGCTCAGATCCCAAAAGAGGAGCAGCTTCCTGGTAGCAACAGCTAACCCTTCCCTGCCTGTTCCTCTAGGACAGACAGCTAGACAGCTACAAGTAGGCAGTGGGGGAGGAAGCAGTTCTGGAGGTGGGAGGGTCAGGGGAAGGCTCAGGGGGGCAAAGGGAAAGCCCAGAATGGGAGATGGGGTATTCTTACCTTACATTACTCTAGGCCCCTGCTGGCTTGACTGTGACTTCTCCAGACTTGAGTTAGCACTAATACTGATCATAATTTGTGCAGCTCATGGTGTAAGGTGTAACAAGGCCCTTATTGCTACTTAGGGTAAAATTAACCCTCACAGAGTTCATGCTGAAATTTGTCTTCCCTCCATATTTGAGATATATTCTACACTGCAGTGTAGCTCTGATATAACTTGGCAGACTGCAAAAAGTACCCTACACTTCAATGTCACAAGCTGTTCTATATGAGCTAACCTGAGCACCTGTGTAACAACTTCAACCTAACTCTATAGGACTATCCTAGCAGAATTAGGAGGATGGTATCTTTTTTACCACAGTATGTCAGTACAAACTAAAAGCACATTGACAGCAAAGCATCTATATGTAATATACTATATAGACAGACACACTCTGTCACAGAAACCATTATATGCTTATATGTAGTGAACTCCATTGTATTTAGACTGCAAATCATTATTTACCCTTACAAAACTATTTTTCTACCTTATAAACTCAAAGTAGAATCCTTATTACTGTGATAGTGTACCACTGAAAAGCAAGTCTATAAAGAAAACAGTATCAATTCAGTTCTTTGAGACGCTGTTGTTGATTTTAGATAAATTGCATGAAATGTGAATTTTGTAGGATTCTACTGAACTGGATGGTTTTTGTAAGGATTGTCAACTGCAGTGGACATTTCTTAAGTCTTAGCTTTCTATAAACTGTTGATGAAAAATACTAAAGTAATGCCTTGGCAGAATTTCTGGACAGCAATTTAACTCTTGAACAGGTGCAGGGTGCAAAAATGTCAATTTTTTCTTCAAAAGAGGTGGGATTTCATTTGCTCATTATGAAGAGAAAAAGGTGTAAAGTAATGTTATGTGCTGAAGTGGTCCATCTGATTATGATATCACAGGTAAAAATGGCTATTAAAAAAAAAGTAAAATCGGACAACTGTTAGGATCCATTTATTCCTTTCCCCCCACCAGAATAAATAAATAAAACCAAGCCATATCATAAAGATGAAATTTTTAAAGAGTTATATTAAAGGACTAATGAGAAAAAAGGAAATCAATAGTTATTTGTTAATAGTATTTTAACAGTCCTTAACTTCCATCAAAAAGTATCATCAAAATAGCATCTCTTATAATAGCAAAGTGAAGTGAATGAGATACAATTCTTGTTATACCAGTTTTGTAGTATCATTCAGCCCACCAGCTGGCAATTCATTTCTAAATACTTATCTATTATTTATATAGATAAAAGGCCTTTCCTAATCTGTTCTATAGCTGGGACAAAAATAATACAGATTAAAAGTGACACACAGAGTGCAAATATTCAGTGAATTATTAGTCACTATTAACAAAGTATCTTTTTACTAATGGAAGTGCCCAATTTTTAGTAGCCATATAGCTTTGACAAAATAGTATTTTAATAGTGGTAAAAATGAAGCATGAGAGAAGTAGAAGTGTTATTTAAAGATCAGTGAATAAAATTTTACCCCACTGCATAGTAAATAATAAAAAAAGGGTGGGGGAGAGAAAAAAAAATCATTACTACTGAATCAGCAGCATTTTGTTTTGGAATTAGCCACTGTGGCTTCAACAGCTGAGTAACTCAGCATGTGCTATCAATTCATCTAAATGTGTAACAACAAATCAATACTGAATCTGTAAAGACATTTGTTTTTTAAGTTGACGTAGCAAAAATCATTGCCTTAAAATAGCTCTCTTTTTTCCCTAGCTGTGAGCCTAAGGATTGTTCACTTATACTAAATGCTGTGGGAGAAATGTAAGGTACTTCAGTAATAGTAGCAAATTAAAAAAATAGTATACACTTTTAATTATTTCATTTTTTAAATATTTTTAGTGAAACATTTTGGAGTGAACTGAAATGAAAACCAGATAATATTTTGATGAATTTCAAGGGACTTTCATTCATCACCCATATTCAAAATTGTATTATGTTAACTCACCCATTTGGTAAGCCTATAGTACAGACAAGGAAATGTCATGTTTAATGCAGTTTTGAAGAGGACATGCCTTTGTTTTCATGGACCATTTAACACTGTGTTGATTTATACAAACAAAGTATAGGTAAGTACTTAAAACATGTGAGTAAAATTACCTAAGAGAAGACAGAATGTTTCTCCCCTCCCCAAAGGACTCAACACTATTATGGAAGTCATTTATTTGAAAAACAAACAAAATTAAAAACAAAAACAAAAAAAAAAACCCCTCAACTTGAATGAAGATTTAAGCAAATGTTCAGTACTAAAGAAACACAACTACCTAGCCACAGAGGTGATAAATTGTGTATTTATGTACTGGAAAACATCACAATAGAAGGAAATGAAATAGCCATAACTGTTCTCCTATGTAGAGAGAAGAAGTTAGCCATGTTAGTCCAAAGTCAGAATAGAACAAGGTCTCTGCCATACATTATATTTAGGGTATGATTAACAAGTTAATCACATCTTAAGCTGTAACCGAACTACAGTTAAAGCAATTAATGTTGTCATAAAACAAGATTTAAGCCACAAAGTTATTCCACAAGAACTGTCTAAGAATTTCGTGTTTGGTTATTATCACACCATTAACTGAACGTGAAACCTGTTGTGATCACTTGGCTGGGAACCCCCACACATGGGCACACCTAATAAAGCTTGCAGCCATAGGAGCACAGGAGCTGAGTCTCCTCAGCTGATGGGCTCCCAGCTGCAGAAGCTTGCTACTTGCTGCTACACAAGGTGTCTGGCATCCCAGGCTCCTCCTGCACTGGTAATAAGGCATTATGGGATCTGATGCTTGATCTCACAAGCAGACCTCCTCCCATGCCGTATCTCCATCTCCTTATTCATACTTTTAATGGCAATGGAACACACAGACAGACAGACAGACAGACAGACACACACACACACACACACACCCCAAAGATAGCAACAAAGCCAACTTACAGACAGAATTTTTGTGATTACTGTCTTTGCTGGGCAGCATTTTGACTCCTCTTGACTTCAATTCAATTGCTTTTTTCACTGCAAAAATCAAGCAAACAAAAGACAAGTTTATTGAGACACATAGTAAAGACATACTTGTACCCAACCCCAAATTATATGTAATAAAAAGGGATAAAAATTAATACTAAAACCCTACAAAAATGGATTTTATTGTATTTTCCCCTGATAACCCAATTTACTTATTTCCCTGATATAACAGTAACTTAATAACTATATATCAGAAGAAAGTTAAGATCTTTATTAGCAAATATCTGCCATAATAATATTTTGATTTCCAATTAGAACATTTATGATTCATGAAAATCAAACAGAAGAAAAATCTGGCTCAATAATATGTTAATTAATTATTTTTGCTACTGTAAATGATGAAAATGTAAACATTTTTCAAATCCTTCTTTTAATTTTTGTTGGACAAAGAACTTCCAAAAACATGCATCTTAATCTTACATTTTAATTTTTAAGGTACTCAAACCTTGTACTGAAAGCTCTTAAATATTATATTTTTTTACAAAATGACAAGGGGGTCATAATAATATAATTAATTTAAAGAATTTAAAAAAGAAATCACTGTTCCTCCTAAGTCACCTTTATTTGAAGGGTATATAGCAGTCCTACAAAAGCAAAAGCTTAATAAAAAGCTTAGGCCTCTCAATGTCACAATGGTGAAAACACCTCCAGGAATGTTGCGTGGAAAACTAACACCAGTAATACTTGTTTTACATTCAAACCTTCCCCACAGAGATCAGGGAAAGTTTCTACTGTTATCAGAAACACAAACATATAAGTACAAACAAAGTTAAATAGTTTTTTTAAAAAAAAAAACACCACAAAAATTCACACAGAAGAAATGTATGCAAATAAAAAACATTGCATTCAATTTTGACAATATTTAGAGTGAACAAAATCTACATTTGTTAGTACATGCACATAAGTATATATAAATATTATAACAGACACAAGAGTAGGAACCACATGCTGGCATCTGTTTAAATGACCCATTTCAAGAGAATGAATATATATTATCTGCTTCTCTACTACTCTTTTCTATCAAAATTTTGCAGCTGTTTCTTAAGGACTGATATTTTGTGTGCACTTGCCACTCGAGGCACAGCCACATATGCTATGAAATACCTGGTATTATAAAAGCACATATTTAGAACTGGCAAAATGTATGTTAAAACTCATTAAAGGAAAGTGAAATGTCACTTTAGTTAATTGGCTGCAATTGGTGGGTGGCTGTATGCTGCATCTTCTGAAGATGCAACCTATATTCTTCTCAAAGGGTTCTGCCAGGGAAAAAATGCATATGCTGAACATAACATTTACAGGGAAACAGAAAAAAAGGAATGAGTTGACATTCTGGAAAGCAAGTTTGAAGGCACCTGGAAATATGCCATTTTTAAATTTCATTTAAATTCCACATTTTATTTAAATTCTTAAAGAATACGACAAGAATGTGCATCTCAGAGGCACATAGATAGGTATCATCAAGTTCATCACTGAAATATTTATCTCTGAATCTGGAGTCAGATTCAAAAAAATATTCAGGCACCTAAAGCAATTGAATACCTTTTTAAATCTGGCTCCAGCAGCCTTATAGAGCAGAATACACAGGCCTGTACTTCAGCACCTGAGCTCTCTGTACAATGAATGGGGACAGTTAGGAGTCTCAGTGGCATTCATGGCAGCTTGTATGCAGAGTTGAGAGCCACCTGTTATCCAACAGAAAATACTGAAATCTAACCCTTTTTCAGGTTTTCAGCACAGGTGACAAGTCTCAGCTATAAACCCTCTTCTGGCTTCAGTTTTCCTTTAATATAAAGTAAGAATCACCTTTCCTTAGAAAAAGGAGGGAATGGTCAGGATGCTTTTATGAACACTAGATCAGTTGTTTAAAGGGCTCAATTAAAATGTGAGATATTTGGGGTATATGCCCACCACAGGACAGCAGAGGGCTTAAAACCACATCTCCCACCCAAGAAGTGCCCAAGCCATTTATATTGCTTTAGGGGAAGAGGAATACTCTTTGTACCTATCACATACCTACTAGATTGAATGACTCAGGGGATTAAGGGGACACCTCGTTTGAGGATTTAGATCACATAAGAATTTGATTTGTACCCAGGGAATTATATTTGTAATATCTTAGGAGCAGTACATTAGGCGGGGAGATTTCATGATCACACTTTCCTTTAGGCATCTTATTCTGCCTATGCAGTACTAAATCCATCTGTGAGTACAGATAATTAATGTCATTTTGTTTTCTTTGTGGAATTACAAAACAAAGGATGTGTACAGGAGACACTTTACTGCACAGAAGACTAATCTGGGCAGTAAAGCACCACTATTTTTTTACACGCAGCAGCTACTGCAGATTAAAATAGACTAATATTCAGTTTTCTGCTACCCGTAAATACTGTGTACTGTAGTGCATAGTTACATAGCTGCTCCTGGTCAGCTCAGGCAGCAGCAGCCAGGAGACCTGTCCCCTCCCTTGGGTAGCTGCCTGCCTCCAACCGGCCCATTGGAGAAGGGGCTGGGACAATGTTTCCTGCCCACAGCAGGCAACTGCTGGCCCTGGCCCTGGCTCCCAGATCAAGGCTAGAGTTGGAACATTGTCCTCTGCCCCAGCAGCTGCCTGTTGCTGGGGCTGACTGCCTCAGATCTGAGGTAGGGACAATGCCCCTTGACACCACAGCAAGCAGACCCTGGGCTCCCTCTCTGAGATAAGAGCCAGCCCTGTCAGAGCCAGTCTTGGCCAGAGCTCCAATCTTGGAGTCTGAGAGATCTGAGTGGGGAGTTGGCAGCAGGTAGCTGCCTCGGGCAGGGATGCAGGGTGGGAGGCAGCTGCCATGGAGGCAGGACAGCTTCCCCCACCCTGTGGAGCACATCCCTGACCCTGGTGCCCCCTGCCAACCTGGGGCTGGAACCTGGGGGAGCCTAGCACTTCCCCTGGCTACCATATAGCAACAGAGCATGGAAGGAATATCCCTGCCCTGCTCCCATAAGCTGTATACTCATGTAGTGTGGATGTTTGGCTCCACAGGGACAACTAGCAGTGGTGCACCTTGTGCCGCTGCTACTTGTCCCCAGGGAACACCTGTGCCAAGCACCCTCTGGCATTTGGCAAGTTATCCCAGGGGCATTAGGGCAGGCTGGGGTGAGCACTGGTTTGGCTCCAGCAGCCTTATCTGAGGTTCTAAGAATCTCCCTGGGCTGCAGCAATGGCAATTCTGCTGTGCGGGCCTGGCTGGCAGCCACAGAGCAGCTCTGGGTGGCCCAGCTAAGGTCTTGAGTGGCACATGCTGCCCATGCATGCACTGCTCTGCATTTTTTCTCCACAGATTTTTTCCTCCATGGGATACCCAAAAGTAAAAAAACCCTCTGCACTATTCCCTTGCAGCACAGAGAACAACTGAACATGAAGTATGTAATACTGCAAACGTGTCTGCACCACCGTATGCTGCATGGCTGCGCTCATCTGGATGTGGCCATCAAGAGCAAATTTGCTCCTGATGGGCACATGTGTAGATGTGCTCTCAGGGAACTTACGGCATAATATTTTACTGCAAAGTACGCTTTCTGTGCATTAATTGCACATGTAGATTACCCAAAGTCTCTTAAAAGGTGTACATTATGAAATATTTAAAAAATAACTGGCAGGCAATAACAACAGGTTCCAGAGTACTAAGGGACACTGTTTAAGTTATCATGTTTAATCCCCTAGACAAAAAACAAAAAAACCCAAACTCTTCTGCATTTCCCTTAAATTGTGCACTTCTCTTAAATTATCTACTCTCTGCTTATATCTCTGCCCAATTTTCCAAACCACACCACCAGCAAAACAGTGTGTTATTTGATTGTTCTTGCCAATAGTAATTTTTTCCTAATTTCAAAGTTAATTTGTCATTTAATAGTAGATCAGAGCAATGTGCTTGTATTAATAATTTCCAGTACATAGCCGAATTAAGAATGGACCCAACTAAAGGAATAGGAAGGGCTGCCCTGCAGGGGGACAGAGTGCAAAAAGACAGAGTTTGTACCAGTAGTAACACTGTTTGTCTGAGAGTAAGTGAAGCTGTTTTGGTGGTAGCCCTCTTGGAAGTGGGAGGTGTGATGTAATCCCAGCAAGGTTGGAACAAGACATGTTAGTAAAAACTCAGGCCTGGGATTGGCTAAGAGGCTTGATTGAAAGAGGTAAGTAGTTTTCCCAGGGAGGAGAACAAAGAAGAGAGAGGGGGTAAGAGACAGGCTGGAAACCAAGGAAAGGATGTCACCAGAGCCGTCTCCCCCGGAAGCCCCTGGCAGATCCCTGCAGAAGTGACAATGAGAGGCTGCACCACTGAGAGTGCTACGCTGTGTCTGTTCTCCCTTCCTTCCCCTTGGAGTGAAGCTACCTGTGAGGAGACTCTGAGTCTGGGAAGATCCTCCTGCAAGACCCTGTGTGACAGGGTGAGCACAGCAGGGGAGGGGGACATAGGGCCAGGGGGCGGGGGAATGCTAGATATTTCCCTGTTGTTTCCCTGTGACAGCACTGGGGAGGAGCAGGCTCAGGATGCTGGAGGGACCCTTGGGCTCATGGGTGACTGGCGATGTCTTAGTCAGGGCACATGCCCCCCTCATGGCCAATCTCATCAACCGGGTGGGGGAGGATGATCTCACCGACCAGGGGAGTCCCCCCTGCCGACAAGGTGCCCCTGGAAGTGGCTGCTGTGGTGCTCCTACTCCCTGCCCAGCACTCAGACACTGTCCCCTGCTGAGCCAGGGAAGGGGTCTTGGTAGGAATCAGCTGTCTTGAAGGGAAGGAGCCACCACCTGCTGCATGGAAACCCCTGGAGCTCGTGCACGGGATACCAGCAACAGGAACCACCCACAGATCCTGTGCCAGAGACACAGACACAGTCCTGCTCCCTGAGACACCCAGCCAGGGGCAGTGTACACAAGGTCCTCAGTACCCAGTGTACAAGTTACAGATTGTGGAAATAAGTTCTTTATGGTTTATTACTTGGAGTATCGATGTATTTGTTTATTGGTTCCTTATTTATCATGGGTATTAGTACACCTTTCCCTAGCGTAATGTGTATCCAAGAAGCATTAACACTTAAGCCACCATCACCAGGTCATGAGGTATAGCATTTGTTCTATTGCATTGGTTATATGTCGTCTTGTAAATAGTTAAACCCTGTAAATAGTTTGATAATGGTCTGCAAGGTTGTTTGATTGTAAGGGGAGGCTCTCCACTTGGGGACCCTGCAGTAGGAACCCAGGGAGCTGGGCAGGGCCACAATTCAGGTGAGGGCATGGATAGGGTCGCACCTAGGATTACAAGTATAAACAGCATATTTGTATTCTTGAAGTCATTGCCTTTTAAGTATTTATACTGCTTTCTATAATCACCTCTTAAGCATTTATTTAGACTGAATTAACTGAATTCATGTCATCTTTCTGCATAAACTTGCTCATGTTCTTTTAAGAATGTATTTCTCAGTCTGGAAAGCTTTTCCTAACACTTTTATTACAGTGACAGTACCAGAATATCAGCATTAGTACACCATTAAATAAATGCCTGATTCAACCTATACAAAAGCCTAAATGAGACAATCACCATTATATTACTAAACTACATTAAAATTAAAATTAAGCACAACTAAAAGGTTAATATTCTGCAGATGATATTTACGTGTACTTTGAGAACCAGTTTACAAAGGAACTTTCAAATTCAACACCTGAGAGATGTATAAAGTAGTTTTCTGGCTAGTGATTAGAGACGGTAAATATTGAAATAGTCTTTTATTCTCTATACTGAAGTAACTACAAATTCACACAGTAATAGACCCAATAATTATGTTTAGAGGGGTTCAAATTGAAAAGTTGTATAAGATAAGCCCCTGCAACCAGGAGAGAGTGTGGGGGGAAAGAAACACTTTTCATGTATCAGCTGGTTGGTCTGGAGGACAAGTCATAATTTTAACTATCTACTAGCCTGCCTATTTACCTACCTAAAATAAATGTGAATGTTGCCATTACTCAAGTGAAGGTCCAATACTGTTTTGCATTTTACTAAACTCTTGGTTTCTGATAATTAGTGATAATGAATTCTATACATAAATCATGCAAGGGATAAAGTGTATCTTCTTATCGATTTTAAATGTCTTTGAAAATATCCCCTCTCTTCCCCGCCCCTGTATTACAGTAAACTAAAATAAGGTAAAATTCAGCTTGCAGGTAACTTTTATTTGAGCATTTAAGAGTAAGTACTAAAAACTTATTATTGGGAACTATACTGCCAGAACTGGAAAAGAAATATTTTCCACCAGCCTGTTAAGCAGATCACTTAATTCCCCCAAACAGGTACTTCTCGTCAGCTCTTAAAATGTTAACATATGACATAGTGGGATTGAAAAAAAACAACCAAAAGATTAATTCCTCTATATTCCAGGCTCAGTTTTCGAATATGAAGAAAACCCTTCTAAGAATATTTGAAGGCTCAGTAGACTTCTGTGAAAATAATACAGAGCAATCTACCTCCATATTTGAAAAGGAGGAATAATTTGTATCTGTTGGTATTTTCTATCAGGTAAAAATGTAATCTAGCAAGCCAGATCTCTTTTGCATTTTCCTTACCTGATGAATTCAATCATTTATTCAATAATTTAATCATTTATAGGAAAACACTTATTCTTGCAAAAGGAAGGCAACATTTGTAGTGATCTAAAGCAGTAAACTATATCCTTGTAATCTTTGACAGTGGTTATCTTTGCTGACAGAAGGTTGTGTTTCATTAGCAAGTTGAATTATTCTAATGTTCTTAGATTTACAATCAATTAATATTTTCTCTCAAGTACTTAAAAATCTTCTTGAACATATTATAAATAGCCTCAGTAGGTCTGCCAAATATTAACGTTTGACTAGCTGGACTGTTTTAGTGCTCCTTTTGGTACAGAGAAATACCAGAGGTTTATCTGGTTGGTCTATCTTAGGTATGTGTGCACATATGTGCAACCTTATCGCTGATCACCTGACTTTAAACCAATGAACATAGTTTGGAAGCAGCACACATACATGTTTGCCAGTGTCAGGAACCCAATCTAAGTAAACCAGGGTGGGAGGAGGGGCAGCTGGGATTGGGAAACCAGCGAGTCCTGGGACTGCACTCTGAACACATACAGATATTGTTTAGATCAAGCTAACCCATAACCCAGAAAGTGAGCTAAATTAGATAAGATTAGCCATTTTTGGCCCATTATAACCTCCCCAAACATTTGTACAGATTGGCACTTAGATCCACCTAATGAAATGCTGAGTGTCAAATAAATCTGAAGACGTAAAGTTAGGAAACAATTTCTCCTCCAGGTTAGATTTGCCATGTCTGTTGGGATTTTCTTCCTGTGATTACGTAAATGAATTTTAATCCACCTAATTTGCTACCACTGGAGGAACAAGTGCTTAGTAAGCTAGAGGATGCATTTCCAAAGAACTAGGTATTTTGTGTAAACTGTCCATATTGATATGCGTCCTGTGTACTAAGGGCACGCTATCAGAGCATTTCAACTAAGTGAGCTATTAGGCTATCAGCAACTACTTAGCTGAAGTGGCACCAGATACTACTGTGTATCTAGAAATTTTAATCCTACTAATCATCTATACAGGATTCAGTATGATGATATAATTTACTTTTGCCTGGCATTTTCTTTCTTTTTAACCCCAGGGAATTGCATAAAAAACTGCAACAAAAGAAGTGTTTAAAGTGTTTGTAACAGCTTCTTAGGATACTTTAGTCTTAGTGCAGAGCTCCAAACAAACTGTTGGATTTGCAGCTCTTTCTTAGAACAGAGGAAGGACACTTGCTGGCAGAAAGCCTGTGCAACAGCTCCCCCACCTATACAAGTGGTCCAATAAATTATAGCATAGAAAATCCTTGCTTCGTGAATTTCCTGGATCCTTACAAGAACAACACCACTCCAATACAAGATCATTGAGGCTATAAAAACTGATTTCTTAGGCAACTCTTAGTTCATCCCTTTGCCTGTAAATATGATAGTCTTTAATTGCATGATATTCCCCACTCCTCCCTGCCATAACAAACCCTCTCAGCTGGAAATGGTGATTCATTTATGTCACTTCCTTCTTACTAAGATTTTGGTACTCTGGTACAGTTCTAATATAACTCTGGTGGGGCCCAGCCCAATGAACTATGTGGTAAATCACAGGCTTTGGGCTAATATATAACTAATATAGTTCATTGGGCTGCACCCCACCAGAATTATATTAGAACTGTACCAGAGTCAACAGCATTTCAAGCCATGGTGACCGCACAGAGCAGTACTGCTCACTATGTGTGTGTACTCCAGATATACCCCACAAATCATTTGTGTGCTAATTAGCATTCACTCATGACTGGAACTGGCTGTTCTTATGATAACTCCTGGGATGCCCCAAAAATTCATAGATTTCATAAACATTATGGGATGGAAGGGACCTTGTGAGATCGAGGAAGGAAGTCTGCAGGGATCAAATGATCTCAGCAAGATAACCAATGCCTTTTAAATGAGTCCAGAGTAGGTGTTTGCATCACCTCTGGGAGGAGTCTGTTCCAGACCAAAGTCTGAATCAGACTTCCTGAAGTTTGTGGCTGTTATCCCTTGGGGAGCCCTGGTGAACAAGTGTTCTCCCAGACCCTGATGCACTCCTCTTATATACTTATAAAGAGCCACCAAGTTCCCCCTGAGCCTTCTCTTCACCAGACTGAAGATTTTCATGTTGCTCAGCCTCTTCTTGTAAGGCTTGCACTCTTGGCCTTTGATCATATGGGTGTCACTCCTCTGGACTCTCTCAAGCTTACCCACATCCCTCCTGAAGTGGGGGGGCCCAAAACTGGACATGGTACAGAAGCTGAGGCCTCACTAAGGTTGAGTAAAGTGGAAGAATGACATCCCTGGTTTTGCTTGAGATGTATCGGTGGAAGCATGCCAGAGTTTGGTTTGCTCTGCTGGCCACGGCATCACATTGGGGGCTCATGTTCATCTTGTGGTCAATCAGGACCCCCAAGTCTCTTTTGGTCATAGTGCTAGTGAGCGTAGCACTTTCAAACCTATAAGTATGATGCTGGTTTTCTCTTCCAAGGTGAAGTAATGTGTATTTCTCTACATTGAGTGCCATCAGGTTTTGGTCTGCCCACTTTGCAAGTGTGTCCAGTTCAGCCTGTACCCCCAGCCTCTCTTCCAGTGTGATCACCTTCCCTCCTGTAGGCTTTGTCTCATCTGCAAACTTTTCCAGTCCACATCTAATGCCCAAATCCAGATCATTAATTCAGATATTGAAGAGCACTGGCCCTAGCACTGAGTTCTGGGAGACTCCAATGGTAACCTTGCACCACACTGATTTGTTCTCATCAATTAATACACTTTGGGTATGACCCCAGAGCCAGTTCCCCAGCCTTTGGATCATGAGATGGTCTAGGCCACAATCCCTCAGATAGGTCATGAGAACATCATGGGAGACCAAGTCAAAGACCTTCTTGAAATACAGATAAATTACATCAACCTCATCTCCCTTTTTCAGGCAATGCCTCACCTGGTCATAAAAGGAGATGAGGTTGATCAGGCAAGACTTTCTGGTAATAAAACCATTTTGGCTGGCATTCAGTAGGTTGCCTTCCATTAGCCTGTTGCAGATGGATCCTCTGATCATTTTCTCCAAGGTCTTTCCAGGGATGGATGTCAGAATACTAGGTCTGTAATTCCCTGGATCTTTCTTCCTTCATTTCTTGAAGATTAGGACCACCTTGGATCTTTTCCAGTCTTCCAGTATATCACCCAAATTCCATAAGCTTTCAAATACCTTTGCCAAAGGGCATGCTATGGTGTTCAGTGTGATGGCCAGAACCAAAGAAATGAATAAACAATAAATATGTGCTTCTTGGAGGCATTTGGAATTTTTGTCTAATATAAAGTTTGTAAGTTTGTAATCCACAAATGTAACTTGCCTGTCGTAAGTTTAACCAAAATGATAAAACTGTTTGTGGAACTGACTAAGCCTCAAAGGCAAAGCTATAGCTATAAATTAGCTGACCTAATGTTTTTTGCTCAGAGTTTAGCCTTGATGATAAAAACTGGATTCAATCACCTGGCACACCCAGCACATTCCAGGAAAGCACATCTCAAGAAAGCATAGTCAAAGCAATCTAAAGGGGTTGATTAATGTTAATTTCAAATCTAAAAGTGCTACGTTGTAATTTGTTTATTGGATAAACCCAAGTTCGGGTAGTAACCTTTGATGATAATTTTTAACACCTTTTAATCTCATAGAGTAACCGCTATAGGGCAAGATTGTGAGTGACTCTAAAAGCAACAGATTAGCATAAGACTAGGTATAAAAAGCACGTGCATCAGGTGACCAGCAGAAAGGAGGGAACAGAGCAGTCATTACTTTTCCGAGCCTGGACTCCAAACTCCCAGTGTGAGTGAGGAGCCTGATCGAGGGATCTTCCCCAGCAATCCCTCCGGCAGCGTTGATGAGGGATGCCTGACTTTGCTGGAATCATTTGGCATGCACCTGGCATTGAGTGACTATCAATAAGTTGCCAACCCATGTCTGTCTATCTGTTTTTATAAACAGCCCAGTGGCTGATACCCTCGCAGTGCCCAGTTGGCCTGCAACAGATTAATCCATTTGTCTGTTATTATCTGTTATTATTTACTATTAGCTCTTTAATACTGCATTATCTGCTTGTTGCATTTATCTTTCTGTTAACTGTTGTGTGTGCATAAGCTATAATAAATTTACCTTTGCTTCACTCCCAACTCTGCCTTCTCGATCCCGAACCAAATAGCCCAGTGGCTGATAAAGTTGCAGCACCCAGTCAGCCTGCAACTGAATTGATACACTCACAGTGCTGACAGTACAGCAGCTCTTCTAAGACTCTCAAGTTCAATCTGTCTGGGCCCGCAGACTTATGGATATCAAGCCTCTCAAGATGTTCTCTCACTTGATCTAAGTCAATTGTGGGCCCATATCCCAAGTCCTAGATGATTTGCATTATGGTTTGACAGTGTGACCCCTTGGGCAGGTGGAAACCTGATGCAAAGTAATCATTTAGGAAATTAGACTTTTCTTGAGCATCAGATGTCAGCTGCTCCATTTGATCTCACATGGGGACAATGTCACTTTTGTTCTTTATCCGACTTCCCACATATCTGAAGAACAACTTTTTGTTATCCTTGATTTCAGTGGTTAGCTTGAGTTTGGTTACTGCTTTGGCTTTTCTGGACCACTCCATAAAGGTATGGGCTAGTGCTGAGTAATCTTCCTTGATGATGATTCTAGTTTTCTATCTGGTGTAGGCCTCTCTTTTAAGTTTCAAGAGACCCAGAAGTTCCCTGTTGAGCCAAGTTTTCTTCCCTGCCCTCTGACTGCATGTCCTGCAACTAAATTGATACACTTACAGTGCTGACAGTACAGCAGCTCTTCTAAGAGTCTCAAGTTCAATCTGTCTGGGCCCGCAGTCTTATGGATGTCAGGCCTCTCAAGGTGTTCTCTCACTTGATCTAAGTCAATTGTGGGCCCATCTCCCAAGTCCTAGATGATTTGCATTATGGTTTGCATCACTTCCCTTGCACTTTGAAGATTTAATTCTTCAGCAACAACTATTCTTCATGGGCTCCCTTTCCCAGGGGACCATGGTCCCTTAGTGCCTGACTGACCAACCTCCCAAGTTTGTTTATTTTACCAACCTCCCAAAGTCAGCCTTTCCAAAGTTGAGGATTTTTGTTTTGCTGAAGGATTCATATGCAAATGAGGCACAGAGCAACCTGGTCCAGCTTCACCTTATGTGGCATGTCTGCACATGCAAGTGTGTATAGGTACTATGGCAAAAATAGCAACAGCACAAATTTGTGCCACTGCCTTTTGCCAC
This sequence comes from Caiman crocodilus, assembly GCA_030014935.1. Lineage (NCBI taxonomy): Eukaryota > Metazoa > Chordata > Crocodylia > Alligatoridae > Caiman > Caiman crocodilus. The sequence continues at coordinate 37,673,794 of JAGPOW010003642.1, forward strand.
TGCATATTCCCCTGCATGCAGGGCTGGTGTGAGGCAAATTGTTCTGTGTGGGGTAGGGAATGATGAGACCAGCTCTGGTGCTGGACCCAAAAGCCTTACATGGGGCCCTGGGGGTCTCCCAGGCAGCCGTGGTGATCACTGATTCTTTCACTGTCATATATCACCATGACTTGAAAAAGATTGTGGTGAGGGGACTGTGAGTAATGGACACTACTATATGTAGTATTTGAATGGGTTGAACCACCCAGTCTCTCCCATCAGGCAAGGGAAATACCATGGCCACCAAGGTGGTTTTCCTACTGACTTGGGAAAACCATGAATGTGATAGAGGATAGTACCTTAACCAAGGTAATGCATAGTTAGCTTCCCACTTTCACTTCCAGTGGGAAGATCGTGGCTATATACCAACTTTATGGAAATGGGAGACTCTTCCCTAGCTAGCTCCTTTGGCCATATGGAGTGAACCTGAGATGTCAGACTTGTTCTCAGAACAACTGACTGGTATTTGCCAAACCTCCCAATAAGCAGTAATGTTCTTCTCAAACTTGTTACATGCTTTATCCAGTAAATTTAAGCTTATAACAGTGATGAATAAACATTCAAACTGTGTTTCCAATAAAGATGCTGTGCTATATATGGTCCAAGAATTAATTCTTAACAAATTCATCTTCCCTAGTGGAAAGCTGAAGTGTGTAAGATCACTTCCACATATTCTCTATAATGACTGGAACATTGTCATAGCTGGGCACAAACTATCCAGGAAGGACAGGCAGGAAAGAGAAGGAGGAGTATGACGAGGAGGAGGAGGTGTTGTACATTATGTAAAAGAGCTATATGATTGCTCAGAGCTCCAGTATGAAATTGGAGATAGGCCTGTTGAAAGTCTCTGAGTTAAGATTAAAGGAGAGAGCAAAAAGTAAGCAAGTGATGTCATGATAGGTGTCTGCTATCGACCACCAGACCAGGAGGATGAGATAGATGAGGCTTCTTCAGACAACCAGTGGAAGTTTCCAGTTCATAGGCCCTGGTTCTCATGGGGAACTTCAGTCACCCTGGCATCTGCTAGGAGAGCACAGGCAACCCAGGAAATTTTTGGAATGTTGGAGACACTTTCTGGTACAAGTGTTGGAGAGACCACTTAGGGGCTATGCTGTTCCTGACCTGCTCTTCACAAACAGGGAAAAATTGATGGGGGATGATGGCAACCTGGGCAGCAGTGACCACAAGATGATTCAAAGGAAAGTAAGAAAGGAGAGCAGCAGAGTATGGACTTCAGATTTCAGAAAAGCAGACTTTGACTTCCTCAGGAAACTGATTGGCAGGATCCTCTGGCAGGGCATCCTGAGGGGGAAAGGAGTCCAGGAGAGCGGACTGTATTTTAAAAGAACAGGAATAAGATTCAGGGATAATACATTATAATGTGAAGGAAGAAAAGTAAATATGGCAAATGACCAGCTTGGCTTAGTACAGACCTCTCTGGTGAGTTTAAACACAAAAAGGAAACCTGCAAGAAATAGAAGCTTCAAAAGATACTAGGGAGGAATATAAGAATATTGTTCAGGCATGCAGGAATGAAATCAGGAAGGCCAAAGCACAATTGCAGTTGCAGCTTGTGAGATATATGAAAAGTAACTAGAAGAGTTTATATAAGTGTCACAGTGGGATCCTACAAGAGGGCTGTGATGTCCTGAAGGCCCTCTACCCGTGCCAAGTCCGGCCCAAGGCACCCTCAATTCTCTCCTGCCACGACTTTGATAAGTATATAGGGAAGGCTGCTTTTATACTGCCCTGAGCCCGGTATATTGGGACATCTGTCCCCGTGATCTCTCGATCCCACCGGGGTGTCTCCCTGTGAGCTGGGTGCCTTCCAGGCACCCTGGCTTTAGGGCCTCACGTGTGTACCAGATGTTGGTGTGTCTAACTACATGCCTGCTCTCTTGAGCCTTCTATGAAAATGCCCCTCCTGGGCTTTCTATGACAATGCCCCTCCTGGGCTCTCTCCGGGCCCTCTCCTGGGACTTCTTACTCAATAGTGTCCCCTCTCTAGGGACTTCTCATCAGTGCCCCTCTCTCTAGGGCTTCTCTTAACGAGCCCCCAGTCCTCTTGGCCCACCATACGGCTACCCTCTTCTAAGGCCGGGCGTACCGTGTCACTATCCCTGTTTGGATCGGGGACCATCACAGCACTTGCCCTTATCTAGGAGGCGTCATGCTGCTAACCCCTGTCTCTCCTGTGGTCCACCGCAGCATCCAGCCTCTGGCCGGGGTTTAATGCTGCACTAGCCTCTGACCAGTCTCATGGTGTCCATCCTGGGCTTCTCACAACGGTGCCCCTTGTGGGCTCTTTAAAATGCTGCCCCCCCTGTCTAGGGCTTCTCCACATGTCACCCCTTGTGGGCTTCTCAAAATGGCGCTCCCCGCTCTCGGCTCACCGTGCCCCCACAGGGCTCCTCAATAATGCTGCCCCTCATGGGCCTTCTCAATGCTGCCCCTTTTTGGGCTTGGGGTCTCCACACCCCTTGCTGCTGCGCCCTCACTGGTGCTCTGCTGCGCCTTCTCTGGGGCTAGGGCCCCCACACTCCTGTGGGTCCATATGAGTATATTGCGCCCACTCTGGCACTTATAAAAAACACTGCGCCCCCATGGGCGCTGGGATACTCACACTTCTGGGGCTCCCACTGAGGTTACTGCACCCCACTGGTGCCAGGATCCCCACCTTACTATGGGTCTCCCCAAGGATATCGTGCCCCTTCCTGGGTGCTAGGGCCCCACACCCTGTGGGCCCTTATGAGGCCTCCTTCTTCCCCTACAGCCTCGCCCAAACTACCAGTCATACCTAACAGCAACAACATAAACACAAGCCTCTGGCTATAACATAAACGTAAGGCACCCAGCCACAACAACATAAGTTTCCTGGCTATGCCATAATATCCTTGCTCCAGCCTCTGGAGCGCTTGTGAGCTGCACTCACATTGTGTGTCTCTCTCAGAGCTCCTGCCCCTCTGGCTGCTGGCTGGGAACTCCCAGCCTGACTCTGGCTCTGGGCTTTATAGGGCCAAGCCCTGCCCCCTAGGTCAGCTGACTCTCATCAGTTGCCTCAGCAACCCTCAGCTGTGCTGCTTGACCAAACTGCCAGGGCTTTCCCCAGCAGTTTCCATACACAAGAAGCGGTGGAGCAAGGTGCGCCATGACAATAAGCATGTCAGCAACAAGAGGAAGGTCAGGAAACATGTGGGTCCTTACTGAATGAGGGAGGCAACCTAGTGACAGATGATGAGGAAAAAGCTGAAGTACTCAATGCCTTCATATTGCTCCCAAACTGCTACACCAGACAGCACACTTTGGGCAAAAGGTGAATAGCTTTCAGTGGTGAAAGAACAGGTTAGGGACTATTTAGAAAATCTGGACATGTACAAGTCAATGACACTGGATACAATGCATTTGAGGCTGCTAAGGGAGTTGGCTGATATGACTGGAAAGCTGCTGGCCATTATCTTTAAAATACTCATGGTGATTGAGGGAGGTCCTGGATGACTGTAAAAGGACAGATATAGTGTCCATCTTTAAGAGAGGGAAGGAGGATCCAGGGAATTACAGATCAATCAGCCTTGCCTCAGTCCCCAGAAAAATCATGGAGCACGTTCTCATGGAATCCATTTCTAAGCACTTAGAGGAGATGAAAGTGATCAGAAACAGTCAACATGGATTCACCAGGAGCAGGTCATATGTGACCAACCTGAGTGCATTCTTTGATGACATAACTGTCTTTGTTGATTCATGGAAAGCAGCGGATGTGATATAGCTTGACATTAGCGTGCACACCTTGGAGCAGACAGAGGGATAGTACAGCTAGCCCTGAGATGCCCATGCAGTCACCACTAGCACGGAACTGATGATGGAGCTGTGAGCCCAGTGCACCTGTTTGCAGTCTGCTCACTGCTTGCTGAAGCAGCCCAGAGCCCAGACAGGCTACAAACAGGTGCGCTGGACTCCAGAACCCTGCTATCACCTTTGTGCCAGGAGTGGGGGAGACCAGGGCTGCACTGCCTCAGGCCCCTCCCCCATTGCCTGTTCCATTGTGCGGGTGCACACACTGGAACAGAGCTGATGCTGGAGCCCAGAGCCCGACACAGCTCTTTGGAGCCTCCTGGCTGCAGCCGGCCCAGGGTCTGAGGAGCTGCTGCCAGCCAGGAGCCTGGGCTGCTCCCAGCAAGACAGCTGCAAGCCCTGCTGAGAGCAGCTCAGGCTCCCGGGGCTGTCAGTGGCATGCCAAGCAAAATGGCCTCACATACCATGCTTGGCATGCATGTCAGGGGTTGCCGACCCCTGTTTTAAACACTAGTATGCTTTTTGTAGTGACAACAGTGCACATAGACCTTTGGTCTTAGTTGAAAAACAGAGAGGTTAAGGAGAAATTTTGTATTTTACTGATAACTGGCACATCTATTTTGTAGAATGATGATACTGAAATCTGTAAAAAAAAATGAATTCTATCAATAGCCTTGAAAAATACTTTATGCTGAATAATTCCATGACTAAAAAAAAAGAAATTGCAATATAGCAAAAAATATTTTTAACATTATCAAATTCCTCAAACATAATTCCAGAAGAAGAAATCCTGTGAAATATATTAATATATTAAGCAAAACTTCTTATTTCAAGTCCTTATAACTTTTCCTCCCTGTGGAACAATTCATATTTATTTAAAGCTTCATTTGAAAATTTAATACAAAGCTTTCTACAGCTTTCTGACAGAACTGCTAATTTCTCAAATTTAGGGGAGCCTGACACCATCCTCAGAGAATATCACCTACTGGGACTGGTGTGTTTGATAGTCTAGAGTACTCATTAAAAAGAAATTTGAATCAGACTTTGTTTATCCCTTACTACATGAGTAGAGAGGTGGTTAGACACGTTAGCATAGTTTTAATGTCTGGATGCTACTTAGCATGGGTTACACACTTTAACGTGTGGATCCTCCTGTTTTAAGTGCCTTTATGATAGTTTAGAGGTGAATTACGGGTGCCGATACACATACTCTAGGGTGGAGAGGGGTGCATTTTAATTGGAGCAGCTCTCAGGAGCTGCTCTAGTTAAAACACCACAGTGTCTTGTGTACTTAGCACACCACATTTCAAAATGGCCACAGAGGTGCTTTAACTAAAGTTCATTCAGCAAGCTTTAGTTAAAAACCCCACTGCCATTTTGAAATGTGAGACACAAAATACATGAGATGCTGCAGCACACTGGATCACGCTAATTAAAGCAGGATGCTAATCAGAACACATCAGAGCACACTATGACCTGAGAATCAAAATTGTTCAGAGACATGCATTGTTACAGGGAACAACCTAATGTTCAGAATCTAGGAACAGACTAGGACAAAGAAAAGAGAAACATTCAAGGGGAAGGGGTGCTACTAAGGCAGATAAGTAGATCGATTAGATTAATTAATATGAACAATGAGTTAACAACTGGAGGGACACTGGAGTACACAACCAATCCAAGAAATGGAAGAAAAATCATTATCCCTGTTGAGATCAAGGTTAATATAGTCTGAGGAATAGCCAGCACAGGTTTGTTGGGGATAGATCTTTCTTGACCAATCTCATTTCCTTTTACAACCAAGTGACCTATCACCTGGAAAAGGGGGAAGAGATTGATGTCATATATCTTGACTTCAAAAAAGCCTTTGATGTGGTATCCCATGATCATCTCCTGGCAAAACTGGCCAAGTGTGGCCTGGGGTCCACAACAATCCACTGGCTGGGAAATTGGCTCTGTGGTCGGACCCAGAGGGTGGTAGTCGATGGAAGTCAATCATCATGGTGCCCTGTGACAACTGGAGTCCCCCAAGGCTCTGTCCTGGGACCCATATTGTTCAACATCTTCAATAATGATGTGAACATTGGGGTCAGAAGCAGACTGGCCAAGTTCACCGATTACACCAAACTGTGGGACAAAGCATCCACACCTGAAGACAGGAGGGCGATCCAGGCTGACCCAGACAGGTTCAGTAAATGGTCAGATGAGAATCCGATGGTATTTAACACTGAAAAATGCAAGGTTCTCCACCTTGGGAGGAAAAACCTGCAGCACCCTTATAGGCTTGGCAATGCTACGCTGGCTAGCATTATGGAAGAAAGAGACTTGGGGGTCATCATTGACCACAAGATGAACATGAGCCTGCAGTGCAATGCTGTGGCTAATAAAGCGACCAAAATGCTGGCTTGCATCCACAAATGCTTCTCAAGCAAATCCCAGGATGTCATTCTCCCATTGTACTTGGCCTTGGTGAGGTCACAACTGGAGTACTGCATCCAATTTTGGGCCTCACAATTCAAAAAGGATGTGGAGAAGCTTGAGAGAGTCCAGAGAAGAGCCATGCGCATGATCAGAGGTCAGGAAAACAGACCCTACAATGATAGGTTGAGAGCTATGGGGCTTTGTAGCCTGGAAAAGCACAGGCTCAGGGGTGATCTGATGGCCACCTATATATAAGTCTATCAGAGGTGACCACCAGTATCTGAGGGAACATTTGTTCCCCAGAGCACCCCAAGGGATGATGAGGTTGAATGGTTATAAAATACTGCAAGACCATTTCAGGCTTAACATAAGGATGATTTCTTCTCTATCCGAGCCCCCAGGGTCTGGAATAGTCTGCCACTGGAAGTGGTTCAAGCATCTACATTGAGCACCTTCAAGAGAAATTTGGATGTTTATCTTGCTGATATCCTATGACCCCAGCTGACTTCCTGTCCCTGAGGCAAGGGGCTGGATTCAATGATCTTCTGAGGTCTGTTCCAGCCCTACTGTCTATGAATTCTATGAAATCTATAAGATAGACTATTAGTTAAAATCAGCTATTAGGTTGAATCAGCTATTCTATAAAAGTCCAAAAAGCCCCAGTAAAGCATGCAATCTATACAGATTTTGGGTGCACTAGATCAAACTGATATGATGCCTCTTCTAAGATTGCATGATATAGGGGTGCACTGAGGTGAAAATAAAGTGCTGGTTTTTTTTAATTTCACATCTGCGAGCAGCCATACCATCTATTCTTATAAAATAGCACATCATGCAATATTTTCTGTAACTTCCAAAAACATGTGTTACAGCAAATTTAGTCCTGAAGCACAATCTATGAGGAAAAACTTAGATTTCACATTAATTAAAATTCCCTTCTTTCCTGTTATCCTCATCTCTGCTACCCTGAAATTATTGTAATTGGGACTTATTTTTTTTAGGTGGGACTTTTTTTTTGGTGATAGCTTTCAAAATGAGTGGGTACAGGCAGTATAAGCATACTCAGAGTGCTTGTAGATAAATAAAGGGAGTAGTCACAAGCATGGCCTTAGGAAGAAGCCAACATACAACTTCTTTTAGGTACCATATTCATCAAAAGTATCAGTGTGGATATCTTAACTAGGAAACTAGCTGCTGTTTACTCCTGCTTATTATTTGAAGCAGGAACTTATGTACATTGTTATAAATAAACAGGGTTGCACCAAACAATTTGTTGAATTAATCTTTTTTGGTAAGCTAAGAAACACAGCAAATGTCCAAACAATGGCTACTATTCAAGGGGAAAGGGCAAAAATATCCTGATACAAGTGTCTGCAATTACTTACTTAAGCCGTTGCTACTGCTGCTCTTTTGACTTCAGTCTTTAGTGCACTCTTCCCAGTAGTATATTTTCCTAAGCCCACTTAACCAAGGGGAAGGGATGGAACATAGTTCTTAGTGTCCTCCAAAGTGTATGTGGAGGGGGAAGAGAGGTGGCAGGAGAAGCCTTCACTTGCCTGCTTTAGGTCTAGGGAAAATGGGAGCAAGTTTGGGTTATGCAAATTCTCACAATCTCACATTGCTGGTTTATCAGTTTCCTTATAAACTTTAGACTTTTTTTCTGAACTGGTTAGAGCAGGTCACCATATGGCTTTCTTGAACTGTATCTACTACTTCTCAATTCTGAGATATTTTTTTCCCAATCCACCTCAGAATTGCCCTCACCTGTTTTGTTTTGTGTGTTCTTTCTTTTTCTTTCACCAACTTAAATGCTTCTTCATTTCTGTCTCTCTAGCCAGATTTCTTTCTTTCTTTTTTATTAGAATATTCCTTCATAATACATCTTACTTCATATAAAAGTTCTAAATAGGAAATATTTCTCTGTCATTTATATGCCTCAATACCTTTACTCTTGAGTGTGGTTAGCAATCAATCAATTCTGTCTTTTACTCCACCTCCTTCAAGAGTTACTTCAGCTACTATGTGTACACTAAAGGTTGCTTGGTTCTACGCTGATAATTTTCAGAAAAATGACTTTCTAGTTCTAATGCATTTACTACTACAGTACTTCATGTTTTCTCTCCAACCACCCCTCTGAGTCTAATGACAGACCCCTACACTCATTTTGATAATGGCTTCTACTACTGCTACTGCTATCATCTGTGCTGTGATCAAACTGTCAGTTGTTTTTCTCCTCTTGACTTTGTTAGAAGATATAGTATTTTCAGTAAGTTTTCTGAGTTTTCCGAGTGGGATATTCAATATAGGACCTGCATGAATTGTCTGAAACATTTCTTTTTTAACTTTACTGCTGTCAGTCTTTGTCTCCTAAACAGATTTTGATCTAACAAAGGCCCTATATCCAGAGAGTTTTCACAACAGAGGAGATGAATCCCACTGAACTACCTGTAAAAGAAACACATCAAGGACCTAAGTGTCTGGTCTATCCAGCAATCACAAGTCCAAACACAGCCTATGATAATCTGATCTTCCATCAAAATTCCCACTGTAAATGTCTCTATACACAGTAAACAGATGGCACAACCCCAAAATGAGTGAGTGTCACAATTCATTTTTACATTTATCGTCTCCCCCGCTAGGTGTATTATGGAGACAGGCTTTGCAAATTCAAAATTATTTTAAAAAAATATTTTCAATTAGGTTTTTAATGTGTGCCACATGGATCTACATAATCATTGGGTTGAAACGGACATCAAGAATCATCTAACTCCCTGCACAGATCCTTACACCTATTTGAGACAGATATCTATCCAGCAAGTTTTGAAAACCTCTTTGTAAAAGATTTCCTAGCTTTCCTAGCCAGTATAACTGTCCTACTATTTCTACCAGTGCTATGGCAAGAAAGTTTGGTATCTGGGACAAAACCTGCAGTGGCAGCCCAGACTCACCCCATGCACAAATCTAGGGGGCACACGCCTGCTTATGCTTGCCCAGGAATGCACACGGAGGCAGGAGCCACCCTCCCCCTGTCCCCGCACCCTGCCCTAAATAAGACACTCTAGGCTCCACCCCATGCCCCACCCCAGCTAGGCAGCACCTGTTGGCACCCCTCCATTTTGGCATCTGGGGCAGTTGCACCGCTTGCCCCACCCCCTTGCGACAGCACTGGCTGCTACAGTAAGAAACATTTTAATAAAAATTGGTTGTGTGCATTTTAAACCCACTGGCTCATCCCCTATCCTCTGTGGCAAGGGAAGACAGTTTTTCTCCTTTCTCCTCAAATGTTTGAAAAAAAAAAGCTAATTACAACATCCTTTTTTCCCCTTGAGTCCAAACTAAACATGTCTAGTTGTAACAACTTTTCCTTGTCCAGCTTGTATCCCATTTTTTAAAATCATCTTTATTGCTTACAGTTGGATTCTATACAGTTTCTCTACAGCCTTCTTAAAATGTGGTACCCAGAACTGATACAATACTAGACACAACTGGTTGTGCTCTAACAGTCCATCCTACTTAAGATGTGCAATCAGCACGAGGCACCTCACTGATGAGAACAGTTCAGTATTGATCCAGTCCTAAATGTCTGATGACTCTAAATAATACAGAACATAGAGTAATTGAGAAAACACTGTCACTCCAATCCCTGTTTTCCTACATCCAAGTCTGAAGCAAAACAGGGGTCAGTCTCTTCAGTACTTTTCATAAGCCCCTATTGCCTTCCCCTCCATCATCTGCCCTGTTAAGTCTTGAAAAGACTGGCCTCTAGTCATTATTTCAGGCTATAGCTTCTAAGAAGTTTAAATCTGTCTAATACAGTTCTAATGATAGTTATGTACAATTACTTAAGGAATATCAGTCTGTAAACCAGTATTTTGAAGGCTTGTGATTTAAAAAAATGGCCACCTGGGATAATCATTGCTATAGGGAAAGGTCGAGCTTGTAGGATTTTTTTCCCCAGTGACACTTGTAGAATCAGAAAGGTCAATTAACTGAAAACAAGACATTCTGTGGAAATGTGTAGATGTGTAGCTTTCTACAAATACTCAAAAAAGAATATAGGCAAATTTCCATTAGAAACGTATCTACTTTCTTACAGCTCACCTATCTGACTAATACACAGCCCAAAAACACATGGTTTGAAGAGAATCTCATCATCAGTGATCCTGGTCATTTCTAATTTAAAAAAAAATCGCCAATTTTTCAGAGCTAGCTAGCTAGATAAATAGATAGATTACTGGCATTTCATTTTAATCATGGAAAAATGTGGATTTGGGATTCCTTTCTTTAATCTGAAAATTAGTTTTCTTTTTAAAATCAGAGAAAACCACAATCCCTGCTCATCATATAAACTGCCTTAGAGTTGGGGATTCCAAAGCTTCCAGACTCTTAGGACTCAGTTGCCAGCTGCAGAGCTTCCTGCTTCAAGATTTGAATAGTGTAGGACTTAGCTGGCTGGGAAGTATCACAGCCCAGTGGTTTGAGGTCCTAGAATAGTCTTAGATGTGTGGCTATTATCTAGGGGCTGCATATACCCAGTAGGGGTGGGCAAAGCGAGCCCTATTTGATTTGGATTCAGATTTGACCGGAATCACGAACAGCAATTTGATTAATTGATTCAGATCACTGTCCCTGATTCAATTTGGTCTAATCCAAAGATTTAATGCTGACTCGAAGAATCAGTGATTTGGACCCAGACACAGCTTTAAAAGTTATTTTCTACATACCTTTAGATAGCAGGCGTGGCTGGTGAATGCTGTGATGCTGAGGTGCATGGAGCATCATCCCACAGGAGTGCGGGGTCCCTCCACAGGCTTGGTAGTGAATTTGGAAGTGGACCAGAAGTACCACTTCCAGATCTGTCAGGGAGCACATGAGGGCCCCCCTTGTGCCCTGCCAGCTCAGTTATCAGCCAGAGGGGGACTCTGGGTGCCCCCGCAGACCCAGGAGGTACCAGTCACCAAACCAAGAGATGCTGCGGGGGGACAGTGCACTCCCTGGCAGATCCATAAGTGGACCAGTAGTGCTTCTGGTCCACTTCCAGGTCTGCTGCCAAGCATGCTGGGAAACCCCCCATGTTTCTATGGGATGCTTCATGTGCCCCAGCATCATGGTACTCACAAGCCCCTGCTATCTAGGAGTATGTAGAAAAAAAACATTTAAAGCTGTGTCTATGTCTGAATCTCTGAATTGATTTGAAGGGTTATGATTTGATTCAGAGAGATTAAAAGGTCCTCTGATTCACTTTGGACACCAGACTGGGCCGAATCCCCACCAGATTGAATCATGGACTGAAGCTTTGTACAGCCAGAATACCCAGCAACTGCTGATTGTCAAGACCGTATCACTTTATCTCAGTCAGCACCTACTCTATGCTGGGGATTACATTCTGTTTTGTGTCTGTTTCCTAAACAAAAGTTTTATGGAATTTCTGTTGGAAAATTTCCATCAGAACTAAATATTGAGGTTTTCTGCACATTTATAGCAGCATACCAAGTAGTGTGGGCAATGAGATACTGAACAAAAGTCAAAGAATGAGCAGCTGCTTCCACACAACCATCAACTTAGTGGTAATGATGTTGATACAGCTGGTCTGACTTCTTTGCAACAAAGACACTTCTCTTGACAAAGTACATTGGAAAGAGGAGAGTATTTCCTCCATTTGTAGCATCCTGCTGGCTCCTGAACAGATTGCCACCCTTCACTATTGTACCTTCTCATCATCACCATCACTCATGGGTTCCCACAGTGGTGTGCTCATCTGTGATGATTACACATTAACTGATATTTCAGAGGAATCCTCTCCAGATTTAATACAGCCTCTCTGCCTGCAACCAGACTATGTCAAATACTTTGCTGGTTGTCTAGTCCTTACTCCACAGTTGTTAAAATTATATTTGAATTTCTGGGCTCCAGATCTCTGAGTATTGTGACCAACACTGAAGCTTGATGCTAGTCTCTTCCCCATGTATTGGTCAGCTCTTACCTTCACGATAATGACAGCTCTTCAAAGAACATATTTTTTATTTTGGTGACTAAGACCATTTCTGCTCCTGACAGAAATCGTGCTTATCCCAGTACAGAAAAAAAGAGACAAATGATCTTTCTCAAGGACTGTGTTGACCTTGTGAAATTGTATAAAGTTATGATAATAATGTGAAACATATAGAATGTCAAATATTGGGGAAAAAAGAAATGGCTCCAGTTATACAATTGACAGGAACAATCAGGTCGATAGCCTTGGCTAGTGATAGCCTCAAAAAAATAGGTTAAAACACCTTAATTAGAATTTTAAAATAATGGTAACTGTGCACAGAGACTGGCTCAGAGACAGCACTCTTGCCTACATAGAAACCATTCAAATGGTTTCTGCTACCCTTCCTAAATATGTGGGGTAGCTTACTATTAGTTTTTTTAAATGGTGCTGAAACACAACAGCTCCCACTGAAATCAGGAAAGACTCCTATTTTTAAAGGGGAAAAAAAGTCTTGGTTCTACACTTAATTAGCAAACCTCAGGGTTTGGGAAACCTAACATTACAGTGTCACAGTAGGGAAGAGATTCCCAGTGTGAAAAGATTAACAATAAAAAGGGGGAGGGAAGTATATGGAGAAGTAAAGTAGGGTGTGTGTGCATGTAATAAAGACAGTGGCAATGCAGCCATTGATTTAGGCAAAAACCTAAATAGTACATTATTCAAGTCCATATGATAGGTGCCCTGTGGTCTGAGTAATTTAGCTGATGAATTTCTTAAGTGCTAGTAGTCATTTTTGAAAAGACACAAGTAGAATTAAAAAAGAAAAAAATGAAGTACCAATTTGTAAAATAAGAAAAGAGAGAGAGAGAGAGAAAGGTAATGCAGCTATTCAACACCTAGTAAATTTAATTTTAATCTCAAGTGGTGAAAATATTAAAGAAAGTAGTATGGCAAAAAAATGAAAGCACATGGTAGATAGTGGAAGCAAAAATAATCTACCCCATTATCATAAAATAGTAGGGAGAATTATAAAATGAACAAATAAATCTTTTTCTGCTTCTAATACCTAAGGTTCTAGTGCTTAATTATCACTGTTGGCTACTAAATCTTAGAAGACAAATGTGAAAAATGACTAGATATAGTTAAAAATATGATATACTGTTTTCTGATAACTTAATTGAAAGATTAATTCAAACTGCCTTGAATAGAAGAACTGCTCTGAATAATAATAACATTTTGTCATTTGCATCAAAACTGGATCTACATAGAAGTTAATAACAAGATAACAATATATTAGTTTCAAGTCTCCTTTTTGTTACATGCAGCTTTTTCAAATCTTTGAGGAGCAGTAGTTAAACGTTAGTTAGCATTTGCAGATGGTTATAACCTTGACTTTTCCCCACAAACAGAAGTAGAAACAGCAGCAGAAAAATAACAGAATGGACTCAAAGCCAGGTTTTTAACGGTATTTGTGCATCTAAAAGATGACAATCACCGGGGTTTTTTAAATCACCTAACTCAGGGGCAGGCAATTATTTCAGCTGGAGGGCCATTTCATGAGTTTTGGTGAGCTGTCAAGGGCTGCAAAGGTGGCCCCGCCCCTTGACAGTTGCCCTGTTCCCTGGTTGCCATGTTGGTACTGTAAGTCCTGCCACCTAACCCCTGACCTTCATCACCAGAAGTCCCTGCCCTTGCCCTGGAATTACTCCTTTTGGGAAGGGTGTTTGAAAAATATTGGTACAGTTGATCTGTGGATGTTGTAGACATGTGGCTGCATACACACACTATTTTAGCATTTAGCAAAATGTTGCCACCTTCCATCACTGGTATAGGAAGGGGGGAACTGAGTTTTGAGCCTACTGCAGGTACATGTGAAGACACATTCATTTTCTCTCTATAGTACTCAAGGGACCACAATAAGACTTGATCAGTTAAGATGACAAATCATGTATCAAGGAAAAATAATCTTAACTTAGCAACTATCAAGGATTTATTGGCACACTTGGCATAATATAAAAATATATTGTGAGAAAAAGGATGGATTTTCAGAGAGCAGAACCTGTGTAATAGATTTGCATTTTCTGTGATACTAAATGTACATTTCTCCAGGGCCTTTTTGTACGCCAACCTGAGTCAGTCAATGTGAGGTGTTGTTGGAACAAGGGAGAGAAATCTATTGCCCTTTTTCCACAAGGGATGAAGATTATAAAATGGTCTCTGGTGTGAAATCCTAATCATGCTCAAACTACTGAGGATTCTGTCGGGTGAGAATTTTACCCCCAGAGAGATTTCACATATTGTGCCATGTTCCAGGGTGAGAAGACCATGGATTCTCCCTCATGCCCTAACTCCAGCCTAGCCTTTTATTAACCAGTCTGAGTACCAATGGTGGGTAATGAGCAAAGTATTTTTTCAAAGTTCCTACACAAGCATATTTTGCAGGAAAAAGGATAATACAACCTCTCTCATTATCATATTTGTTGTCACCAGGTATAAACTAACTATCAGAGCCTGAAGATGCAGTTGGTTTGGAATTTGTCAACTGAACAATTTTCTATTCAAATGTTTGCTCAGATTCAGAGTAGGTTTCCTGGTCAAAATGAGAGAATGGTAAACCAATATTCCAACTCTGAATATCTAGTGGTGCAATAAGCACACTTAGCTGAGATATGTGAATTCGAATCTTGCTTGGTTATGAGCAAATATTTGAATTTAACTCCCTCTAATAAAATTATGCATATCACAAACACTGATACATTTTTTTCTCATAAATAGTAGGTCACAAAAAATAGGGTTTGGCATAAGCCCATTAAGTTTATACTTTGTTATTATATGATTGTTCTCCCACAAAAGGGATAGATACCATATCTATTCGTAACCCTGGGGCAAATTTACCAGAATGTTTAGAGGTGAAGAAAAAAATCAGACTAGATTACCAAAATTTCACTGATTTAGTGCAGGGGGACCATACCTTCCCCTCACAAGCTGTGCCAAAGCAGCTGCTTGTGTATACAATTAAATATTAACTGGGCAAGAGAAGTGAGAGGATGACCATGCAGCTCAAGGTTAAGGTAGTCTTCCATAAGGTGGGATGCACAGGGGCTTAAAGATGGACTCCCCATTTATCAATTTGTATACTGACCTGGGGTCTCTACAGACATTCAAAAGGCCTGAGCCTGAATTGTTTCAACCTTCGCAGGTTAGTTTAACCTGGCTAGGCTGAAGCGGTTTCCAACCATACTGACAATGCCTCTGGACTGAGGAAATCCAGTGGCTCAGGCTGGAAGCTGGGGGGCACTAGGGCAGCCCTCCCTACCCTTCCATAATGCAGAGCTGGCAAGGAAGGGGAGGGATCTGCTGCCAGGCTCCAGCAGACCTCTGATTAATAAGGGGTGTGAACCCCCACCCTGCCTGCAGTCCCAGGCTTTTCCTCACTTGCTGCTGGATGGCCAGGAGTTTTGCCAGCCTGCAGCCCTGGGCTAGCACTCTGAGGCAAGGGGGGTGGAATACAATGCATGCATCTGTTGATGACATGGTGCTTTTCACTCTCCCTTCCTGCTTCTGTTTACAGTCTGCAACAAACTGATAGGAGAGCAAGCTGGGCAGAGAAGGGAGCTGATAACAGTGTTTATCACTCTTATCTCAGTGTTTATTGTATCATTAAGAAAACAGAGAAACGTTCACAGCTATCTGTTAATTCAGCATGGACATAGCACGCAGTCTGCTAGCTAATACACAGATACCTTCAATACAAAGTAGAGGGGAGGGAGGAATTCCTGCTTATCAGGGAGTGGTGAAGTGGAGCAAACAGCTCTTAAACAGATTTTCTAAGGAAGGACATTAAGCTACCTGTTGAATAGCTCCAAAAAGCCTGTTTGCCTCCGTCATCTCCCACAGCAGGGACTATAGCCAGCATGTGGTATGCTACCTAAAGTTGAGGTGTCTGTGAGGGATGGGGGAATGCCTGCTTAGAGTGTATGTGTGTGTGTGGGGGGGATGGCACAGAAGCCAGGGAGATGCCTGCAGAGACTGCCGAATTCCAGCGAGGCAGCGGAGGGGAGGGGCCAGCCCTGCTGTGGAGCACAGCGCCTCACCCAGCCAGAAAGCATGCCAAGATACTGGGGAAATCTAGTTTATCTTAAACCAGCAAGGGGTCTTGGACAGATATTGCATAAAACGCTTGGAGCCAAATCAGTTAAGTCTGATGCTACGTTCAACCAGATTTATCTCAAACTGGTTTCAGCCACTTGCAAACAGGTTTATGTGCACTGAACAGCTGGTCTGTTACACATTTAATCCATTTTCTGATCACTTAAACTGGTTTGTGTGTAATATCCAACCCTGGTGTTGCAGTTACTTATGTTGTTACTGTCCTACTATACCTCCCTGTTCTTTCCCACCACTGTTTTTGTGAAGGAACAATTTAAGCAATCTCATATTTAGGTAGTCAGTTATGTGAAATAACAGTGGGATTGGTGGTATGTTATCATTATTAAATGTTAAATAGGACTACTTTTCTTAGTGTAGAAATGTAACAAACTCAAACAAAGGCAAATTTAGTAGTACAGGAAATCTCAAGTGACCAATTTTAACCTGGAGCTGAAACTTGAGTCTCAAAAGCGTAAGCAATGATAGGTACCATTTCATTTTCAATTAGCTTGAAGACTGTTATTTCTTGGAAGCAATATTGAGTAAACCTAAAATCTTAAGATTAAATCTTTTGCTTGCAAAGATAGTCCAAAATAGCATTGCAACAATAGCACTTTAATCTCCTTTAATCAATCTTTCAACCATCTAAAACTGAATTAAGTTTGTATAGCTTAGTTTTTGATCAGGCTGCTTGTTTAGGTCCATTACGTTTATAATTTGTTATTATATGCTTGTTCTCCCATAAAAGTGATTATAGTTCATTCTACAAAAAACTTCTTCAAAGTAGTACTAACCTTTCAAAAGATGACTGCTTACTAATTACATTTCAGTTTTGAGGCACATAGCATGTACCTTAGACAGACGTTTGTGTGTGTACAAAACAAACCTTCACGTAGATTTTTGTAATATGTATTATGAAACAATCCTTAAACATATAGGCTGTGACAGTTTAAGGACTATCATATCCTTAAACTGGTGGTTGTTTTCTTTGTTTTGATTTTGTAAATACCGGTACAGTTGCATACTAACAAATCTGATCATCTGCTTACTAGCACAACCCTGCATGTAGCAAAGTGATATGAGGGTCATCAACATCCATCAGCCACTGACTAGCTTTACCCAAAAAGGAAATGCGGACTACTGGTAGAAACAGTGGCTGCTTGCAGATGTTAAAAAAGAAAGAAAGAAAGAAATGTTTTACTTGAAACTCAGCACACTCCCATGCTGTGACCAGCACATGCCCAGACAAGGCAATGCATTAGTTGGGCCTGGCTCACCCAATACCTGTATGGATCAGACATTTTAGTAGGGATTTTTTGGTGCTTTTCTCTAATAGCTGATTGAATCAGCTTTAGCTAAAAGTACCAAAAAGCCCCACTGAAGCCCCACTGAAGCACCATATACACATGCTGTGGAGCCAAGTCAAAGGAATGCATTGCTTCCTCCAGTAAAGCTTTTTTTTTTTTTTTTTGGTTTTGTTTTGTTTTTTAATGTCTTCACGCACCCATTACCTGGTAGAGCTATTGGCATTCTTCAAAGGGTTTGAAACCACAGTTCCGCTCAAGAATTTAACCATGGAGAGTCCGAATATCATAAGATGAAAAATCGTTATGGATACAATAGAAAAGACATAGTCTTTCCACAAAACATAAAGAGAACACAAAGCAGGAGCAGTGGGATTAGTAAAGGTCCTGGACTTCTGAAAGGGGTTGCCCAAAAACAAACAAAACGAGGAAACATATGGAGTTTCTTTAGCACAGATGTGTGCTATTTGTGCTTAGAGCTGTAGTTAATGTGTTTTCTGTCAGTAAAGTGTGTATATTTAAGAAATCCCTTTAAAAACTACTATGATATTTGCTTTAAGTATTAAGTAGGCTTTAGAAAGGGTTTAACTGTAAATAAAGAGTAGGACAGGTCAGTGCTGGTCTTGTGGCTCAAGGCAGCTGGGCTCATAATCAGTGAGGGATGTTATTCAGGGAGTCTTTACCCTAGAACATGTATGAACATCTGGTCTGAGAAATGGTTCAGATTCCGTCAGTGTCGAAAGATGTGGTATAGGCTGGATCTAATGCAACAGCCCACTGTCCTACTGCAACAGGAAATTTAGCTAGGGCTGTACCATGATAACCTAAATTAAGCCCCACCCCCACCTTTCCCTGAAGACACTTGCATTTGTTTTTGGCTTATATGATCCAAACAAGTATTCAGCCTGAGTTAGCTAGAATGAAAAAACTCAGGTCAAATGATTGAAGTGTGGCAGTTATACACAGCTAAATAAAAGACCTTATAATAGAAAGCATTAGGCATTCTTAGTTACAGGCACAACTGCAAGCTCTGCCTATCATAAAATATTTTAAAACTGTTACTTAGTGTAGTATAACAAATACAAAGACAACATGAAGAATTAGTACAGCTGTTTGATTAACTGAATATTAAATAATACTGTGATTTAAGTCCATATTTAGTGGTGAATGGAAATTTTCTAGTGAATAACACTTATATTAGTCTAACGTAAGTATTCATTTACTTGCTGTTGACATATATTAATACATTCTGCATAGCTAAAATTCACTGAATTGAAATGTGTTCATACATAATACAGCAATGATACATAAGCCTTTACGGTAAAAAAACTTGGTACAAATTATGGTTTGTAACTGAAAAGGAGAATTTGTCATGTATTAAGCCATTTCATTTTGTCATTTGTGTGCACTTTTCCTTAAGAGTGAAGTTTTATGCTGGTATTCAAACAAAATTTCAGGTGTATAGAGAGCATCACAAACCTTACAGTCTCATTGGACACATCCAGATAAATGTGCACGTGTGGTTTGGGGCCCCTTAAAGTTGTTGAGGAGCTCCACACAGCACACATGCACTCATTCACTGCACTGCTAATTTGTAGGAAGCTGAGGGAACTATCTGTTTGTGGAAAAACTGACACTAAAAAAACCAAGCATGGCACATGCAGCAGCACTGTGAGCTGCCAGAAACAGCAGCTGCCAGAAACGGCAGCAGCATCTCCAGAAACAGCAGCTTGGCACTACTGTTATCCACACAGGTCCCCTGGACCCCAGGTAGGGCTGATGGGGCCAGCATAGCCTCCCCTATCCCACCTGGGTAATTTTGCCCCATTGGGGAGCATGTGTGCAAAGGTATGCTCTGGAACAAAAAGCAGTGGCACATTTGTGCATGTGCATACTCACTGGGGCATGCCCATTTAGGCTTTCCTTCATAATGTAATTCCATTATGTAAAATTGTAATGTATAAAATTCATAATTCTTTTAGATACCCCCCTCATATATATGTCACCTCATTATTCTTCCAGAACCCCACCCTGACTGTTCTATAGATCCTTAATTTCCTGGTGGGCGGGCAGAATGATTCTGCCTTACAACTACTGAAAACAGGATCAAGGATAGAATGCTATATGCATGGTGCACTTCAGTTCTCAGGTACCAGCGGCAACATCACTGCAGTCTCAATAAACTCAATACCTAATTTTTACTAAAGCCATTTTTAAAGTGCCTGGGAACTATTATTTGCATTTTTCAGTTAAAGAAAAAGAAATACAGCATATGTTTATAATCATTTTAAAGGTACACTCACAATAAATATTGTTTCAAGTAAATTCAGTTGGTTTTATTTTTCATACGGCATATAGTCATTAGAAGACTGCACACAACATAGTGTATTTGAAACTCACAAATGGATGCCTATCCTACTGTGGAATGTAAAAATTTCCATAAGCTATTAAAGAGTTTAATCAGTATAGGAATCTGAGGGAAATATCTGTGGAAAAATGGAGTAACAAATGGCTTGTGTAAGCAAAGGGCTTGAGGTTCCTACTTCATCTGTATTCGTGACTCACAGGATAGCCTTTTGTTTTCTTTCCAATTTAATTACTAAGCCATTGATTTTGAGTGATGATTTATCAAGTACAAAAATCAATAAAGATCCCATTTTAGAAAAATTGCATTTTGATGAATATCCAGTTGGACATAAACAAAAAGTGACAGTTGCATTGACACCCTCTTCTTTTCTCATACAGGTGCATATGCAGATCTGTTCAGAACTCTGAAATGTGCTTTATATGAGGTTGGGATGGCATTAAAATGCTGAATAATGAATATAGCCTGCAGGACAGCTTGATTTTGAGCAATGGAGGAGAACATTTAGAGTAGAGCAGTCTGTGTTCAGAGTAGCTTTTTGCAAGTTGCATTCTACTCATGTTTTTAAGCAAGGAACTAAAATAACTCAATTTATGAAGAAAGGGAAAACTCATGTAAGAACATAAGAACTAAGAACTATCATGTACTGGATCAGACCATCAGTCTATTTTGCCTAGTACCCTCTGTCATCTCCCTCCCCTCCGCCCTGCTCCCTCACACTGTTTCTTTCTCACTTGAAGCCTCCAACATTTAAAATCTAGGGAGTTCTAATTCAGAGGCTGTCCCTAACTCCAATAGTCAATAGCTACTGATGCCTTTTTTCCTCCAGTAATTTCTCCAGTCCCTTTTTGAAGCTGAACTGTCAGCTTTCACAACATCTGATGCCACACTTTAATTACACACCGACCACATCCACGAGACAGACTGCGCAGTACCATTGTGTGGCACAAAGCATGACACAATGCTACTGTGCAGAAATAGCAAGCTATCGCATAGTCAGCATCACCAAAAAGCCATTTGGGGATGCTACTGCACAGTAACTCTGGTTACAACACAGTCATTTAGTACTCGTGTATGCAAGTACTAAATGACTATACAGTAACAACTGCTCAATCAGCATCTTGTGTAGATGTTGCCACCTTGTGAAAAAGAACTTTTTAATTAGTTTTAAAGTTACTAGCTATGGATGCATCCAGATCAGTGCGCCTTTGAAGTGCCACAAAGTGCACGTGCACGCTTGTCCGGACGCACCCTATTAGTTTAAATTTTGTGATCCCTAGTTCTTCTACGAGAGACAGTAAATAATAAATGCTTGTTTACTTTCTCTTTGATATTTAGTATTTTGTAAACGCTTATGTCCCTGCTTGAATGTCTGTTTTATAACCTGAATCGGACTAGCCTTTTTAGTCTCTTCTCATATAGAAACTCCTCCATACCGCTAATTATCCTTGTTGCCCTTCTCTGTACCTTCTCTAGTTCTTCTATATCCTTTTTAAAGGTATGGGGACCAGAACTGGGCACAGTATTCAAGGTCTGAACATGTCTTGGATATATAAGGTGCATAATGATACTAAGAGAGCCTTAGAGATTTGTTTTATGTGACATGTTACTACTTTGGAGTAAACAGCATAAAATGTCCACCTTCCCCACCCTCCATCCCACCAAAAAAAAGGTATTTTATTATACGGTGTTAGCAGCTGCTACTCCGTTCAAGTGCAGCAGAATATCTGGCAACCATTTACTGAAAATATTTGCGGGATCTAAACATAAATTTCCAATGCAATCACTTCTATTCACACCTAGGGAAAAAGGAATTTTAGGTGCCACACACTGTGTATTTCTTACCTTGGAACTGGGCATTAAATCCTTTTCGTCGGTGGTTACTATCTGATGTGAAATGGAGTCGTAACCAGTTCTTACTGCTGATAACCGGAGAGGGCAGATTCATGCCAGTCAACCTGGGGGGAAAAAAGGAATCTCAATGAAAAAAGAGTACACCAAAAACTGTTTTTAGACTTAAGTAAAACAGAAGGCCAAGGTAAAGAGAAGATATATTACTACAGCATGCAAAATGTCTCTGACAACTGTAATGCATTAGCATCTAATATAAATCTGTGAATAGTTTACTAGCTGTTTATCCTGAAGAAGGTTTTGCACTACTGCTAGTCATTCAAATGTTCAACTCATTTCTTCACAGTACTTTATTGTGAACAGAAAAGAGAACAGATATCTAATTGTTTGTTTTTAGTAGGTAACCTATTGACAGAGGACTTTGCAAATATGATAATAAAAAAAATTCAAAAAGAATAAAAAGAGTTCATATTTATCTTAAAATAGAAGACAGAATATCCTATCCTCTGAGAAAATTATTGACTACATTCAATACAGATTAATAACAACAACAAATATATTTTAGAAGAAAAAGATGAATAATTCATCACAAAAATCTCCTTTACAAAGGACAACAGGCAAGCAAAAAAAACCCCACTTTTGTTGGAGGAGATTCAGCCCAATTCAGTGGCCAAATCTGAATTGAATCAGGGGAACAATTTAAAGGTCCAAATTGATTTAAATATCTCCAAATCTTTGCCAAAGATTTGGAGAGCTTTGATGATTTAGCCAGTCCCCGGTGGCTGCAGCAGGGAACTGCAGCTACTCGGAGCTGGTAAGTACTAAGGGGCAAGGAAGGGGGGGCTGGGGGAAGGGACCATGGGGGGACCCCTGCCAGCTCCCACAACCTCCCCACTCCCCCAGCCCCCCCGACTCCTGCCCATTCCCCTAGCCCCACCATGGCTGCCCCTGCCTGCCCCAGCTCAGTACTTTAAAAAAAGCTCTGGTGCTCACCAGGTGCTGCTGGGCAGGGGGCAATCCCCACTGCCTTATGCTGAATAGGAGGCTCTGCATGAGCCCCCTCAAACCTCCCCCTGCTCGCATACAGCTGCCCCACCTGTTGGGGCTCTGGCCCTTTAAGAAAAAAAAAAGCTGAGAAAAGCTGTAGGACTTGCCAGTCCTGGTGCAGCCTCAGGGGCTCAAGCAGAGCCCCCCATGTGGTATGGGGCAGTGAGGATTGCCCGGCCCCCACCAGCAGGAGTGGTGAGTCTCAGGGTTTCTTTAGGTTGTTTTTTTTTTTCTTAAAGGGCCAGGGCTGGCCTGTGTGGGGGCACCTACGAGGGGGCTGGGGGAACAGGGGGAGTTCAGGGGCTCATTCAGAGCCTCCCATGCAGCATGGGGCAGTGGGGATCATCCCCCGCCAACAGCACCTATTGAGCTGGGGCTTTTTTCCCTCCCAGGTGCTGGGAGCTGGGGTGGGCAGGGCAGCTATTGCTGGGCTGGGAGAGAGGCAGGGGATGGGCCTGGCCTGGCCTGGATGATTCACAGATTTGGAGATTCAGCTGCTGCCAAATTTCTGAATCAGATTCAGCCTAATCAAATCAGAATAGTGAATTGAATCACTGAATCAATGTCCCCCAAATTGGCCAAATCCAAATCCAAAGGGAATACTACCTGCTTTGCACAGGCCTACTTATAGATGATCAAATATATATGTGCTTGTAACCAAGATTGGTTTTGCACTTACAACTTTAGAAACTACTCTTTTTGGCTATTGACAGACATGGAAAAAAAGTGCTTTACTAGAAGAACCAGCATGTTAGTTTGATCAGGCTCCAAAGTGTTAGTATACATCCGGCAATTCAGCAGAGTTTTTTGGCATTTTTAGCTAAAGCTTATTAAATCAGCTATTACATAAAAGTGCCAAAAAAGCCCCACTAAAGCATCCAATCTATACAGATGCTGCAGAGCCAGGCCAAAATAATGTGTTGCTTCTGCTGGGTATGCGCTGGGTTCTGTGCAGGAGCATGCCCAATTTAAAGTAAAGTGTGGTTTGTTTCATTTTTCATGTCTGCAAGTTGCGTTTTTACTTAAATATAAAACATTTGTTAAAGTTCAAGTCTAATCCCACTTGAAACCAGAGTCTAGGGAATGAGTCAGATAACAGTCTGAGATTAGATTATTTCTTCTAAAATTTATAAAGTGTTTACATGCATATTTTCTCTTCAGCTATCCCTCAATGTTGAGGATGATGGTCTTACGTTACTGTCTTATTTGTGTGTCTGATGATGGTTGATGATGCCTATCTGGGACTGACAGATTCTCCTGCACCTCAAACGTGTGTTTCCATGTGGGGTGGGTAGCACTGGATTCTTGATTTGCTCCATGACATGCTGTTTGTGCTGCTCCTACTTTTCAGGCTCCTATTGTTGTCATGAAGTTTCAAAGTACTGAGATCCCTGCTGCACATTTTTCCTTCATTTGGTATGGACCAGGTGATAGTCTCCCATGAACTGACATCAATGTTGTATTTTTTTTTAAGTTGACCTTGAGGACGTCCCTGAAGTGCTTTCTCTGCCCTCCTCCTGAGCCTACGCTTGGCTGAGATGGGAGAATAAAAGTTGCTTCAAGAGTCTGGTACTGGACATCTGGATGATACATCCAGCCCAATGAAGTTGATATTGGATGATCATCACCTCAATACTTGTTGCTTGCAGGAGGATGATAATGCTGGTGCATCTGTCTTCCCACTGGATTCAGAGGATCTAATGCAGGCAGCACTGATGATATTTCTCCAACAATTTTAGATGTCTCCTGTGCACCTCAACCTCATATAGCAAGATGGGTATCACAACTGCTTGATAAACTATGAGCTTGGTAATTATCATGGGACACATGACTTTGTTCATTTGACAAATAAAGATAATTTAAAATCATGACAATACCTTATAATGTAAGGGAGTATTGAAAAAGAGTTGAAAAGTAGTAAAATAACTCCCTTAGTGTGTCACTGACTAAACTCTTTGCTGAAGGAAACAGAATGTTTTCCCACCTCCCCTAAGGAAATTTTGCTTGGCATGGGTTAGCAAAACTCAAGTTTCAGTATACCTGCTTACACTTTACTAATGGTGATCAAACAGTAATTTATCTGAATACAATGAATGGTACATTTGATTTTCTGATTTTTCCTTTAAATGATATTACCTTTTCCCCCAAACATCACTTGCCATCTTATAAAGGTAAACTGACAATTTGTAAGTTCACTACTGTTAGACTTAAGACTTTAATGCTTTGTACAGAGCTCTTCAAAATATATTGCATAAACACTACTGCTTTGCAAGAGGGTATGTACAACTAAGAGCTTTCACTGTGTTTTTAATGACTGCAATTATGTTTTTAACTTCTGGTTAACTTGAAAATATAAGTACTACATTTTCCTCCTATTATGTAATTCTTCTGTCATTCCATTTTTTTAATATCTTGAATTCTCAAAAGAGACTGGAGATTGTGTTTTTCTCCTAACAGTGAAGATGAGAAACAGATTATGAAATATATAATTGTTTTTTTATTTTTGATTTCTCCTCTCCTCTCTGTCTCAAGCTTTCAAAGGAATCCTTAGAAATGGATCTCAAGTCAGTAACCTTAGTGAGACTTTTCAATCATAGCCAGATCCATTCATGGACCTTTTGCAGGGTCATGACATTACTGTTACTCTGCCTGAAAATCACCCTTCAACCTTTAAACACATATTAGAAATAGGCGGCGCTGTACATTCTGAGAAAACAGGAAATATGTTAATATGGTGCTATTTCATAATGCTATTTCCTGATATATAATGGCATCTTATTCTATTTCTTTTGCATTAGATTAAAATAAGAACTTATATATTGACAAAGGAATAAGGCAGTATTAAATTATAACATGGTCAAAATAAGCATTAGATAATTTTTGCTTTACTCAGAGGGAGGACTACATGTCTGGAAAATGGAATAGAGGAGGCCCCCAGGGAGAAGGCAGCAGGATGGGGTGCTCCCAAGCCCACAACAGCCAGGCTATATCTGCCCCCATCCCACATAAAAATCTGGGGAGCATGTGCCCTCTGCGCCCCTGCCCCTTCCCGGAGTGCACACAGCAGTTGGAAGCCAGCTCCACCCTCCCTCGGACAAGCCACCCATAGCTCTGTCCGGCTTCCCGCTCCTTCGAGGTAAATACGAGATGAACAGTGCCATATCTGAGCACATAGAGTAGGGCACAGGATATAGATTATTAAATATTTAAAGCCATAACAGAACTCTAGGTTATGTAGTCTGGTTGTCTTACATATTAAGATAATGTAAAGACATATCACATGTTCACCTAAAGCAATGGTTCATAACCTTTTCAGATTCAAAACACACCTTGTTTGACTCAAAGCACCCCTCAGAAAATGCCAGCTCTTTGCTTTCACTGATTTTTGAATACAGACAAATAACAGAACAAGCCTTCTATTGCAAAGTTCAGAAAGATCATCGCAGGGCAGAAAGTTTTTGATACTGTGGATTCCTGGATTTATCTTGTGAATCCCACATCCATGTTTGCATACCTAACAATATTAATATTGTAGAACACCCCACAACATCCTTAAAATGTATCCCAGAATGCCTCAGCACCCTGATTGCAAATGACTGGGCTAAATCATCATCTGTTTGGTTAAAACTTAACTTAGGTTAAGACATCTAGTGTCTGTCATCAAGAAATGAAAAATCCACCACTTCCCCTTGTATTTGGTCCCAGTCATTTAACAACTTCACAGTAAAAAATGAGAGCCTAATTTCTAATTTGGGAGTGTATGAGGCTGGGGGACTGGGATCAGCATGGGAGTGCCCAACCCTTTGAATGCCCCAGGATTTAAAGGGGGAATAGGGGATGGGGGAATCAGAGCTAGCCCAGGAGCAGCTAGCAGTTCCCAGCCCTGGAACAGTCCAGGGTTGGGGTGAGTGTGCTCAGCTGAGCAGTGCCCAGCCCTTTAAAAGTCCCAGAAGACTCTGGGGCTTGGGGACTGGGGCCAGCTGTGGGTGGAGCACCCACCAGTTCCCACCCCTAAAAAAGTTTTTTTTGGGGGAGGGGGATAGCTCTGCCTTTCACTGGCAGCAACAGGGTAGGAAGAGAGGCAAGTAGTTGCCATCATTAGGGAGTTGGTGGGGGTGGTCCATGGTCTCCTGTGGTGGGCAGCCAATTAAGATTGTCCCAAAATACTTAGATACCTCTGGCAACCTCCTTCAGCTAGTAGAGCTCACAATGCTACTTGGAATTAACTCTTGGGAGCCCATGTCTATGGACCAACACCAGCTTAGCTAATCTGTGCTGCTCTAGCCTGAAAAAGCAAATATGTGCACACTGCAATCAGTTGGGGTTCCAACTGCATGCAAAAAGTGGCTGAACTTAAGCCATTTAAACTCATGGCTTGCATACACCACCCTAAGTCACCTGTCAGTTTTCTTTTTGCTATAGGAAAAATATTAAGTTTTCCATTGTAAGCCATTTTCTACCATGCTTAAATTATTTCCGTAGTACTTGTTTGCTCCCTATCCAAACTTCAATTTGATTCTTAAAATGAGGATATCAGAACTAAATTCTAGTACTGGTCTCACCAATGTGGTACAGTATATTGAAGTAAAGACAATTCCTTATGTATACTTATTACTTTCTTGTCTTGATGTAAAGGATTTTATTCCTTGTTTTTCTTGCATCACTCTGGAAAGTCATATTCATCTCTTTGCCTAGTATGACACTTAAATCATTTTCAGAGTTCTTGATTTTCCTAATACAGACCCCCATCATACAGGTATGACATCAAACATCATTCTGTTTCCTTTGGTACATAACTCTGCATTTGACTATATTAAAAGACATTTTGTTGGAATGGGTCCAAGTTACCATTGTTACTGACTGGTCCATATAACTTGTCCTTCTCACTACTTACTGAATCAATGATTCTCCTGTACCTGAAGAGTGCCACAGCCAACAGACTCTAGAGTTGATCTGTTGCTTTTAAAATTTCTCTCATTTTGTCTCTGGTCCCCAAAATATTTAACTTTTCTTCATCCCCTAACCTAAAGAAATGTGGCAGCAAGTTAAATCTTTAGTCAAACTTTATTCAGTCAACATTTTCATCTTTAGCTTGAGGTACTTATAAATGTTCACTGCATCTGGGCTATGATGATACGGCTTACTTTAAGCCATGTGCTCAGACTCAGAGAGATATGTACAGGTGTTTGCCAGTGTCAGGTGCTTTGCAGGGTACCTAGTGTAATTAACTTAGGGTAAGGGGAGGGGCAGATAAGACAGAAAGTAACCCAATCAGCATGAGGGGTTAGGAATTGCTCATGACTGATGCTAGGTTAAGTGGTTGGCTCTCTCAGTCCCAGGGTTGTGTTCTGAACACATGCAGATGTTCACTGGATTGGACCAGTCATCATTTTTTGGCCCAATTTAAGCCCATCAAACATCTGCACAGGTAGCATTTAGATCAACCTAACCCTAATTCGGTCAATCTAAGTGTAATGTCTGTACATACACATACAGTATAATATTCTTATACCAGAATTAGCATACCAATTCAATGTTAAAAAACAAACTTTCCTCTCAACAATTTCCATTTCAAATATTCATAATAAATGTGGTTTATTCTTTGGATAAAGATACCTATGGATTTGTGACAATTATATACTACTG
Source organism: Caiman crocodilus (assembly GCA_030014935.1). Lineage (NCBI taxonomy): Eukaryota > Metazoa > Chordata > Crocodylia > Alligatoridae > Caiman > Caiman crocodilus. Next base: position 37,702,376 of record JAGPOW010003642.1, read on the forward strand.
GTTCTTACACATGCATAATAGTGCTAGTGTTTTCCTTTGTAAGAAGTTTTGTTCCCTAGTGACAGGTGTCATTATATAGAAAACTCACATAATTAGTTTAATCCATCCCAAAGAACTGAAAGGAGTAGTTGATGACAATTAAGTATTTTTCATAATGGCAATAACTAAGTAACTTAAGCACAATCTTGCCAAATACTGTAAATTGTTTGGTGGTGGTGGTGGTACTGGTGGCGTTTTGTTCTGTAGCAACTTGGTGGCTTTTTTCCCTATTCTATCTCTAAAGTACCTACATGTGATCATGTTCCACATTTTCCAAGTCCCTAAAACTTCTGTAGTATATCATCTTACCATCAGGCTTAAAATCACAGAAAAAAAAAGAAAAGAAAAGTAGCAAAAAGGAAGAGTTACCCATCACATCAATTTCACTAATGATTATTTAGTGACTTCAGCAGGGTGCAATAGGATCACATTTAGGTGCCCAACTACAACTTAAATGCAGTGACATAAAGTTTGCAGTGAGATAAAGTTTTGGCCTGACTCTCTTTAGCTCCAATTCATTAATGACAGTAAAAATAAATTATTCTACAATAACTGTTTTGTTTTTCACTCTACAATAGACTACAAAGCATACATAGCTGAAAGCCAGATGGTGCCATAATTAAAGATGTCAAATTAAAAGCTAGGAAGAATGCAGGACAGGATGAAACTTTATAGACTAACTTATTATGAATAGGGGATTAGTCCTTCAAAAAGGACAAGTAAAAAAAAAAGCCATTTTTGTGGCTTTGTCCTAGTATGAAGAGCCCATTATATGGGCATTTTGTGGTGGCCCCACCCCTCAGCACTGATTGACAGAAAGACCCCACCCCTCAGCAGTGACTGGTGGAGAGGAAGGGCGAGGGGCAACTGTCATCTTATCTGCTTCCCCCTTCATACTGTCCTGCAAGCTGGTACCTTCCCCTCCTATGAAGGCCAAGAGGCCCACCCATCCAGGAGAGGAAGATGTAATAAAAAAATAAGGTTTTTTTTCCTATGGCGTTCATGAGCAACCCTGGATTTTGCAGTGTCCATGAAATCCATGAAACCAAGATTTATGTAGGTCCCTAATTAGGAGAAACATAAGCTTTCATAAGGTATGAACTACTTTGTCAGATGCTTTGAGAGGACAAGGAGGGAGGAAGGCTACTAATCAGAAAAAAAAACATATAAAGAAAGTACAGAAAAGCTGGGGCTTGGGGTTGTAGGAAGACAGCACCATTGAGAGAGGTGAAGGTGGGTTGAAAAGGTCAAAAGGGATAAACAAACTGCTTAACCTTAGAGCAGTTAAAGCTAGTCTAGGTACTGGGATAAGAATCCAGTCTCTTTTGAAGCCATTCTTGATACAGTACACTCTGAGGATGATTTCTTGGTCCACAAATTATGCATTCAGGTTTTTTAATTTTGGTTATTTAAAAACAGCTCTTCTGAGGTAAGTGATGGAATGTTCAAGGAAGCGAAAGTGTTCTGAAACAGAATTTTGCATTGTTCTGGAATTCAAATAGGGTATGCCCTGTGTTCCCAATGTAGACAGAAAAGGATCACTTTATAAACAGTTGGTGGAATATATGACATTGGCACAGGAGCAGATGAATGAATCCCCAATGTCATAACCTGTGTTGTGTGATCCAGTGATGACTCCAGTGCAGTGATGACATGGTCTGAGTTGATCAGAAGGGTGCTGCTGACATTTCAGTCTGTTGCAAGGCCAGGTGGTTGGCTGAGAGTAGAAGTTCAGTAGTCTGTTGCTGGAGAGATATTGTTTGTGGTTGGGTACAAACTGATTCTTGAATACTCTACCCAGCATATTTTTTTCTTGGACACCACTGTGAAAATTTGCAATGGTCACATTGCCACCACATTTAATTGGAAACCAATATACCACTACAATTGCCTTCATGCCATCATCCCACACCATTAGATTCACATCATCCACATCCACATTCCAGGTTATGATCATATTTACTGTGATTCCACTGACTGGCATGCACGCTAATGATCCAGAGCAACAATTACTATACATACAATATAGTCTTAACATTGTAGCTACTCAAATCAGAGCCAGAGTCAGACTCCATTCTGACCTGCCGCCATACCAACCCTGTGACAAGGACAAAAGAATCTCTTGTTACCTACATTCATGTGTTTTAACACCTTGGACACATGATTATTCATTAACATATCATTAACCAGAGGGCACATCATGCCTGTAAAGTCAATATACCAGATTAGGTCAGGTTTTGTCTCAGTTCACTGTATGTCTGAGTGAAATACCCTTGTCTGTTTGGGGCAATATAGGAGATTATGAATGGGCTTTGACCAACATAAAGAGTGAGATCATCCAGATTTCACTTAGCCTAACCCCATTCAGTATGGTGGCTGTTGAAGTCACTCGAATAGATTGCTGGTGTTGGTAGGACTGGTATATCTTTAGGTTGCAGAATTTGTCTCTATGTGGTTTGTATGATGTTGCAATTGATTAGTTTTACAGCTGCCCACTGTGTTGTGTTGTCTGCTGGAGATGTTTTAGGATTTTCATAGTGGATACCAGCTTTAATGAAGGTGGCAAGGCCATGTTATTTACTCACAACACGGGGAGCCAAGCAGTAATCTCTGAGCTTCAGTTTGGCAGGGTCCACTATGTGGGTTTCTTGTACTAGTACAGCAACTGCTTGGTATTTGGCAGTTTGTTCCAGGAAAATGCTGTCGAAGGATATGAAGTCCTGTACGTTCAGTTGGATGATGCAGGCACTGCTATCACTTAGAAGGCCAGGTTAGGAAACTTTCCTTTATCCCAATATCATCTGTCTTCAATCACAATCACTGACTGCCTCATCACAATCACTGAGAACTGCCCAATCCCTAGGCGGAACTTCAAAAAAGTACAATTGCCTGACTTCCTCATCAAAACAGAAAAGTTAGCAATTAAATTACCCCAGCTGACCAATGTGACAGATTTTAATGCTACCTATGAGGTCTTTGTAACAGGTTTGACAAAAATAGCCAAGATGACAATACTGTCTGGCTTCAGAGTTAACTGCAGTCCCTGACGGTACCAACCTGCAACAACTATCTACATACAATCACTACCTCAAACAATAGCAGCTGCATCATTGATGCAACAGAAAGACTCCAAGACCATATTAACACCATGAAAAGAGAACATTGGACTGAAATGGTAACAAATATTGACTTCACACACTCCAGCAAGAAAGCCTGGAACAAAATCAAAAGGCTCACTGGAGAAGGCAAGTCAAAACAGCAATGTCCTGTGAAAGCACACTCAATAGCAGAAACATATATCCAGAACAGAAGGTTCACAAATTCTGATGAGAACTTCTCCAAAGAGATCAGGTACCAAGCAACTGCAATAAAATGCCAGCCCACTGAGGACCTGCATCTCATTGGTTCATTCACAAAACTTGAAATGAAAACTGCCATAGCCTTTATCAACCCCCTAAAGCTGCATGATCTGATAATATCTATCCAGAATATGGGAGCCTGCCTAAGAGACTGACTGAAGGAGTTTCTGTCATCATGTATGTGAAAAAATGAAAGACCCAAATTCTGGAAACATATTCACGTGATCACACGACTCAAACCAGGCAAGAATGTTGACAACCCTATTAGCTACAGACCAATATCTTTGTTACCAGTTGTCTACCATTTGCTGGAAAGACTGATCCTAAATAAGGTGACTGATATCACTGATCCACAGATACCACCAGAACAGGCAGGATTCTGTAAAAATAGATGCACCACTGACCAGGCAGTAAGGCTTACTTAAGACATTGATGATGCTTTTCAAAGGAGGGGAAAAGCAGGTACTGTGCTGGTAGATCTAACAGCTGTATATGATACCATCTGGCTCAAATGACTGGAGTGCAAACTACTTAGGCTGATCCTGAGAATGGAATAATGGTGGTCTTTATCACTAATATAATATCAAACAGATCCTTTATCCTCTCTACCAGTGGAGGAGATAGAAGCAGATGCAGGCATCTGTGTAATGGGTCAAAACTAGCAGCCACCCTTTTTAACATCTATATATCTGATGTTCCACCTACCACAGTATGCCTATGCAGATGACTTGGCCCTGTTCACCTTTGATTTCTTCTTTCATATGGCAAAAACAGTGCCTGTATCTTTATCTTTGCATGCTGTGGCGTTTTTGTTGATTTGGGAGCTCTTGGCCATCAGAGCTATTACCAGGGATCACTATGTGGAAGTGACTCTCATTGATCCCCTTCACTTTTGATAAGTCCATCCCAAAAATAGAAATCGCCTTGTCTCAGGATATGAATACAGTAGCCCCTTATCTGCACCAATGGAGACTCAAGCTGAACCAATCAAAAACCACTGCATCACTGTTCCACCTCTATAATGCTATGGCTCATAAAATGATGAAGATTGACCTGAATGGTAATGAGCTTTTCTTCACAGATAACCCAGTGTACCTGGGAATAACTCTGAATAGGAGCCTTACCTATAGAGAACATTTACTGAAAACATCTAAGAAGGTCAACTTTTGCACTGGTGTATAAAGATGACTGGCAGGAACAACCTGGAGAGCCAAAATTTCACCACTCAAAGGACATCAACACCTGTCTTAGTATACACACCTGCTAAATACTGCTGTCAAGTTTGAGGGGCACAGCAAAATAGCCTGAACTCAGCAATGAGAATAGTAACAGAGTGTATAACATATACTTTTGTCAATATGCTGCCAATACTATCAGAGTCATTGCCTCCCCAACTAAGAAGACAGAGGGCAACTCTGGGCCTTGCTCAGCATGCCCAACAAAACCAGAAGCGACTGCTTCATGAAGTCTGTACATAAGCAACTAAAGTTTGGGTGGGACCCACTCATTTGGGTGGGACGCATGGATACTGTGCATGGGCAACAGTGTGGAAGTGGGAGCAGTACCCTATGATCACCACAAAAAGTGGGATGAGACTGATACTCATCTCAAGCAATTCATAAACAACCCAACAGCCTATCAACCTAGATATAAGCTCCAGCACAATTTATAGATTAAACTAAAGATTTGCTCTGGAACTGGATGTTTTAATGTTTCACGCTGTAAGATTGACTTAAAGGACAATCCAATATGTGAGTGTGGTAATGCACCACAAATTGCTGACCGCCTCTTCCTCATGTGTGCAGCACACCCACACACCCAGAATGAGGACCCAGCAAGCATCAATGATAAAGCAGTTGTGCGGCTCTACCACATTAATAATGATGTGTAGAGGGGAAAATGAAGCACATGAGAGAAGAAAAACATCACGCCTCCCTGATGGTGATAGGTTATAATATACTGTTTTAATATTATATGTAATATAATATACTACCCTGCCTTCTGCCTGACATCAGAGTAAATCAGCTAACTACTTCTCTTTACATTTAAAACTGCTATAATTACATGGAAGACATGGTTCTTTCAGTAAATCTAGTACCTTTTATTCAACCAATTACATGGAAACCATTTTTCTGTCTTTGACTGAACTTCTCCAGCCAGGTACTATGAGCACTATGCTAGTGAAGATATCAATGAAAAACTCCTCAAAAACACTCTCATTGATAGGCACTCATTTCAGAGAGGTGTTCTTAGGTTACTACAGATAGCACCTACTGAAACTCTAGGTATGACAGACATACCCAGTCCCCTCAAGTCCTGAATGGATTTGCTACAGATGACCACCGCACTGGTCCTTCCGTGAAGAAGGGCACTTTCCTTCAAGTTGAACGAGCAGTTGCATACAAACACTGACTGCCCTGACCACCCAGGGGGAACAAATCTTCAGGAAGACTAAGTTATTAGATTTTAGTTAGTTCCTTAATAACTTGGAAGGGGCACCGAAAAAAAACCCAACAACCTAGGTTTGTGTACTATTTACTATTAAAAAATAAAAGTAATTAATAAAAATCAGACAAACATTTTTCATTCATTTAAATAGGCTGATTCAGTTAAAGTAAAAACTGTTTGTGAAGAAGGCTATGATTTAGTAAATTCAAGGTTTCCTGTCACTTCACTTATCCAGCTCCTTTACAGCCCATACGGTAGACTGTTGCAAATCATGTTTCCAGGAACAGGGGCTACCATGGAGTTGGAGTTCCATTCCGATGCATAGAAAATTTGGAAATATGGGATTTTCATTTAGAAACAATCCAAGTCATATCCAAATTTTCCACAAAATTAATTTTGAAACAAAATTTACCAGAAAAAAAACCACTGGGATTATGAAACAAAACAGGTTTTTTTGTTTGTTTTTTTACAGTTTGTACTGCATGATCCAAACTGAAGGCGTGTGCAGTACTCTGCTGCCCTGGGATAAGTAGCTTATACTCTCAGTGCCTCAACACTAACAGTGCAACCCAACCTTGCCTGGTTACATATTGGTACTGGTTATTATGAGGATGCCTGGATCATAGTTGTGCCTCAAGGGACTACCCTAATACAGTTAAGAAGGGAAAAAAATCCATACAGTTCTGAAAGCATTTAATATAGTGCTTTGTGGTTGGTGCCTTGATGTGAGAGAGTGTTTGTTAGATATAAAAGGCTACAATGTCTCTGTACAGCAGCTCATCTTACTTATAATGACATCTACTTTTCTCCAAGCACTTAAAGTTAACTATTTTTTGTATGCATATACAGTAACACTTTATCTAGCATTTCCAGAACATTGAAGATAAAAGCTTGGGAGAGATGCATGCCTGTGGTATTGGAATTAAACTATTTTGTGAATTAAACTATATATTAGCAATGGGGTAAAGAGACTAGATATATATCATTATCACTATATTTGAAGTGTGTTTGTCTTTATCTGTATTTTTAATAAGTCAATTGCTTTTTCTCCATAGACATAGATGTGCATACAAACACACACATATACACACATAAGCATACATATACACACGTGTATAGAAACGGTAGATCTCCTAGCAAATCTATGAACATAAGTACCAATATAAATAGTTCCAGGAAAATGGGGGCTTATCTGTTTAAAACAACAGAGAGAGAAAAAGAGTAGGCGGATTAATCAAATATAGGACGATCTGCAAATGTGAAGGAACTGTCAAAGAAATATGAATTTGGAGGTAACAGGAAATATACCCCCCATAGAGATAAGGAATCATTAATGCAAATGTAGAAGAGAATGGGCTTTCTCTTTTGTATGACATTTTAAGATTACAAGATTCATACAACATTCATAGATTAATATCTAAATTTGATAGCCATTCGACCGCTTCAGGGGTAGCTGCATGAATTGATTTTAGATCAGCACTAAATTATCTAATTGGGCAATTGTTCACAGTGTGTTGCACCATCTGAAATATCATACCACAGTCTCAATCTGGACTCTCTTTGATTCTCCTTTTATGGAGTAGATGTCCACATTTATCATGAAGTGTCTAGAAGTGATTCAAGGAAGACTGAACCTTTCTCAGCAGGTCAAATCCTAGCTGGGAGATCCTATGGTCACTAACCATGTATTTCTGTGGCAGGTTGGTATTTGCCCAGGCTTCTTTCCATTGTTTTTCAATGCTCTTGTTACCATCATAGAGCATCTGAGCATCTTGGCATATTTCCAGAAGGTTTTTTTTAGATTTGAGCCTATCCAGTGGCAACATACTGATGTTGTTACTGATTGGGAGGTTTGGATTACTGATAGCCTTATGGTATTTCCTCATGCATGCAGCATCACAATGTTCACTGGAAGCCATGGCAATAGCGTCCTTTTTATTGTTCCTGATATAATTGACATAGCTGCATTTAATTGTGTATTGACAATCTTTGTGTGCACACTTTTGTTCCAGACTGGGGAGCAATATTCTGTCGCTGCTGAAAAAAAACCCCAAACAAGTACAAGAGAGGTCATTTGAAATGTAGTTGCATTTGCTCCCCATGCCATTCTGGCCAGTTCATGCACAAGGTTAACTCCTACTTTCATTTTTTTAGCAACATTCGGTAGGCGTTCACTAAAGGTGAGGCTCCAATTGTGAGTTACACCTAGGTATTTTGGGAACTTCTCATGCTTAATCTGTTCTCCACAGAATGTGATGGTGAGTTTCTGGTTGGCGTGGGCATCGTTTAGATAAAATGATATGACAACAGTTTTCCTCGGGTTTGGGTGGAGTCTCCAACATGCAAAATATTTTTGAAGTCTTCACAAAGATCTGTCTGGACTTCAGCCTGGGTACTTCTTTCAGTATCAAGCACCAGGTCACTGACATCCACGTATATATTAAAGAAGTTCTGATGTAATCCCTGATTCTTGTGGGAGAACATCATTTAGTAGATGGGTTCTTCTGACAGTGTTTCCTAGATGGACATGATATTGCCGGTTACACAGGAGCATTGATAAAAGATGGAGGGTCTGCTGGCATCTAATGAGAGTGGTGAGAACTGATTTGAGGTACAACAAAATTTTACTTACACCTCTTAAAGAATGATGCTTTGAAACTGGAAAACACAGGTTGCTATAGTGATTAGGAAAGATCATGAGAGGAAACTGAAACAGCTTGACAACATGCATTTATTAAAGGATAATATGTATAACTGACACTTTTCATAAGGTTGCTATTAATCTTTGGGCCTTAGTTCCCTGTGTGCAGCATGGGGATAATACCACTTTCTCACCTTGTACATCGAAAAGATAAGTGTTTCAGTCAAGGTTTAAAGAATTAAAATACTCTGAAGAGAATATCTTGAGATTATTTGCTCTATGCTCAGTGAAAGGTTAGATGGCATGCAGTAAATACTTCTTAGGGTCACACACAGAATGATAAATGAACACCATTCATCCAGTAATATGAATGAATAATGGATACTGTAGAAAAAAGACCCTTATCAGGTCATCAAAAGCTATAAAATAATCCATGTGCCCCAAAGGATTCAGCCATTTCCTAAATGTTGAGTGCACTACTATAACCTTAGCTGTTTTTTTATATGTTACTAATGCTTATATGTTATCAATAAAGCTCATACAGACAACAAATGTACAGGCTATGCAAACTGAGGTATTTGAAAAGGAGTACATATGTTCACATAGAAATAGACTGAGATTAGTAAAAAAAAAAAAAGGTTCTCCTGAAGACAGTAATTAGCAGATGTTCGTCAGTGATAGGTGGAATGAAGCAATACAATAAACATAGCTTCCAGATACACATGTATGATTTCTGAATTAATTATTCATACAAATATTCATTTCATAGAAATTTAAGGTATTAATTCCTTATCATATAAGGTCATATTCAGAAGATGAAAAAAGCCCATCTTTGAATATTTTATTAAATTATCAAGCGATTGTGATAGTAATTGTTTTAACGAAATCTGCCAACATAACTAAGCTTGATGATAAAATTATTTTGTACATTTTTTGCCATTAAAATCTCTTCGTAATTGCAAAATCTTATTTGACTCAAAGTTAATGTACGTAAATGCTATTTGACAATAACTGAAAAGAAGAATAACTGGAGGAAAAAAAATCTTTGGTATGGAGGGAAAATAAAAACCAATTAGCTACTAAACTTTTCATCTGAACAAGTTAACCAAAAGCATTATAGTTTTGATTCACTTCCAATCAGCTGACCCTATACTTTAATTATATACACTATAAAATACACTATAAAATATCCTATTTTGTCATAAAGGAGTACTGATATTTCAAATGAACGTGAACTCATTATTTTTTTCTGCTAAGATCTACTTGATTTTTTTTTTACTTCCTCTTCCTTTTTTCTTATCTATTAACAAAAAAAAGTTATTAATGAATCCAAAGTATAAACTGACAGATGCAGCATTCATAAAACACATCCAATCCCCCATATCTAGTATGTGATATTTCTACTGCTGATACTTTCTTTATTGCTGTTTTTCTCTACAGTGAGTAGTGTTATCAGGTGTTTATTCTCAAAGGAGAGTCTAAGGATGGGTTAGTGTAATACAAATACAGGCCCCTTGCAGACATTTAAAAAAATACCTCAAGAAAATGGCACTTTACTTTAAACCTGGTGCACTCCTATGCTGAGCCCAGTGCATGCCCAGAAGAAGCAACATATTTGTTAGACCTGACTTGCCCAACATCTGTATAGATCGGGTGCTTTAGTGCGGCTCTTTTGGTGCTTTTATCTAATACCTGATTGAGTCATCTTTAGCTAATAGCAGTAAAAAGCCCCGCTGAAGCTCCTGATCCATGCAGATGCTGTGGAGCTGAGTCCAAGTAACAGGCTGCTTCTCCCGGTAAAAAGCCCTTTTTTTAAATGTCTGTAAGCAGCTACAAATAATAAGTGAAGGTGAGTTGAGTAAGAATAGAAGTAAATCAGAAATGAAAGAATCAGTAGAGCATGGAGGATCTGTTCCAGATCAAAATAATAAATCATCACCCTAAAATTAATCCAAACTCTATATCCCCCCCACACACCTTTTTTTTTTTCTTACACACTTTTTTACGCACTTTCGATAAGAAGTTACCTCACAAAATGGAATTATCCTTTGGCAAAGAGCTTGCAAAGGCAAAGAGAGGTTATACACTATGCAGCACATGTGGAAAGCAATATGGCTCCAAATGCTGTGCTTCATTTGTAAAGCTCTCTTTTAAATGTAACAAAAGGAACTATTTTGTCAGGTGCTGCAGAAGCCAGGCACATAAACCTCAAGTTTATGTGCACAGTTGAGTACATCCTGCTTTATACAGATATGGTAGAATCAAGAAAAACCAGTGAGGGGGACTGTCAATCACACTACTATAGAACTTCAAGTTTTGTAGAATTATGCAGAAAGAGGTATACATCAGCCTTTATTGAACATTAGTTAAAAACATACTGACTACAATATATATTTTTGAATGTTTCATATTATCTTTGTCCTCTGGAAAGAAAGAAATCAAAAGTTTAAAAGTCATTAGTGTTATCAGTTATTGCTGGGCTCCTATTTAATCTATGTACTAGGGACATCATTCTATGGAACCCTGAGTACATCGTGCTTCCTTTTACGAGACAATTACTGCTCTGCAGCTGACCTTATGAAAGTACAATAGTTCTTTACAAGTCCAGACTTTTGCTGATGTATGGCTTTCATTGCCCACTGAAAGCGGGACATTAAGCTCTAGGACAGAGCAGATCGATTTGATTTTTATTGTTTAGAGCAGTGATATTCAGTTCAAGACTTGAGAGCAGCGTGAGCCTCTTCATAGGGCTTTCACCTCCTGTCTTGGGAAGGATTTGTGCTATGCCCTAATATTAATACACCAGATGACCCTGAGGGATATGAACATTTAAAATAAATTTTAAAAAACAGTTAAAAACACGAACTATTGAGTCCGTGCTGTTCCTGCTAGTCATCTATTGTAAGTAGGCATTTCTGATAAGGATATTGTTTTTAAATGTTGACCTGTTTGTGGGTAACTATTAACTATCACAAACGCAATATAGTTCAAGGAATTTGTTAAACGTCACGTTTTCTTGAGTTTGTTTCACTAATATGGCATGTGTAGTCTCTACGCCTAAGTAGTGTCAAGCTGCATTTATCCTTATTGTTATTATATCTGCATTAGTTGTAGCATGTGATATAAATAGTATTTTCCTCACCTATTCATGCTTAGAAAAAGCAATTGCTGAGAATTAGCGGCTGACCTGGGCTTCTTTACTCATCAGGTAGACTCTTGCAGATCTATTATGTGGCCACAATGAGCCAGGACCTTCCAGACAATGACAGTGACAGATTTACATTGTCAAAGAAGAGACATGCAAGAATAAGACATAGCTATTCAAGGAAGGACATTTCTTAAAAGGAGGAAATTAAAAGACAGACAGTATTGTTTAGATATGTTGAAAGGATGCCAATATTTTTCTGGCCATCATGAGATCAGGAGAGATTTCTAGTCTGGTAAATACATTCTTGAAAGCAGGAAGTTTAATAAATAGTATGAGCTCTTCAAGAATCCAATGGATAATGTATGCAAATGGACAGGTAAGAAATCATATTTAAGCCTTTCTAGGAGAGCAGGGGTTTGTCTTCAGTTTTTTCTAGGGACAGAGCAATGCTTTTTTCCCTTAGCAAGCAGGCTAAGTAGAAGCAGCATTCTTGAGTCTAAGATGCAAGGTAAAATCAGATTATTGTTCTGATAAGTTCTTGTGTTTGTTTGTTCTTATATCTCGGTCTGTATCTCAACATATGGTTACTGATTTCTTACATTTAATCTTGTTTTCATAATAAATTATTTTGTTATGTTTTATAATATACTTACTGGAAGTGATCCTGTGATCTCAGAGCATTTAACCACTTCTCTGGAAGGGGGATCTATTATTCCCAAGCACATGACCAGACAAAGGTCTGAGTCTCCTCGCTGTCTGAATCCCCTCTGCTAAGAGCTAGCAAGACCAAGGTGAGGTGGGTACATCTGAAGCACCTTTGGATAGAGGTGTCTTAGTCTATTCTCAAAGATCAAGCAACACATAGGACGGAGTGGTTTGGAAATGAAACCAAGTTGCTAAAGTGTGAGAACATCCCAGGAGTCTCTTTTACAGGTTGATCCAACAGCTTCCCAGGTCAGAGTTTGTTACATAATCTATTATGAGAAAACGCCATTTCATATAGTTTTGGAGCTGTACAGTATACAGTTTAATTTACAAAGATAGTGTTTTAGTGTTCTCCACCAGATTAATATTTTAATAGTCTAAATACTATAGCGCTTTTAGTGTGTTTAGCTTAACCCCTAAGCAAGTTGTTTATTAGCCCACATGGGGAAAGCTTAGCTTTCCTCAATTAACTAGAGCTATTGCTCATGTAAAAACTTGTCAAAATTATGCTTTTAAAACTAATTAGTTAAAATAATTTCTCTTAAATTATTACTGCCTTCCAAGCTAGATGTAAGTATAAAACAATTTTCAGTAAACTTCAGGTTCACTGTGAAAAATATGTCATGTTTTCAATAGCTTTCATGAAGAAATATGCTATTGTCCCATACTTATTTTTTTCACAGACTCACGCAAATATAGGGCTGGAAGGGATCTTGTGAGATCATTGGGTCCAGCCACCCTGCTCTGAGCAGGAAACACTGCTGGGGTCAAATACTCCAGCAAGGTGTGTGTCTATCTCCTTTTGAAGATCTCCAGAGTAGGTGCCTGCACCTCCCCCGGTGGGAGTCTATGCCAGAGTCTGGTCACACAAACTGTGTAGAAGTTTTTCCTTATATCCAGTCTTAAACCTTCTTCTAGGATAGTACAACCATTGCCCCTGGTTTTTCCCTGGGGCGCTTTGGTGAATACTTGTTCATCTAGCCCCTTATGCTCTCCCCCAATATATTTGTAAACTGCTGCCAAATCCCCATTCTTTTCTAGGCTGAACAGTCCCACATCTGTCAACCTTTCCTCATATGGATTGCTCTTCAGGCCTCCAATTATTCAAGTGACTCTTCTCTGGACTCTCTCAAGCTTTTCCACATCCTTCTTGGCACCCAGCCTTTTTTATTTGGTAAAACAGTGGTGCCCAGCCTTTTAACCCTGTGGGCCAAACTGGAAGTGCTTGGTCCATCTGCAGCCAGATCCAGCAAAGGGAACCTAATATGGTGTGGTGGGAGCTTGATCTGGTAAGGCAGTCCAGGCAGAGCTCAGGTCCACTCTGGCCACATCAGGGGGTGGCCTATTCCTAATCTTCTCACAGCAGGCTGTGGAGCACATCCTGGTCCCTATCCAAAGGTTGTATTTTAAACTATATTCTACATATTATATTTTAAAACACATAAGGTTATTCTCAAAGCTGATAGAAAAATACAATCTCTATCCAATGAGAAAGTGTTTGCTTCATAACAAATGCAGATAAAATTATAAATCTTAGAATTTTTGTTAAACAAAATATTTTAAAATAATTCATTTTAATCTTATCATTGTTACTATTATAGAATCAGAATGCTAGTTTCACCGTTGTCACCTTAATTTGTATAGAAAATGCATATACACTAGATGTATTCCTGCAAAACAAAGATCCCATCAAAATGTTGAACATATTTTTTTTTATGTATTTAAATATTTTATTTTACATAGCTGAGTATTAGTATCATCAAAAAAATCCTGCACTCTTAGCTTGTTACACCTTTATGCTTAGGGCCTTGTTACACTTTATACTGTAAGCTAAACAAAGGTTAACCAGCTTAGTGCTGCTGCACTTAGTGAAGCACTCACACCTTAGGGTGAAAAACCAATTTTGGCTGTCCTTCACGTGCATAACTGTGACTTTCTTGGTAAGCAGGGGTAGGCCTATCTTGCTGCTTGAGCTCTGAGGTTACCAATCCTTTCTTTTCTCTAAAGCCCATCCGCCTGTGCTACCCTTGCCTGGGCTGCCGACTAGCTGAGTGCTGCCTGAGTTCCAAATAGGACTGGGCCCCTTGGAGCTCAGGCAGCACCCAGCTGGCTACTAGCCTGGCCAGCAATGGTACAGGTGGGTGAGTTCCAGAGAAAAAAAAGGATCAGGCCCCCAGGATCCAGACAGGGCCAGGTGACTGAAGCAGAGTGGAGCCCTGAAGTTCCTGGTAACTCTGCAGGGTCCACTTGTTGGCTCTCCCACACCTAGCTTGTCCAACAGTGCCTGTGGTAGGCAGGCATCTGAAGCCCTTGAACTCCCCCAGAGCAGCTGGGCAGCTTCAGGCACAAAGCATCAGTCTTGTCCATTAGGGGTATGCAAGTAGGCCCTATTCAATTCAGGCTGGACATAAGGAAGAACTTCTTTACTGTCCAAGCCCCCAAGGTTTGGAATAGACTTCTGCCAGAGGTGGTTCAAGCACTTACTTTGAACTCCTTCAAGAGACATTTGGATGTTTATCTTGCTGGGATCCTAAGACCGCTAATGTCTATGAAATCTGTGAAATCTATGAATTCGGACTCAGATTCGGCCCAAATCAGGGACAGTGATTTGATTAGTTGATTCAGATCACTGTCCCCGATTCAATTTGACCAAATCCGAAGATTCAACACCAATTCAGAGAATCAGCAATTTGGACACATACAGATTTTAAAGTTTTTTCTACATACCTTGAGGTACTAGTGCAGCTTGTGAATGCTGCGATACTGAGGCGAATGGAGTGCCCCACAGGACTGCAGGGGGACCCTCCCCCTGCTCAGCAGTGAACACAGAAGTGGGCTGAAAGTATTTCTGGTCCACTTCTAGCTCTGCTTTCAAGCATGCTGGGAAGCACCCCGCGCTTCTGTGGGACACCCCTTTTGCCCCAGTATTGCAACACTCATAAGCCCCTGCTACCTAGAGGTATGCAGAAAAAATATTTAAGGCTGTCTCTATGTCCAAATGTCCAAATCTTTCTGAATCAATTTGGAGAGATTAAAGCATCCTCTGATTTGATTTGGATTCAGAGATTCAGCCACTGAATTGGGCCAAATTTCTACCAAATCAAATCAGGGACCAAAGCTTTGCAGAGCCCTACTGTCCATCTGAGCTGGGGCTGCACAAAGTTGGAGGAGAGGACACTCCACTCAGAGCCACTTCTCAAGCCTAGAAGGGGCAAGAATTCCCATCCTGTACCTCCCTGGGGGTTCAGAACCTTCAGGTACTTGCCAACCACAGATGCTGCTGGACCCTGCACAGCCCAGCAGAGCACAGAGTCAACAGGAACCAGCCTTGGGCAGCCACCAAACTTTGCCCTGTCCCAGACACCTGGCCCTGCTGGGACATTTGCCTGGGAGTGCAGGCACCAAGTGGGGGATGTATTGCAGTGGAACACGGGGATGGGCACAGGGTTAACCATGGGTCAGAGGAAGAGGTAAACATCAGCTTATTGCCCCCCACAGGCACTATTACCCGTGGATTTGGAGCATCAAGGTGATCCAGGAAGCACCATAGCCACTGGGTCCTCCAAGGCTGACTCTTCCTGGTGGGAACAATGGAGCAGAAGCACCGTGCTCAACCCTATTGCACCCTGGCATCTTCACCCTGACTCAGGAGGGGCCACTATATCCTGAGAGACTAGAGGACTTCAACTTGGGAGGAATAGCTGTGGAGAATGGCTACACCTTAATGGAACAGGAGTAAAATTACACAAACTAAAGATAATCATGCCCTGGAGTGTAGTAACTTTAACCTAAATAACAACTGCTTTAAGCCTCCTAAAATTACCATGGAACAAGGTCCTTAGGTGTACACCCCTCAGTAAATGTAATACAAGTGACAGACCTAATTCAAAAACAAAATACAGAAGAAATGTACAAATCTTTAAAAATATCCCTTACATTTTTCTGTCTTATTGAAATAAGCTTGCCCAGCAGAATCAACATTCTGATTAAGAAAACAGGCTGCTCCTGATGGGACTACTGCAGATTTACATTTGAAAAACACAATCAGCTCTTCATTTCAGCAGCATTACTTTGGAGCAACAGTCTCTAATAACATTCCGATTTTGATTTCATTTCTAATAGTTAGGGATGAATTTACTCTACAGAATCAGACCCTTCTGCACTGAATCTGAAGAGCAAACTTCAGATAAATCTAACAACATAAGAACATATGAATTGCCATTTACTGGGTCAGACAATAGGTGCATCTTGCTCTGAATCCTGCATCTCATAATGGCAGAGAGCAGAAACTGAAAGGGAGAGTAAATTGGGTATGACCAAGATTTAACTGATTAACAACACAATAATATGAAAAGAAAGAACAATCCATGCTATCTGATTGCTTTCTCTTTTAACCCTTGACTGTAGTTTCCACAAATGGTAAATCATTAGGGAGGTATGGTAAAATAACAGTGTTAAGCAGTATCAGTTGAAGAAACATAAGTGTAGCATTCCCTGCTGTTGTTTTGGTTTTATTTTCAGTAGGGAGTTGACTTTAAGACTATGGTTTTAAAATAAGGTCAGACATTATTGTGCTTACATTTTCTGCAACATAAGGTTTCTTTTTCAATACGTTATGAAAAATTATTTCCAAGACTGTAATGTCTTACTAAACAAATATCTTCAAAAACCTGTTACAGGTTTCATAGAATTTGATACACTTTCATGAGAGGGTAAAAGTTCCCATTTATCAAGTTTATTAGAAGAGTTAAAAAGAAAAATTATGAGCACAAGTGTCTGCATGCAGTAAAGTAAATTAATTGATCAACGCAAGTTGACATCCTCTAATAATGTGTGACATATCAGACTTGTAATTAATGTAGCATATTAATTTGTGTCTAGCAATAAAGTTTTAAAATATAGCACATTTTTTCTCCATGCTTTCTGTTTCCCAGTAAAATGTTAATATTCTCACAAGTGCTCAACAGTCTTACAAGTGCTTCAATCATCAGTTAGAAATGCAAGTTCAATAGTTCTGGAGCATGGTATAAGAGAATTCATCACATTACCTATTGTAGCTACAGTAAACAAAACATTCTAATACATTTCCATTTTCTCAAGAAGCATGGGGGTCCCCTCCCTCCTCACCCACTACTCCTTCTCCCCAAGTCCCGCCCCCTCCCCCCACCAAGCAACCAGGAATCCTTCTATTTAAAGGATAGATTTTCCTTTAATAAATTCTAGAATATCTAAAGAACATTATTTAACTCATTAAAATACACTTTACAGAAGTGCCTGTAGGGACCATTCAAAACCCATTCAATTACTATGAACACAAAAATTCTGGGGAAGACTACATTATTTGTGTTACTATTTCCTTTGACTAAATCTGGTGTTTAGTATTTTTCAAATCAACTGGAAGTTTTAGTGCAGTTGAGGAGACAGAGTTAGGATGTTAAGGAATTAAAATCAAACGTCGACAGATAATCAGTAGTGGGGACATCTACACAGGCAATTAATTCAACTGAATAAACTGTGGAACAATTTGGCTACAGTAAATTGCTTCTGTGTATAGCATCTACATGTGCACCTGGGACAACAGCAAATTGATCCAGGGAGGAGCAGTTTAGGCCACAGCTGTTCTTGCCCTGCTCTGCCCTGCCCTGTAGTAGCCAGGGGGAGCTCTAGGCTCTGGCAACAGCTGCCTGCTTACCAGCCCTGGGCTGGCAGGAGTGTGGCCCCCTGCTGACTGAGCTGACTGGGTGTCATTTATATCTGGGTCAATGTCTACACATGTGTTGCTGTACTGTATTTACAAGTACTATCCTGCTGTGGAGTTTATTAGTTTCCTGCAGCCTAATAGCATTGCACATGTAAATGTAAGACATTTACTGTGGAGTCAATTAGGCTACTCGTCAGTAAACATCTTGTGTAGATGCATCCTGTGTTTACTAAATAGAATGCTAAATAAAAAAATAAAGGTGGGGGGAGTCTAGAAAGGAAAAGCACAGGGAGAAAAAAAGGGATGGGGGACCACACTTTAAGAAAGAAGAAAAAAAAAGTATTGGTCATGCTTGTCACAAGGACAGAAAAACTGGGGAGACTCCCAAGTCCATGAGGGGAACCCTGGGGCCAGGAGCCAGGGGTGGAACAGGAAAAAAGAAAGTAAAAAAAGAAAAACTGCTCACCGCAGGATGAGAGGAGGAGCAAGGATGGTGGGGAAAGCCCATGCAAGGCGTTGTTCATGCCTTAAGTCACCTGTGGCTGGCAGATGACATCGCTCCCAACCACCGGTCAGCGGAAATTAAAGGGCTGGCAGTGAGAGGGAGCAGGGGCGCATGGGTGTTGGGAGAGGGCCTGTCCGGTGGTGTCAGCCGGAGGTGCAGGACACCAGACGCAACTGCGTGTGCTGGCTGCAGTGGAGCAGAGGAGCCCGGCAGTGAGCCAGCACCTGGAGTCAGAACAACAGCTGCAGGCAAGCCAGGAGATGAAACAGTAGGAGCTCCCAGGGTGCAGGGAGATCATTGGACCTGGGAAGACCCAGAGGGAAGGCAGCCTCACTGGGAAGACCCAGAAAGAGGGGAGCCACGAGGAGGGGACCCGGAGAGACAACTGCTACTCTGGCAAGATCCAGAGAGAGGGTTGACGACTGGAGAAGACCCAGAAAGAGGGCAGCTGATAGGCTGGGACCCAGAGAGAGGGTAACTCTGTGGCGAAGACCAAGAGAGAGGGCGGCGGCGGTGCTGCAGAGACCCGGGTGGAGGGGGGGCAGCTGCTGTCAAGGAATCTAGAGAGAGGGTTACAGCGGTGTGATACTGGAGAGGGAGTAGCGTTGAACCTGGATAAGTGGAGTGGAGCCACAGAGCTGGGCCACGTGGAGGTGGCTCCGTCAACAAGTGGAGGTGTAAAGGGGCTATCTGTGCTCCATAAGGAAGCCCAACAGGGGCAGGGTTATGCATCTCTTGGGACTTATTAAGTTTGTCATTTGAGTTGTGAAAGGTGTTTTATGTTTCCCCGTATTAGAAGGGACTGAGATGGTGTGAAGATAGGAAGACTGAGGGAGTGAGAGGTGGGCTTATTGTTGAAGTATTTAGGGGAGTGTATGGTCAATCACGGAAGCAACCAGGACCCGCCAGGCTGGGTAAAGAGCAAGGTTCAGGGGAGGAGAAGCCTTGCAGAAGACATCAAAAGAATCAGGCAAATGATGAGGGCGACCGCGTCGCACAAAGCCTCACCCACTGCAAGATTCAAAGTCGTGGCAGGCGAGAAGAGGCAGCTTGCGGCATGTGTTAAGATTTTCCGTAAGGCCACCTGCAATGGCTAGGCGAGTACCAGCAAGCACTCGGATCAAGAAAGCCTGATGTAAGATGTACGAGGCCCGGAGGGTGAAATGCTTACACCAAATTCTTAAAGGAAACTGTGTTCAGACTATCTGGTTCTGTGATGTAGGTGCAATCTGCAGACCAGATTCAGATGGGGCTCATATAAGGGGTCTGCCAGCAGGTGTGACTCCATGTACTAGCCCATTGCTGTGCACCATCTCTGTCCAAAATGACCATAAATATAGTTATATATAAATCCAGTCCCCAACAAACTCGACTTTTGTACTTGTAGTATTATGATATGTGCAATAAAAATGCCAAGTTAGAAAATTTTAATGGAAGTTTTTATTTTAGTTTTCTTTGTGTCTTTAATCCTTTGGTTTATTTGATTCTCCTATGGGATTTTGTAAGGACAATAGTAGTTTAAGGACTTTTTTTGCAGTTTTTAACTTGTGTTTTGGGAAAACTGTTGTTGATAGTCTCAACTATCAACATTGTCTCTGGGGTTTTGATATTCGAATTACGATTTAATTTAAAGTTTTTCAAACTAGTTCTGAAACTAACCTTGATGAAGACAAGAACGTTGATCTTTGACACTACTCATTGGGTAGGGTGACAACCCCTCCCCCCCTGGCAACACAGAATTTGTCCCATATATAATTTCTTTCAGTAGTAACAATTTTTACCATTGCATATAACTTTTTGAGACTTCACCTTATCCTATCTTATCTCATTATAAAAGTAACTTTATAGCCACCTAAATAAAAAAGGTTAGTGATAAGAAATTATTTTTGTAAATCATATGCATAAAATATAAATTAATATAAATAAATTATAATTTAAAATTATACATTATTTCATGTACGTTTTACTTCTGAATGTGGAATTTTCCTGTATCACTAACGTACTTAAACATAAAAATAACAGTGATAATATTAACAATGCTGAGGATGGGAAAGAACAGAAAGTTCTCCTACTAAGTACTGTTTGTATGTTAACTATTAGCAAATACTGGCTTTTTAGTGACATGTTCTATAGCAGCATTAAACCCAGAAACTGACATTTACCCACCACGTGTTTCCTAAATTTGTCATATTTCTTTGAAATCATAATGCCATGAAATACAATACATGTGCCTATCAGCAATAGAATCTGATACATGGTACAAAAACTTGACAAAAAAATGACAAATACATATTTAAACAAAATTGCACCCATAAACCTGAAGAAGCTGAAACGAAAAAGATGCAACTTCTTAAAACACTGTCTGATTTCAAACTTTGTCTTTTATTTTATGAAGCCATAAAAGTATTGTTGTATATAAAGAAAATACCAAAACCTTTTATTCCAGCTGTGAAGTTTTTACTTGGTACCTTATTAAACAAGACTGATCTCTGCTGGCTCAGCAGGAGAAATAGCTCCCAAATGTCACACAAGACAAAATAAGTAGTAGACTAGGACAGCAAGAGGGCAAGTATTTTCTAAAATAATGGACATATTATAGTACAAAAAGAAAATCCTAAAATATCATTGTACTTGAAAACAACCTTTTAATATACACACTATTGAAGTATCATACAATTGATGCATTTTGTCACAAGACACATGCAAATACCAAAATTGTCCCACAGTAGTATTATAAGTACAAAATGAAATAAGGGCACAAAACGCAACAACAACGACAGCCAAAACATCAGATTACTTGAAAATTATGCAGTAACAAACACTATTTTCCAAACCATCACTAGTCTAAAAACAGTGAAAAGATATAGTAGCATCACATGTTATGGCACATGCTGAAATTTTGAAGTGATTACTATATACTTCCCATATCTTTATTAGATAGGTGGAGGTTCTTGTGATGAGGAAAAGACATTGTTCAGATACTGATGAAATAGGTAAAACTTAGTGCACTTTCTCATATCAAATATAAGTTAATAGTATAGCATTATTTTTGTCATATGATACAAATGTCAATACAACGAGAAACCACCATGCTAGATCAGACTTTATTAAGTGCTACTTAGTCCAATGCACTCTCTTTTCAGTACCAAAGAAAGATATAAGAATGGCATTTCGGCAAGTGGGATAAGCTGATGCTTTCCAGCTTCCATCAGCCTATTAAATCTCCTCCCAGTGACAAATAAGCAAGACCTTGGCTTAGGCCATGAAGCACAGGATTTAACGTTCCTTTCAAAATTGTTGCTATTGTGACTTATGGCAACTCAGGATATTCTTATTCACTAAATGATATCCTATCCTTTTTAGATATTAGCTAATTTATGGTCCCAATGACTTCCTGTGACAATGAGGTTTCAGTTTGCCTATATATTGTGTGAAAAAGTGTATATTTTTATCAGCTTATCAACACAAAAGAAACTCTTGCAACAAGGTATCAGAGCACTCACTATTTATCACATAACTAAGAATGAAAATAATAATTTTTGCAAGCTTTCAGGCGTATTAGTTGGGGCTATATGGTAGATGGAGTCTTTTGATTTAAGTTGATATCTTTTATTAGACCAACTTGGAGGTGGTCTGATGTTTCTAGCAAGCTTTCAGATCCTTTTTCAATGATTTTTGCAAAGCAGGCTTATAGAAATTTGTTGAAGTCAATTCAAAATATAGAAGACAATTCAGCAAAATGTTACAGTTGGTTATCTATGTGTTGGGGAGACAAGAAAAGCTGAAGTTTCAAGAATATTAATTCTGGGGGGCAGAAGTCAGTTTTAAGTTGGACACTTACCATGAGCAAAATTTCATCATCAATAAATATGTTAGTTCCTTTGGAAATGACTAATTAGACTCTAGCACATTAGCAAATGTTTTGTGTACAATCAACAGGACTGATGGAGATTAAGTATAATGGCTAATATAACTATAACAACTAGTTATTCCAGTGACTCATTAATAGGGGTCTTGATTTTCTCTACTAGAAAAAAAACAAACAACATTTTTATATTTAAAAAAGGAACCCAAAAGCCACATTTTTCTGTGATTAAAATGAAATACCACTAAGATATAAATATAATGGTGTTTTATGTTAATCAAAGAAAACTGGATTCTGGATTTTTTTTAATTTGAAAATGGGGATTTTTTTTTTTAAATAGAGAAAAAGAGATTTCCTGCTCATTAATCAGACTTCACTATAGTTACTTGCCTTATCCTTTGAATTCTTTCTAGGGAAGACATGGATGCTGATTGAAAATGAATTGTGTTACTGGTGAATGCTGCAGAATATCTGGGCGAGAATAGAAAGGAAAACAGTCTAGTTGATTTTTCTAGTTGACTATTTCCAGGGTAGTACAAAGAATGGGTTAGATAATAATCTGTTGAGTAAGAGTAAAAGATAATGTAATTAAACACTACCTGAGAAGCACATGCACAAAGAGAGAATTAATGCTATCTTATTAACTTAATTAATGTCAGGCACATACTTGACCAAAATAAAGAAGAAAGACTCTGTGGAATCTTTCTATCCAGAAAAAAGTGTTTTGGATCAACAGTTCATGGGGAAAGGATAACATTAAATACTTACCTCAATCATGTACTTTCTGCTTAGAATTCACCTATAACTTTGACCTTTTTCAAAGTTTGTTGAAGTAAGTTGCGGTCGTAAGAGTTTTTGTGAGAAGGATAAATTTAGCCTTGTGTAACAAAAAAATTCTTATCACACCCATCACAGTATCATAGAAAAATAGGGTTGCAAGGAACCTCAGGAGGTTATCTAGTCTAACACCCTGCTCAAAGCAAGACCACCCCCGACTAGATCATCCCGGCCAATGCTTTGTCTAGCCATGTATTAAACACCTCCAAGGATGAAAATTCCACAACTTCTCTGGTAACCTGTTCCAGTGTTTTTCTATCCTTCTAGTGAGAAAGTTTTTCCTAACATCTAACCTGAACTTCCTTTGCTGGAACTTGAGGCCATTGCTCCCTGTTCTGTTATCTGCCACCATTGAGAACAGTCTAGCTCTATTCTCTTTGTAACCACCCTTCAAGTAGATGAAGGCTACTATTAAATCCCTTCTCAGTCTTCTCTTCTTTATATCGAATGAGCCCAGTTCCCTCAGCCTCTCCTCATAAGTTATGTCCCCCAGTCCCCTAGCCACTTTCATTGTTCTCCATTAGCGTCTCTCCAATTTGTCCACATCCTTGCTGTAAATGGGGGGCTTAAGACTGGACACAGTACTTCAGATGTGGCCTCATGTGTAGCACTGATCGGGGCAGAATCGCTTCTCTTGATCTGTTAGCAATGCTTTTATTAATGCAGCCCAGTATGCTGTTAACCTTCTTTGCAACAAGGACACACTGCTGGCTCATATTCAGCTTACTGTGCACTGCAAACCCCCAGCTGCTGCTTGGCCAGTCAGTCCCCAGTCTCTAGCAGTACATGAGATTGTTCCATCCTAAGTGCATCACTTTGTACTTGTCCTTAATGAACCTCATGAGATTTCTTCTGGTTCAAACCTCCAACATTCTAATGTCTCTCTGAATCCTAGTCCTACCCTCCAGCATATTTATTGTTACCTCCAGCTTTGTGTCATCGCAGACTTGCTGACGGTGAACACTATCCTATCTTCCAGGTCACTGAGAAAATATTGAACAAAATTGGCCCCAGGACCAACCCCTGGAGCACCCCACTTGATACTAGCTGCCAACCAGACATCAAGTCATTGTCTACTATCATCTGAGCCTGGTGATCCAGTCAGTTTTCTATCTTCCTTACAGCCTATTCATCAAACCAAACTTACTTCGCTTGCTTGCAAGAATATTGTGGGGGGCTGTATCAAAAGCCTTGCTAAAGTCAAGATATAATAATAGCAATAATCTGGCAAAACAGTGAATTGCATGGTTAACTGCATGAACTAGTGGCAAAGATGGTGATCTAGGACTATACACAGGCTTCAAGTTAAGCATGAATTTAAGTGCTTTCCTAGACAGAGGTCCTAAAAATTGAGAATATTCGCAAGTAAAAATTCAGAATAAAAATACATTCCTGATATTACTAGATCCAAACACCTTCCCAAAACTTCAACAATATCTTCCCAACTTATGCGGACTACCACTGAAGAATGATAGGGTTATTTCTCATCTTTTAATAGCAGCCCAATGTTCTCTAACAGTGAAAAAACAGGTATAATAAACAGGAAACAGTTGCTTTATTCCTTTAAACAGCTGTGGGCATAGTGACACAAGTATATTTCAACATGGTTTAGAGGCTTGGTCCTTCAGCAAATAGGGTTTGGTAGACTTTCAAAGCCTTAGATACACAGTGAGATAAAAACAGCGTTTTTATTTTTAACAAAGCTGAGCTATTTGTCATTCTATTCAGTGATAACATATTCCAAAGCATCTCACATTTTTTCCTGTGATGTTTATTGCCCACGTCTGGCATACTACAATAGGTCAATTTAGATGGTTATTTACAGCTTAATTTTCCTAATATAATGAACAGAACCAATTAAATCAAATGTTATTTGCATAACGTTAATAACTATATTTACATGATGTAAAATAAATCTAACTTCTAAAACAAAGGTATTTCAAAGTATGTAAATGGAGTTTAGTTTATATTTGAACTGTCTTTGCATCTTAACCAGGTAGGATTCCTAATTATTAAAATCAACTTAATGTCTCCAACAGAGACCTGGTCCTTTTGGGCAAGAAAAGCCAGAAGGCTCTTGAATCTATCATGCTGAATTTTTAGCCATATTCTACCATACACAGACTCAAAAGGCACATATTTTCTTCCTCCAATCCCCAGAATAATTCCAAAATATTTTCTTAAACAGATGACAGTTTTTTGTATTATGTATTGTATTGTGTATTGTATTGTATTATGGCCTATATTGTGAATATATACTAGCAGGGATTTTCCAAACAAAATAGTGGAGTTAGATGCCAAGCTTGCATGGAACTGGAATAATCTCTAAATACTTAGAACCTACAGAACCCACTGAAAATCCTGGCTATGTTCATTCAATAGCCATTCAGTATTCAATTTGACATAGTATTGTGTATGTTGTAGTCATTGTTTACTTCACATCTGCTGAAATGCTTGCTTATACTTTCATCTCCTTTTCTTTTGCTTGGTTCTATTCTCTTTCCAGTGACTCCAAACTTTTATCATCTCAGTTTCCAGGACACTCAAGATATTTCTCTCAGTCTTCTCCCAGCATGCAAAGAAGTTCAAATTGTCCTTCCTGCTCCACTCCCCTCAGCACATGCAAACTATTTGAGACTCTGTAGTAACTCAGTAATTTCACTCATACTCTAAATCTACTAATAATAGAAGCATCCAATATTTTGTAGATTTGTAAGTAGACAAGTAAATTGACATAAAGCTTCAGTGGACAGATCAGAAAAGGAAATAGGGGATTTGGAGGACAGTTCATTAAAGTTAATTAGTCTTTTAAAGTAATTACCAGAGATCCTATTTTTCTGTGATAAAAAAAAATCTCCAAATTTTGGATTTGAAAAAAGTATCAAAACCCACATTTTCCTGTGACTAAAAAAATGATATAGTGTGTGTGTGTGTGTGTGTGTGTGTGTGTGTGTGGTGGTGTTTCATTTTAATCATGGGAAAATGTGGATTTTTGGTTACTTTTATATTTTGAAAATTGGTGGGAGGCGGGGGGTATCAGAGAAAACCAGGATCCCTGGTAATTACCTTATATAATTATGTTTAGGGTTCAGTCTGAATTTTTCCCCTTTTATTTGTCATCTGCTGCTCTCCTAGAATAAACATGGGAGCTTGAATATATGATTTGTGAAAAGTTCTACCTCCAAATATTGAGGTAGACAGAAAAAGAAGAACATTACAATGTGTTTAAAGGCATAATTTTGGATCCTTCTCATTTCAGGCAGTCACACTCCAAGGCAGAATTTTTTACAACTTTGCCTGGTCAGAATCAGGCAAACCCCAGAAATAAGCAAGAGAAAAAACAGAACAAAATTGGTCATGTTCCAAACCTTGTCATCTTAAACTCATAAAAGCATAACAAAGCAAAGCAAACCCATGTTGTGAGAGTATATTTCACATAAAACCAACCTATACTAACAGATCATTAACTTTCCACAGCAAAATGTTCAAAAGTAAAAAATAGTTGCATGTACAATCAGAATTATGGTCTCCTGTGCATATTCACTACGACATGGCTTTTAGTCACAATTACACACTAAGTTTTGCCATTACATAAGTCAGTATGTGACAACAGATGAACTATTGCTGCTATTTCCTATTCGGTGTTTCCAAATTAAACATTTGGTAATAATAGATATGGCTATGACCTCCAGAGGTTTTAAAGGTAACCACCATAGAATTGTGACAGACTACGGATTTCATCATAATAATTGTGTTTAAAATGTGTATATGTAAGATATACATAATATTGTATGTCTTAGTTTAGCCTTAAAACTAATACATCATGGGAGGAAGGGAGGTGGGTGTGGGGAGAATACAGAGAGAAGACTTGATTAAAGAGCCAGAATTGTTAGCCTTTATGCAGGAAGACATATCCATCCACACAGACTTGAATACTTTCTTTGTTGCCACTTCAACAGAGGTGGGGCTTGCAAGCAACATTCAAGAGGTTTCCAGGGGAGAGAAATAAACATGACAAAGGTCAGAGAGGAGATGGACAAGTAGGTTGTATTCTGAAGGAGAGAGGCCAGGGGATAGTTTGGGTGCTCTGGAGCTAGAAAACTAGAGAGAGAAGAACTGGGATACTCAGGACTAGGTGGACTGGACTGGGGAGAGAGAGACTTTTGGAGGTGGGGCAGAGGACCTTGACTGTGAAGCCTTTGCTCCAAGAAATATCTTTATTCAAGAGAAGCTGTCTGTTTAGTTGCTTGGAAATTCAGGTTACACTTGTTCTTCCCAGTGAAAGATAAAGTCCCTCTCTCAGGAGCTAAACTGAAGCAGATCATAATAGGGCAGTTTGATGCCTTAGGCAGCAATGGCTTCAAAACTAATGCAGTTCATGCAACAGGTATTTTTGTGCTTCCCCACTCAAGGGTTGTGCTCAGGGCTGCTACTCCATCTCTCCACCTCACTTACGTTATAGATGTTATAGGACCAAGAAACAACCATGGAAGGTCAGAGACCAAAAAACCAGGGTCTCAGCAGGAAGGAGCCAAGGTTGGTCCTCCTCCTCTCCCACCCCCTGCAGAATCCATGTCCGGAATGGTTCTGAGGTGGAGAAGGGAGGCACTCTCCAAGGCAAAAAAAGTTGCCAGAGAACCACTGCCTACCTTTGGCGGGGAGCGGCTATGGGGATGCATGGACTCTGTGATAGTAAAATAATGATTTTTTCCTATAATATTTAATGCAGTTATGCAACATTCTTAGATTCATATGTCAACTTCTCTTACATAAAATGGATGCCAACCTTTGTGGTGGATGTGTCAAAATTAATCTCTATGTTCTCCATGACTGCCACCCTGATACTCTTCCCCTGACTATTTGCTGTTCTGCTTCCTCCTACCTGCCCCTGTGCTCCCTGTCCAATTTGCTGCTCCGCTGCCTGTCCCCTCTCTGGTGTGCTGAGTTCCACATACACAGGATGCCCATGGCACACAGGGCATATATGCTGAAGGCTGCCCCCCTAGCTTCAGATTTTTTCAGTATGTACATATGCATTTTCTAAACTTTGCCTTCTTGTGCAAATGACCAGATATTGCACCAGAACCACTATAAATTATAAAAATGAAAGTTTATGTTATACATTATGCACTTATTTCATATATTTAATTTTTAAATATATTTCTTATAAACATACACAACTAGGCATTGAAAAATCTTTTTTGTTCAAAGTCAAATTGTTAAATTTCTTATATTAAGGGGCTTCATACACTGACCCTAATGAAGGCTTTGTAAACAGTTGGCCATAAGCTACAGGTCAGTTATACTAGAATTTGACAGGAAACTGAAGGTATGGACTCAGATTGCTGTGCTTTCATTACGTAGCTTGATGACAATTTGTTAATTTCTTTTTATAAAGAAAAGAAGCTGTTAGGTTTAGTGCATTAAGGCCCATAGGAATAAAATAGTATTTAAAAAGATAGAATGGAAAAATATTAATTAACAGGTAAAATAGATAAATTTCATATCTGTCATTAAAGTGATCTAGATTTTATTTTTAGAGAATCACTTTCATTAAAGTGATCTAGATTTTATTTTTAGAGAATGCCTTAAAAGCAATACCATTTCTTATTATCAGTTGAGAGTAGTGAAGAAAAGTTACAAAAGAAACAAAGCAAGGGGTATTTGTTGCTTCTGGTGAAGTAACAAATTTCCAGAGGTAACAGCAAAATGCATATGGAATTTTGTAGTGTTACTGGCAGCATTGTGGAATGTGAGAGTGAAAATGATCATACAAGTCCCCTTACTAAACGCTTATGGTTTTAAGGTACATGTAGACAAGTGTCCTAGTATAGTCATGCAATGATAAATATAAATACATTTCAGTTAGTTTCCTATGCTTGTTAATTTCCTATGAGTTTCCTACAGCTCTTGTGCAGCTGCCTAGAAAGTTTCCAGCATGAAAAACAGAAAGCATACCTATCTGGAAGGGAGAAACTTAGCTGCTGGAAAAAAAACAGCAGCAGAAACAGCATAAATCTATGTTGAGTAACGATGAGCATCATGAAGAGGATGAGAAAGTATGACAGGTGTCAGTAAATTCTGTTTCTGTTACATATTATATCAATATTCAGTAGTAATAGCATACTCTGACATCTGCAGGGAATTTCTGAAACAGAGTCTAAGCTATTCAAGACTCCCCAGAACACTTACAAACTTCAGAAATTGGATTCAGCTTGGATCAGCTATAGCAGCATTGTGCACACGCCTGCATCACATTAGCAGTTCTGCCTACTACCCTCCTTCCTTTGAGTTGCTGATTTATGTCATTATGAAGCTGACCTCTCAACTTTCACACATGCCAGTGTGGGTCATCTACAAGTGTACGTGATTTGCATTTTGGTCAGTATCAACTATTGAACCAGTGAACCCAGGTAATAAAATGCACTGAACATACAGTAGATTCATAGATTCACAGATGTTAGGGTCAGAAGGGACCTCAATAGATCATTGAGTCTGACCCCCTGCATAGGCAGGAAAGAGTGCTGGGGTCAGATGACCCCAGCTAGATGCATATCCAACCTCCTCTTGAAGACCCCCAGGGTAGGGGAGAGTGCCACTTCCCTTGGAAGCCCATTCCAAACCTTGGCCACCCAAGGCAATCACTGAGTTAGATTGGTAAAATATGTGATAAATGACTGAAATATGAAGTGTATATTTTGGCAATTCACATACAATTAGAGAGTCATAATTTCAGGTACAAAACCTGTTTAGAGTACTTTCCCCACTTTGTGAATCACATGCACACAGATCATCAGTAGAATTTGGATACTTTGTACTTCTGAACTTAATCTGGGCTCTTACTGTTGCGTTTCAGGAATAGCTATTAGCTCTCCATTGGACTAGCCACTAGAGAACATGAAAAACACTTTCTCTAAGTATTGGACAACTACTTACTTGCTTACAGATAAATAGTACAGACTACTGCCTCCAGAAGAGCATGCAACTTAACTGTGGTAGGCTAGGATAACACAAAACAAACCAGTTTGGTCACTCATAGCAATTCTACATGAGACGCTTAATGCACAGTAGACTAACTCTACTGTGCATTAGCACATCACGGCAAAGCCATGCTATCATGTTAATATGCAGTAGAATTAGTCTACTGTAGGTTAAACATCATGAAAAGACCTATGCACCTTTGCTACTGATCAGTAGTGCTGGCTACTGTGCATTTAATTAGTACCTCATATGAAAGGTACTAAATTTAATGTGCTGTAGCAATGGTGCATTAATGCATGTGTAGATGTGTCCTCTGAAAGTCAGTGTGATGCACTTACATGAGCTGGTTGTGACCTTGCAAGTTATTTCACAATGTGGTGACAAGAGGTATTCAGCACTTCTACCCTAGCTGTTTCATAAATTGATGTTCATGGATTTGGTAAATTGTAGAGGTGGTAAGCTGCAAAAGAATTTCAACAGCAGTTAGATTAAGTGTGATTTATACTGTCACTTTTCTCTTGCACAGATCAAGGAACATCCCCAAGTTTATGGACAAATTTCTCTCACTTTTGCTTTTTAATTTCCTCAAGAAGTAACTGATGATGCTTATATCAAAGTAGATTATATGAAATTATAAAGTACTCAATTAATTTTCATGCAAATTTATCTTTAGTCTAGCAAGATATAGAATATTCTACAGGAAACTTTCCCACTATATAACTGCTAATTCTAAGAATTATCCCACAGAGAGTGCCCCAAAACAAAATATTTAAGATATCTTTGTATCCCTATTGCAAGAAAAGTCAGATAGTTCAATGAAAAATTAACAAAAGGAGTGATTCTTAAACTTTTCTTATTTTTTCCTCTTCTTTATCTTGATGTGGGAAAAGATTGCTTTGTACCCTGACCCTGTAAAGTTGGCCTGTGGACATTTAAGTCCTAGTAGGAAGAACAGGTCAAATGATAAGGAACCAGACAAAAAACTAAAATTATGAAAGTAGGTTTCTGGAACATTAAAACAATGGCTAGCACAAGAAAAGCTACAGAGATGATGAAATAAATGGACACATGTAATTCTAAAAGGGACTATATGACAGCAAGAAGCTGGCAAAAAGAGGTTTAAAAAAATCCACAATTTATTCAGGAAGGCAATATAGTTACCACTCATGGGGAGTACCAGTAATTATGACTTCCAACACAGAAATATTGCTCGTACACCAGGAGCCAATTAGCAGCCTCTTGCTCCAAGCTAAGTTTCAGGCATGATACATGAAAATGACAATTATACAGTGTTCCACTCCAACAGGCAACTATGATGATGAGATCAAAGACTAATTCTACAAGTTAGGAAAGCTGCAGCTGAAGATCAAATCACTGGGAAAATACTGAAAGCTAGTGATGATCAGTAAAATCACCAACTCTTCAATAAAGGCAAGGTCAGAAAAGCCCTCACAAATAATGAGGAAAAATGGTCTTAAAGTTGAAATATGAAAGGATGGTAACCTAGGCCACTGTAAACATTGTTGATGTGTTAAACTTCTTTGAAGGATAGGTAACAACTTTTGCAGCATAAGATAAATAAAAAGCAAGGGGAATTTAACCAAGAATATAATTTCTCATCCTAATATTCATTCAAAGAATGATTACCCTAAGAGAGCACCAAATGACAAAATTCACTCATTATAAACTTCATAGACTACAAGAAAACATTTGGCAGGCTCCATTGTGATTCAGTCCAGAACATCTTGAAGTGTTATGACATGCCAAGAAAAATAATTGATATCAAGACTGTATACAGTGCAGCATAAACAGCTGTAATAAAAGAACGCATAAGAAAGTGAATCAACCTAGGTATTAATGTCAAACAAAGATTCATCCTTTTTCCTCACTTTTACATTGTTGTTAACTTTATTATGAGTAAAAATAAGTCAATTTCTATATGACAGTATTCAGGAGGCAATAATACCTTGAATGGGCAGACAACGGTTATATTTGGCAAATTAAAGAGATTTGGTCATCTCCAGATGACAACTTAAATGACAACTCCTCCACTAAAATGTTACATGTGCCATTGGTGAGTTCCCTCTGTGTCTGCTGACTTGAAAGCATCTAGCTCCACTAAGCCCTAATCCATGCTGCTCTTACTCTAGGCTTTTGTCTTCTTCCTTAGCTTTGCTTCCAACTGCACTCATTAACTGACAGCTTCACCTACCTGTGAAAACTGGAGTAAAAACGCAATTTAAATACTTTAGCCTTGTCAGCATCAGCCGTAACAAGATTGCCTTCCACATTCCATGAGGAACCTATGGTTTTTCTGGTCATCCTACTTTTGACATACATGAACAACCCTTTTTTATTGCCTCAAATTATGTCTGGGACTTCCTAATTTTCTCCTTTTATGTCAATATAATACTCTTCCACTCTTCCCTAGTATTATGACTGAGTTTCCACTTTTTATGGGATTCCTTTCTTGAGTTTCAATTCATTGAAGAGACTGTTGTCTACCCAGGCTCTCCTGTTGCACTTCCCATTCTTCCACTGCATTGGGAGAACAGGGATTTCATGTAAGGATTCTGCCATAGTAAGGAATTATAGAATCATTTTTAAACATCCTTGTCATGAAAGAACTGGAAGAACCACCTCAAGAGGCTGACTAAAACAATTACACCACTAAACACTATTTAGAGAGGGAAAACATGTAGGACTTACTGTAATACAAAGGGCCTATGAAAAGCACTTTCATATAAACATTGCTGGTAGTTTCATGTATGGCCCACATGATATCTGAAAATGTCAGGAGTTTGCCAATTCAGATTCTTTTTCCCTAAAATATCTCCTTTTTCAAACCATTACTGTCTACCATTTAAACTGTGTTCAAAGTGTGTATTCCAGGCTTTACTTTTTTGCTTTTTCAATGAGATTACTGCAAAGGTTTAAAGCTCTTAATTATTGGCCACTTAAATGATTGTCACTCTACCAAATTTAGTACTTTATTAAGTGATTTATTAAATTATAATGAAACTGTTAATGGACAACACAAATGGACTTTATTAGCATAATATATCACTAGTATAAGACATAAGTTTCTTATCAAGGTTTCTTTTTCTTTTCTTTCTAGGGTTATACAACACATAGTGATGCATTTCAATTTAGCTTTCTCTTTCTTCCACCAAGTCTTTATCCAATAGTATCATTTTTATCTGATAATAATTGCTGGACAAAATTATAGGAATTTCAGGAAATGTCTTTGAAAAAACAGAATTAAACTAGTTAGGATCTGGAAATGGCATGAATTCCAAATTCAACTGACAGGAAGGAAAAATTGTTGATAGGGACCGAGGAGACTACTTATTATTTTTTATTTTTCCTTTAAGTTGCTCATACCAATATGTGGTGGTGGCAAATAGGTGACTAGGATTTTGCAAAGCTGCTACCATGTCTATAAACTGTTTGGGTCTAGATAACTTAGCCGGTCTCTCTATTTTCAAAGACTTACAAACATGTTTAACAACTTCCAAAACACTTAACAAGTATTAATAATAAATCTTCAAAGAAATATTCTCATGTAGGTAAATACAACCCAGGTGCATATCAGATTCAAATAGAGTTTGAATCCTTACATTTAGGCACTGAATTCTATAAAGAGGCACCAAAATAATACAAGTGGCTTGACTAAATTTTTGACAGTCTCCTATATTATATTTTTCAGGCAAGATTTGTAAGGCAAGAAGGGGCTGTTTGGTTTCAGAATTCCTAACTATACTATCAAGCTATGGGGTATGATAGTAGTTTAATAGAGTAGCCTCACATTTCCTGAATAAACAATCTAAAGGCATCTTGGATTCAGCTGAACCATAGGTATAAGAGCAATGTCATCTTATATTAAATAAAATCTTAATGTTATTCAGATCAATACAATCTAGCCATTTCTTCTTGTCAGCCACTATCAGATCAACTATAAAAAGAATACAGCAGCATTTTTTGTTCTACAAAAGAGTAGTTTATAACAAGAGTTGTTCATTAGAATAAAATTTGTGAAGCACTCAGAGAGACTGCCTGATGCTTAATTATCTACTTTAAGTACATATTATAAACACTGCTGACTCACTAGTAAAAGTGGGTATCTCATCTTTAATGGTTCAAAATTACATCCTGAAGCCAAGATCAGAAACCATTTTCTTAAGTCAATTTTTGTAGTAATATTAAATTGCAGTGGTAATGAACACTCACAAAATACCATTATCAAGTTCACAAATCCTAAAATGCTTCTAATAATTCACTTAGACTGAAGTCACACCGGACTGTTTCCCAGGTGTGAAGGATAATGATAAAGCACCTTACCATTACCAACCAACCATTTCAGATGACCAAAAAAAAGAACACAGAACAGTGATGTATGTACAGGTACTTTTCACATAAAACAGATTTAATTCCTTTTGGTGACATTCTTATGGACAGATCAATCTAAAAGAAAGTAATTCAATCAGCTGGCCCTTGTGTTTTGCCACAGAACAATTTCCTCAATAATTGGAGTGTTTATTGGATATTTGAAGATTTGCAGAGTGTGCAGGAAGCTCTAGTAACGCTGCAGAATTCAGATAAGATTTTAAAAGTGCTGCATTAATAATGTGTGAAGAACGCTTCCCCACCTCAACACACAACAAGAATAAAAAGGCTGAAATTTATATTACAGCTTATAATTGTTTAAAAAAAAAACCCATGTATTAATTAGATCTCTAATTATAACTTCATGCAAGCAGTTGCTGTCTCAGATTGGCTTTTACTTTCCATTAAAAAACAGAGGCCACCACACAGCATTGAAGCAGCTGATTATAAATGGCTACTCAACATTACAATTAGATTTTTGTATTCTTTGCTGCTTTACCATATAGAGGTGTACAGTAGAGAGCTGGAGATAAAAAGGATAAAGCAAGGATGAGACTAAAAGTGTTACTAGCGCCTCAAAACTGATACAAATGTAGTCACAGAGTTCCTTTTTTATTTTTAAAGATTGCACAGACCCATAAATAAACTAACAACAATTCCTATTTCCTTGTTTTAGATAAAAAAACCAAGTATTACAATATGTGGAGTCAGAAACACACTGGGACCCTCACGTATACTGAACAAATGTGGAAAGAAAAAGAGAGGGAAAAAATGCTCATAATTAACTATTTAGTTCATTACTTCAGCCAGGTGAAAGAAATGCAATAACAAGAAGGAAGATAAGAAGCCTTAGTTCAACCATTTTTAGCCATTGACTAGATAGAAACAAAATATGAAATATAAGCTCAGGGGGAGCATTTTTTAAAATAAATCTTCCTGTTGACTTTTACTTACCAGTTCTATAAGCCAGTCAAAATAACCTCAGTGATAATTCATGATATCATAGGTTTTATTTAACTTGGGTCTTTGAAAAATTGTGTGCTATCTGCATGTCAAACAATTATTTTACAATAGAGTTTGATGTTTGTTAATAATAAATGGTAATATTTCATCTAGTCCTTGTTTCTTTGTATTTACTAAAACAAAATTCAGAGATAAAACTGCCAGAATTAAAGTTTGATCATTAATGTCAGGTGGTTGCCTGATTAACTAAATAATCACAAGCAATGAGAAACTATAATGGATTGATACAGTACAAGATCTCAGTGGGATTCTTTGGAGTTTTGTTCTTGGTGTGGTACTGTTTAACAAATTTTATTAATGATTTGGATGCAGAGATAAAAAACATCATGATCAGCCTTGCAGATGACCCAAAACTGTTGTAAACATTTTGGAGGATTAGGCTAGAATTTAAAAGAATCTCAGAAATTAGAGAACTTGGATACACGAAACAAAATTAAAGTTGACAAAGACAAATATAAGGTGCTGCACCTACAGAATAACCTGCTCAGAAGGATCTGGTCATTATGGTGGATCACAGACTCAAAATGCAGCAGTAAAAACCAAATGCAATTTTGGGCTACATTAAAAGAACAATGTAGACAAAATGCTATAGGTGCTAGTAACCATTCTGCATAGTACTTGTTAGGCCTCAAATGAGCCTCAAATGTGTCCAATTCTGGGAGCTGCATTTTAAGAGGACTGTAGAGAAACTGTAAAGGATCCAGTTGTATGATAAAAAGGGTGGAATGCAAGCCATATAAGAAAAGGTTAAGAATTGGCTACGTTTACACTGGAGAAAAGGAGATGGAAGGGGCCACAAAGAAGGACATGGACCCTAGAAGTAGAAGGAAGTACCACCAGCAGCAGAAGTTTTGCAAAATCTCAAGAGAAAATGAGGATTACACATGGTATCCAGTGCTATTCATGGATCAAATGAGGAAAGATTCTTGAATGCTCATCCCTCCTTCCATGCTCTAGACATTGCACATATTTGCCCTTGGGTTGAAAGGAAGTAGTGTACCCAGGCATGTGTTCATGGTCACTGAACTTTACTGCATTTTCAACCAACTGCCCTTTAAAATATATGTATGTAGGTTGATGTATATTGTGTGAATGCCTTCATTTATGAGCACTCATGGTGCTCTCATGTTGTGCCAGAAGACTGGAAAAGGGCCAATGTGATTCCCATTTTCAAAAAAGGGAGGAAGGAGGACCCAGGAAACTATAGGCCAGTTAGTCTTACCTCAATCCTGGGTAAGCTTTTTGAGCTGCAATAGGCTGCAATCAGAGCTGGACAGGTTACAGGGGTGGGCCGATGAGAACAGGATGGGTTTCAACACTGAAAAGTGCAAGGCGCTACACCTGGGGAGAAAGAACCAACAGCATACCTACAAGCTGGGGAACTCACCTTCTTGTCAGTGCAGAGGCAGAAGAGGATCTTGGAGTCATTATTGATGCCAAAACAAACATGGGTTGACAGTGTGGGGACGTGGTCAGGAAGGCCAACTAACTCGTCACGCATCCAGAGATGCATCTCCAGCAGGTCCAAGGAGGTGATCCTCCCCCTCTATACGACACTGGTCAGGCCACAGTTGGAGTACTGCATCCAGTTCTGGGTACCGTACTTCAGAAGGAATGTGGACAACATGGAGAGGATTTAGAGGAGGGCCACCTGCATGATCAAGAGGCAGCAGGGCAGGCCCTACAATGAGAGGCCAAGGGACCTGAACCTGTTCAGCCTCCACAAGAGAAAGCTGAGGGGGGATCTCGTGGTTGTTTACAAACTAGTCAGGGGAGACCAGCAGGCATTGGGGGAGTCCCTGTTCCCCCAGGCACTACCAGAAATGACTAGAAATAATGGTCACAAGCTGGCAGAGGGTAGATTCAGACTAGACATCAGGAGGCTCTACTTCACGGTCAGGGCAGCTAGGATCTGAAACCAACTTCCAAAAGGAGGAGTGCTGGCTCCTACCTGGGGGTCTTTAAAAGTAGGCTGGATGAACACCTTACCGGGGTCATTTGAACCCAATACTCTTTCCTGTTATGGCAGGATGTCGGACTTGATGATCTGCACAGGTCCCTTCCAACCCTACCGACTATGAAACTATTATACTTGTCACTTGAATTTCTTTTTAAAAAACTAAGTTCTGGACTCAATCAGAGGTTATAAAAAAAAAAGCATTTTTTTGTTTTACTCAAGAAAGGAAATGAACAGTGTGTAAAGCCCTTGTTTCCTTTTAGAATCAATGGTTTTCATGGGCACATTTTAATGGAAATCCCTTTTTAAGCCATTGCCAAAGCTGAATATATACATCGGAAGACAGG
The DNA here is from genome assembly GCA_030014935.1 of Caiman crocodilus. Taxonomy (NCBI): domain Eukaryota; kingdom Metazoa; phylum Chordata; order Crocodylia; family Alligatoridae; genus Caiman; species Caiman crocodilus. Next base: position 37,740,318 of record JAGPOW010003642.1, read on the forward strand.
ATTTGGTTCTCAGTACTTCATCGCTTCTCGCTCTCATGTCCAGTCTGCACAATGGATCTTGACTTGTTATCCTGCTTAGAATATATGAATAGAATTCATAATGGTGATTCACCATTACTTTGCACATTTTATAATACTTTGCACATTTTATAAATAGAATCCCTTCATTTATGTTTCAAGAAATGCATTTTGAATAGTTTCCCAGTTATAAACAACAGGCACAGCAGCTTAAATGAATCCCATTAAGGATGCAAGGTTTTGAATTTTTCTGTTTAAAAAAAAAGCAGTCAGAGGCAATTGCCATCTGAATCAGAACTAACAAATATAGGGGAAAAGCACAGGAGGAGAAAAGTTATTTTAAAATAGGGGGATATTTAAATATATACACATAATATGGAATTTTAGCTCTTAAATTATTACAACAATATTTATACATTTCTATAAAACCAGATCTGGACTCAGTTTGAATGAACGCAGTTTCAGATTGTTGCAGTAGCACTAATACTGATTAATACTATAGTTAGTGAAATAGTAATGCTTTTTACTAATTTAAACTAGAAATGTTAATTTGTTTCATCAAGTTACTTACAAACCAGCCACACCAAAGCAAAATATAACGAGCAGTTAAGAATTAAGAATATAAAATATTATAGAATATGTTGTTTTTATGAAGTATATATCTATAATTCCCATTGAATCAGAGGTACTCAGTTTCTTACAGAATCAGTCTCTGAGTAATTATAGTTTCTATGCTACTTTCCTGTTAAGATATATGTGTTAAAATTAGGAATGTATAGTAAATGGCTAGAGTTGATTTTTTTTCTGGATATTCATCCCTTAAAAGGACACTATATATTTCAATGAACAGAAATGCTTACAAAATATATGCTTTCATCTTGGTGGGCAAGGTTCTTTGGGTAAATGTGATATGTTTTATTACACCACCTAAAAAGCTGGAAAAAGGTTTTTTTCAAGCTTCTGGGCATAAACACCATTTTTCAGGGATTGAAAGACTCTGCTGTTGTTCTGGTCTCATCTTGGAATTTTAAAATATAATTTAAACATGTCAATTTAAGCATGAGGGAAAGCTTTTCCTTAAGAGACTTCCAGTTGTGCAGACCCTATAAATAGCATAAGGTTTGGGCAAATCGGCTAAGGACCTTATGCTGTAAACTGAACAAATATTAATCAGTTTAGGTTAGTGGAACAGTCACATGGTAAGGCAAAAACCCTACTCTGACCGTCCTTCACCGGTACAGCTATGACTTGCCACTAGAGGCTCAGTGGGCAGGGGAAGGACTAGAAGCAGGATGTGTTTGCTACTTCAGCCAGGCAAAGAGCAGGCCCACCACGATTTCAGTTTCAGTGAGACCAGAGAGACTTGGGAAGGCTGCCTCCCTGGGGTGTTCTGGTCTTCCTGAAACTGACACAGCAGCTTTGTATTGAGAGTGGGGCCACCAGGCTAAATCTCTGACAGCCCTGCTCTCCGAACAGAGCCACTGTGCCAGTTTCAGAGAGGCCCAAGCACTTTCAGACTGTAGCCTTAGAACTCGCTCTGAGCTCCGAGGGCCCTGACCCTTTTTTCTCCGGTGTTCAGGTGACACCTGCCCCCCAGGCTGGCAGGAGCAGAGCCAGTCCAAGTGGCAGCAGAAGCCACCATGGCTGCTAGGCACTCTGGGGGGGAAAAAGGATCAGGCTCCTTGGAGCTCAGAGCATTCAGGGATACTGGAGGACTTCAACTTGGGTGGGAAATAGCTATACAGTAATGGAACAGGAACAAAATTAGGTGGACTGGGAATAATCCTGCACTGCAGCGGCATAACTCTAAGTTGAATAACAAGTATTCTAAGCCACTTAAAAGGTATTAGAGTAAAGCCAGTCCAGGGGTTAAGAGCTACAGAAGCTCCCTAAATTTACCATATAACAAGGCCCCAATATTTGGATACGCACTCAACTAAAGTATCATATCTTCTGCAGTTTGCCTGTTACTAGTAGCACCGTGCTATTAATGTCCACTGATGATAATATCACAATCTTCTTCAGTATTGCCAATTCTAATTAAAAAAAAAATACCTGGAAAAGAAATAAAACAGTAAAAATGCTTACATTTGACAATAGTCTAATGGCCTTTTCATTCCAGGGAAATCAATACAATTATTTCACTTGACTTCCCTATTTTGATATGGTAAATGTAAGGTTGAACAGATCCCATAGTCTGAATAATGAATAATAATGTATATTTGTTTGGATCACCAGACAGCACTGAAAAGATGATGCTCTAATATATAGAGGTTATTAATTTTCCATTCCTTTAAGACATATTAATAAGTATACCCATTTATCTAAATGTAAACCACTGCCTACAAGTTTGAAAATTTTATGTTGTGGGATGGTTCTCTGTGTATAGACCTTCTCTCATAATTTAAAAAAAATGAGACGCCTCATTGTTCCCTAAAAAAAATATTTAGAAATAGAGATGTATTTTCTCTGCACTGAAATCCACCTGTACAGATAATATGCAATTTGTGAGACAGTAGGTTCCACAGCTTTTGGCCCATTTCAGCCTCCTTTGCTTCAAAAGATATGAAAGATAATCTTAATGGGGAATAGTCAGATCTGAATTTACTGGGAGACTATAAATAAAGTTTAGTGATGCTTAGTTCTGGTCAGCAGTTCTGTGCATTTACAGTTCTGTTTTGTACATTCCCTAAAATGGAATCTCAAATTTAAATATAAATTGAGGTAGTTTCCCACATTTTAATTAAAACTAACTAATATTTCATGTTTATGTCTTCTACACCTGTACTTCCACCCATCTGTACTAATAATTATCTAGGATCTTTATTTTATGTTTAGACTTTGGCATGATATTTGAGTTCTGTAACTGAAGAAGTGTGATAGCTTTTTGCTATTTGCTATTCAGAATTCATGTGTGTTCTGTTTCATCCATTATTTGCATTCAGGATTTAGGATTTTAAGTGACTGAGTAGGACTCTCAGGACAATTTATTGTTTGTAATTTTTCTTATCTGCCTAATCTTGTTAATATAAAAAGCAAAATGCAAAAGAATAATGGGGAAAGGCAGTATTTTAAAATGAAATAAATGTATAGTCAGTGGCAGCATCTACACGAGATGCTACTGTGCATAATGTTGATGGCACTAATCATAACGTGATGCTACTGTGTAGTAGGAAAAAATGTGTGGGGACACTACTGCACAGTAACTCCAGTTAAATAGATGACATAGACATTAGGGCTGGAAGGGAGCTCATGCGATCATTGGGTCCAGCCCTCTGCCCAATGGGCAGGAAGTCAGCTGAGGCCACCAAGTCACCCCTGAGCCTTCACTTCTCCAAGCTGAACAGTCCCGTGCTGCTCAGCCTCTCCTCATCAGGCCTGTTCTTTTGACCTCTAATCATGTGCGTGGCTCTCCTCTGGACTCTCTCAAGGTTATCTACATCCTTTCTAAATTGTGGAGCCCAGAATTGTTGTTTATTTATGGAAGGGGGAGAAGTCACTTTCTTAATTCTAAAAAGATTCCTTATCTGAAACAGTAAAGATAAAATGAAACAAATGGAGATGGTTCCCTAGGGAAAAGATGATATACAGATCTGGAAATGTCAAAGATTTGAGAAAGATATAACCCATAGAAAGTTGGTGTTGAAACTACCTATAATGTGTCAGTGTGTCAGAACTGTCAGATACTCAGAGCAATAGATAACTGTCACTTCACCAAAAAAGGGAAAGCAAAGAGAAAATATTCAATTATTCAAAAAGAAAAGTTTAAATATTTGAAGACCTATCCATGTGGTAGTGAGGGATAGAGAAAATGTTTCCTTAATGCACCTAGATTTGCTGTTTATACAACATTCAAAGGCATAAATGCAATTGGCTTTATACCAAAATATAACTCATGCAATTTTTTTATGAAGTGTTTATTGTATAATACACAGTCTTGGAAACAGAGACTAAAACCCAGGTTCTCTTCTCAGAAGGAGATCTCAACTACTTGACTCATGCTTTCTCTCTTTAATCTTCTTCATAACAAATTAGGTGGATTTGACATATATGCCAATTTCTCTATCTGGAAGCCATTGCAACACAGCTTTGTGGGCAACTTAGGACTTCAGTTTCAGGACATTAATACTTTTGTGTATCTGGGAGGGTTCCAGTCATGGAAATACCATGCAGAGAAGAACAGGGGAACCATCTTCATGAACAACTAAGTACCCTTAACACAATGCACAGCAAATATTGTATGCATTCACTTCACCTCCCTCCCCCCCCTTCACCACATCTCTGATTGTCTCAGCTCTGTCTTGACACTGAGCTTTGATCAAACCAAAAGCATGACATGATACAAATCTCCCTTACTACAATCCAATTCACATTCAGGTATATATAATTTTAGCTCACTTTACACTTTCCATACTCCTTCATGGTAAGTAAGCAGAGAAGCAGCAAATTTGCATACATTAGAAATTATAGTAACAAACTTATACATAGGTAGTCCATAATATAGAATCCTTCTGCAGTGGATTGAGGCAGCAGTAATGATCAGGAGTGGTCAAGCAGCCCCTTTTAGAAGCATCCTGCACTGTAATCAAAAGGAGGAGCTCAGAAACTGCCCTCAGAACCGCCATCTAAATTCATTAACCTCTGCTTACTCCAGCTGATGGCTGTCCTACTTTAGTTTTGAATTAAGAAAACTAAAGTCACTTCCTTAAGTATAGTGAATGGGAACATGCAAATGCACATGAACAGTCGTATCTGACTAACCAGAAAGAAAAAAAAATCCATTGTTTGAGAAAGAAATGGACAAATTCACATTCTATACTCAGTATTATATGAAATTTACCTTGCAAAGGAAGCAGAGTTAGTGTGATATTGTAGCTGTAATGGTCCAGGATATATGTAAGAACAAAGAAATCTTTTGGTGGCATCTATTAGCTCAATCACATAACAACTGCATAGTCCAGGGGTGGGCAGCCTATGGCCCAGAGAACAGAGTTTTTGGATCCAGCCTGTGGAGTCATGTTTCAGCACTCAGCAGCAGGGGACTCAGCCTACATCATGCCATGGTCAGATGGTGGAAGTTTGGTGGAGGACAGGGCTCTGTCTGGGCCGCACTGTAGTTTGATGGTGGAGGCTTTGGCAGAAGTGGGCCTTAGATGTGCTGCCTTGCAATCGTGTGGAGACAACTTTGGCTGAGATGGGGTGGGCTCTGCCTGTACCCAACTGCAGCTGGGAGGCAGGAAGAAATAATGGAAGTGGGATCCTAGTGCCAGTCTTCTTTAAACCCAAGCTGCATAATCCGGGACACCCAGCAGGGAAATGATGCTGACCCCTGACATTAGCTCTTTTAGTAAGTACAATGCAGCTTTCAGTCGTTGTGATATAAAGGACTGCTCCTCAACAATACGAAGATGCTTCTATTGTCCATCTGTTCAGCTATAGGTATAGGTATTCCTATAGCTGAACAGACCTATGTATGTGACAATCATTGAAAATTTTCCCATATTAGTGGTTCCTTGCCAGAATGATGCTCATCTGCTTTACTTGCATCCTATATGCAGGAAATTTTTCCATGTGGTTTCAGAGAGGAAGGAGGATGAGAAATCACATTCTTTACTGCGCAGCAAATAGAAGTGAAATACAGAAAGCATAATATTGGCATCAGCTGTGTCTTTCCTCCTCTTATAAAGGAATGTATTTGCAGCAGAGAAAGCATATAGAACCTCTTGGCTAAGGTCAGAAATTACATGTAAACTGATTTAAGCCATCAGAAAGCGGCTTAAACCTATAACAGAACAGAAGTTCACTGCACATAAATCTGTTTCAAAATGGCTAAAGATATACCTGGCTGAATATAGTATCAGACTTAACTGATTTGGGTCAAACCGGTTTATGAAACTTCTGTCCCAGACCCTTTCTAGGTTTAAATTAAATCAGGGTCCCTCAGCATCCTGACATGCTTCCCAGCCCTGCGCTGGGCTATGCTGTCTGCTCCAGCAGAGAAGGATTGTGTGGGGGGAGGCAGGAACTGCCCCCTGCCCAGCAAACCTTGGTTTGAGTCTAAGGCCAGCAAATGGGGGTTAAACACCCCTTTCCCTGGCTAAACCCACCTTCTCCTGAGCTAAGAGCTGCCTTGCCCTGCTAAACTTACTGCTGGTTCTGACTATGAACTACAAATCCCAGGAGTACTTGGACACAGGAAGAGGAAGTGATGAGAAAGCCTGTAGTAACTTGCTTCTGTGATTCTGGACTGAAAATCCCAGAGACCTCAGGGCAGCAGGAAGTGGAAGTGAATACAGAGCCCATGCTGGCTACATGCCAGAGCCATGCTTTAGTACCCCGGAGCTTCTGGACTGAGCCACTATAGACATGTGGCTGCTTTACCCGTGTCAAAAGTGAATGTCTGTCTAGTTGTTTCTCAGTTTAATCTGCGCAGCGTGGATTAACCTGCAGACAATGAATCGATTCAGCCTCAGGCTTTTTGACTGTCTGTACTTAGCCCTTAAGTCTGGCCTGACAAATTCTGGCCTTGGAAAAGTTAGACAATTTCATAAAAGCGTGATAGTAACAGTGAGTATCATAACAGGGAATACTAGCAATACACCTGCAGTAACAAATGGCGTAAAAACAAGGCCTGGCATTACTATGATGTCTTGTTTGCCTCAAAGTGGCTGGTTGCTTTTTGTGATCTTAACATAGGTATGGGATTAATACCTTAATACAGGATTAGATTCAAGATCGATTTAAAGTTATTTAAACCCAAGAGTTGTGAATAAACCAAAGGTTTTTGAGGGACTTGTCCATGAATTTCTATTTGCTGATGGTGCATCTTAGTTGCTCATTAGTAGGAAAATAAACAGTCATCATGGATCACTTTGCAGTTGCATGGTCATACTTTAGGTTGATTATATAGCTTTGAACAGGAACAGAGGTTATGAATCAAACCGCTCCTGGTATGCCATACTTATTTGGGTAGCACTCTCACACAAAATACACATCAATGATGAAGCCAAGAGAATTGCTAAAGTCCTTGGAAACTTAATTGAAAATCATTGAGCTAGGAGAGGTGTAACTTTATAGATGATTTTACAAACTTACAAGGCAGCAGTCCTAACTTCTTTATGCTTTTAAATCATAAACAACCTCATGCCATCACATCGAGTCTAAAACGCTAAATTGTCTGAGAAAGCAACAAACTGATATAGCAAAATAGAACAGCAAATACTGATATCCTTCAATGAACAAATATACCAAACAAATACACTATGATTATGACGGCATAAGTAAGAAGGCCTGGCTTAGTAGTCAGAACACATGATAACTTGCTCCTTGAGAAAGCTCTTTATGGAAAATTGAACTCTTCTTCACACTCGCACGATAGAACAAAAAAAACATGAAAACCAGATATGCAAATTAATACATCTTAACATAGCTAGCTATGAGAACCAGGGATAAAGAACCCAGGTGTTTAAAACAAAAGTTTCAGTACCAGAATCAGCCAAATTCATAATGGATGCATCAACATGAGATGTTTACTGCACAGCTGACTAATTAACTGTGCAGTAAGTTTCTTGGTGTTTTCACGGGTGCCCCTATTAGGGCACACAAAACTAAAATTTCACAGCAGAGTAGTAGTTGTAAAATACTTATTCATGTGCAGCACCTGGGGCCTGATCAGAATAGCCTAGGCTTGTAGAAAACCCGGGAGGTCAGCCTGCCACCCCAGGGCTTCTCTGAGACTTCACATGGACTCTGACCAGACTCCACATGAATCATACACACCAGAGAGAAATTAGACACACCATTACTAATTACTATACCTATAAGAAGATAAGTAGTCTGCTTCAATGATGAAGTAGATGACATCAGCACAGCTACAAATACACTATGATTTTGAAGGCATAAGTAAGATGACCTGCCTTTGTAGTTAGATAAAGTTAGACTCCTTGTTTTCTCTTTCTTTGGAATCATGAATACTTTTATGTATAGTAGACCAGGTTGCAAGAGGGCTCAAGAGTGGTCCCCCACCCCTTTAATCACCTCAGAATGTCAGGGGACCTAGTAGTTAGGGAAAGTTCATGAGAGCTGTAGATTTGAGTCTCTTCAGATAGATGACAGAATTAAAACTAGGCCTCCCACATATGAGGTAAGTGTTTTAACCACTTGGTTAACCTATAAAGGAAATGGACACTCACTGTGATTTTTAAAAGAAAAGTGTAGTATTTCTTAAGGAGAGAGTTCCAGTTTGAGTCCTTATTGGCTGAAGGCACTTCCTAGAAGTGCAGAATAACGTTCCTCATTCTCAGAGATGAACAACTTTTAAAGCATATCGATGTTCTCAATGCTTCCCTACTGTCTACTTCAGACTTGTCCAACATATGGCCTGTGGGCCACCATGCGGCCCACCAAGCCATTTTCTTTGGCCCACAGTGCTGCAATGGGAAATGAAGATAAACATGGTTCACTTTCATTCCCACCCCTTGTCCCTCCCCCAGCAGCTTCCTAATGGTTGATGAAGGGCTGGGGAAGGGACAAGGTTCCCACATGCACAGTGTCAGCTTGACATTGCTGATGCAGTGCGTGTGGGAACAGGAGTAGCCATGTACCTCTCAGGACAGGATGAGCCTGGCCAGAGCGGCAGGGACTCAGCTGCACTTTCCCCCTACCTGCACTGGTCAGTTCCAAGTGGCAAATGGCTCTGCCACCGCTTCTGCTGGCTGGTGTCGACCTGGGTGGCTCTGTCCCATCTGGAGCAGGATGCAGCTGAAGCTGGATTCCCAAGTGCTGCTGGGGATGGGAGGAGCCTGGCCGGGTCAGCAGCGGCCAGCACAAGTGGCAGTGGAGCCATGTGCCACTCGGGACTCACCAACTCAGGCAGGGGGAAAATGCAGCTCAGCCCCTGCAACTCCAGCCGGGCTTGTCCCACCCTGAGCGGCACACAGTTCTGCCGCCGTTTCTGCTGGCTGGTGCAGACCCAGCCAGGCTCCTCCTGTCCCCAGCAGCACATGGGAACCCGGCTTCAGCCGCACGCTGCTCTGGATGTGACAGATCCAGCCAGGTCAGCACTGGCCAGGAAAAGTGGCATGCAGCTGAAGCTGGCTTCCAATGTGATGCTGGGGATGGGAGGAGTCCAGCTGGGTCTGCACTGGCCAACAGAAGTGGCAGCAGAGCCGTGTGCCATTCAGGACTGACTGGTGCAGGCAGGAGGAAAATGCAGCTCAGCCCCTGCTGCTCCAGCCGAACTCATCCCGTCCCAAGCTGCACATGGCTCTGCCGCTGCTTCTGCTGGCTGATGCAGACCTGGCCGGGCTCCTCCCATCCCCAGTAGCTCATGGGAAGCTGGCTTCAGCTGCACGCTGCTTCAGATGGGACAAACATAGCCAGGTCAACACCGGCCAGAAAAAGTGGCATGCAGCTGAAGCTGGCTTCCAATGTGATGCTGGGGATGGGAGGAGCCCAGCTGGGTCTGCACTGGACAGCAAACTGGTATAACGTGACAAGCCTATGCCTGGGGACGGGTCAGGCTCCCTAGATCTGATACCTGATGTAGGGTATGGCACAGAGACTCATTCTGGAACAACATGCTAATAAACTTGTGTTTATTATTATTCCTACTAGGAACCCAAGTAAAGGTAGTTGACACCTAGTAAGCTCATGCAAGTAAAGCCTGCTTATTGCTTTCTGTGTGGCCTTCAAAATGCTTTTATCCTACTAAAATATGCCATATTTTGTGAGAGTCATTGCCTCTGTATGAAAAAGCAGAATCATAGCCACTGAACTAAATTCATGCCCCCTGGGAATAATCACAGTTCAGAAAAATGGGCGGGAAGGAAAAGCCAGCGTTCTAAGTATGCACCCTAAAAGAGGCCATGAAAGAGTCAGAAGCACTACCTTAGAACTAGGACAGATATGTGGTGATGGCAGTCCAGGAGGCATGATGGGAATCCTCTACTCTCATGAGATTTAGGAAAGCAAGAGGACATGAAGGCAACATGTAGGCAGAGACAGTGCAGGGCCTTGGAGCCATGTTATTAAGTGAGCACAACTGTATTCCCAGTCTGGTCAGTGACTAATTGTGGGTACCTCTTCACTAGCTTCAAGCCACTCAAACCTGCTGTCAAAAAATAAGCCCCTTCTACCCACTTACACTTTACCTGCTCTGAACTGGAAATGAGGCAGTAAGGGTGGTCAAAGGACAGAAGAAGCAGATCACACACAGAAAGTGAGAGATGTTCCCAAAATGTCCTCAACACCGCATTTCTTCTGAAAAGCAGGTATGTTCTGAGGTTTATTTAATGTTTGTAAAATGCTTGGCGAGCCCCACATATATGCACTGCATAAAAATGGAAAATGTATTTTTACTTATTTGGTTGGCACCTTGGGCTGAGATTTTCAAAGCTGAGTCAAAAGGCCAACTTCCATTAAAATGAATGAGATTTAGAGAGCTCCAAATCTTTTATGACAACTTTGTAACATGCCTATCTACCCCTTTTTGCAAATCTCAGCCATAGTTTAGAATCTCAGCCAAAGAACACAAGAGCTTCTGAACATAAGAGCATAAAAAGTGCCATGCTTGATCAGCCCCATTTAGATGGTCCATCTAGCTCAGTATCCTGTCCTGAACAGTGGCAGAGGTGGATTCTATAGAGGGATAGTTTTGAACTGGTTAGACCCATTTCATTGTCACTTCCTGCAACTTCGTTGGTGTCAAAGTTCACGTGACATCACTTCCTCATTTGATACCACTTCCTGTGAGGTCTTTGAATGTAGCTCGCCGGCCCACTGGATGATAAAAAGTTCGTGATCTGGCCCCAAATTCAAAAAGGTTGGACACGCCTGGTCTACATCTAGGAAGCTTCCCATTCAATAGGCTGCTCTTATTGGAGCCCATTTTGAGGTGGCTCACTCTCCCCATCCCTAGGGAAAGTAGACACTTAACACAAGGTTCTGAATGCTGCTACAGAGGGCAGGTATCTAAAACATTAGTCACTGTAAGCACCTAAGATCCTTTGTGGATATAGCCTACTCTATTTAAAAACTGGCAGTGTCATTTATGCTAAAAATCAATAATGAAAATTAGCACAACAAATTTCTGCATGTGTACTCATTATTATCATATTTGTTTAAAATTAATCACCAGACTAAGTTTATCAGACATTTTAATAACTTTTTTAAGTCTGAAAAGTCATAGAAAATAACAGAATCTATTTTTTCTCAGATGTCAGGACAATTTGAAGGGCCAAACCAGGTACACCAGGCCAAATGTGTTAAGACAGCAAAATACTTAAGAGATGAATTAGGTTAGTCTAGAATCTTTATTACAAGTGCTGGTATGAAGAACAGAAAGAACTGGGGCTTTGTTAAACATTGCACTGTGATACGTGATATTACACATCACAAATGTTGACTGGTGTTAGTGACTGCTAGCTCAAGTTTGGATCAGGCACATGTTCAGATCAACAAGGACCGGGAGGACAAAAAGATAGGATTCCACCCCCATCAAATTCTGGGCTTTACCTCTGCTCCTTGCTCCCAGAGCTCCCTCAGTCCCCCCCTGCACCCAGGGTTCCCCTGTGCCCCTTAAGGTTCCCTCCTGCCTCCTGCTTTCCTGTGCTCCTGAGGAACTATTTACTTGTGGCTGCCCATGCTACCTGTCCCCAGGGAGCAAGCAGGGAAGGGTTAATCTGCCTGCCCTGCTGGTCCCACTACTGCAGCTGGGCTGCTGTTCTTCTGGTCCAAAGGACAGTAGTGGCAGCAGGAGCCAGGCAGGCAAGTTAACTTTTCCCTGATTGCTGCCCTAGAACAGACAGTGCAGGCAGTCACAAGTAAGTAGAGTGAGGGGCAGTGAGCAGGGATCTGGGATGCGGGGGGGGTAAAGCCAGTGGGCCCAAACTGGGCCAGTGGGGAATAGAGGGGGTATGTAAATTGTTTACACTAAGGTGTATCCTAGACTGGCTTCACCTTAGCGTATAACATGAGCTGCGTAACACAGATCAGAAATAATCCTTCCCTAGATGGTGTAACTTTGAGCCACCTAAGAAGCACTTAAAATTAGTTTCACATGTTAATGTGCAGACAATCCAAGTGTTAAAAGCTTCAGGAGCGGTCCCAAATTAACATGTAACAAGGCCTGTGAGTTGAACCCTAAAAACAGGTTAAATTTAATCAACAGAAAGCTAAGAAAAGAAACTAGATGTAATCTGATAGTATTTGATATGGATGCTACTGAGAGAAAACCTGGACCCTAACAAAGCCATTTTACAGTCAGTTTAGAAAAATATGAGACAAGCCACCAAAAACTTAACACCGAGATATATAAGCATTTACTAATCAATTATCCTAGATCCCTTTGGAATTAGTCTCAAAGTCATATAACATCAGAAGTTAAGATTACATTAAAAAATTTAAAACTCCTAAATCCATTCCCATTATTACAGACAAGATGCACTGAACATTTTTAGCAACAAGGGCCTCCCCCTGTGACTCTGTTCAGTCTGTAAACTGCTGATCAGCTGCAACAGAAAAAGGACGACAGCTGTTCAGAGTGCTCCCAGCTTACAACAGACCCCTTTGAGGGGTTGCAAAAGAAATAAAGAGGAGGAAGAGTTGGAAAGGAGATAATGACAGAGCTGATTCAAACACTTCAATTTAAATGTCACAGGACATAAGCTGTGAGTGAATATTTTCAATTCCCAATACAGCATACATTTTCTTCTTAAAGCACTCAGACTTATGGATTCAAAACAGACACCTCTGGTTTAAGTCTTGCTGCCATTCAGTTTTGCTAAAAAGGGGTCAAGTGGTTGTTGTTTTCTAGCAGTGACACCAGCATGCACAGCTGCTTTACACTAAAAAAAATAAAAATATATTCAGTGATGTTATTTGCATATGACTCTTTTCATTTGCTATTCAATATAATTGTTTATATATTAGTATTACTGTATTACGCATTCACCCCTTGTACATTATTATTTATATATTTTTAAAGAACTCTTACCTCATGTGTTAATTGCATGGAAAATGGATACTGGCCATTAAATATTAAATGCTAATTAAAAAGAAAATTTAATTTAGTAAATCAGACCAATGATTATGACAGCTGCCGCCTGAACCCAGAAACAGAGTTTGATATAAACACTAGAAATAATAGTCTACTTGTCTGTAAGAAAAACCTCAGTCTCTTCAATTTATCCAAATTAAAATCCCTGATAAATATTACTGGATGCTCTAATGATTACTGAAAACATTCACCACCTATGCACCTATAGCATCTGGCAAACATGTTCCTTCCATTTTTTTCTCATAAGGTGTGTGTACAAGAGCAAGCAGCTTGCTGGGGAGATGCTCCATCAAGGTTTTACACAAAGTGCCATGAGTTAAACTGGCTTTTGGACAGAGGGGCTTAGAGCCTGCCTGCACTGGCCCACACCACCAGGTTGGGGAGGTCCAGCAGTCTTCTAAGAGACTGCCCTCTCTCCCCAGCCCTACCACCCCATGCCAGCTGGCAACTGCTAACAGTGGCTGCAGGGTGGAGAGAGGAAAGGGATGAAGCCAGTGGCTGCATGGTGGACAGATGAAAGAGATGAAGCCTTGGTCCACCCCAGCTGGAGTCCTGGGGGGCTGGGCCAGCAAGGTGGCCCCTGTTTCCTCCCCTGCCTCAGGTCCAGGTGTGGCAGCCTCTACCATGGTCAAGATACTTGTGCAGGGAGTAGAGGGTGGGGGAAAGAATTCCAAGTCTGCCCCTTTCCCTACAGTTACTGCTTCTGGCATCCTGGGCAGAATCTGGCTGGATCTGTGTGCAGTGGGGTGGAGGTTATTTTCTGCACCCTGCCCTGTGTGCAAGCATTTTGACAGCGACAGAGGCTGCCATCCCCAGAGCTGGGGTGGGAAGAAAAAATGAATCCTCCACAACTCTTGGGCCCAGCTGGGCTCCTCACAAGACCCCAGTAGTGGTAGCTGGGCCAGCTCTATGAGGCATGGGGGCTATATATACCTCCCCCCCTCACCCCAACTTCAGACGTGGCAGCCACAAGGCTACCATTTTCAAGAGCCTTGGACAGGGATGGGATGGAGCACCCCCACTGCATGGGCCCATTCTGGCTACCACTGCTGTGTTCTTGGGGAGATCTGGACTGGGCCCATGTGGGTTCCTCCATTTCCCTTTCCCTTGCCCAAAATCTAGACACGGCAGCCTCCAGGCTGCCACTGTCAAGATGCTTGCACAGGCAGTATCAGGGGAAAGGGAGCCACCCCTGATATGTATACTCAGTCCAGCTCCCTCCAAGGCCCCAGCAAAGTTAGCTTGGTGGGTTACCCATGGTTCCCCCACCCTCTTCCCCCTGCATGAGCGCCTTGACTATGGCAGAAGCTCCAGTGCCCAGAACTGGGGTGGGGAGGGGAGCCCCTGACCTGCTGGGGTCTTGAGGGGAGCCAGGTCAGGTCTATGAGACAGGGAGGGGCTCCACTTCCCCCCCTACCCCAGCTCCAGGTGCAGCAGCCTCTGCCACTGTCAATATGCTTGTATGAGCAGTGAGGGAGTAAAGAGAGCCTTTCCACACATACCCTCTGCCCCCGTGCTGAATGTGCCAGGACAAGCTCCTCTCCAAGACCCAAGCAGAGATAGCTGCAGGGGTTATGCACAGTAGGAAGTATCCCTCCTCCTAACCGAGGTTTTCTTTCTCCTTTCTGTAATAACTTCAGTGGCAGGGCTGGGCTGGTACATACCAGTGAGCACCAGCCCAGTCCTGCAAAGCCACATGGGATGTGGGCAGAGTTGCCCCAAATTAACCCTCACAGGTTCCCCAAGGTGCTCTGCCTTGTCTGATACTACAACAGACAAGGTTTATGTTTTCTCATGATCAGCCATTTGCTCTGCAGCTGTGAATGTTTGTCATGTTACAGCTACAGTACACTTTGGGGGCCTCATCACATGGAAAAATGTAGCTTCTGTATACACGCATAGTCTTTCACCATATGATGAATATTTCCTTTCTACATAAACTGATGTCTTGCATGGCAAGTTAAAGGAACCTATTAAGTTGCATGTCTAAGACGCCTTCTCGGAATCAACCCTTTCAAAAGCGATGTGTCCATAGTTTGAGTTCCGGTCAGGAAAGTGAGTGTGACAAATTTACTAGTGAATTTTTATACCACACCTCACTGAATATATGGTTTATATATCTGTTAAATATGTATAAAAAGAACAATTTTATGCCACCTGGCAACAGTATGTACTGGAATGTAGGTACATTACCGAAACAGAGGAGCAGGGAAGAATTAGATCTTTGAAAATAAGGCCAGCTTATTGAGCCATTAAATGTCTCAGGTATCATACTAGGAGTTGCACAAAATGTGCCAGCTATGAGGAAATTGTAATGAAATGTCTTGCCCTAGACTTTTTAAAAGGCTTAGTTAGAACTCCCAAGGCACATAATTGTTCAGAGAGGGTTGTAATGGGTAAGGGTTCCAAATATGCTATTTGTTAACAGCTGAATTCTCCCTCAGTCTCCAACAACTTGCAGCCAAATTACAGGTGCCTCCTGTCTTACATGAGATAGAGAAAGTATTCTGTATCATATGCCACATGTGCACACACACAGAAACACACACACAGACACAGATGAGACTAGATTAGAAAAAGCATAGCTCTAAATTAGACTAGTACCGGATTAGAAAAAAGCTAGTACTTTACCAAACATGTTACCTCAAATTCTTGGATACACTTTTTTTCTTTGAATTGTGGCTTTAAACTGAAGCCTGGGAACCAGAATTCCATGCTAACAGGAAAGTAGGTTGATCTTGCTTCCTGTCTCATGAACCAGATGAAAACACCAGTAGTCTCAAGGAACCACTGGTAGTGTCAATTAACTCAATAAAGAGCAAAGACTACCACAGAGGTATTTGTGGAATGAAATCTAAGTTACAAACTCAGGAATATTTAAAAAAAACAAAAAACAAATCACAGGTAAATCCAATGCCCCAGCTAGACCTCACTGTAGGCAATAAGCATTCAAAAATTATCATCACAAATTCACCTATAACTTCTGATATTAATTTCTTTTCTAAACATTTATGAAATGTATCTCCCGCTTTCCACTCCAGAGGTGGTACAATAGTGGGAGAATAAATCCTACATGGAGAGTTGCAATAAAGCAACTTGGCATCCCAGTTTTAAAGATGCTATAAGCAATAAATTACCCCTTGAATTATATAGATGGAAAAATTACTGGGATGGGTTCATACCTAGCATACCTCACAGAGACTTTGATCACCCAAGGATGAAATTGGTCCATGATTATATCATCAGATGGAATGTTCAATCCACTATTTCTAGAACTTTGAAAAATTATAATTATTTACAGTACAATTTGTTTTTTCTTGAGAAGTAGAGATATATAACTAGAGAGACTACTTGGAACATATTGGTAGCCACTAGAATACTAAATATTAAAACAAATCACATAAACAATAACACATTTTATCAAGAAAACTTTGATTTTGTCTGCTTAGTTTTATTTAAGGCCAGTCGGGAAAGACTGGAGAGAGAGGCTACATCTACAAGAGATACTGAGTGCACAGTTGTTACTGTGTAGGCATTTAGTACTTGTTTATACAAGTTCTTATATGTACAAGTACTAAATGCCTGCACAGTACCCAGAATTACTGCACAGTAGTGCTGATGACTGGCTTTCTTGTAATGCTGACCGCTCTGTAGCTTGTGACTAGTTGTCTTAGGGGCTACGTATCATGGGCTACTGCGCAGACAGCGACTCATGTAGACATGGCTGGAGAAATACTAACCCTGGTCATTTTTAGGTTCCCCTAGGTTTTGCTATTTCACAACAATGCACTGTCAGTCATATGGACGCAAATTATCAATGCTTAAAGAAATACATAGCATGAGATCAGTGTTTAAGTAAGGCCTTTAATAAATCAAACAATGTTTATTTATTTGATTCTGCAAGCAAGAGAAGCATTTCTTTTTTATTGGTAAACAGCTGCAGGCATGTTTTCTTCATGCTTCAGAAAAAATACACCGTGATGGAAATTTATCTTCTTTTTTTTTTATCAACAGGAAAAAAAGACAGATTTGTGCTATATGTACTTTCTAGCTTAGTCATCAATTTGTTTTATAACTTTGGGTCATTATAAAAGCAAAGACATGGCTCTTTCCCCCATCTGTTTATCATAAATGTACTGCTCAGGAAAGAAGCCATAACTCAGGAGTTTGGTCTTAGTTCTAAGGAATAAAGGTAACCTATAAAAAAACTGAAGACATCATCTGTTGGGTTTTGCAAACTGACAGGTTTTTACCCAGCATGTCTGCCTACATAGAATATTTAATATAATGAGTTTACTCTTAAAATACCCCTGTTGATTTTGCACTTAGTTTGACTTTATGGTAACTAAGGCAGATTTATCAAGCACTGAAGGCCAAATGCGAAAAAAAAGTATTTAGGTGTTGAAAGCAGGATTCAAGGCTGCCTTTAGCTATCCAAGTCTAAAGCTGTCATCTATAAAAGCTCTGCTCAATAACCCCTATTCCTGCAAGCACTTAAACTCATGATGTACCTCTTCAATAACCTCCCATAGTTGCATTTCAAGGCATGCCCAGAACTGACCCATCCTCAGCAGCTGGAAATCCAGTTCCTTTCACCACTGGAAGTGGTGGAGGTCTCTGTATTATTTTATGATATCTTAGTGGTCACAACTCTCACTAGAAAATGGGGGACTGTTTTTAGACTCTCCTCATGTGCTGAAGCCTCTTTGGCTATCTTCCACTTTCTAGAAGACTTCCCTCACCATCAGCCTGGAGGTTTTTGTGAATGGTATGTGGGTATGTACAGAAGGGATGTGGATAAATTGGAGAGAGTCCAGCAATGGAACAGGCAATGGAATTGGTAAGAGGGCTGGGGCACATGACTTCTGAGGACAGGCTGAGAGAACTGGGTTTATTTAACCTGCAGAAGAAAAGACTGAAGTGGGATCTGATAGCAAACTAACTACCAGAAAGGTATTTACGGTGAGGATGGAGCTAGACTGTTCTCAGTGTTTACAGATGACAGAACAAGGAACAATGGTCTCAAGTTGCAGCAATGGAGGTTTACGTTGGATAGTAGGAAAAATTTGCTCCTTCGGAGGGTGGTGACACACTGGAATGGGTTACTTAGGTGGTGGAATCTCCATCACTGGAGGTTTTTAAGGCCCAGCTCAACAAAGCCCTGGCTAGGATGATCTAGCAGGACCTGGATCTGCTTTGAGCAGGGGCTTGGACTAGATGACCTCCTGGGATCCTTCCCAACCCTAATTTTCTATGATTATATGAAGGAAGAGCAAATGGATTTTCAAAGCTGAAGTCAGGCAACATTAACTTAACACTCCAAAAAAGAAACAAGCATTCCAAAGAGCCTGCCTTCCAACCTTTAAGTTTGTTCACAGCTCTGAGGGCAGTGGGGTCATTCTGGACTCTACCATACTACTCAAAATTATAATAGTAAAGACAGAAAAAAATCCAATGATTTCTTTTTGTAAAAAAACAGAAAATGGCAATCTGTCCTAGCATCCATAAATCTTACTCCAGGCAATGTATGCACTGGTGCATACATTACATCTCTAGACTTGATTATTGCAATCCATACCTAAGAATGAACACATATACACCAGAATGTCTCTTTCTTGCAGGCAGTGCAACAGTCTATGTATGTAGTAGCAGTCTGCCTAGCCCATGGTTGTGGGGCTTTGGCATTTGACTGTGGGGTGCTTTGCCTGCAGGCACCCTCCCCATGCCACAGCAGGGTCAAATGTTGGCTCTGGGTGGCTCCCCCATCACATCACAGATACAAGTGGTGGTGATGGCCCTAGCCCACCTATCTGCCTCTGACCCAGGGTGGGTCATTCTGCCCCCATGCTTTAATTTATTCATATTTAGGCATTAACAAAGCAAACAATAAGCTAATTAACTATGTCCTCTGTATATTGTGAAGGAAGATAAAGTTCTGGGTTTTTTTCTATTTTTAAATCCTTAGATGGTACTCAGATAACACACTGATAAAACTATATAGTACATACCAAAGGTGGAGGAATATGTATAAATTTTAATAACCAGAGCTACTTGTTTGCTTCACTTTTTGACACCTCAGCATAATTAAATTTAAACTTTACTTAATAAGCTGGAAACTGATCAGTTTCTTTCTGAAAAAAGGCATCCCAAGCAATTGTAAGCTTTTCTTGATAGTCTCCAGAAAGTTGCATACATAATAACTATCATTTTCCAATGTAAAGATGGTCAGAACTTTAGTCAAATATTATGATTGATTCCCCCCTGCCCTCCCCCCAATGACATTTACTTTCATCATTTGGGTTCGAAGGAGGCCAGAAGCAGTTCCTGACTTTTCAAGTTTTTGCAGAGGAAAAAAAGAAATTAAAATTCTTTGAGGCTGTGTGGTTCCCACAATTTGCCAAACAATATATACAGACCTAATTCCATGTCACTGGAGTGTGGGCTGACACCATTACAAATTCAAACTCTATTCTTAATTGTTTCTAGGCAGAACTTATAAATGGCCTCAAAAGAAAGTGCTTTAATTAACAGTGTCCTTTTAGCCCTTAGCTATATAAAATTCATTAATTCATCACTGTGCAGCCTTTTTAACCACTCCACTTCTAAATTACAATTATATATAAAAAAAAAAAATAATGCATTTATTTTACCTAAAATTCTATCAGGAAAATCAAAATACATGTTTTACCTCTCACCTGGTTCTCTTTTTTATATGATGAAACATTGATATTTTTGCTCATCTCAACTTAAAGTTTTGTTTGAGTATCACCACAGTAGCTACTGAGTTATAGCAATCATGCTCCAGCAATTTCAGCCTGTCTTTGGTTGTACATGCTGCAAATTTCATCTTTTGTCCTTGTGAGAAGTTTTCACATAACAGGCGTCACACGCTGGTTTCTGTTGGTTCCCTTTGAAGCACTCTTAAGTGTACAATTAAATTGAGATATCAATAACAAAGAAATTCAAAGGGTTTGATTTCAATTTTCATCAATGGATCTGTTTTTAGGACCAAATCTTCTCTTATGAATAAAGCTGTGGGAAGAAAAGATGCAAAAAACTCTGACATTGATCTCACAATGTTTTGTGAGATCAAGACTAGCTATCGCTAAATATCTATCCATGGAGAAATTGGGGTTCCACTGCTTCCATCAACCCAGCATCACAGTGTTTATTCAGCCAGTGGCTAAGTCCCCTGAAGCCATACAGTAGCAGCCATGGAAAGATTTAACTGTAAATTCAAATCTACTGAGTTTCACAAGACAATGCTGTCAAACATGGTTGCCCACTGCTCCCATACTTTTTTAGATCAAAGAAATAGATTAGAACTAATATCTCATGGAACTTTAAGGAGAAGATTTTGCAGGAAGACAGGAGGCAAAAAGCTACATGTAGGCAACTGCACAGTTAATTCTGCCCACGTCAGACTAATACCTGAGGATTTAAAGGCCAAATTGAAAAAAAAAAAGGTTTAGGCAGCTAAAATGAAATTTAGACTGGACTAAATATATCTTATCGTGCTTAGTCACAAAGTCTGGTCACTACTTGGACAGGTGACCATTTGGAATCCCAGATGCCATAGCTATAAACCAAGCAATTTGGTGAAATGACATAGAAACTATGATATTCACTTCATTTGGCTCAATTATCATGACTGACCTGACGGAACTAGAAGGAAGGAAGAAGGTTGCATTCTAGAAAACCTTGTCTTTGCTGGCACCCAACCTTGGAGCCCCCTAAACCTCCATAGGTTCTTTCTTTTCTCCCTCCCTCCTCCCCTCCCTCCCTTCCACTTGAAAGAATAAAGGTGTGTGTCTGTTAGTCTTGAGAGATCAGGGCAGCTTTATGTGCATTTCAGGCATAAGCCTGACCAAGGTACAGAAACTAAGCATCCCTGTAAGTCCATTGGTGTTCTCAAAAAGGACCTAAATACTAACAAGACTAACTCTATATAAAATACTAGGTAGCCAATGATTTCTTTTAAACCAGGCTGTGGGAGGAGAAATCTCCTTTTTATGTAATACAGCCTTCTGGCTTGGATACTCATACTAGCGGGGAGACCTTTGTTACAGCTCCAACTCCATAGCCTTTTATTCATTTTACATGAAACAATCACTAGAAAAAGTCTGGAAATAGTTTTTGGGAGCAAACCCTTGGTCTTTTGCTTCCAAATTCTCTCTCAACTACTAGGCTACATCATCATGCTTCATCTTGTTCTGGGCATACCTGTCAGGAGAAGTGGCCCTAGAATTAATTTCCAGCAAAATTTAAACTATAATGGTAATGTTTGATGTGCTTTTTCAGCATGCTGAAAGGCACCTTGTTTAACTAATGTTGTAAAAAGAGTTCATTTAATTTCTCAAAAGGTATATATTATAAATTCAACTGTTACTTCATTGTTTATTTTTGCATATTCTTAGACTAGTGTAAAAAATATTTTTAAAAATCTGTGGCTCTTTGGTGATTATGAGAATGATAAACAGACAGTGTTTGTAGCTGATTTCACCTTGAGGAAAAATGTGAATATTGTATACAGTGGACTAACTTTCATGAAATAATCAGTATCATATTCAATACATTTCTTAGACAAAAATGTTTTTTACAGCTGAAAAATTGTGCTAAACTGATTATTTTAATGACCATCGCCACACAAGTTTCAAACAAAATTAATCTTAGAAAAGGCCCAGTAAGCAGTCCTTTTCAGCCACCTTCATATTAAAAAAAAAATAAACCTGTCGAAATGTCTCTAAGCTTTATTCTGTTCTTTGTGTATTGTCACTGACTTCAAAAGGAGTCCTCAATTTTCAGTCTACTGTACCAGTCTCTAAACATGCAACTATGTTGAGAGTAAATAGAGCAAACCCCAACAGCATTCTAGCTGAAGAAGAAAAGTTGAACATCCCAAGACAACTTGCTGCCATGTTGTGAAGACAGTCACATGAGAAAATAAATGCAAAGAATTGGCAATCAGCAGAACAGTCAACTAACAAATCTGTGTACCGTACCACTACAAATGAAAAAGTACTGGAGATACGGAGATTGGCATAGCATGAAAATGACAACATAAAAGCAGCTTGTTATCTCAGTAGGCTCTATAAAATGCTACACCTGATCATTATTGCCTATTCCAATTAGTCATGAATCCATCAATAGTAGCGGTAGAATTAACTTTCCTTCCTTTGAGGTTGAAAAGATTTTTACAGCATTTATTCAATCACTCCCAAATTAACCGATGAGGAGCAGTTTAATGACATGCCAGCTCTTTTGTGCCCATGATAATGTGTTTTGTCCTTTTTGATAACGTCAGGTATCTATCATTATAAAGAGAAGAGGCAGTGCAATTTCTTTAGAGGAAATTCTGAATTAACTCTTGGGTTACTTAACAGGTTATTCACAGAAGTGGAGAATAAAACCACTGTTGGATCCATTGTAATCTGTAGTCACATACATATATTTGTATGTTGTAACAAGAAGATTAGCAATGGATTAGCAATTCACCTTAAACTCATCCTTTTTCTGGTTAAAATAATGCATATGTAAGCACCTGTATTTTAAGTTTCTTTAACTCCATAACTCTGATTCTAAATGCTCTACAAAGTGTTGCTAACAAGTATCAAATAATAATGTATTGCACTGATATAACTCCTTTTACCTGACAATCAAAAAGTGATTTGAGAATGTTAATGAATTCTCAGCACACCCTCATATGGTATTATCTTAACCATTTTACAACACTGACAGATTTGCAGTCTAAAATAATTCAAATAATCATTGCAGAACTACATCAGAGGGGACAAAGTAGATTATGATGCAGGATCTAGGACGTACATACATAAGACTTGTGCTACATTATACAGTGATCTGTCATTCTTATTCTGTATTTTGTTCCTCCAGCATACCTTTGTGAATAAGAACAACAGTGCTTTTAGCTCTGTTAACCAAATCATAAAAATGAACTACTCATTACATTATTTATTTGTATAGCTTTATCTATGATCATCTATAAGTACTGCATGGTGCAACACTGTCAGCTGATGAATATTGGCAGGTTTCTGTAGAAATATCTAGGACATAGCTCAAGAGATTTTTATCTAGTCAATATTCTAAGTGATGAGTGCCTGGTTAGGTTTTGTTTTATGGAACAGAAGAAAAGTCAAACAAAAATTGAAAGACAGGACCAAATCTTTAGCAATTAATCTTTCCAAATATAAAATAAAACAATATAATAAAATATATTTGATTGTCCCACTTTTCATACTCAATGCTAATTTACTCATTAATATAATTATATACCATAATCAATGGTTTACATTTTCTGCTATGTTTTCATGACTACATGGATATAGACTAATCTGACCGATCCACTGAGGGAGAGCAAGCAACTGATGCATTACAGTCCTTATTCAGCTTCAGTCTTGTAGAAACTGTCACTGAAGAGATTCAAGGTATCTAAATCTCCGTTAAGTCTCAGTGGGCGTGCCTACATGTGAAATTAATACAAATGAATAAACTCCAGTGCATATCACACTGAAGTTTATTGCTCCCAGGCACAATATCTTCATGTGCTTGCTGGGTCAGAGCAGCCCGGCAGGCAGGGGCCCCAGGGGATCAGTCTGCCAGTCCAGGCCTGCTCTGACCCAGCTCAAAGTACTGTGAAAGGGCTGGCTGGGGTATGAGGATACCCTAGTGCAGGTCTAGAAAGCAGGCAGTTCCCACTCTGAAGCACCCTTGTGTCCCAGTTAGCCTCCAGGATTGCTCTGGAGTCTCCAGGAATTAGATACAAATCTCCAGGAGACTGCTGAGAGTCATCCAGGAGATCATTCATACAACATTCATTAAGATAGATATCAAATGTGGAATCTGAAATGTGCAGTAGTCCACTGGGTTTTTAAAATGTCATAGTAATGTACATTTGCCTTTCTGATGTAATGCAATTTTGTAATGTAATGTACCCTAATTCAAAAAGAGTTGGCAAACCTGGCCTTAGCAAAGCCTGTCAGTGTCTACACATGCATTGCTGTGCACTAAAGAACATGGCCACAGGATAGTATTTCTATTTACAAGTACTAACTCAAAGCACAGTTAATTAGCTTCCTGCAGCCTAATAGGACCAGATGTGTGGACACTGAGAATTTACTGTGGGGTTAATGGGTCAGCTCTGCATTAAATGTCTTGTGTAGATGCGCCCAATTGAATGGATTATTCTGGTCTACCTGTGCTTCCAAAGCTGACTTTCTTATTGGATTAAAGTCAAAGGCATCATTAAGGGAAATGTCCTGATTTTCAAGCTGAAAAATCAGCCAAAGGGAAACACAATGCTTTTGACACTATTTCATTTTTTAAAAGTACAAAAATTTTGATAACATTGAAACAGTCCACTTGATTTTATTTTAACATTTTCATTTTTCACTTTAAAACAAATTTATTTCCTATGTATTTTTATATAAAATATATAAGTATATAGAAAGAGAATAATTTTATTTTATTGTGTAGGAAGGTGATTTGTGGTTAATATAAAACTTCTTTTCTTCATTAACTAAATATGTAAAAGTTCTTTGATTGTTTAAAAATTCCAGCATTTCAGAATTTCAGAAAGGTTCTTCAATTCTTTATCACCTTCTGCTGCTTTCTTTCCCACCCTGTGTCTTTTAGAGTCCTACTGTTCTATTAAAAAAATTCTGCTTCTGCAAATGATGCATAATTTCAAGATGTTTTTCTTCAGATCTCTATCCCTCCCACTCTATTGGCAGGTTCTGTTTCTCTGCTTCTCTTTTTTCTTTCCTCACTTTCCTCTCCGCTTGTACTGTTCTTTCTCTTTCCTAATCCTTTACCTTTTCTCCCTAGTTAGGGTGGTCAGTGATGTATCCCCAGAATACAGGACATACCTTTATTGGGGGTGGGCCCACCAGCCCCCATGGGCAATCAGCGGTGAAAGGCAGGACCACCAGGCGCTTTGGCCAAACAGCAGCAAGGGACAAGGGCATCACAAAAGGCCACCTCTCTCCTTTACTTCCCTCCCTGGCTGGCTCAGAACTGTGATCATCCTGGCTGTGCACTGACATACCTCTAGGTACAGACAATAGAATAAATGGCTGACATGTAATTCTACCAAAAAACTAAAAACCAGGCCTTTTGCAGTCTGTTGCTCATTTAAAAACAGAAATATGACCACACACTATGTATGGGAATATGTTACTAAAAGAAAGGGCTTAAAAACAGGATGGTCCAGTATAAATCAGGACCAATGGCCACCCTATCCCTAATTTATTTTTTTTCTGTGTCTGCTGTCTCACCCTTAGCTACATTAATTCATATTAACTCATGAATTCTTAAATCATGCTTTTTCCTGTATGTGCATGGAAAAGTGCCAGACCATAGAACATCCCCTGAAAATAAGCACAATCCTAGCAAAGAGGAAACATGTCCTAGAGGTTTAGACACCAGTTTGGGGCTTAGGACACATCGGTAAAGTTTCTACTCTATCTGTAGGATTTTTAACAAGTCACAAGCCACTTGAGGCCTCCGTTCCCCATATGTACAATGGGATCACTACTAGTTTCACATGTGTTCTACTAAATAATACACCAAGAACTGTGAGATGTCAGATGCTGTCATAATAGGGGCCACATATGGTAAGTGTCCTGCCTAAAAGAGATAGATGGTACAACGTGAGTACTGTATCAAATTGTGTGTTCTATAGAATAGCTTTGCAAACTACTTTAGCTGCAGCAGCTATTTCGTAGGATTAGGAATCATTAAATAGTGCTATTTTGTCATTGCTACTTTCAGTATTAATAAAGGTATATAAGGGTGCACATACATTATAGGCTTTACTCAAAATTAGAGCACATTACTGCTCAGTAAACATCACTATCTACACATGCAGACACTGCACAATAATTTGCTGTAATCATGAGTAAAATTGCTACCTGTAAATATAAGTAGCAAATTTACTTGTAATTACTTACTGCACCATATGGCATGCATAGATGGCTGTGAGGGAGCAAATTTGCTCTTGGTCAGTCATACAGCAGGGTTTGGGCTAATCGTAAAGCAGGGACTGCAGAGATTATTCCCAGCCTCTGCTCTACAATCACTAAGCAGGAGCTGGGAATGCCCAGCTCCATGATCACAGAGCAGGGCACAGAACATAATCCTAGTCTGTTCCCTGCCCACCTCTGCAATCATGAAGCTGGGCTGGAAACAGGATTCTCAGCCCCTGTGCTTGCAGATCAGAGGCTGGTTACTGTTCTAGTCAGCAGCAAGTCCCAGTCCCATGTCCCAGTTGGGTGATCAGGGCCCTGGGCTTGGAATGAACTTCATGGGAGATGCAGGTCCCAGGCTCTTGCTCTGATCTGCCAGTGGAACAGCTAGCAGTGGGATTCCCTGCCCAGCGGGGGGCTCATTTCTAGCTGCTCCACTAGCAGATCAGGGCAGGGAGCTGGGACCTGCCCTTCCCCTGAAACTCGTTCCAACCCCCTTGGCACCTGTTGGAGCGCCAGGGCCAGGGACTCCCTTCTGCCAGGGCAGAGGGACAATATCCCTGCATGGGCTCTAGTGACAGAGCCTGCCCTGGCAGCAGGCAGCTCTCCATGAGCAATCCCCTACCTTCCATCAGGAAACAGCTGTCTCCTGGCCCCATGCTGCCTGCCACCCCCTGAGATAGCACCAGTGAGAGCTTGAAGGGGTGGCTGCAGGGGACCAGTGCACAGTCAGAAGGGGTAGAAGCAGACTGCTGCCAGGAATAACAAATCTGCTCCAGCATCTCTGCACATCTAGGTGCCTGCCCAAGGTGAGTTTACTCTAGAGTAATTTATTCCAGAGTAAACCCACACCCCACAGCATTTGCACATATATATGCACCCTATGTATAGGAATATATTACTAAAAGAGATCTCCTGGGCCAGGCCCCTGCATTTTCAGATTATCGTTAGGAATATTAGTCATTACTATATAGCAGCATTTAAGAGATTTTTTCTTCTTTTGATTCCAAGTTTAGGTGTTTTATCCTGAAACTGGGATACACAAAAGGAACTCTCAGAGGATTTGCTTTCATGGTGTATGTGTTGCCTGTAAAAAACAGACTGCTGTATATGCAACTAGTATGGTTTCATTATTACTATTACTCCGCATAGCTTTCAGTTTTGCCTATTTGTTGTCTCTCATGTTTGTTAGCTACTTGAATGGAGACTATTTTTCCATACAGTGTCTATAACAGTGGGTTCCTTGTCTATAATTTGCACCTCAAGATGCTACTGCAATAAGAAATACTACTCTATCGCAACCGAAATATAAAGTGTTTCCTTAAACATAAAACACTTTTGATCATTCATTTTCAGAAAAAAAAATATTGTAGAACTCTAACACATCTTCAAGCCTGTGTACAAATACTGAAGGAAGTGGTGACATGTTAGGAAAGATTTTAAAATATTGAAAATGAAAAGAAAGATTTGAAGCACTAATGATATAAGATCTACTACATTGTGTGTGTAAGTTTGTGGAAGGTGTGCGTGCCCCATGTGTTGTACGTGAAACTGAAGCTCTTAAGCACTCTTCTGAAATTCTTCTGTTTACTGTAGCTGAAGCCACTCATTTTGAATATTGAAATTACTCGGTCCTGTATGATTTAAAAACCATTCTTCTACTGCAATACAATACGTACTTAGAAAGTAAAGTTGTAAAACTGCATGAGTGACTATCTGCATATTTAGGCACTACACAAATTACTACAAGTCCAAAGTTTTGTGTAGGTCTTCAAAAGACTAAAGCTTAAAATCTAATTTGGCATCACATTAATTTTCATATTTGTGTTCACACATTTGTACAAAATTATTCAGAATAAGAGGCTTTCAAGCTCAATGATATATAATAGATCTTACATGTCTAACCAGATACTCTACTTTCTGAAATGAGAAATCATTACATCTATGTAAAGACACAAGCATTTCTTTGAAGTAGAATTTGGCAGGAGAACTGAGACCAGGACTATGTAAAATAGCAAGATAATTTTCAGTAAGATTTTACTGAAAAACATGCCATCTAGTTTACAGAAACACAGCATTGATTCATATTTTTTCACATTTAGGCTTGATCCAAAATTTTATTTATCCCTTCTTTGAACTTAGACAGGTTATACAAGGTCAGAAAAATGCATCGTTCCTTTGATTTACTGCAATCTCAATGTCAACTGTATTTCAGCCTTTGAAACAGTATGTCACACAAAATTAAAGCCAATTTGACTTCATTCTGATTAAATTAAATCATGAACAAAAGTAACTAGATGGAAAAAAAATGAAATAATTTACTGACCAAAAAAGAATCACATGTATTTTTCCAGTGGATACAAGTACTGTTAGAATCAAACATAATCCTTGTAACAAGATATCGTTTATTAGTATTAGACTGCAGTAAGATGTCTTTCTGTCTGAATCTGAAAACACTTTGTACAAATGTGCAAATATTTGCAAACATATGATATGTTATTTCTTATGTATTTTAAGGTCCTATCCTGCTCCCACCTAAGTTAAGTGGCAAATTTGGCACTTAGAATTTAGCTCTAATGCATTCTTTGTGTTATAAGAACAGAAGAAACTGTCATTTTTACAAGAGTCATATATAAGGTATGACATTATGGTAAATATGGCACGTATCTTGTTCAGAACACACCTTTCAGTTTTTCTACTATCAAAGCTACTGGGCAAATAATGCGGTTGTTTCCCTTGTGTAGACAGTCTTATGAGTCATTCAGCCTACAGCAATGGCAGACCAGGTTAGAGATTACTTAGAGAAACTACATGTTTTCAAGTCAGCAAGGACAGATTGGAAGAATCCAAGGGTGCTAAAGGAATGAACTGGGGTGATTTTGGCTTTTTGTTGTTGTTGTTAAGAACTAGTAGAGATCAGGTGAGGTCTTGGATGGCTGGAATAGAGCTTATAGTTTAACATGACAAAACTGCAAAAGAGCAAAACATAAAAGAACTTGCCTATCCATGTTCAGTATAATAATGCATTTACTCAAATATAAGATTACCTTGATTTAAGACAATCCTCAAATAATTAGACTCTATACATGGTAAATGGAGGGGAAAACCTCATCTTAGAATCTAGTAAATGTAGTAATAGTATATTACTATTAATATACTATATTATATTAATATCAGCTTTGCCAAAATAGTCACTGGAAAAGAATAATTGTGTCTTTAATTCATTACCTGTCCTTCTCCAACAAGTTCAATGTTGTCCCACAAAAACGCTATGCTGAGCAGACAGTGCATTCAGTTTCTTAATAATATGGAGTTCTTTATCTGGGTGATCCTAGGATACAGCAACGTGAATCTTAATATATCAAAATGCCCCCTCCCTCCGCCACTCAAAAAAAAAAAGCTCCATCTGGTAATCATAAACTGAAGAGTTAAGGTCACTGCAATGGGAGTCAGGAAATCTAATTTCCACTTCTGATCCATGGGCACAGGAAATCAGACTCCTGTTTCCTGTCTCTAATAAGGGAGTATACTGCTTACTTTGATTTGTAAAATTCTCTGAAATTTACAGATGAAAAGTCCATTCAAGAGTTATTATTAATAGTGCTTCTCTTTCACTTAAGCATAAAAGCTCCTGCTAGATACATATACAATGCTTCTTAAAAAAGTGTAGTATTACGTATGCATATTTCTATTGGAAAACAGAATTTGGCACTAGGATACTCTAATGACTTTAATTGTTAAAGGGGGCCTGCTGGATCATGGTGTCCAGACTTCTGCCATTTTAGGCAACCATCTTATATATATATTTTTTTTTAAATGAGAAGGCTCTGTCTTAAAAATTAGTTATGTTTAATGGCCCCACTGTTTCTGTTAGGGTGAGATGATATGTTTACAGTTAGCATATACTAACTCTAAGGAATGTTAGATTGTGTTCAAACTAATGTGTTGTATTACCCTTTCTAACATGCACTGCTCGGACCTCCCACAAGATAGCTGGCAAGCAGGGGCATGACTAGGTGCTATCAAATATGCTCTTTGCCTGAATCATGGTCCCTGCTCCCTGATTATCCTCTCCACTCACTTCACTCCCCATCACCCCCTGTCCCCTGAATTGCCAGCTCCCAATCTCTCTTTGGCCTGTGAATCATTCCCCATTCCTCATCAGCCACTCCACTCTGGGATCACATCCCTACCATCCCAATCCCTCCTGCCACTCTGATTATTGCCCTGGTGCCTGAATCATCCCCTCTGCCACTCCTCTGTCACCCTGCTCCTCTCCAATTGCCTCCTCTCATTTAGATGCCAGGGAAGAAATTGTGTGGCGGTGAGAGCTTGGGATGATTCAGGCGGCTGGGGAGCAATCCAGAGATGGAGGGCTCAATTGAGGGGGGTCAGATGGAACAGTAGCAAAGCAACTCCCTGTGCACCTGCTCTCCTCCCTCTTCCCCCTCTATTCCTACCCCACCATGCTTCTCTCTTCTTGGTCCTCCTGCTGCTGTCCTCCTGTTTCTCCTCCTCACTCCTCTACTCTCCACTAACATGCTGCTTGCTGTCCCCAGGTTTCAGTCCAAATCTGTAGAGTCCTGGATGATAGTTTACCTGGAAACAGTGCTTCCCAGGAGGCACTGCTGCAGGATGGCAAATTGGTAGCTTTTTCTGAGATGAACATCTGTAAGTTAACTGAACTCAGCCTGAGTAGCACAGTTCAAAAGCAATCATCACCTGATGTGGTGTAACATTAAAATGCCTACAGGGCACTTGGCACTTGTCAACAAGCCTTAATGTGTGATCGCTTATGTTTAAGTAGTCTTAACACTATCTAACTGTACCATGTAATCTTACCCTTAGAAAGCTCTTCTGCAATTTCTCTTCTTATTTACAACTTAAATCATTGCTTGTTGGTTTTTCTTGCACCCCTTTTTTGAATAGTTGCTTTTTCCTCCTGGTTCTTGCCTCTTGATTTATTTGAATATCCTCTTGATGTATGGTTGTGTTGCAGGCAGGTTGCATCAGACCAACTTTGTCTTCTTCTATGATCAAGCAATGAACAGCTTGGATATGGGAGAGATGGTTGATGTCATATACTTGGATTTTTAAAAAGCCTTTGATAGGAATTCCCACGATGCTCTTTTTAAATAACTGCAGGATTATGGACCAGCAGAGTCCATGGTCAGGTGGGTTGGGAACTGGGAAGTGCTTGAATCCAGAGATTCAATCTCCTCCCAGTGACAAATAAGCAAGACCTTGGCTTAATATTTATATTCCTGAAACTTCAGCTTCTCTTGTCTCCCCAACACGTAGATGACCAACTGTACCATTTTGCTGAATTTTCTTTTATATTTTCTATTAAAGTAAACAAATACTCTAGAGAGTGTTAATGGATGGGTCTGTATTATCTTGGTGGGAGGCAGCCAGTGTTGTCTCACAGGATTTGGTCCTTGGCCCTCTGCTGTTCAACATCTTTATCAATGATTTAGATGAGAATACGGAAGGCACATTGGCCAAGTTTGCGGATGATACTAAGTTATGGGGAAAAGTGGTCATAATCAAAGATAGGACGCAGATCCAAGCAGACCTGGACAAGCTGGAAATGTGGATGGAATGAAACTGGATGCAGTTCAATAAGGTTGAATGCAGAGTGCTTCATTTGAGGAGAAGTAACCAGTGACATGAATATAGGTTAGGAGAAGATGCCACAGCCATCATAATGGCTGAAAGGGACCTCAGGGTTATGAATGATCACAGGATGAATATGAGCCGCCAGTGCAATAGTGTAGTCAATAGAGCTAATAGCATACTGGGGTGCATTAGCCAATACTTCCTCTCTACTCAGTAGTGGTGAAACCCCAAATGGAGTACCGTATCTAGTTCTGGGTACCTGCACTTCAAAAAAGATATGGAGAATCTTGAAAGGGTCCAGGGAAGGGCCACAACACTGACTAAGGGTCTGGAGGACAAACCTTATGAAGAAAGACTAAGGGATCTGGGACTGTTCAGTCTGGGGAACAGAAGACTGAGGGAGGACTTGGTAGTCATCTATAAGTATGTAAGTATGAATATTGGGAGCTGGGAGAAAAATTGTTCACCAGGGCAGGGGAGAACAAGGAACAATGGCCATAAACGTGGTTTCAGGTCGGATGTAAGGAAGAACTTGTTCACGGTAAGGGTGATCAGAATCTAGAACAGACTTCCCAAGGAGGTGGTGCGGTCCCCAACCTTGGAAGTCTTCAAGGGGAGACTAGATAGACACCTTTCTGGGATCACTTGATCTCAGTGATATTCCTGCCCAGGGTAGGGAGGTTGGACTCAATGATCTTTTGCGGTCCTTCCAGCCCTTAATTTCTGTGATTTCAATGATTACAGACTTTGCTTGGCCATATACAGTCATTATATTTCTACTGGGATAATGATCACTCTCCCAGAGGAAACTATGAACCTACAAATGTTCTTTTTTTTTTTCCTTGGGGGAAGCATCCCTTCCAGCAGAAATCAGGAAGATCTCCCCTACAAGACTAACTCTCTCACAAGAATAAATGCTTGTATGTTCCCCTCAAGCTGTGGTCTGCAAGGGTACTGGATCAGCAGGGCAAATTCACCAAACCCACTGTCTAGTCCAGGGTTCAAGCAGAGAAGTAGGTGATGATTGCTCTCCACATGCTCCTCAGGCCAGATTGAGAAATCTGAAAGGTGAGAGGGGGGCTTTCCTCCAAATCTCCATTTCCTTCCCAGATAGCAGAGGAGAACAACTGCTGCTGCTCCCTGCCTCTTTCCCAAACCACTACCAAGGCTACCTTGGTTTGGGGAATGGCTTGAAACTTTGTTCCCTCTACACTTGGACTGGTCCAAATGGGAGGGGATCTTTGGGGCATTCTTCCCAGATTAGAGACTACCTGGTCTAGGAAATGGGCTGAAAGATTTCCTCCAATGCTCTCTCCACTCCACTTTTAGAGGGAGAGAAATTAAGGAGGCTGCTCCCCACCTATTCTCCAGACCCTGATCTAGGAAGTCATATGGCATCTCTCCCCAACATTCCCCCTAGTTACTCACAAGCACAGAGAAGCTGCTACTCTCCATAGCTTCTCTAGACCAGAATTACCCGAGTCTGGTGAAGGCATGGAAAGCAGAGGAGAGGAGGCAGTTGCAAGCTGAACACCTGCATGCTCCCTCTACCAGAAAGATTTCTAGCAGTATATGTTTCTCAGAAATTTCCACCAATAAAAATGAACACTTATTTGTGGTCCTTCTGTGCTCCTATCCCAGTTTAAATTCAACTTTATTTTAGCATTGGTGACAATAATTAAGTACAGCATTCTAAATGAGGCCTTATTAGTGCCCTCCACAGTGAGCTAGCATTATTTTTTTTTCTTGTTTCGACTGTAAATTATTTTCTCAATGCTTGTTAGCACCTGGAGGGGGTGCAGGGGGTTCTTGAATCAGCACAACCACTATTGATGCTGTAACCAATAACAGATAGGGCAAAGAACTGTTAATTATTTCAGCTTTACTTCTTACCCTGCATATAAGCTGATTTTATGGGACCAAAAAACCCCACATTCTGGGTGTGTCTACATGAGACACTTTAATGCATGGTGGACTGTTTTAATGCATATAGCGTGTCATGGCAAAAATCATGCTAATGAACAGTAAATTCAATATACTTTATCTAGTAAACTCATATTAGAGCTGCTAAACTTAATGCACAGAAGCAAAGCCAGGTAATGAATGTGTAGACACACCCTCTTTTGCTAATTAGCTCTGTACCTATGGATCTCTGACATGCACTTAGTATAATCCATAGAAAACACATAATTTCCTGAGCCAACACAATACTGGATTTCTATGCTTTTGCCAAACATCTTTTTTTTTTAAGCTATCTGTTATCTAGCATCAAATATACTTTTTTCCCCCAAAAAATGTGGCATAAGTTATACAAATCACATTGATGGTTGGCTAAGATGCTATTGTAGAAAGAAAAAAATTAATAATAAACAGCAGCAATACAGTCACAGAGCCTTGCATCAGTAAAAAATCTTGTAAGAAATGCTGTCCCAAATAAGACAACCACTTTAAGGAAGAAAATACAATACAGATGGCAGTAAAAAAACAAGACTTTTAACACCAATATTGTTCAGAAATTGTTTATCTTTTATTCAGATTTACACCCAAGAATATTAACATGATGGATTCTTAACACTGTCTTGCAAAACACTTATTATTAATGTATTACTAGCACATTTGAGATCAGCCACATCAAACAAAGCCATTCATCTGAAGTTAGAAAAAACGTTATTTAAAACTATCTTAGCTGAACACAAAGAACTTGGATTCTGATCTCATTTACATCTCGGCAACTTATGAATAATACCATTGCAGACAATGACATTAG
Source organism: Caiman crocodilus (assembly GCA_030014935.1). Taxonomy (NCBI): domain Eukaryota; kingdom Metazoa; phylum Chordata; order Crocodylia; family Alligatoridae; genus Caiman; species Caiman crocodilus. The sequence goes on from JAGPOW010003642.1 coordinate 37,774,759, forward strand.
ACCAGCACACAATTCATTTTAAGATGATCAGGATCTGCCATTAGAATTCAGTCCAAGAAAAGAATCAAACACTGGAGACCTGTCATAGCGTTTCAAATCCACTAATATCTGAATTGGATATTACCCTTGTACCTCTGATCTCCTTCAGCAATAGAAGATAGAAAAAAACTGAACAAATTACACACTGTCAGGATTATTGATTACTTCTGTGTGCATTTATTCTAATACAACCAAACAGAACAGTTCCCTTATGCTGTAAATGTAAGCAATGACACCAGTGGCAAAAGAAAATTCCTCCTCTGCTCCTTCCCTAGGCTACCACTTGTCTGTAAGTTTGTTAACCTTTACCAGCAGCCACCCTCTGCTACAATTCTGGTTTCTTTTGCTTTGAGTGGTTCTGATTGTTTTCATCCATTTTGCTTTGCTTTGCTTTGCTTTACTTTGTTTTTTTGGAAAGGAACTAAGCAAAAGTGTGTTGATGATGATGATGAACTTAGTGAGAGAACTTCATAGGAGATAAAGTCCTCAGATCTAAACTATTTAAGCACATACTTAACTGCTTTCTATGGCATTAAAAACACTTCATTACCATTTGAATTGAGAAGCTTCCTTGGGCTGGAGTCCAAGTGAAAACTGCAATTGTGAAGGGAAAGAATTTGTGACAATTAGTTTAAAACTTTGGCCTTGGTTAATTGTTGTTAACACCTATTTCAGCTCAACAGCTAATTCACATTTTATGATATGGGGCATCTTTGTTAAAGATTCATTCAATACCTCTTTCTCCTAAAGTAAGATGTGAGTTGTCACAATAAATAGACTCCAACTTTCTCAACAAATATTTCAGGAAAACTAGGAAAGCTCCACTGCAATATTTTATATCCCACTGAACCATATGTGTGTTAACCACTGCTTTAACATACATGGAGTTTTACACAATAATACCAAATAAAGTCATCTACAGCTGTCAAAATTATTATTATTTTCCCCATTATAAGACAATGGTGTCTAAGATATAATCAGTTTTCCCCTATACATGAAACAAAAGGCTACATAGTATGGAATGCCATTGTATGGAAAAGATATGAAAATACTGATAGACTATCATTCACCAATACATGAGGTTTGGGGGGCAGGGACAGGGGAAACAAATTTCAAAGAGTTTTCTATTAAATATTTGCCCTGCTGGCTCTGATCAGATTGACCAGTTTCTTTAGTAGCTTGCTTTTCACCCTTGCATTTCATTTTTAATTATACATTTTTTTTCTTAAACACTGCAACACAAGTCTGCAACATTTGTTTGGTACAGTAATTTATGTACCAGAAATATTTCCTCCTCCATTTTTTTAATCACTAACCTAAATTTTGAAAACAATTTGGACATATTGGGATGAGCTTTATGCTCTGGTTTACACTTTTTCCCTTTTACAAGTTAAAGTATGAAAAAGTAAAGAAACATGTAAGTACTCCCCTCATGTTCTAACCCTAGTTTAAAAGGTCTTGAGTCACAGCCTGAATATGAATAGATCTTTATATTAGGACCTAACTTAAACATGTCTTTCTCATTTGGGTTGGGTTTTTTTATTAAGTTTTCTTCTCAAAACTGATTTTTGGGTTACTCATGAAAGGTTTAAACATGTTCTTTAGTCAGAAACTCACATTGGGAACAATATAGCAAAAGTGCCAAAAGGCACTGGGGCCTCACTGAGCCATAACACTTGAATTTCCCCGAGTCAGTCGATAGGATGTCCATTTTTCCATCCTTATTTATAGAGCATCTGGTCCACAACTGCCAATTACCTCTGCCATTGGTTCAGCTAAAGTGCAGACAAGACAAGTTTAGAAGGGGGTGGTCTAGCATTCAGAACAGCAAAGGGACTAATGTTATAGCCAGTTGAACAAAGTGACAAGTAAGAAGGCTTCTTGTGTCCTCCTTCACTTCAAACCCTTCAGGGTCAGAAACCAACTTGACCAAACTTTTAGGTTTTTTTCCTTGTTTAGTGTAATTGTTTCTACAGAATAAAAGGCTTTTAGAGAGTTTGTTCCAAATTGTGTTTTTGCTGTTTCTCAAAACTCAGCTACCTGTAGATCATCTTGTAACTTTCTTTTAGATAACTGATGTAGGACAATGTTGGAAACAGGATATAAACTAATGATTCAGTAAGGTAATTCCTATGTTCTCATTTAAGAGCAAAGGTTTCATTATTTGAAAGTTATTTCTTTCTCTCATACCTTTGACTGTGAAAATATATTCTGGGAAGGACAATATTTAATTCTGAAGTGCCCTGGATTTCCTGTTGGCTCTATTTAAATTGTATTCTGTCAAAAAGGTCACAGTTGTTTATCCTTCCTTTTTGTTTTCTGATGAGTGCAAACATGAGAAATGAAGGTCTTGCCATATTTTTTGTGTGACTTGTGAATAGAAGAGTTTCTGAAGATTCTTTCATGCATTAATGTGAAACTAGAACAATTAGAGCCTCACATGTACTACATTTCTGACAGAAATGTCTCATTCGCCTGCAGAATAAGCGTTCCAATTGAAATATCTGGAGGTTGGGATTGGATGCCTAATTTACTCTGACAGAGTTGTTGATTTATCTGAAAACGAATTCTATCGAACCTTCAGACTTTTCTCCTTAATTACATTTTAGCAAACAGGCTCAACAAATCCCATGAATACTAAATGCTTTAAAGATATTATATAGAGAGTTTCTCAAAGAACAATAATAAATTACTTTCCCAAAACCCAGGGAGGTGAAAATATCCATAAGAGTTAAATAGATAGATAGATAGACAGACAGAATAAAATGAAAGAGTAACTCTTGCTCTTACTTTCACTTTTTAAGTTAGTAAAGAGGACAATCGAAACTAAAAGACTTCCTGGCACTACAATATTTAGGTACAGTTTCAATGGGATCATTCACATACTTGAAGTTAAACATACTCTTTGTTATAGTAGACCACAAATACCATCTAGCAGTACTGAAACTTAAGTAAATGCTCACTTTCCTTCTGAATTCACTTAATATGTTACACTTTATATTAAGGCTAAAATTACAGATATCTTATAAAGAATGGATAAATTCTGGTTCAAGGCATATCAGCCAAAGGTATTCTACATGGTAATATACCATTCACCCTGGCTCTAATGATTAGCCATTTATTAAAATATTATGGATCCTTTAGCATCAATGATATATTCCATTAATGTAAAGTGTGACTCATTGACATCTAATAAAGAAAGGGCAAGTTCTGAAGTCAATGGAAGAGTTGTCTGAATAATGTAACCAAGATTGTAAACTCATTAGACTTTAGCAGATTTTTTTTCAGATTCTATGATGAAGATGTCCTGAAAAGGCTGTTTCTTTTGGTACACTGAAAATAGAATGTAGGACATAAGCAGAGAGAAGTAGCAGAAGACCGTATGGGATAGCTGTAGAAAAAAAGACACGGCAGTAGCAGTGTGAAACTCCAAACATATCACTAAGGTATTTAAGCAAAATAAATAAGTTATGCATGGAGCAATTAAATGATTTAGCTAAAAAAAAAAAATCCTTCCACTAGTGATAGGAGCAGTTTTCTGGCACTTAACCTATATTAGGACTCTGAACATACAGTTGTAACCTATGAGTGGGCTGATAAAACTAAAAATTGAACAGTAGCGTTTGTGCAGTTACAAGGAAAATTTTTATTCAGCATTTTTAAGTGTGTTTTTATTTCTTTGCTGAGTATCATGAAGTCCCAGCTGCCTGATGCATTTGTCTATATTAATATGAAGTCCTCAAACACAAGGTTTATCAAATATGATAACTATCATATGAGTCTACAATCTACCTTTGCTATCAAAAGGAATCATAGTACTAAAGTATTTGCAGAGCCAAATTATGTTGACAGATTTTTCTCTTCAATAGACTGTTTATTTGTTTGATCTGAGGTCCTTATTTTAAATAGTCCAAAATATTGGATTATTAGACAATCTAGCTCATTATCCATTTGATCTGTACAATTACAGTATCTGACTTAAGACCTAGAAAACCGTTTACAGAACTATTGTTTAGTTGCACATAAACAAATCTGTTTCTCTTAAGAAATGATCTTGCATTGTAATACCTTCATGACATCTCAGTTTCCCCAAGGTGCCATTCATCTTCCTGAAATGCTTTCAGCTAGATCAAAGTACAAGATAAAACTGCAATTACATCAATGAAATGAACTATTCATATGGAACTAATCTTTCTATAAAAACCTTCAAAAATAAAACATCTCTTTGAAAAGCCCATAAACAAAAAATATTGAATTTGTTATGAAATTTGTCAGGTTTTATGCTCTCAATATGTGTAGCCTTTGCCTGTAAATAATGATTAATGTAAAAATGGTGCAAAAAAAAAAAAAAAGAAAAAGAAAAAGAAAGAAAGAAAGAGTGACAAATAAATCTTTATACATACTACCGGCTCTAGAGACCTGAAAAGTTGCTGCACTTCATAATTATTTGTAAGTCCCAGGAGTGCAGTTGTGGTGTAGACTCTGTGTGCAAGCTCAGTGAAAGTAAACACAACTCAGTCAGAAAAGATTGATCTGACTATTGATTGTTGTCTCAATTGTTTAGTCTATATGCTCTTAAACATTTCAGCCTTTCAACATCAAATGAAACTATTTATGGAGGGCTACAGCATAGTAAACAAAGACTTTCCACAAGTTTAATGTTATCGTTTACAACATGCTAATGAACCATATGGTACAATATAGGAACAGAAAGAGGTAAAATATAGAAACAGAAAGAGGCACAAGAGCAGGGTTTGTGGGCAAACCCTGTGTTTGAACAGGAAAGTAAGGGGATGGTGCAGGGGAGCCTCTGAGCTCTGGAGGAATGGGGAATTCAAAACTGGAGGGTGGAGGGGTGCTAGTGTACAGGAATAGGGACTCAAACAGCACGGTCTCCCCTCCTTAGCTGTTGCTCCTATAGCAGCAATGGGGAGTCTCTGCGTGCACCAAGCTACTGCTCCAAGAGCAATGCTGTAGGTCTGCTTCTACTGCCAGAGTGGGGACTCAGTGGAGGTGGGGGGTGCGATTCTGGTGCCCGTACTACGTTGATGCCTGGGGCTAGTGCCTTGCTTGCACTTCTCAAGTTGTGCTATTTCATAGGAAGTTCTAAATTGCCAGTGCTACAAAATTTACATGATACGTTGACTTTAATCAAGAGTTTCACAGTGCTGACATTAGTTACCAAGGACATTTCTGCTTTCATGAAAAATAAAATGTCCTCAACACTGTAGTTATATTTCACAATGAATGCTTTACAATTTTTATGGTTAACACCTTTGCAATTGTTTTTACAATAACAGTACTCCATACAGTTGTCCTAGTAAAAATGTCAGCAATTGTTTCTATTGCAAGCCCCCTGAGTCAAAGTAAAAAGTAACCCAAAACATAGCATGCAAGTAGTTAGCTCAACTATGAAAAGTATATGTTACTTACACTCCTAGTTAGGATTAGCAAAGACTAGTAGAAGTTTGCTTATTGATAGTGGCAAAAATATTAGTGACAAATTTCATAACAAAAATATAACTATTCTGTGAAAAGTCATTCTTTCCAGAAGGACCTGATTGTTATCAACTATCATTCTTCAAATAACTGCCTGAATAGCTTTATGTACACAAATACTTTGATTAAATTCAAGGTTTTTCTTATGTGTATAAATTATTTAAATGCAAAAGAGCTTTGAAGGATTTTATTTCACTAATTCAATTTAAGATTATCAAAGAATCTCATGCTTATGTCCAAAATTATGTACGACACATTTCCACAAAAGAAACTATGAAAAAAGTATCCTAGACTGACTCTACAAATCGAGTTCATTTCAGCACATAATATGCTGTCAGCATTTGAGAACAGAATGAGAAACTTAAAGCACATCTATTCCCAAATTATAATAAATTGAATTATTATTATATTTATACATTTTATGCACATGAATATAGAGTAACATAAAGCATATATGCAAGATATGCCAAAAAAGTTGTACATACAGTCCTTTTCTGTGCTAGGAAAGTGGTCAGATGAAGTATGTCAATTTGAAATGGTGACATATTTACTTTTATCATACTGAGCAGATAAATATGACATGAAATAGTAAGTAAATTGTTCTTTCTAAATATTTATAATAAAGGAAAGGTGTTCATTAAGATTTTCAACCCAGTGCACAATGAAGAAGTGGTTAAGAAAGACACATTTCAGAAGTAGTAAGAGGAATTGTGAGTAAGTTTAAAAAGCTATCTGAATATTGTAGTACTAACCATTTTGCTTCCTCATTATATACCAAAAGCTTTATTATGCTTTTCTGGATATTTTCAAAAACTAAATTTATTGATACAAAGTGTCAAGAGTATACAGTATGCACATAGTGAACCATCCTCACAGGTAATGGTTGTCCTGGATAAAAGCTTTGTTTTCACTCTTCTCCAATTTTCTCTCTTTTTTTGTTTTAGCTTTCCGAACATTCCTTTTCTAACTTTCCTGGTTATGACAAAGTAATAATAGTTTGTCCCAACATGCCGTGACCTCATCATCACCAACAAGGAGGCCAAGGAAATTGTGATCACAGACATCACCATCGCCTTCGAGAACAGGTGCCAAGCATTCGCTGATGTCCGGCTCGCAAGCAGGAGAAGTACGGCCAATTGGTCAACATCCTGAGGAACCACAGCTATGATGCAATTGTCAACACACTCATCATGGGAGTGCTCAGAGCCTGGGACCCCAGCAGCGAGAGCATCTTGTGTGCCTGCCACATCTCTTGCCACTACACCAAGCTGATGTGATATCTCATGGTGTCCCACAATGTCTACATCAATCACATCATGGGCCAGCACCAGTACATCGACCTTGAGAGAACAACCGTCATTGGACTAGACACAGAGGAGACTGTCTGAACCCAACTCTGCAGCTAATGGACTCTGAGAACTACTCCCCACCACAGACCACTCCACTCCACTGGACAAGGATCCTCCATGATAGGACTCTATAGACTGAGTAACTTCTTGTTCAACCTACCCCCTCCACGACTGCAGAATTTTGTTATGGGTTTGTTTGTATCTATCTTCTTTTTCTCTCAGCATCACAATCCTTTCCTTCCCCTTCCCTGCCTCCCCAAACTTAGATGGCTAACACTGTAGTTATATAGTCTAGTTGCATTCCCCTCCTCACCCTCATCCCTCCTATATTAGTCCTTCACTTGGGCACTCTGTATTTCTGTTATGGGTTGGTCATGCTTTTCTATGATCCTTAACATTTTTTAATATATAATGCTAGAGGTGCCATCCAGGGAACCTAGATTTTTACTGACCAGCAGTAAAAAGCAGCAGTTCCTCTCTGTAGTGTAGTCACTGAGACATGTCTATACTACTATTGGGAAATATGTTTATAATATATATGTTTACCGGTGTTACCTTACATCTTGCTAGCATGTGTAACAAGAACAAGGAAGATGTAACAACACAGTCCTCAGCATGAGTTGTAATCCTATGCTTCCAAATCACCACTGTTACTGTTCTTCAATTTAGCTCAATTAATGTCACTGTAGGTATGTCCGTATGTGCACAGAAGGGGCAGATGCAGGCATAACTGCACAGGAATGAGGAGTATAAACATATTACCAGCATGTCCAAACTCTTGTCTCTACATTACTCCCCTCCTAGAATCCTCTTCTAGCTCTTCACACCTATAGAGTCATAGAGAAAATTCTTCTCACCTGAAGACTCAGAGAGGTCTACCTTTGTGATAGTCACTAAGGTGGGAGCCAACTCAATGCATATCACCTTCGGGCTTTTACCCCACCACGCTGCTCCTTTTATTTTCTGCCCACACTATTTTTTGTGCTTGTTTTCTTCTATGTCATGTTCCAAGTGTGGAATTATGAACATATCCTTGCCATAGTTAAGCAGGTATAATGGCTTCATGCAAGCCACTCATGCCCACCAATATGCCTTGTGATGCCTATAATCATTAGCTGATAGCTTACCATTACTACTACAAGTTGTTAGATTGAGTTATAAGGGTAGAGGGGTGATTATCAGTGTTACTCTGGAAGGTAAGACAAGGTCATACCTGAGACACTGGTTCAGAGAGATGTGAGCTTTGATAAGCAACAACCTACTAGGTTGGATCCAGGATTTCGTAAAAAAGAGATGCAGAAGGAGCAACCAAGAAGGGCAGGGGAGAAAGATCAGCAAGGCCCCTTTTAAAGCCAGAACTTTTGCAGTCCAAGGGGGGGACAGTGATCACCTGCAGCAGGAAAAACCTTGCCAGATCAGCCAGGGGGATAGAGATCCCAGCTGTCAGTAATAATATCCAGCTGAGCAGTAGGTGCTGATTCAATTCAGAGGGGATTTAGTTCTATTCAATAACCAAATCTCTAAATACAAACTGAATCAGGGGACCAATTAAAAGGTTCAAATTGACTCAATGCTCTCCAAATCAATTTAGAAAACATTCAGAGAGCTTCGATGATTTGGGAAGTCCCCACCCACTGCAGCAGGGAGCTGGACCCAAACTCAGAGTTGGTAAGTAGGGGGCAGGGGAGGAGGGGCTGGAGGAGTGGGGAGGAGACCACGGGGGGACCCCTGCCAGGTCCCATCCCCTGCCTGCTCTCCTAGCCCCTCCCATCCCTGCCCACTCCCTCAACCCCCACCATGGCTGCCCTGCCTGGTGCCAGCTCCTGGTCCTTTAAAAAAAGGCCCTGCTGGGCAGAGAGGTTATCCCTGCTGCCCCCCACTGCCTCCTCATGCTTCATGGGGGGGGGTCTTCCATGAGCCCCCAATCCCTTCCCACTCTCCCAGGATCCCCCATGACTGCCTCACCCACCCCAGCCTTTAATAGAAAAAAAACCAACAACCCCGCTCCAGACTCACCAGCTTCTGCAGCAGCCACAAGGCTTCAGTGGGGTCATGCAGAGCCCCCCCCCCACAGTGCAGGGCAGTTGGGGGCGATGGGGATTGTCCCCCCAGTAGCAGCCAGTGAGTCTGGGTTTTTTTTGGGGGGGTTAACAGGCCAGAGCCGGCTAGGGTAGTGAAGTCATGGGAGGGGGGGCTGGGAGAGTGGGAAGGGGTCAGGGGGTTCATGAGGGGGATTGCCCTTCTCACCTGGCAGCAGCTGCTGAGTGGGGGCTTTTTTTTAGATGAGCTAGGAGCTGGGGTGGGAGGGGCAGCCATTGCCGGGGTAGGAGAGTGGGCAGGGGATGGGGCCTGTGTGATTTGGAGATTCAGCTGATTCGGCAGCAGCCAAATATCCAATCAGATTCAGCCAAATCAATTCAGGACAATGAATCAAATCACCAAATCTAATCACTGTCCCCCAAATCATTTAAATCCAAAGCAAATACTAGCCACTTTGCACAGGCCTATTAAGTAGGAGGAACAAGTTGCCTGCTGTAGGTGAGAACAGGACGTTTTGGAGATGAGATGATTGACACTGTTCTAGGCGCTCACCCCTATAGAAGAGCCTAGCTTGCAAACCGCTAACTGCAAAACAAAGCCATGAGAGGGAAGTGGGGGATTAGCTATACTTGGCCCAGGTGAACAGAAAGCCTGGCCAGCTGACAAAGGAGGCAAGGTTGACTAGGATATAAACTCCCCTCCAGAGCAGAGAGTACTGGTCCCTAGGGCTGAGAAGGATAGAGTCCTTCAGAGTGACAGTAATGAATACAAGCCTGACAAGAAGAGCTGTCGCCAGAGAGGAGAAGACTCTGTCAAGGAAGAAAGAGTAAATGAGTGGATGGGAATCACTGTGGGGACTCTTAAAGTGCCTGTTCACAAGTGCAGAGCCTGCTCCAATGTGCTGTAATTAAAATATGTCAGAACAGACTCGATTATTTGAGTCTGCTGGAGTGTGGCAATTACTGCAATCTATCAGTCTCCCATATCTCATGTATCAACATTCATGCACTTCAAAATGGCAGTGGGGGCACTTGAACTAAAGCTCATTTGGCAATCTTTAGTTTAAGTGCCCCTGCCACCATTTTCAAGCATGGAACTGGTGATACAAGAGATACTGTGGCACTTTAATTAGAGTGGCTCTCTGAACCAGTTGGTTTCTAAGGTACCACCTCTAAGATAGCTCACATCTCTCTGAACCAGTGTCTCAGGTATGACCCTGCCTTACCTTCCAGAATAACACCAATAATCACCCTTCTACCCTTAGAACCCAATCTAACAACTTCTGGGTGGCACCCATATATATACTGGGCCAGTACACACACACACACACACACACACACACACACACTAGGGGTGTATGAAGCTTTGGTCTGTGATTCCATTTGAAGAAGATTTGGCCTGATTCAGAGGCTGAATCACTGAATCAAATCAGGAGAAGAAAAAAACCCTCCAAATCAATTCAGAGCCTCCAAATTGATTCAGAAAAGATTCAGAAGGCAGTCTTTCAGGGGAAGAGAAACTGAGAAGAGGGAAGAGAAGCGGACCTGAGGAAAGACTGACATCTGTAGTTGGCTAGTGACCGTGAACTTTTCCTGAGTTCCCTTCCAATCACAGTGCTCTGGGGGAGGGACATAGAAACAGCACATAAGCTTATGTCTTCAGGCTTTCTGTGCTTTTCATGAGTTTTTTCTGCCTGAGCAACAGCATGTGAAAGATACTTAACTGGCCTATCTTCCTATCTAGTAAGTCTCCTGTTCCTTTCTGTTCTTGGAAAGGATTGGATATAGCTTACTAACTAGAATCCTTCTATGTATCCCTATCCATTCCATTTCTTTCAATTTATATTTGTTCTTGTTTTTATTTTTCTCACACTTCTTAAAAAGAAACTGTTTTCCCTGGCAGTGATACCCCTGCAACCATCTCCTTGAAACCTGGCAGGCCTCATGTCCTCAGAAGGAGCTAACATCCCTACAATTTTTATTTGACTCAGCCAAAAAATGACACAGTTATAGGTATTTCAGTGATTCCCCATTATAGTCTATAGCTGAATCTCCAAATCTCTCCGAATTAACGCCGAATCTTCCAAAGCCGATTCAGCCAAATTGATTCAGGACAGCGATCTGAATCAAATCACTGTCCTTCAAATTGGCTGAATCCAAATCAAATAGTTCCCTATTTGCACAGGCCTTATATCTATATCTATATAGATATATATACATACATAATAATTTATACTTTCCAGATTGCTCAAAGCAGGGATTGAGCTAGAAATATAAGAGTGACTTGTAAGAATATGAAACTTTACCCAGCATACCAAGATAGGGAAAGCTAGCTTTCAAAGAAGCTTTGGCTGAGAAGTTGCTGGAACTTTCTTCAGCTTGTCAAGTATTCAGGATAGAGTCACATGTTTGTACCCTTCTTGAAAACATATTTAGAATCTTATTAAGCTTTCTAAAAAATTACATTATGCTTTTATAAGATCCTCTTGGTCCCTTTTGGGGCTATTTGCATTCTAAACTCCATGCTGAGTAAGAGTTATTTAGCGGGCTTGAACAGAAAAGTATTTAAAAAAAATGAATCCTCTACCCCAGCTGCTAACTAATGTTCACTGACATCATTTGATTGATGCTTATTATACATAAAAATGATCTCAAGCTGCAAAGTTTGGATTGCAGCCCAGACTTTTGCAAAACATTGAATGGCCACTGAAAAAAAGTGTGATAATATGTCATGGTTGTACAGCTAGCTGCACCTTTGACCCCTCTATGGCCTCCTCAGTCATGATTAATTGTGCCTTTCCCTCCATGCATTGGAATCCCATGAATCTCTCACTCTTCGAGCAGATCCTATGCAACTGCATTCTGTGGATTAGGCTGTTCCAAACACGTATGCCTGTGTCACCCTTTTAGAGCTCCTAAACAACAGTTAACAGAGGTGACCAAAGGAGTTTTAAACACTGAAGCGTTGCTTAATCAGTCTGGTATGCTTACTAACCCACTGTAAGCTTATGAAGGTCAGAACTACAAGCATCTGTGCTAGTCTGGTTTTGCTATACAGTTTCCTGACAACTTTCTGACCTCTGTTCAGAAAGGCTATTTTTAATTCCTTTTATCCTTTTTTATATTCCTGCACTAGAAAAAGTAGTCTTGAAAATGGATTGAACTGGAACTAGCATCTCAACAAATAAAGGCAAAGGATCAGTTCCAAACAAGATTATCAGGAAGTTCCTTATCTGAAATTATTCACCACTCTGCTTATTTCTCCAGAATCCTAGCTACTAAACTAAACCATATGTGTACCATAAACCTTTCAAAAGCCCATAAAACTATAGGGTAATTATTCCAGTTACTAAGGGAATAGTAGTATTTCCTCCCCCAGCATTGGTGTTCAAAGGCATAATCCAGTGCATGGGAATTGAATGCAGGTCATAGTTCCTTTACCAAAAATAGGTAACCTTCCAAATTCTCATTGGAGGATTTAAAAGGAGGAACTGTGAAACAATGAGTGTATATAGATGTTCAGATTCTTCCCTCACAGCAAAAATGGCTACTTCAGGAGAAAAATATCTATGCATGTATTACCGTATCATTAAACTTTAAAATGTTGGGGGTGGGAGTGGGAGGAGGTTTTGTAACTTGAAGATACTAATTGCTTTTGTGGTAGGTTTGTGGTAGGTTACTGGATTGAATTCAGTAAACAAGCAGGACAGACTATGAAATTGATACCTTATACACTTCTGCATAGCTGTGGCTGACATTGCTCTCCTTAAAAATTAAAGATTCTACTTTTAAATAAACACTGTGAATGCTTTTAAAATACTTCTTACTTTCAAATCCAAATATTTTACTCTGACAAGCACTGGCCCCATACAGACATTCAGTTTCTCCTGGAAGAGTTGCTGTTCTCTCAGGAGAAACTATGAGTATATAGATAATCAGGATTTATCTCCTGCAGCAAAAATGGCCCATCCAGAAGAAAAATAACCTGGGGACAATCAGGGTTAAAATAACTCCTGGAAGAGTTTCTCCTCAGAGAATACGAGAGTCTGTACAAGCTCCCTCTGAGCGAACTATAACACAGTTCTCCAGCATCCCAGGGTACTTCATCCCTCCTCCCCACTCCAAGGATACAGTGTCACTCCCTAGACTTCTGCCCCAGCAAAACAGGGAGCAGAATATGCTGTTTTCACAACCCCACACTGCTGTAGGGACACAAAGTCTGACTTTAAGCACTCTGCTGCCCTGTGCACTGCTACCATCCTGTCTCTAGCAGACTGAGGGAACCTGCAGAGCACTCTGAGATATGTGCACAGGGGTCCTGTGTGCAGCATCAGCACTTCAAGCTCTGCTTTTTGCTCTTCAAGTGCTCAGTCATCAAATATCTATTCAGAAATGTCTTGGTAGTTTGTTGTTGTTGTTTTAACCAGGAGAACAATCCCAGGAGAAATCTCCTACAGCCACCCGTTAAAACAACTTCTTTTCTTCTCAGTCCCTGCACTAACTCTGCTTCATTCTGTGAACTTATCACCACACATAACTTTTGGGGTTTTTTTGTTTGTTTTTTTCCCCCTAAATATAAAATATACATTTCTGTACTCCCTGTCCCCATACTACCTAGTGAAAAACAAATATTTTCTCTTCAATGCTGCATCATATTGGGTTTGTAAAATCATTATTATTATATTCTGATAACACTCTCATTCTTTAGTTGTCCATTTGTATTTTTTCCCCAATTTGGCAGCAGATTTGAGTTTATTGAGGTGCCTTGGTGGTCATCTGCAACAGTGCTATTGGTAAATTCTTTTTCTTAGCATGCTTTGAAACTGTAGTTGCTTGTTGCAGGTTATACCCATTTTTGTAGAGATAAGTGCCTGTGATAACAGACTGTGTAATCAGTAGGGGAAATGGCTTTCTGTCTTGCAGTACAGGTTAGGGTAAATTCTTGATACAAAGAACTGGCATGGAAGAAGTGGTTATCCTGCTTAGAGTCGGGCCCTCTGGTTTCTCAAATTTTTGCAAACAAGGGAAGTTACTTATATCCAGCTCCCACATCAGTGATTTATTGCCCATGCAGTAGTCAGTTAGCAAGCGGTTAGTCAGTTAGTCAGTAAGAGGGCATACAGGTGTCAGAAAATAATTAACATTTTTCTAATATATTCTTTGCCTCCATCCCCTGTTTATAGTGCTGTAGTTTACTGTGATTGTATTTTTATATCTGATGATTTTATTGATGTCACACACATACTTTGTCAGGGGATAACACTTTTCCCTCCCTTGGTCTGTAACAGATCAATGGATTTTCTAACTCTAGTTAGTCAATCTAAATGTGAAAACTGGATGTACCCCTTGCAAGGTCCCAGCCCTATTTTACTATGATCCTATGATAGCTAGATGAATGATTTGGCAGCCACCGCATAATCCAACTTTGTCACAGTTGGATTAGAACTGGGAGTTTTTTTCTCTTTCATGCATAAGTAATAGTTCTCTTACACTTTCAAAGATCTACGTTTCTTTAAACTGATTTTCAGCTTGTGATGTCCCCTTCCTCTTCATCACTTGCTTATTTAACATCTTTTTACATACATTTGTCTTATTCAGTTTAGCTTTCTTTTCCTACCTTGCAACTTTTAAGACAAAGGAATCTTAGCTGGAAGAAAACAAAGACAGCATGCAAAGTAACTCAAAGAAACCTCAAAGTACTTCAAAGGAAACTGAGAATCAAGGACCTAACAGGTTCCAGTCCTAAATACATTTTTCATAAACAACTAATGGCACTAGCACATGCACAGCCTTCTGTTGTCACACACGTTGTTTCTAGACTTCATTTGCATCCAGATTAAAATGATATTGTCATTACAGATAACGGCTTAATGTCATGAAGGAATAATTATCTATTACTGGTGCATAGGCAAGTATAACATAAGACAGAGAATGTCATGTACAGAAATTAAAATTAAAAATGAAATGCTTGTGTGTGTGTGTGTGTGTGTGTGTGTGTGTATGTATGTGTGTGCGTGTGTACACGCTGAGGAGGGATTAGTAGTAGGCAGGAATACTGAGCAACCATTTTTTCTATACACTCTCTCACACACACTTCTCTCTCTTCTTCCCCTCTTTTCCCCCAACCTCTGTTCTGGAGACTGTAAAAAAAACACTTGCCCTGAAAATACTTTAGGGTTCCCCTCAATTTTCCAAGGCAAGCAGCTGGTAAAGGAGATGAAATGTTCGGAAAACAAAATTGCCCACAAATAGTAAGAAGATTTTAATACTGTTTCTTTGAACAGACTCTGAATAGACTCAAAGCATGAGTGGTTCAGGCACAGGTTCAGGCCAGTTTAGATTTTCACCCTGGAGATTTTCAAAAGGAGACTGGATGCACACCTTGGCGTTATTTGACCTCAGCAGTCTTTCCTGCCCAGAGCAGGGGGCCTGGACCCAATGATCTCAGGACGTCTCTTCCAGCCCTAAAATTCTGTGAATCTATGAAAAGGTTCCAAAAAGTATCAAAAATGGATCATTTACTTGGTCTACTATCTGCAAACTGTGAGTGAATCAACACTCTTCTCCCTTTTTTCATTGCTGTATATACTTTTCAAGGTTGAACACTACTATCTGTAGCAGTACTGGTTTATTTATAATATTAACTAAAATGATACAATAAAATTAATAATAAAATTATATAGAGTAAAAAAAGATGATTTGTCATTATTTGTGGTAAAAGTATACAATATTATACATGCTAGTAATTTAAACAAAAACAAAATTGAACACCGAAATTTGTAACAATAAATAAATTGAAGCAGTTTAAAATATTAGAATAAAAAATTAAAAACAGAAATTCTATTTGATTTTGTCCCATATTCTTTGTGCAAGTAGCACCAATACACCTATGGAATATAGGACAGGCTGTAGGCTTCATTAGCCAATACTTATGATTTTCCACTAATGCAGAGATCCATTTCCCTTATTTATTCAAAAAACAAACAAGACTACAAATTATGATTTAGGTCATCAATAGTATTCTTCCTACAAGCGCATATCCTGTCTGAATATGGGGTCCAACACCTCCTTTCCATAACAACTGTAGATCTCAGAGTGAATTGCGATCTCATAATGGTCTCTCTCTTTATTTGTGGCTTTGTATTTCACATAGAGAAGTTTCTCAACCAAAAGAGTGCTGTATTAATTTCAAAGAAGAGTAAGTCAGAGAAAATCTCATTACCTGCATATCTATCTGCATACTGGCATCTTTTATTCTTAAATTTATATCTAATTTTAAATATGCAGATATTGTAACCAAATATTTCCTAAGCCATGTGCCTTGGAGAACAGTAAAATGTTTAACCATCGGAATAAGAGTTTATTTGGAACAAAAGAGCTTTTTAAATGCACTTCCTAAGGCGTCTGTTAGGGGTACAAGCTATTTTAACCAATAATTTAGAGTTCTTAATTGAGCTAAAGTGCTCGCAGTAAGCAGGCCTGTTTCAGATCGCATGAGTCATACATTTTATTAGAGAAAGTGCCTTAGAAAGTCATTAGAAACTTTTTCTATTTTGGAATGAACCATGGAGTCAGCACCCTTTATTTCTATTCCATACACCAAATGTACTCTGCTCTACATCTGCAGACCTTTCATGCTGCCAGTACCTTCTTTCTACCATCTTAATTGTAAAAGGATAAAACTCCACCCAAGGCTAGCCTTGCTTTAATGCTTACATTTTCAATGTGCTTATGCCACCTCAGCTTTTTATTAAAATAAATTCTGAGGTATTTAAATGTTATTATTAATTCTACTAGATCATTTTAGCAAAAGCTAAGCATTTTAGCCAAAGCTGTAAATAAGCCAGTACTATAAGTGTATTTCTATCAATACCGAGGAAAACATTTTGTTGGAGTCATAAAACCTCACCATTTTTAAAGGGTATTTAAAATATTAAAATAATTCCCAGTCCCAATACTGATTATTAAATGGTGCTTCAATGCATTAAATAAGGATTCATTTCAGCAAAGTCTTGGTAAGCTGGAACAGTCAGCATCCCTTTATTGTATATTTGTACAGGCATTGTTAATCTAAAGGACTCACAAAACATTGAAGTACTTCTTATACTGATGGGTTGGAACACTTTTAAAGTATTTTATTCCCACGTGTACACTTTCTTCCCACCTTTCCACTTGACAAATATTCCCTTTGCATTGAGTATAGTTGAAGTTGAGTCAAAGTTTCACATCAGCTTCAACCTATGAAATGCATTGTTATAACAAATACATCTTCCTTTGTATACTAGCTTACGAACTGACAAAAACCAAGAGATTCCTGACAACAGATCTGTTAAATACTGCTAATCCAAAGGGAACAGAGAGCTGTTTTGTTGTGTCTACTTGTTTTGAATCCAAAGGCACTCCCTTTTTTGTATAACAATATTAAATGAAGGAGAGCTGAAATGGGGTGCACAGCATGTCAAATTTTATCTCAATTATTCATTACCCATTGCTGTATTCTAGTTTTTAATTTTTCTCTTGCTAACATTTAAACTGATATTAAATACTACCTGATTTTGGCAGTTAGTACAAGTGCTCTCTTATAAATGCCCTAACTTCAGGCTAAATTCTCTCCATTCGGTCCTGACGTACAATTCCCACTGAAGTAAAAAGGTTCCCAAATCAAGACTAAGATACAGGATGAAGGATCTCCCATGACTTTTCATAATTTATGTCATCACACTAAATGTAGACATTATTTCATAGGAACCTGGAAAGTAATGGATACATATTTTTCAACTCATCAAACCAATACCTATTAGTAGCACACAGCTGGGTATTGGTTTTGATAATCATACCAGTAGGAAGGAGTATGGGAATATGGCTTCATTCTGACATGTTTCTCCAGGCCACTAACACAACCCTAACCCTCAGATCTCCTCTACTATATCTTGAACAGACAGCTAAATTAAAGCTGCCCTCTGGTTGGGCATACTGTACAGGAGAGAATGTTGTCACCTGTTCCCCCCTGCATGTACACGAATGCACAAAAAGTTGGCCTGTGAGAGAGAATTCCTTGGAATATACAACAACAGAACTGAACAAACAACAAAAGGGGAGGGAGGGCAGGTCTCTCTTGGCTTGGGCCCAAACTACAATTACTGTTCAACATGAGGCATAAACTGCAAAAGGGACAAAAGAAGGCCCAGGCCTATTTCACTGGGCCTGGACTGGGCAGCAAAATGCCGCCCAGTCCTACGCACCCTTGAGGCCTGGCTAACCAACAAAAAGAGTCAGGGCTTCACTCTGGCCCAAATCTGCCAGCTTAATATATAGCTGGGGTTCAGCCCCACACAGGTGGGCTGAAATGCAACAGATATAAAAGAGCAAAAAGGGACCAAGTTTATGGCTGTAGTCTCAGCTGTACCACTGTGCTGAGACACTACCACTCCCAACAGGGGCCAGTGAACTACCAGGACCCCGTTTCCTGGTCAGTTTACATTAGGGAACAATGCATTAATGGCATCATCCCACTTAATGCCTGTATGGCCAAAGCTGCCAGCAAGACATGCAGCTGGGGTTCAGCGACACAGTTATGCTGAACCAAAAAGAAGTTGCAACAGCAACTAAAAAATGCCAGGTTCTCAGTCCTAGCCCATGGTGTGCCAGCAAAACTGCCAGCATCCAACTCTGGCTAGTTTGCTGCAGGGACTGATACCCCTCTCCCAGCCCCACCAAGGCATCATCCCACTCAAAACTCAGAAAAACAAAATGGGTAAGAAAATAGAACAGAGGTCTCAAGCCCTAAGACAAACTTTCTCTTCACATACCATCAGTTTTCTGCTTCAGTGAAGAGTGGGAGGAAACATCCCCCATGGGCTTTTCTGGCTCATAATTCAATTTTGTTTTTTTTTTAAGGGAATTTTTTCATGCCCCAAGTCATACCAGCCAAATCAATTCCAAATCTGTGCGAGTCATTCAAGAACCATATAGGACCCTGCTACCAGCAAGCATCCTCCACCCCTGCCCAGGGTTTCAGATACTTCCAAATACTTTGGCAGGCATCCTACATGCTAGCCCAAGCCCAAAGGCTTGGGGTTTGGATACCCCTAAGTTTCTCTTGCCCTTGGCCATATGGCCACAGGGACAAGCTAGGGAGAAGTCTCCCATTCCAAAAAGTCAGCATAGAGTTGAGCTCTTTCCACTGGAAATGAAAGTGGAAGGCTAACTATGCATGACCTCGGTCAGGGTACTACCCTTTGCCACGTTCATGGTTTTCCCCAGCCAGCAGGAAAACCACCTAAGTGGCCATGGTATTTCCCCCACCAAGTAACTATTTTTTCACTTCAGCAGCCCCAGGAGAAAGGAGCACACCTAGGTAGCCTGACCCTTAAATAACTTTCCTGACATCACTACAGGGCCCCAGTCAAGAAGCAGCACTATTTGGACACTACTGATGCAGACCAATTAACTGAAAGGTGGTCACCACTCTTGGTGAAGTGGCCAGAGTCACCAAACTGGCTCCACAGGTTTCTTGCAGGGAGTCTTAAGAAAAAGGGCCTGTACACAAGGTGAGGGATGAGAGACAGTTCTCCTTTACTTCTAGAGGATGCAAGATATACAGCCATAAAACCAGAACACACTATCACACACAACCCCAAATGTGCGTATGTGTTACACAATATTTGAAATAGCAAATGTCCAATATGACTTCCTAAATCAGAGTACTTTGATAATAAATCAGTAGCCACCTAAAACTCAATGGTTTCTAATACCCTGTATGTCATGGTAGCTCAGAACTGCACAGCAACCAAGGGACAGAACAGAAAAACAAATGGCGCAAAAGACACCTTTTTACAGTGATTAAATACTTCCTTGTGTACAACTATGCTACTATCTTATTAATATATGATTTATATTTGTGATTACAGGATGACATGGAATGGTGGGTGGACTTTCTAAAATGTTAACACTTTTTATCTATTGATTTTTAAAATCCCTTGACTTCAGACACTTTTGCCTTTCATAATCTGTTGATTCAAATAAGCACCTTCTAGTCTGTCTCTACTGCATCATTTTCCAGTAACAAAGGTGTCACTTGCATTTTTCAGTCTGCTCTCTACTCTCCCCTCTCCAATTGACTAACAAGCTAATGAAGCCTCCCAACCTTTCAGCAATAATAGGCTAGGTTATTCAAAATCCCTAATTCTCACCCTTTGAGAACATTATAACAGTCTCAGGAATTATCAATATGTACTCTCTTTACCTAGGATTGAATAATCTGCTCCCTTGATACAATGAAGGAACTCAGGCAAACTATAATGATATGAAAAAGTAGCTGTATCAGTGTGCTAATTTAGTTCACCTGCAATTCTAGCACATGATGGTTAATTGCATCCACCTTTGTCTTCATGGAGAGATCAATATTTTTTCATTCCTTATCTGGGACACCTTGTCTCTAGAGTAATGTCTGCTTCTTTCCACTGACTTTCTACTAACTTCAGCAACCTGTTATCCATTAACTGTGATGTGTGACATACTTCCAGGACTAAGTCTTCCAGGGACTTCAGCTAGTGTGAGATAAAACCAGACCAGGATGGATATCTTGCAGTTTTTATTTCTAGATTTTCTCAAACACTCTAATCTTTCATTACTGTAGGCATCAAAAAACTTTAGAACATTTCCCAAATCAAATAACAATAAGATTAATCTTAGGAATCTTAGACTTCCTGAAATCAACCCTTTATTGAGTATTATATAGCCCTGTCTCCCCTTCCCGCCCCTCCGCCCCCCCCACCCAATTTCTATTTTATACCACTTTTCCTTTGGAGAATGTTCCCAAAGCGATCAGTTTCAATGGAAAATTTAATTTTCTCCCCTCTGATATAGCTACAATTCTGATTTTTTTTTTCTGGATTAAAATCCATCAAAGAAACAGCCTGAAAATGCAGATATACCTTATAAGACCATCAATCAGCTGTCACTGTTCCATCTCCTCTTAAAACTCATAACATTCCTAATTAAAATATATACATCCATTTCACTTTGCCTACATACTACCTTTGCTTTCTCATCTGCTCAAGGAAGATCAGATGCTTGTCCTACTAGAACATTAAATATAAGGATTTTTTTCCTCTGTTGTACCAACCCCCCCCCCCATTTTGAGTGATTGAAAGAAAAGGCAAATATGATGTCAATTAAGACATAAGGAATGTAGAGGTCTTGTGCTTAAAATGTTTTTCAATATCTCTCAGTTCACATTTTGAGGTTGCTATGGTGAATGCTCATCTGAAATTCAAGTGAGAGAAACAGCATTCAGAACTCCTCCCTGTTTGAGAAATAATGTATTTTATAGTGGACGTGACATTATTTGCCACTTGATTTTCAATGACTCTTAGGTAAATTCTTGTCCTGTTACATTTGCAAAGTTATCACAGGCTTCAATATAATTTGGCACTTACAACAAAAACAATTCTGTAAGTTTAAATATTTAAAATTGGAGAAATAATAGGTGAAGTTTTAAAACTCTTATAAATCATACTTCTTAGATCTTTTGTTTCTGTTCCTGGTTTTTATTTATTTATTTATTTAATTTGGTTTTGCTTTGGGTATTTTTAAGTATCTACATTGGCTGAATTAAAAGAAACCAACATTTTAGAGTACTGTACTTTTCCTGATTTATCATTATTGCAAAACACATTGCTAACACATAATAATACAGCATAATATATTACCTACATTTCTCTTTTGTGTACCAGTTATGTTGGTTTGTATAAAGACCAAGGCCTAAACCCAGAAAGCATTTGGGTTCCTCAACTCCCATTGATTTAACTGAAGGATTATAAAACTGGCTTACAGTGGTTATTAATGTAACAAATAAATTAATTCCAATGGTGACGGAACAAAAAAAAAAAAATACCAAGAAAAATCCAGGACAAACCAAAACTAATTTCAGTGATAAGAGGGTAAAGCACAGGGAAGATAAGAACAATGGCACAAGATGAATAAAGGATCTTTAGATTAATCTGATGGTTTTAAAACTATTTAAAAAAATTAAATCTATTTCAAAACAAGCCATGCTGTTTAGAAACAAAAAAAGTAAAATGCTTCATTGTAATATTTAAAAAAAGAAATATTTCAAAATCCTTCCCCCTCCTTTTCCAGCTAAAATATTTGCTGAATAGAGCATTACTTTGCAGATAGTTTGGGTCTAGCAGGGTACGGGCATCCCACATCTTACGCGGGGGTTATGTTCTAAAGGCAGCGCGTGAAGGCAAAAATTGTGTATAGTGAAATTGCATATTACCATGCCAGCGGTGATTGCCTCTGCCTCCAAAACCTCCTGCCGCCACTGCGGACCCACACGTAGAGCTGTGTGGCTGGCGGCAGCAGCGCAGCATGGGATGGTGGTGGGGATGGCTGCGTGCCGCCCGGCCACTACCACGGCCGGGGGCTGGCCACACAGCTCCAGTCACATCTCCATGGCAGCAACGGGAATTTTTGGAGGCAGAGGCAGTCACTGCTGACAGCGTGGTGGTGGCCGGACCTCCAGGTAAGTGGCAGTGCCACGTGCAGACTCAAGCCCTGCCCCCCACCTGCATATAGTTGAATTTGCACAAGTTAAATGTGTGTAAATTGCGAGATGCCTGTACTTGTAGTTTCTTGTCAAACCATCCCAACAATATTAATGAGATTTTCATGAGCCTCTGACAGACATTACAGTAAAGACTTGATGGAAACTGATGTGGGAGCCCAACAATCATTCTTCCTGCCATGAATCCATGCTCCCTCAGCTGAAAACTGTGGTCAGTTGCAGGGTCCATGATGAAGGAGTACATGACGAGCTGGGAGTTAGGATCAGCTGCAGGGTGCTCACAGCCTCTGGAGCACATGGGAGTGCTCCCATGAAAGGCTGCTGTGTGCTCTAGAGTTTGGGCATTGGCTACATGTCCAGTTAAAGGTATGATAAGAACCAGCCACAGAGTTATTACTCAGATTTTGTGTAATAACTTTGTGGCTTATTCCTTTTATCACACTATGAATTGGTTGAATCTGTGGCCAGATCACTAGCTAATGAGTTAATCACATCTCAGTTTAATGTCTGCCAGGGAGCCATGGTGTCATCCGATTCTCAATTCCAGATCCACTTCCATCACAGCTTTCCTTTATAATCCCAACGATAGTATACTGAAAAGTAGGGCAAGGACTGGCCATAATAATTTTTAGTAAATGTCATGGCAGCTGTACCAAAAAATACCATAGAAACAACTAAACAATTAAGCTTCTCAGTATGTTTCCTACTTGTGGAACACTAGAGACTACTGTCCTCATTCTTTCCTATAGGCTTAACTGCACCTTCAATGCATTCAACTCTCTAAACCAATGATTCTCAAGTAGTTCTGGGGTGCCATGAGATACTTTAAAGTGTACCACAGAATATTAGCACCACAAGGTGTGCCAACACCTACATGTGATTTACAAGATAAACCCAGAGTTTTCAAATAGGAATCCATAGTGTCAAAAACATTTTGAACTGTTGTGGTCTTTCTGAGTTCTTTGCAACATAATGAATGTCTTATTATTTTTACACTGTCAAAAATGAGTGAAAGCCAAGTGCTACCATTTTCCAAGGGATATCTTGAGTCCATCAAGCGATACCTTGAGTCTAAAAGGATTGAGAACCACTGCTCTAAATGATTTGTGGAATTCTTCATGTTATCACAAATATATGGGTTTTTTTTTCAAATTCCCATTATAGTGCCTTCTGTAACCACCGTGACAAATTCATAACCTTACGGATAAAGGTAATCATAACAAATGTATTCATATCTGTAAGGCATGTTGGGGCCATAGGAGTAAATACTTATGTTCCATACATCAAATGCAACTAGTAACTTCTCTGAAAATAGAAGAAAACTATGATCACAATATCACTGTGCTAAATCACAGATTCTATTTAAGTGTTTTCAGAATACTTCATAATAATATAATTCATATAATATCATTTATAGTCATAATAATAGTATCCATAACTTCCAGGATACTACATAATAATCACAATAATGTATTTCCAATTTTGTTTACGATGCGTAAATATATGGACACCCATCTAGTTTTCACAGAAATTAAATTTCAAGCATGATGAAAAAACCCACTAAGTTTCCTTAGTTGTATTTGAGAGGTCTTTTATAATTGTACTCTTATTTTTTATGGGATCTGTTAGACTGCCATTTTTATTGAAGTCTAACTCTGCTGCTATTCACTGATTTTCTGTAGAATTCCCTCAGCATAAGATTCCTTTTGCTATTACTCTCTCTCTCTCCAAGCCTTTTCTGTATGCCTACTTGTAACGGGGAACCCCAGCCCTGTTAGGCCCAATCCAAGTTCCAATGACCCCCAAATGTTCTTCTCAAGAAATTTCACAGAAAGATGTTTGGAGGTGGACAGAAGGAAAATTCTATGATCCCCTTTATAGTATTTCGTCCAATTATCTCTTTATGATGTAGCGCCAGGTCATTCTATGCATTTCCACATATCAGAACCTCACTTTAATAGAAGGTAAAAAATTAATGAACTATAACAAGCATTTGAGCATTTTTAACAAGTCAGGGGATGAATAATGCATCTTGTCCCATTCTGGCCTGCACTGCTCATCTTCTTCCTACAATTGAGAATTTGGTTATTTCGGGTTCCTCCATGGCATTCAGGACAAAACTGCCCACTGCCTTCAAACAAAATGTGCAGGAGCTTCAATATATAGTAAAATGTTGGTAAAATATAACTGTCTTCATAAAAACTAATTATAGAAAAAAGTATGTGTGGGGGGTGAGGTGAGAGAAGGAAGGGAAGGGCTGAGCACAAATTAAAAGAGCTAAAATTGATAGCATACTATTATCTGGATAAAATTATTTCAGAGATAAGGCACTGGTCTTCTTCCTTGGTTGGAGAGGAGTATTAAATAATTTAAAATTGCTCACAATATTTAGCAGATAAAACAAGATAAGGATAAGGGAGTATTACTTGAAAGTTAAAATTTCCATAGCAGAAAAAGGTGTAAAAGAACAAGTACTGACACCATAATATAGAAGTTTTATTAGTAGAAATGCCACAAATGCAATGCAAGTATCAAAGCTAATGCATTTAGGAGACAAATATTTTATTACTTTTATATAATTAATATAAAGCATAATAGATTAAATTACTTCAATACAATCTGCTAGAATTTATAAAACCTCTAGAACCCACTGTTGCAGGGCATTAAGGTGCCCTGCTCCTTTAAAGAGCTGAAACTGCTAGGGGAAGAGCCCTAGCAGTGATCTGGAAGCCACAGCTGCTGGTTACCAGGGCAGCCAGAATGAGCTAGTGGCCCACACCTGCCAGCAGTCAGCTGACTGCAAAGGGCAGGGCCTGGCTCATACATAAACCCCAGGGCTGAGGCCAGGAAGGTAGTTTTCTGCCAGCAGCCAAGGGAGAAGGAGCTCTCCCAGAGTAAGCAACGGGGAAAAGCCTGACTGCAGGAGCAGCTTCTGATACTGTTGAGGGATGGAATATCCCCCCAGTATGTTTTGAATGATGTTGTAGCTGGATGGCTTGAATTTATGTTACAGCCCAGGGGCCTGTGTTTTGTTTACTGTTGTATAACACTGGTGGTTTGGGTAAGGCTACTAGGGGAGGGAGGCGGTCTCACAGGGGGCCCACAGCAGTGTGGGGCCCCAGTGCCAGAGGGGGCGCAACACTTGAGGTGCACAGACCCCAGAGCCAGTGAGGCACAGAATGAGATGGAGCTGCAGAGGGCCCAGGGAGGACAAGGGGGCCAAATTACAACAAGGCCCAGACCAAACAATCTTGGTACCATCTGTGAGGCGTGGGATGTGGTAAAGGGGTGGTTGGAGCCATAAGGCTAGGGTGCCCCGAAACACCTGTTGTGACATCTATCTTGGAGTGGGATCTACCAGGGGTCCGGAAACCCATGGGGTCAAGGGAATCAATCAAGATCATATCCAAGAGGACTTAAAGGCAGTCTCCCTATCAATCATTCAGTTGAAGACATGGTGGATGAGAATAGAGAGTGTCGATTGGGCCAACTTGCAGGACTCCATCCCATGACACTCACATATAATAAATATATTGCTCAAAAAACAATCACCAGGTCAGACAAAGACCTATCTGTAACATGATAATCAGATATAAGTGTAAGTTCTGAATTTGTTATTAATCTAATTACTGTATGTTTATGAAAATAAATTATTCAAAAGTCTTTCAAAAAATGATAGTTAACTTATTCCATTTCACACGTATGGCTCCAAAGAAGTAAATCTCAATTAAAGACACATTGTATACTTCTAATTTCAAAGGAATCATGAGACCAGGAAACTAGCTGCTTGCTGTATTAGAAAACACTGTTTCACCTATTCCAAAGTATACAGATGAAATCATTTGAGTTCATATATGTGCAAAAACAAACATAACAAACAGGTGTTGACATATAGAGAAATATGTATATCCATTTAATTCTGAAATCCTATAACTCAGGGTTGCTGAAAATAAGGTATATTTCAAGTAACTTTATATCGGTCCTAATAATGGACTAAGTTTATAAACAAAGGAGAAAATGAAGAGACTATGCAAAAAATATTTGTAAAAAAAATTTGTAAAAAAAATTGCAAAAAATATTTGTCAAAACAGTTATTAGGGAGGGAGGAAGACAGGGAGGGAAGGAAGGAAAGAAGGACTTTGACTTTTGTACCTCAAACCCCTGAACAAAATAGTTCAAAAAGTTGGCCCCTCCAGAGTCCAGGTCCAATATACAAAGCAAAGACTAACACATTACCA
Organism: Caiman crocodilus; assembly: GCA_030014935.1. Lineage (NCBI taxonomy): Eukaryota > Metazoa > Chordata > Crocodylia > Alligatoridae > Caiman > Caiman crocodilus. The sequence continues at coordinate 37,801,496 of JAGPOW010003642.1, forward strand.
TCAAAACAAGAGCACCATGTAATTACATTCACAACATCACACTGTGACAGACATCTTCACTTTATTACACGTCATACCTAACATGCCATTATGCAGTCAGGACACTGGCCACATGGTCGTATAGATCAAAGCCCTCTATAAACAAATGACTCTCACCCTGCTGTGTCCAATCATACATGTGACAACACTTTCAACTTCCCACACAAAGAAAAAGAGAATGAGGACAGTGGGGTGTGGGCAGGGGAATAAGAGCATCCCTTGAAAGGCAAAAGATAAAATAAGATAATTCCCCACGGCAGACAAGCAAGCAAGCAAGTCAAACAGTAAGAGAGAAGCTGCAAAGTAGACAAATACAACTTGCAGATGGAGAAACTGTAAGTAGAAAGGGGAGGGGACAGAGAACAGAGAAAAAGAAAAACAACATTGTGAAAATGTAAGAAAAAAAATCAGAAAGGGAGGTAGACAAAAGCAAGAGACCTTTAGACAGGTGGGAGTCAGAAAAACCAAAGAGATTTGAAGTCAAGGAGTCGTATGTTGAGGATCAACCCATGCACCTCCAAGAGACCATGGTCTGAGGCATCCAAAGCAGAAGAAAAGATGGAAGGAAGGAAGGTCTTACACCCAAAGCTCAAATGGCCCATTTCCCTGAAACCAATGCACTTGGTACTGCTTCAACAGTAGGGATCACTTTGCTTAAAATAATTCACTTTTCAGTGGACCAGAGAAAGTAAAAAGACTCTATGACCCTAGTAGTTATGCTACAAAACAAGTCTTGCCAGATTTGGTCTATGATTGTTTTATGTGTAATAATCATTGGAGGAACCTAGGGTTCTGTTTTCTCAAGTGAATACTACACAGGCCACGGTTGCACACCTCTTGTGCCCTCTGCCTGTATTAATAAAACTGATTTTTTTTTCCTGCACATGACAGAGCTTCAAAATAAAGGTAGCTGGTAAGAAAGCACCTGTCTTTTCTTAGACAACATGATCAGCAGAAAAATAGTGTATTATATCAACAATCATATCTTTATCAATGGATTTCTGAGGTTATACACTCTAGAAAAACACCTTACAAAATATGTAGCTTTCTGCACACTACGGTTATGCAAAAATTTTAAATTTGATCTAAGTTAACTTTGATTTATTCTTAAAATAGTAGGCCTACAGATATTAATTGAGCTTAGGTCAGGCTAAAAATTATGCACTCAACTTGGTCATGTCTGAAGTGTACTAAGTCTAGATCCACAGGGGGTTGACCAGTCTACAAAACACCTGCATGGTTTCCCTATTGATTCAAGTTAGCCTGTATTTTCCAGCATTGTAGCTCCCCCAACACTCTTCCAAGGGGAAGCATACTAGTACTCAGGCTGACCAAGCATCCAGCAAACCATGCCCCCAGGCTGTCCCAATCCCTGTCCCCAGCCCTGCCTTGAGCTTTGAGCCACAAGCAAACACAGGGGGACCAAGGCAGCTATGTCCCCCACATTCTCCCCAGGTCCTGGGCCTCAGAGACCACAGACCATAACCCAGACCCCCAAGATACTGTCACAAACCACCCCAAAACCTACAAGCAGGTCCAAAGTCTGAGGACAAGAGAACTCCAAGACTCAGGCACAGCTCCTGAATGCTGGACATTGACACACACACCAAGGCACCAGAAACCCTGTGCCCTAAGATTCAGACACAGCCCCATGGACTCCATATTTCAAAAGCCATTCTCAGGCACCCCATGAACCCCAGCATGCACCTATCCACTGTGAGTAGGTTGCTGGTGTGGATGGTCCAACTATGTCGGGAGGTGTGGGAGATAGAACTTTGAGAGTGGGCGGGCACAGATGTGACCCTGCTGCACCCAAGGCTTGGCCACTGCTGTCAGATACCTGGGCCAGGTTAACCTGGGGTATTGGGGAGGGTAGGGGGGAGGCATTTCTGCTCTCAGATGCATGTCCCTGGAGAAGTCATGACTGGTGCAAGCCATAGGCAGATGGGTGTATACCTCTGGAAAGTTCAGAAACTGGTGGGGCACGGCCAGTCACCTCAGGGCTGGCATGTAGAATCCTCTGAAAAGTTTGATTTGGGTAGAGGGGCAGTATGCCTCAGGATCTTGGGGGCTTCAGGTAGACGCCCCTTGAAAGTTCAATGCCAGTGGAACCATGTTCATGCTAAAAAGAGGACCACACCCAGTTGAAGTGAGAGAAAGAACCATACACCAGGACCTACACCTATGTGCACCCACCAAAGCTTAGCATTCATAACCTCACCCACCCATGGATATCAAGACCCCACAGGCACCCCTACACACCATGGCATAGCCCATCCCATCCTCCTGTGGTACCCAACCCCAGGCACAGAACTAGGTAGCCTCAGAGATTAGGAATAATGTCTTCACCTGGAGTCTAGTGCTGGTCTCCAGGGAAAAAGGAGAACCAGGGACAACGGTATTATTGGAACTGGACTTCAGCTTCTTTGGACCTGCCACAGAGGACCCAGAGACAGCTCAGACAGCAAGGTCATTGAGGCCTAGGACTTGGACCCCAATGTCATGCCATAGGTAGGCCTAGCAAAAACATTTGTGCCCCACCCTTCCCCCAGAGACATCATTTCATGTACTGGGGCCGTGGATATTCTACTCCCACTCTCTCATGACTCCTTGGTGTCCCTCTCACAGATATCCTGCTAATCTTCCTGGTCCCAGTGTCGAGAGCCATAGGGAACACACCCTCACCACTCCTCCAAATTCCTGTAATTTTGAGATTGAGCAACAAGACCCCACTGCCTAAACAGGTATCACTGTACCCCACACCAACCATGTTGTCATCACATGGACCCAGGCACCAAGGTAAATTCAAAGCCCCTGGGGTAGAGGACAATGATAGAGGGTGAGCTGCACCCATGGCAGCAAGATGGGGAGGTCATGGAACGATGATGCCCTATCAGCCCCAAGTGCTATTTGCAAGCTGAAGATGCTTACCAGGCCCAACCTCTCCCAGTATGGACCACTCCTATGGTCAGAACCTGTGACCAGGCCCTTGTGGAAAAAAACCCCCAAAACTGGGTCCTGGTTCATGGACAGAGAGAGGTGGGGGCAGTGTAATGCCCCAGCCCCACCTGCTCAAAGCACAGGGCCCAGGGTGCTAGTTGCCCAGTTTATTTTTTAGCACTTGGCTTATATAAATCCCTCTCCTCTCTTCCCTTGCTTGTGCACAGACAAAATGCAACCAGTGCACAGCTTTGTGTATTTCACACCTCATCAGTCAATAAGGGGGAGCATAAACCTGTCTTAGTCATGCTGCCCTCTTTATTTCTCAAAGTCATTCTCAGCTGTCTGTGCATAACGGTTAAGAGATGCACATTGTGAGCACGGATTCAGGGAGTTTCCCCTGTAGCGCAGGAAACATTTCAGTGCACGGTCAGAACCCGCCAAAACCTTGCAGCTGCACCAGCGAGTGCATGCTTGCGATTGGCTCACGTTAGATTATGCATACATGTTGCTCAGCAATTGGCCTGCTGACTGAATAAGAGGCTTGGGCAATGCCCGCCCAAACTGGAGGAGAGCTGGGACATGCATGAGGAGAGATCCATGTGCGTTTCCAAGCCACGAAGGAGGCCTGATCAACCGACAACGACTCCCCACCAGATTCATCCGACGCCCTGTACCCTGCGTGAGTGTGAGCTTTTGTGTGCCTGAGTTCCTGCTTGGGTTTTGTAACTGTACAGTTTGTATTTAGATAAACCTAACCAGGGATCTAGGTGTAAGGTCCACAATTAGATGAACTAAGTTAAATCAGTAGGCCATTGTTAATGTGATCTAACCTCCTCCTAACTTTCCTGAATAACTGTACATACCCCTAGTCCTCCTAGGTGGGTGCTTGCTCAGGAACACTGCAAGCTTGTATAGCCTCAGTGCCCCTGACTGTAACCCCCTGAAGTCAGCCCATGAGTAACTTCAAGTGTGGGGGTGAAAAGCCATTGCACCTACCCTGTCAGTACCTGTTTGTTCTGTGGCTCTGAGTCAAGGAGCTACTTTTCAATTCAGACATCATCTTTTTTGGGGAAGCCAAGTGCAACCCAAAATTCCAAGCAACAAGGCAAGCAATCTCTTCAGTAAAGGCATTTACTGGGGCAAAGGTTAAAAAGCAAGACGACCCTGCCCCCTCCAAAAAATAAAACAGTCCCTCTGCCCCAATCCATCCTACACAGCCTCAAGCATCATAAAGCATCATAAAGTTGACTCAGGTTTCCTGTCTTCTGTCTGAATAGTGTAGGAGCATAAAAGATTGCACTCTCTCTCTCCCCGCAAACTGTCTCCTTCAGACAACATCCTGCTCATTGCTCCCTGCTACATAGTTATTGTTTTTCTAAGGACATCAAGTCTTCTTGGTTGATATTTACATTCATTTTTATAAACATTTTAAAATATAATATCTAAGACTTCACATCTGCTCTTTAGTAGTTGTTGCAAAAAAAATACACATTTATCTTGCAATTTAGATACAACCTCAGTTCAACCAAACTTTGTTGGCTGAATACAAGAAACACTAATGAAATCCTATGCTGTGCATTCTACAAGTAGTCAGACTAAAAGATTGTAATAGCTGTGGAAGACTGAGTCATTATGTCTTGATACTAATGCCTAGAGAGTAACCCAAAAATATGGAGAAGGGAAGAGACTTTCTATTAAGTCTTTTTGTTTTAAAATAGGCAGGGAGATTTAACCAAAAAAATCCCAAACTGTTATGGGCTTTTTTTTTTTTTTAATGCATCAAAATTCACTGCTGAAAGATGTCAGATTCTCTGCATTTCATCTAACAATATCCTTAGTTTATTTCACATTTCTTTCCCACCTGAGTACCCATTTTGAAGAGAAAAATATTCACATATATTTGACAATAAAGGATCTAGGAAGAAAAACTATAAAAATCCTACTATAGTATGCTTTAAAACAGATTTCAGTGCTCTCTTGAAGCATTACTGCAGTAATTTTACACTATACATATATGTGAATAAGAAATCACCATTCCAGAAAATGAAGAGAGATTCTTAGCCTTAGAGGACATACAAAAGTAACAGTCCCATCTGAGAACTAATCCTGCTTTCAAATATATTATTACCTATAAATGATATGTATGAAAATATAAAGATGAGGCTATGAAGATATGAGAATCTTCTCTCCTGAGACATGGACCATGTGGCCAGGCGCTGAACATGCCTGCCACTTGTGGAGAGTGAGAGGGAGCCCCAGAAACAGGATGGTGCGGCTGGGCACAGGGCACACCCATCACTCCTTGAGAAGGGGAAGGTGTGTGGCCAGGCACTGAATGTGCCTGCCACTTGTGGAGAGTGTGGCAGGGCGTTGAGCCTGCCTGCCACTGGAGGAGATCGTGGCGGTGGGGTGCCAAGCCCACCGACTGCTGGGGGAGAGTGAGCAGTGGGGCGTTGAGCCCACTGCCGCAGGTGAAGAGTGAGTAGTAGGGTGCTGAGTGCTGCCGCTGTGGTGAAGAGCATGGCAGGGCATTGAGCCCACTTGCCACTGGTGAGGAGAGTGTAGCAGAGCACGGAGTCTGCCTGCTGCTGGGGGAGAGTGAGACGGGGCGCTGAGTGTGCCGACTGCTGGTAAAGATCATGGCAGGGAACCGGGGGTGCCTGCCGCTTTAAGGCCCTGGAGTGGGCAGCCTCCATGTGCCTGATGAGGGCAGCCATTTTGTGACCAGGGCTGCAAGAGGCAGGTAGCAACATTGCCTGGTTGGAGAGCTGCTGGCAAGAACACCCAGAGGTAAGGGGGAGCTGTAAGGGGATGGCAGGAGGCTCTGGTCCTGGTCCTGGTCCTGGGCATGACCTGAAACTGCATCCTGCTGGGAGTGGGTGGCCTGGTGGAGCTCTCAGTGGTGCGGGAGCCCTCAGGAAATGCCAGGTCAGTTACCACCCCAGTGAAAGGTGAGTTGGGGTGCCATAACCCCTTGCCCCCACCTCCGGGTGGGTAACCCTGTTCATTTGTGAAGGGCCTAGAGGGCGGACCCTGTGAGAGACAGAGTGAGGGGCTAGAAACCAGCCCAAGCCAGGGCCCACCGCAAGGAATGCCCAAGAGCCAGGGGCCTGGGGTTCCAACTGGCCTGGAGGTGGGCCAGGGCTAGGAGCCAGAGGTCCCGGGGGAACCACACCTGAGAGGGGAAGAAGGTGCTGCACTTGTCCTCAGGAGGTGGGGATAGCAGTGCAGTTATGGCTTTGGGAGGCTAGGTAGCCCGGATAACGGCGGCAAGGCCCACCTGACCGGAGGGATCGTAGAAGGATCTGGTGTGGAAGACTCTGGGGCCCAGCATGGGGCCGGTGATTAGAGTAAGACTGAGATGCCATCTGCAAGGCTTGGACTGCGGTATCTGCAGATCTTTCCATCCCCATATCACTCCCTGGCATCGAGGCATGAGTGGGCAGCCTCCCGCTTATTAACATCAGTGAACCTTAAGATCAAGTCATGGAGGGTGAGGACGGGTGGGCGGTTGGCCCACCGAGACAGGCAGGAGGGCCATAGAGTGTGGAGAACGGTCCTGGGGATGCCTGCCTGTCACAGACCATAATACACTTGAAAAACAGTTGGCAGAAGAAAAGGTAAAACAGATCTGCTGTGGCAATTTAAATTTCTTGGGTAGGCATCATCTGCAGTAGATTCATTTTTTCACAGGAGAGCTGTTGTAGAATGTCTCCTGAAAACAATTTATAAAATCACTTAAATGTTTGTTTCAGAGAGCTAATAGTAGTTTGCACACTAGGACAGCAATTGAAGAGTTACATCTATATTTGAAGAATAGGAAAGGATATTCCGATTCAGCAATATGTTCCGACTCAACAAAATCATTCCTGTATAAGAAAGCATAATTTTAATAAAGCTTGTTCACATTATGGAACTGCTGCACAAGAGAAGCTGAAGTTGGCATAGTGTTTGCGTGGCAAATCATGATTCAGCTGCAATAGCAACATTGTATTGTGAAGCTTGCCTAGTAGAAGTCAAACCTACAAGTATCTGGGATTCATTCCCTTATTATTATTCTCTAATTTATTCTAGTTTGGTATAGCATAGCATTCTAAGGTCTACTTCATCAGCAGGCAAAGCAAACCCATCACATTCACTCAGCTTGAGCTGCAGTGGGCCCCTGTTTATTTCAGAGAACTTGTCAAATCTTACTTCTAAACTACAACATGCTGATATGTAGAGATATCCAAACAATCTTAAATACTGAAATGAATAAAGTTAGAATATTACTACCCAGGTTAATTTCCCCTGCTGAATGTGTGTAGCTATACTGTTTCCAGCTTCTGTGCAGCTGGCTTGGATATTTCAACATGACCCTGCAGTTATAGCATCATAGAAAATTAGGGTTGGAAGGGACCACAGGAGGTCATCTAATCCAACCCCCTGCTCAAAGCAGGGACAGCCTTAACTAGATCATCCCAGTCAAGGCTTTGTTTAGCCAGAGCTCAGAAAACTCTAAGGATGGAGATTCCACAACATCTCTGGATAGCCTGTTCCAGTGCTCTACTACCCTCATTGTGAGACAGCTTCTCCTAATATCTAACCTAAACTTCCTGTGCTGCAACTTGAGACCATTGTTCCTTGTTCTGTCACCTGCTACAACTAAGAACAGTCTAACTTCATCCTCTTTGAAACCACCCTTCAGGTAGTTAAAAGATGCTATCAAATCCCCTCTCAATCTTCTCCTCTCCAGACTAAGTAAGTCCATTTTCCTCAACTTCTCATCAGTCATGTGCCCCAGCCCCCTAATCATTTTCACTGTCCTCTGTCCACTGGATTTTCTCCAATTTGTCTACATCCTTTCTGTAGTGGGAGGCCCATAACTGGACACAATACTCCAGATGCAGTCTCACCAGTGCCAAACAGAGCGGAAGAATCACTTCCCTCAATCTGCTGGCAACACTGCTGCTATTGCAGCCCTGTATGCCGTTAGCTTTCTTGGCAACAAAGGCACACTGTTGGCTCATATTCAGCTAATTGTTCATGGTACCCCTTAGGTCCCTTTCTGCAGAGCTGCTGCATAGCTAGTTAGTCTTCAGCCTGTACCAGTGCATGGGATTTTTTGCCCTAAGTGTAGGACTTTGCACTTGTATTTATTGAACCTCAAGAGATTTATTTTGGCTCAATCATCCAATTTCTCTACAACCCTCTGAATCCTAGCCCTATCCCCCAGTTTGGTGTCATCTGTAAACTTGCTCAGGGTGCAGTCCTCATCTTCTAGGTCATTGATTAAGTTATTGACCAAAACTGTCCCTAGAACCTGGGGTACTCCACTTGATACCAGCTGCCTATTAGATATTGAACCATTGATTACTACCCTTTGAGTCCAATGATCAGTTTTCTATCTACCTTACAGATCATTCATCCAACCTGTACTGCCTTAGGTTGCTGGTGAGGATGCTGTGAGAAACCAGTCCAGCTATATCACGTCCACTGGTCTCTTAGTATCCACCAAGCCAGTCAGCTCATCACAGAAGACAATCAGGTTGGTCAGCATGACTTGCCTTTGACAAATCCATACCAGCAAATCCATTTCAGCAGGATATAGGGCAGGCTCTTTTTTTCCCGGGCACCACCAGGGGTAAGTAGGACCAATGGTCACAAGTTGCTGGAGAGCAGGTTTAGGTTGGACATTAGGAGGCACTACTTCACGGTTAGGGTGGCAAGGATGTGGAACCAGCTTCCTAGGGATGTTGTTCTTGCTCCTACCTTGGGCATCTTTAACAGTCGATTAGATAGGTACTTGGCTGGGGTCCTGTGACCCCGGCACTCGTTCCTGCCATTGGCAGGGGGTCAGACTAAATGGCCTGCTCTAGGCCCCTTCTGACCCTAGATAATATGATACTATGATACCGACTGTTCCTAGTCACCTTCTTCTCTTCCAGCTGCTTAGAAATGGATTCCTTAAGGACCTGCTCCATAACTTTTCCAGGGACTGAGGTGAGACTGCCCAGTCTATAAATCCCTAGATCCTCATTCTTCCCTTTCAAAACCACCGCGTTTGTAGCAACGGTTAGGCGCAGCAGCAGCAGCGGCGAGCGGCGAGCGGAGCAGCTGAAGGGGCAGCAGCAGCTGGTCCCCCGAAGGTAAGTGGGGCTGCGGGGCCGGTGCAGCTGAGCCGGATCCAGAGGGGAAGCCCCCCGGATCCCTCTTAGCCGAGCCGGTAGGGAGCCGCGCTCCGGAGCCGCGCGAACAGAGTGCGCAAACAGGCGCGGGCTAGTGGGGTTGTCCCCTAGCCAGGGAGTGCCCCCCGGGACTAACCCTAGGGAAGCAGGCTCCGGTCCCCTCGGATCCCTCCAGTGGGGGTGCGGAGGGAGTGGGATCACTAATAGGCACTTCCGGTGTCACCGGAGTGCCTGATTGGTGAGTTCAGCAGCGGCGGGTAATTCAAACCGCCGCGTTTGTAGCGACAGTTAGGCGCAGCAGCAGCAGCGGCGAGTGGCGAGTGGAGCAGCTGAGGGGGCAGCAGCAGCTGGTCCCCCGAAGGTAAGTGGGGCTGCGGGGCCAGTGCAGCTGAGCCGGATCCGGAGGGGAAGCCCCCCGGAT